>CM057339.1:706145603-707345603 GCA_030015575.1 Agapanthus africanus
AAAGGAGTGAAGAGATGTACCCTTGAACCAAGGTAGATTAAATGATCTGTAGCCCAATTTGGAACCAAGATCAATTAATTATATTGTGAGCCCATTGGCTCAGTTAAGTCTGGATTGAGGACTTATGGCCAACTTGGGCTAAGTCCAATTAAGTCTGGCCCTTTGTTGGACCGTTTGACATTTGTCTGGTTCCAATCCACAAAAGTTTTGAGGGGCTTGATAACATTTCTGTTGTAGCTCTGGATGTTATTCAATTTTGAGGTTTAATTGAAGGGGAGGCTTTGCCTCTGAAAGATTAGCCAATTTGGCTAAAAGTAGTGTTAAACACTAAATAACAAACATGTTAAACACTAGGGACAGAATCCACAAACTAGTGTTAAGGACTAAAAGAAACAATCAGTGTTAAACACTGGAAATATAGTTTTCGATTTAGTGTCAAACACTAGAAAATAATCAGTGTTAAACACTGCAAATAGGGTTTTGAAAAATCAGTGTTAAACACTGGGAATTAGTGTCAAAACACTAAAGAAAAAGAGGTCACATGTGGACACGTGAGAGCGCCCGAAGGTGGGACCAGATCCCCCTTATTCTGTTCTGCAAAAAGTATTGAATACTTTCTGTATTTGATTTTGGAGCATCACGTGCTGACACGTGACGGGGATTTGTGTGCCGATTTGCCAAGGGGTCACGTGGTAACACGTGAGAGCGCCCAGAGCTTCTATTTCTTTTGCTTTTTTCCTTCTGTGCTTCAGGGGTCACGTGGAGCACGTGAGGCGTTGCCTCTGAGTTCTTTTCTGCGGATCTTTACAGTGGTCACGTAGGGACACGTGACCCTGGTTCTTGCCTGTTTGAAGATTTCTTTATCTTTTTAAGAATTAAATTCTTCATAGGGTTAAACCCTAGTTATAACTTTGGAGGAATTAAATTCCTATTTTCTTTGGAAGAATTATATTCTTAGGTAGGGTTAAACCCTAATTTTCCTTTTGTGGGAATTAAATTCCCATATATGTAAAGAATCAAGTTCTGGCATAGGGTGAAACCCTAATTTCACTTTAAGAGGAATTAAATTCCTGCGAGCTTGAGAGAATTAAATTCTTAATCAGGGTTAAACCCTAGTTCTGTCCATCTTGAAGGAATTAAATTCCTATAATTTTGGAGAATTGAATTCTCATATAGGGTTAAACCCTAATTTTATCTCGGAGGAATTAAATTCCTATAATTTTGGGAGAATTAAATTCTCCAAACTCAATTCTTTCTCTAAGTTTTAGATCTGCATGGCAGGATCTCGACCCGATGAGAATTAAATTCTCAACTTATGGGGAGATGTGCACTTTGCAGATCTTCAACCAGAGAAAGAACTAAGTTCTTTTTAAAAGAGTTAAAATCTTAGATCTTTGAGAATTAAATTCTCTTTTTCTGAAGTTTTGATCCTCTTTCTTTTTCCCACCTAGGGTTTTCTTTCTGAATTTTCAAGATGCTAAAATTCTCTTCAGAGTTTTCTCTCCAAAATTCTGTCTCTCTTCCCTTCTCTCTTTCTTTAATTCTCTCTTCTCGACTCCTATTTATAGGAGGAGGAAAAGAATCAATTTTTTAGTTAATCTCTCATTGAAAGATTTGATTTGTTTTCATCATTAATCTGAGCCTTCAGATTAGTAGGTGAATTTTATTCACCGTTGGATGTTTTAATCCAAAGATATTCTATTTGTTATTTCGGTGAGATTTTAGGGAAATCTTTCGTTGTCCAAGATTTTTCCATAAATTGGTGATACTTAATCACCCTTGGATTCTTAATCCAACAGTTCTCCTTAATTCTTCTCTATTTGGAAAGATTTTGGAGAAATTTAGAATTTAGAATTTTATTGATTTATGAAGCTTTCAAAGCCTATCACGTGTTGGCACGTGACCGCTCCTCCTTCAGAGCTTTAATTCTGTACTTTGATTGGGCTAAAGGGTCATCACGTGACCTCTGGTCACGTGTGAGCACGTGACCTCCCCTTTGGGGTCTTTCTTCAGCCACTTGTTTTACTTAGGATTTTTACTTCTGTAAATAGATCACGTGTCAACACGTGACCCTTAGTCACGTGTGAACACGTGATGCCTCGTTGAGGCCTTTATAACTTGATAGAATTAAACTCTGCATTTCAACTGGGCTAAAGACCATCACGTGTCAGCACGTGACCTTTGGTCACGTGTGAGCATGTGACACCCCTTTGGGGTCTTTCCTCAGTCGCCTACTTCTGCTTTGCTTAAACTTTAACTCTGTAAATGGATCACGTGTCAACACGCGACCCTTGGTCACGTGTGAACACATGATGCCTCATTGAGGAAATTCCTGATTTTTAATCAGGGAACAAATGCCCCCACAGCGTCGCTCTCACGTGTCTGCACGTGAGTGCAACGCTGTCACTTTTGTGACTGTTGGATCTGTCTAGGGAATCGGGGAGATGAAGTGTTTCCATCACATCCTATAAATGCAGGGGTCTCTTCAGAAGTGCCTCCACTCCTTCATCTTCCTCCTTTGGCTATCTTTTCTTTTGAGAATTTAATTCTCGTTTCTCAGAGCTTAGTTCTCTGTCTTGCAAATTTTCCAGAGTTTAACTCTGTTGAAGAAAGACCTATCTCTTCAGGTAATGCTCTTGAACGAACGAAGAACTTTCACAGAATTCACCACGGGATTTTAAATCCACACCAAGGGTTTTCCCTTTTGACAAGAACCCATTTATTAAGTTCCTTAACAAAAATAGAAAACCATCTAATCTTCAAATACTAGATCTCTTACGGTTTCCTTGATCTTTAGGGATCGGTGGTGGTGCTTGTCCTTTCCATGGAATTTAATTCCATCTCAAAAGTTTTGTTTCTGAAAAATGTCTCTGGGAATTTAATTCCCCCCTTTTTTAACAAGGAATTTAATTCCTATGAAGAACTCAGTCCTTCCCACAGAACTCCTTGGGTTTTCTTGCCCGTAGTTGTCTTCTTCACAACCAAGAAGAAGAAGTTTGTAATGGTGCCTTCTAGGAATTTAATTCCCTTGATTCTGTTTGATTTGTCACAGAGTCCAAGATGGATTTCTTTTTAGGGGAATGTGTAGGGTCATTTGAAATCCACTGTCTATTTAATGAAAATCTTCCTTTTGTCTCATTATAATTACTTGGCCTCATTATTAACGAGCCGCCACCTTGATTCTGTGGGACCCATGTGTTTTGTAGCCAATGGTCCCATAAAAAAAGCCTGCTGTCGCTTTCTTCAACTGTCTTTATATATATATATATATTTATAGTCATATATATATATATATATATATATATATATATATATATATATATATATATATATATATATATATATATATATATATATATATATATATATATATATATATATATATTGCTGGCTTCGCTTTTAACAGTTTCCCCCTATTTTATTTCAGGTACAATGACTTCTGTTCCGTGCTTTCCTTTCACTCGCTTGGAGGCTGCCTTTCCTCAGTCACCCTCCGATGAGGAAGTGATGGCGATGATCAAGGCTCATGACCCGACCTGCACTAACTTTCTTTTGTGGGGGACCTGGTACGGTCATATCATCCGGGGTCGCCGGAGTTTTCTTTGCGAAATACCGACGGAGCCTACCTTTCCATTCCTGCCGATGGATCCTCTAGGGACTGTCTTCGCTGTGGATATGCCGAATTGGACCCCGATGGGACGGCTCAAGCCTTCGACGACCGGTATCCCAAACCATCCGATACCGGCCATAGATATTCTGGGACACCGTATCTGCCAGGGCGAGGCCCAACCGTGGGGGCAGATTTATAAGATAGGGCTTACCCCTCGACACCCTACGGGCTATCTCCTTTGGGCTCGATACATCCTGTCCGCCCACCGCACGTGACTGCAGAAAGTTGGGCTTTATCAGGCAATATATGCATCCCTCTTCCATTACCAGTCTCCCCACGTCTGGTGGGTTAAGGCCTTCCTGAACCAGTGGAATCTTTCCACCAATACTTTTCTCATGGGGGATCGTGAAGATTCAATTTCTTTGGACGAATTTCGCGAGATCACGGGGCTGCCAATCAGAGGGACACTTTACGAGGAATTGTTGCCTTCTGACGAGTACGTCTTTGAGACTGAGCCCGCAACGCTTGACGGCTTGTCTACAGAGAATGCCGTCCGCTAGAAGCGTCCGAGTTTGATCAAGACGCTGGGTATCTTCGACAAACTGTTCAAAGAATCTGTGGAGCAGGGCGTCGCTTTCAACAGCTTCATCGCTTGCTTCCTTCGCGAGGATGTCTTGTCGAAGACGGCTCCCAAGTTTGCAAGCATCAACGACCCCTTTGGGTTTGGTTTGAACAGGCGGCCGACTAAGGAATTAGATTTACCATAGTATTATATTCCTATCATGTCGCCGGTATCTTTCAAATCGATTGTAGCTCCCGGCATGGACGAGGAGACATTCTTTGTGGGCTTTATCAGTGTCTGGCTCAGCTGGTTCATCATCCCTATGCATCGCCGCTTCATGAGGGTCTCGGTTATCTATCCGGCTCATCGTATCGCTGAGGGGACACGGCTGGCCATAGGCATCCCGGCGGTAGAGCATCTTTATCATGGATTGGGCGCCGCTGCTAACACCTCAACTCCTGGTGTGGACGTAGTAAACTTCTCCCTTCACTATTTTACATCTTGGATTGAGATGCACGTGTTAGGGGATTTTGCTGCGCATCATAGACCTGCTTTTTATGATGCCTACACTTTTCCGCGACTCATGCGGCTGGTGGACGCTGCTGCTCCTGACCCGACTTAGTTTGGGGCTATTCGCGTGTTGATTTCTCCCTACGCTAGTGCAGGCGGGCTGGCGTTTGTTGATCGGGTTCTATCTGCTCCTTCAGGCCCGATTCAACAACTCCACGACCAGTCGAAAGGTGAGGTGCCTTCTCTGAATCCCCGGGAGGCCACGCACTTATACGCGATCAGACCGGGCTATCTTGTATTCCGTCAGAACAGTGCGGCTCTGTTTATGCGGTACAATCCGGATCGCTTCGCCTGGCAGCTTGGATACGATCAGGGCGTCCCCTTTGAGGCTTTTACCGTTGCGCCGGTCCCTTCACCCGCAGCTGTTCGCGACGCCGCTAATCACTTCGTGAGGTTGAATACCGGTTCTTACTTCATGATCACTGAAGCAGATCATACTCCCCGATGCGTGGGGGCATTCACAGGCTGGTATCTTCATCGGGTCATCCCAGTTATTTCTGAGGAGAAGAGGTTGCTTCTTGGCCATGGCGCTCTTGCTCCGGCTCAGGCCGCAGGAATTCCGTTGCGGCCGCGCGCACCGGTCCGCTTTCCCCTGAGGGACACCAATGTTGCGCTCATTCCGGGGGAATCAGAGGTAGACCTTACCCCCACAGTTGGTATGCCATTGGGTACCCGGTCGCGGGCCAATCGGGATCCGGTAGCAGCACCACCACCCGTGGCGTCAACAATGGCAGTGTCCTCCTCGGCAGCACCGCCAAACGAGGGTGCCGGTAACGAGGGTGTTGAAGATGAGGTGGGTCGGCGTCGTGCCAAGGCTCCATGGGAAAAGAAGCGAGCGTCCTCTGGCATTAGTTCTGGGCCAAAGAGGAGGAAGAAGACAGTCGCCCGTCTGCTCGATCTTTCAGAAGGATCCGAACCCGTCGTTCAAGATGAACCAATATCTATGATATCGCCGGATGATGGTCTTCTTTTCCCAGGTTCATCTGCCGAGGAAGCCGCACAATTGGCTGAGGCTATAAGACGCTCGCAGCTTGAAGCTGAGAAGGTAAGGATCCCGAAGAGGCCTTATCCTGCCGTCATCTTCTATGAAGATCCTTCGTGGATACGGCGGCGGTTCATCGGCCCTTTGGAGGAGTGGGGAGAAATGGCCCTTAAGCAGGCTGCTTCGGAGGATGCCGCGGACGCGCTTTCCTTGTGGACGGGCAGCCACGAGTCCACCCTTGAACCCCGGCGAGTACACCTCCTTGAGAAGGAGCATCGGCTTGAAGAAGCCATATTGAAGGCTTCCTTACGCATTGGTATATTCTTATACTTCTTTGCAGCACTTCATATTGTTTACACTTGTATGTATGTATCCTTATTCTTGCGTGAATTGTGCAGAGACTTCGGCGATGGGGGAGGTTCCTACGGGCTTGTTGATGATAGAGCCTGTTGACATTCCCAATGAAACATTGCTCGATGTGGAGGGGGTCGACGACGCTGCTCCTCTTACAATAGAGCCTCCGGTGGCGGTTCTTGATCCCGGAGCGCTCGCTCCTCTGGGAGAGGCTCCCTTGGTGGTCGCCGCCCCAACGACTCTTCCTGAGGGTGGCCCAGAGGCTGGGATGGAGGTAGTCGGGACCACCCTCCTTTTTTTGGAGCCCGAGGTCACGGCGGAGGCCGTTGAAGCTGCTATCCCCCCAGCTCAGAATGGGAGGAACGTCGAAGGTAACCTTCTACATTTTAAACTAGTAGTCTTTCTGTTTTCTGAACTCTTCTGTCTTTTCAGAATTGCGCGGGCTGGCGGCCTCTATTGCCGATCTGTCTCCCCGACAATCCTTTCAGCGTTTGCTGAAGATGGCCGCTCCGCAGGCGATATCTCCTCAACGCATCGTCCTCTCGTCCGGGCAAGGTTAGTGTCATCCACCATCTTTTCATAGCATCGTTGTTATTTTTACGGAATGACATTGATGCCCTTTACAGTTCTGGAAGCTGATGACGAGGTTGAGGTCCTTGAAGGGCCAGGGGAACCTTCGGCCCTTTCTTGCATGATTGTGGGTAAGTGACGTCTCAATATGGTCCCACTTGTTCCTTTGCTTAAGAGTTTCACTGATCTTTTATAAATCTGAACAGCCCTGCCAGTTCTCACACCGCTGGAGTCGCGCATCGCCATGCCGCCCGGTCCTTATGCTTTGCGAGCCTCAGACCGTCTGGCAAAATTAAGCCTTGACTCCTTGTCATCCCTGATCGAGGAGCTTCGTGCGGGCAGTGTAATCACAGCCGAAGCGTTTTCTGCTAAAGCTAACGGTTCTCTTCCCTTTCTTGCTGTCTATCATAGCGAGGCCGTGGTGCAAGTCCGGGTTAAGTTTTGCCGTCAGGTGGAGGCTTGTCTGCACGTGCTTGAGTGTACCCGTCATTCCTCGGAGGCTGTGGCTACGAAAGCGGGCTTGCGGGGTTTGATTGAGTGGTGTGCGGCGAACATGGTGTCGTGCGAGAAGAGGCTCGGCCGCAAATTCTCGAAGAGGGAGCTGGCTTCTAAGGCGCTGAATGAGCTTCAAGCCAATCTTACCGCCAAGGCCAATAAAGCGTATAAACTCTGGCGAGTGCTTCAAGAGGCCATCAAGGAGGTGGTGGCCATCGACAAGGCCTCCGAGTTTACTCGCGAAAGAGTCGAGGCCCACAAAGCTACCAAGAAGGAGCTCGAAGGTCGGCTTGCCTCATATCAGGCCCAGCAGGCCCAGGCAGAGGCCCGTCTTCTGGCGATACTGAATCACGAAGGCATGGCCCAGCGAAAGAAGGATGAGCTGACCAACCTGCTAAATCGCCCGCCGACCTGAAGACTTATATATCCCCTTTTTTTTCTTTTGTACATACTCCTGAATGAGAGTATATATTTTTTGTTCTTTCACGAATTGTACTTTGTATCCATTTTGGTTTATGAATAAAAGACATATTTTTTTTCTTCTCAATGGCGTGTCCCTTTTTATTGAATGTATTCTGCGGATAGTCTATCTTGATCTCTTTGCAGGATAACGATGGCTTAGGATTCAGGGTTAAGATCTGCCTCCTAAGTCTTTTCAACTTTATGAGCCGTGAGGGTCTCATAAAGAGTTTTTCTCCCTATAGGTCGAGAGGATCCCATAGGTGTAATTTCTCCTTAAGAATCGTGAGGATTCCTAAGCGTGTTTTCTCTTGAAAGTCGTAAGGATCTCACAAGAGAATCTGCTTCCCTACGGGTCGTGAGTACCCGCAAGTGCTGGGTGAAGTTGCCCTTATCCGTATTTCACGAGGTCAGGGGTTGCTTTGGATGTTCTCCGGGGTACCGTAGTTTAAAGACATCGCGGTCGAGGTTAGGGACATCATAGTCCGTAGGTTTAAGGGCTCCACCGTCCGTTTCTAGTTTTAAGACATTACGGTCGAGGTTAAGGACATCATAGTCCGTGGATTTAAGGACTCCATAGTCCAATGTTAGTTTTAAGATATCACGGTCAAGGTTAAGGACATCATAGTCCATGGATTTTGTTGCACCACGGCAGCGCCCCGGCCGTCTTACCGAGGCCAAAATGCGGAATCAAAAATTTTCCTTACTTGGAAACTGGCGCTACCGCGGACAATAAAACCCGGATCGTTAACCATTAACCTATACTAGCTAACAAGAGATGGGAAGAGAAGTATACCAAGTGATCCGAGTCCTCCGGTCTTCTCTTCATCGTCCCGATCTCCCGCGGAAAGTCCTGTCTCCATGTCGTCGCCTCGTCGCCGGAAGGGCACCACATCGCCTGCGTCTTTTACGGGCTCCCGCCTCAATACCGAGGCAACTCGAGCATGAAGCCGGCAAGTCGACATGCCCAAGGTTTGCTGTAGAATGTAGTGTAGATACTTTGTCTCTTGGAGTTTATGTAGTTGCCATTGATGGATGGAGGAAGAGGTAAAGAAAATTGGTGCTTTCAATTTTCTAGCAAGAAGAAGATGAGATGAAGAATTCCTCACATAACAAAATGAACTCCCTCATCCTTTTCTCTCAAGTGAACCCTTTCTTCATCTAGTGAGAATGGTGGAGGAATGAAATGCAAACCATAACAAGAAGGGAGGTGAGTGTAGGAGAAAGAGAAAGGTGACCATATCCAAACATCATCATCACAATCTCACATCAAACACAAATCAATCCTAATCACCTTTTACAAGAAATGATGATAGAAAAGAAAGGAATAAAAAAGATGCTTTCATAATCAAACCATTTGCATGAAAACCCTCCACAATGTGTTATTTGCAAACTTGCAAATAACACCCTCCATCAAAAGGTTCGGCCGGGAAAGAACAAAGGAAAACCGGCCGGAACGGAATGCAAACTGGCAACTCTAGAAAACTGGTCCCGTAATAAATTACAGGAAAACCCCGATACTGTGCATACACACCCGCATCTGTATTCCGACCGGATACAAATGCAATGAGACAAAATCTACACTGTACTAAACTAGGATCCGGCTTAAACCAAAGCCGGCTAGTAATATCCGTCCGATCCTGATCCGTGCAATACCGCACGTATCAGATCGAACCCTGCCATATAACTATACGACCACTAGTACAAAACTGTCCGATCCTGATCCGTGCACTACCGCACGTATCTGATCGGACCCTGCCATATCTCCATACGGCCTCTACAGCGTTTCGCCCGAAACTTGAGTAACTGAATGTGTGGTGGACTCTAAAGACTCGTCAATACTATGGCTGTGGATTTAACCACTGGCACGTCAGAGGTATAAGCCAATACGTGACGGGCCACCAGCTATTGACCAAAAGGGACGTCGATGAGCGAACTCATCCTGACACCCTTACTGAGCCTGTCAGTGACAATATCCGTACAGTCCGGTCCGTTCGTCTATGAGTATCGCATGGCGGGCCTAGGGGGTTGGTAAAAGTCAGACCCCCAAAAGCGGTACAAGTCGTGTCGGAGCGTAGCCCAGAACACCCTGAGATACTACTGGAATACCTACCAGTAAATCTCCTGCCTCGGCCGAGGGCTTTGTGTAATGGCTCTCCTAGACACAGCGCGATCTCACCCCCAATACCGGGAGAGACGAACCCCTGCAGATCCGCTCACTGCCTCCACGTGGCTCGGGACTGTACCCAACTAAAACCTGTTTGCACGACTCCTTTGAGCCGTGGTAGGGTAGTAATCAAAGCACAGTGGGAACTCACACGAGACAAATGACGATCTCAGGTCGATGAACTAACCTGTACACATGTCACCAGGGAACTGCTATCTGACATCTGGTATAAGACCAACTAGCAGGTTCCCGGCGAGTCCTGTCCGGTGTACTCATAACCCAATGAGCACCTGTATACATCTTAGGTGAACCAACTGACACCAGTGGCTTGTGAGACCGGCCACCGCCCCTCGTCGGGGTCTCGACTGTATACACTAGTCTACTAATGGAGTATCGATGCCCTGTCTCGAAACTCCTACGACTAGGGACCTTTTAAGGATGTGCTTATAGACTACCAGCTCCCACGTATATGATCGCCATCATACTGCTGGTAGTCAAGCAAGAATCCTAGGGGCTCTATCAACGTGTAATAGCGACATGTCAGGTCACCTAAAGCAGTACACGATGATAAAGATAAACCAGATAGCATACTATCATCTTGAGTAAGACTGTCCTCCTGGGATAGGTCCTCCCTCAATCATTGCAATCACGTGCCTGTGATCCAATAATTGACTCCGAGGGCACTATCTCCAACAGATTTAAGGACTCCACAGTCCAGTGTTAGTTTTAAGACATCACGGTCAAGGTTAAGGACATCATAGTCCGTGGATTTAAGGACTCCACAGTCCAATGTTAGTTTTAAGACATCACGGTCAAGGTTAAGGACATCACAGTCCGTTGATTTAAGGACTCCACAGTCCACGAAATGTGTGGTTATTGGGACCCGTCACCTCTTTGAAGACGTTGAGGAATTACAACGACAAATATCAAAGGAGTGAAGAGATGTACCCTTGAACCAAGGTAAAACCAGTATAGAATCATTATGGTTGATCGTTAGTTTTAAGACATTACAGTCGAGGTTAAGGACATCATAGTTTGTGGATTTTAAGGATTCCACAGTCCGATGTTTGCTCTGGATGCTTCACATGGGTTCACTGCCGTGCTTTGCGAGGACCAGGCTCCGCTCTGGACATTTTCCATGGGGTCAAAGAGTGACGTTATCCACATTCCACGTGACCAGGAATTTTGCTCTGGATGCTTCCTACGGGTTCACTGTCGTGTTTGGCGAGGACCAGGCTCCGCTCTGGACATTTTCCACGGGGTCAAAGAGTGACGTTATCCGCGTTCCACGTGACTAGGAATTTTGCTCTGGATGCTTCACACGGGTTCACTGCCGTGTTCGGCGAGGACCAGGCTCTGCTCTGGACGTTTTCCACGGGGTCAAAGAGTGACGTTATCCGCGTTCCACATGACCAGGAATTTTGCTCTAGATGCTTCCCACGGGTTCACTGCCGTGTTCGGCGAGGACCAGACTCCGCTCTGGACATTTTCCACGGGGTCAAAGAGTGACGTTATCCACGTTCCACGTGACCAGGAATTTTGCTCTGGATGCTTCCCACGGGTTCACTGCCGTGTTCGGCGAGGACCAGGCTCCGCTCTGGATGCTTCACACGGGTTCACTGCCGTGCTCTGTGAGGACCAGGATCCGCTCTGGACGTTTTCCACGGGGTCAGAAGTGACGTTATCCGCGTTCCACGTGACCAGGAATTTTGCTCTGGATGCTTCCCACGGGTTCACTGCCGTGTTCGACGAGGACCAGGCTCCGCTCTAGACGTTTTCTATGGGGTCAAAGAGTGACGTTATCCGCGTTCCACGTGACCAGGAATTTTGATCTGGATGCTTCCCACGGGTTCACTGCCGTGTTCGGCGAGGACCAGGCTCCACTCTGGACGTTTTCCACGGGGTCAGAGAGTGACGTTATCCGCGTTCCACGTGACCAGGAAGGGTTGACTTTATCCGCATTTCACGGAGTTGGAGTTTGACTCTCGGTCAGCTGTACACCGTTGAGTCATGGAACTGGAAGTTGCCGTTGTTCTGCTTTGCTTGATGTTATGTTTGTTGTAGTGAGACGAATGTCGAGATGATCTCCAGGTTATTTGTGAACCGTTGGGATTTGGCTTCTTCCACTGCTGAAGCCTGGGGAGGAGAGGCATGGTTCCTTCTTTGTTTGCGCCCCTGGATTGTATACAGGGATTGATGTGATATCACCTATAGGACAATCATTTCATTTTTTTTCTTTCCGCGATGCTCTATCCTTTCAGCTTTTATATCGCGAAGGTCGCGATTGCCCAATCATTTCGGCTATTCTTCGCGGTGCCCAATCATTTCGGCTATTTATTTTTATTTTTACTCGCTGTTTTTATTGCGAGTTGCCTAATCATATCGGCTATTTTGCATGCATACATCTTTTACTTGCTGCTTTTTATTGCAAGTTGCCCCATCATTTCGGCTATTTCGTATGCATGTGTGGCTTGCTAGCTTTTCGCTGCAGGCTTGGAATCAGACACCAATTTCGGCATCAGCACCACTACAACTGGGATATTGCCAGAAGCGAATCATCACTTGCCTCTGTCGATATCGAACAAAGGTAGCTTAGTAAACAGGGTTAGGATCCTGTCGACTAAGGCTTTTGACTTCATGAGCCTTAAGGGTCTCATGAAGGTATTTCTCCCTACAAGTCGTGAGGATCTCGTAGGTGCGTTTTCTCCTTAGGAGTCGTGAGGACTCCTAAGTGTATGTTCTCCTATAAGTCGTAAGGATCTTACAAGAGGGTTTTCTCCTTATAAATCGAGAGGACTTACAAGGGTTGTTCACCATATAGACATATCCCGAGTCACGGATGGGACTTCGTTAGGGAAATGTTTATTCGTGCCCGTAGATTGTATACAAGGGTCAGTATAAGCCGCTTGTAGGGCAATATCGGAGGTTGTGGGGGTTGCTTAAGAACAGGTTCAGGTCTCTGTAACTTAAGACTTTCAAATCTTATGAGCCGTGAGGGTCCCATAAGGGAGTTCTCCTTACGAGTCGTGAGGATCTCGCAAGTGTAATTTCTCCTTAGGAATCGTGGGGATCCCTAAGTGTGTTGCTCCCTTATGATTCGTAAGGATCTCACGTGGGTGATTTCTCCTCACAAGGTCGAGAGGACCCTGTAAGTGTCTTTTAACGAGGTTGCGCCCTTTCGGGTTTTCACAAACACTCGCCGGTAGCCCTGCTGTTTTTACTTACGGAGCCCTTTCGGGTTTTCATCCGTGCCCATTTTGCTTATGGACATATCGTTTTCCCTCTTTTTTTTATTCTTTTTTTTGTTCAAACGAGATTGCGCCCATTCGGGTTTTCACAAGACTCGCCGGTAGCCCTGCTGTTTTTACTCACGGAGCCCTTTCGGGTTTTCATCCGTGCCCATTTTGCTTATAGACATACCGTTTTTTTATTAGCTTTGGGATGTTGCAATCCACCGTAGTTTATCGACATCTCGGTCAACAGCTAGTTTTAGGACATAGTGGTCCGTTGCTAGTTTAAGGCCGTTTCGGTCCATCGTTAGTTTAAGGACGTTTCGGTCCGTTGTTAGTTTAAGGACATTTCGGTCCATTGTTAGTTTAAGGACGTTTCGGTCCATTGTTAAGTAAGCCGGTTACTACTTATGGAGTTTGGGCTTAGGAAGATAGCGAGCGGACATAGTCGTCGTCATCTATCATTGACCTAGGCCGTGACCCGTCAAGCGTAGTATTTCTTCAGGAATCGACCGTTTATTGGCCTGAAAGGTCTTTCACCATGCATTTCTATGAGTAGATAAGCTCCACCCTGGTAGACCTTGTCTATGATATACATGCCTTCATAGTTTGGCTCGAATTTTCCCCGCTTGGCGCGATTGGGGATCATAGGTCTTTTGACCACTAGCACTAGTTCGCCTTGGCGGAATGTCCTCGGCCTGGTCAATCTTTCATATGAGCGCGTCATCTTTGCTCTATAAGCTTCTAGATTTTGCTGCGCCAGGAGCCGGGTTTCATCAAGGGCATCAAGCTCCTCCAGCCGAAGGTGAGCGTTTTCTTCGTCAGTCAACTCGTAATGAACTGCCACTCGTAGAGAGGGTAACTCTATCTCGAGGGGGAGTACTGCTTCTGTACCGAATACCAACGCGTACGGCGTTGTGTTCGTGGCCGTCTTGAATGTGGTTCGATACGCCCAGAGAGCTTCTTGTAGTCTCTCGTGCCAGTCTTTCTTGTTTCGAGACACCGTCTTCTTTACAATCTTCGTTAAGGTCTTGTTGAAAGCTTCAGCTAGACCGTTAGCTCGGGGATTATAAACTGAGGAGTGTCTCCAGTCTATGTTGTGCTGTTGTGTGAAGCGGCTGATCTTGTGGCTTCTGTAGGCTGGCCCGTTATCGGAGATGATCCGCCTCGGAGTTCCAAACCGATAAATAACGTGCGTCTTGAAGAAATGGAGGATATTCTCCGTCTTCACTTCCCTCAGCGGTACTGCTTCTGCCTATTTGGAGAAGTAATCAGTTGTCGCCAAAATGAATCGATGTCCTCTGGACGATGCCGGTTCGATGGGGCCGATTATGTCAGTTCCCCACATTTCGAACGGCCAGCTAGCCACCGTTGGATGCAGCGGATTCGGATGCTGATGGATAAAGTCCCCATGGATTGTAGGGTTCCTAGGAACACTAAGGAGGTCTCACAAGGCATCAACCATGCCAATTTAAAATTTTACAAGTGCCGAGAAACCCTAATATGGATCGTTAACTAGATTTTAGGCGAAACAAAGCAACTAGTTAACAACTTAACTAAGTGAACGGAAAATACAACCTTTGTAGATTCGGTCCTCCACCTCCATAGCTCCGTGATGATGTGTCCTCGCTGTCCAAATCGAATCCATGACTCTAGCATCGGCTTCATCGGAGAAATGGGCGGGCTAGGTCATCGACTTCTATGCCGAAGATGATCTACGTCGAGGCATCACAAGATCAAGCTCCAACTTCACCAAGCCATGAAACTTGTGAAGAAAACACCCTATACTTCTTGGCAAGTGGTAGAGGATGAAGAAATAGGAAGTGGGTTCACTTTAGAATTGGATTTCTCACTCATTTTCATAAGTTGCCATTGAAGGAGGCAAGCTTCTTCATCTTGAAGAAGAAGAAGAAGAAGAAGAAAAGAATATGATAAGTATTAAAAGAATTAACTTAAAAAGAAAATCCCATTCATTCTTATCATAATAGCAACCATGGTTAAGTGTAGAGAATGAACCAAGGTTAAGTGAATGGTTAGGTTTAGGAGAAGAAGACAAAATGGTCCAAGCTTCTTAAAGCTTCAAAGAAAAGAACAAAAGAAGCAACCATTTCATTTTCTTTCCAAAATAAATAAATGAATAAGTAAATAAATCAAACCCTAACCAATCACTTAATCATGGTTTAAAGTAAACCTACACCCAAGCTTGCATGCATCATCAAACATGATACAAACTAGTGCACAATACTATATCATATATATAAGGTGCACTTCAAGTGAGAAAATCCTTTTAAAGTGAACAAATATTAGTTAATGTAAAGTAATATATCAAATATATAATTATACATTAAATCATTAAATCAACACTTGATTTAACGATCCGGTCATATCGCATATAACCGACTAATATCAATAGTAACAACTTATCGAATCAACACTTGATCCGATAACCCGGCTATATCGCATATAACCGATCAATGTCACAAATCGCGAGAATCGAATACAGTATCACATACTGGTATTATTCTCGGTCCCGCACATATCTCATATGCGCTCCTATTTCGTTTCGCTTGAGCCAGGAAACCTCTGTGTAGGACTCTAAAGACTCGTCAATACGCCGGCAGCAGGTGATGATCATATCAAACACCCACAAGCCGCAAGCGGTCTGCTAAACGCAACGGCCACCCGGGTATTGAGCGATCAGAAGATCGACGAGCAAGCCCGCTCACACTCCTGTGAATCCAACCAGTAACACTTACCGTACAGTCCGGTCTCGTCGTCTGATATGTCGCATATCTCGCCTAGGGGTGGTAAACGTCAAACCCCAATAGCTTGATAAGTCGTGTCGATATGAGGTCTATAACAGTTCGAGATACTACTGATAACACTTACCAGTAAATCTCAGCAACCCTGGCCAGGGATTTCCGGTTATAGCCAATCGAACACAGCGCAACATCAACTCCCTATACCGGGAGAGACGAATCCCCTCCTATCGCTCATTGCCTCCATGTGATTCGGGACTGTACCCAAAAGCCACCGTTTTGCACGCCCTCTTGGACGTGGTAAGGTGGAAATCAAAGCACAGTGGGAATCACACAAGACTCTATGACGATCTCAGGTCTACAGACTAACCTGTACCAGTGTCACCAGAGAACTGCCATCTGACGTGAGGTATAATACCATCTGGGAGTTCTCGGCGAGTCCGTCCAGTGTACCCAGTCTCTACTGAGCACCCGTATATCATCTCCGATGTCAAACACCAATGGATATGGGATCATCCATCGCCCATCTGTATGGGTCGAGAAGGTATACGCTAGTTTACTCTGGTATATCGATGCCCCGTCTTGATACACCCACGGCTAGGGACCTTGAAGGATGTACTTATAGACTACCATGTCCCCACTAGTATGATCCGCATCATAGTATAGGTAGTCAAGTACACATCCTAAGGGCTTTACCAACATGTAACATAGAGACAATCAGTATACACGTTAAGGTAAAGAGTAACCAGATAGCATACTATCATGTCGAGCAAGAAAGTCCTCCCTATATATGTCCCAGCATCCACTACAATGTACATCCTATGTACAGTAATGGCCTCTAGGGCATACATATAACTAACATGGATCTGGCACGAGTGGCACTGCTTCGCATACTCGAGGCAGTCCTGAATCATCGTGGGCCAGTAGTAGCCCATCTGTTTAATCTTCAACTTCATCTTCGGGCCCGCTTGGTGAGAACCGCAGAGTCCGTCATGAGTTTCTTGGACGACTTTCTTCGCCTCTTCGGGTCCCAGGCATCTTAACCATAAAGAATCGAATGACCTCTTGTACAGAGTATCATTGACGAGAGCGAAAGATAAGGCTCGCTTCATGAGGTGATGTTTTGAGGACGCATCTTCAGGCGTTCGACGGGATTTGAAGTAGTCTATAAAGATTTCCCTCCAATCCTCGGCCTTTTCCTGATCTTTTACTTGCATAGCCATTTGCTCAGTCTCTCCCTTTTCTTCGGATGACTCCGGAGATATTTCCGCCGATGCAAGAACCCGACGGCTTTGCACCACGATCCTCACGTCATCAAGGTTTTCGTCGGCCAGTTCTTTAGCGAGCTTGGCTAATGCGTCCGCTTTGCTATTTTCTGCACGCGGTATGCTTTCCAAGATGTAGGAAGGTATTTGGGTCAGCAGTTGCTGTACCCTCTCACCGTACTTCACCAACTCTGGTTTGCACGTTTGATAGTCGCCGTTTATTTGACTAACGACCAATTGGGAGTCTCCGTATATGAGGAGGTTTTCAATTCCCATGTCGATGGCGATCTCGAGGCCTGCTATCAAAGCTTAATATTCGGCTTCATTGTTCGTCCTCGGCTCTGTTAAGGAGAAAGCGAATCGCATTATCCCTCCTTGTGGGGTCACGAATATAAGGCCTACCCCTGATTTGATTATAGGCGTGTTCTGTTTGCGCTTCTTCATGGAAGACGCTCCATCAAAATAAAGTTCCCACTGGATACCACCACCGTCGATCGCATCAAACACATGTTCGTCTGGCAGTTCGCAGTTCAAAGGGGAATCGGCCGGTATCGGATGTTCAGCGAGGAAGTCGGCGATGGCCTGGCCTTTCACTGCCTTAAGAGGCTGATAAGTTATTGAGAACTCCATCAAGAGTAAGTCCCATTTAGCGAGCCGCCCTGTCAATATGACCTTTGACATTAAATATTTGAGAGGGTCCACCTTCGATATGAGACGGACTTCATGCGCTAACGCATAGTGCCTGAGCTTTGTTATCGCGAAGATCAATGCCAGGCAGTGTTTTTCGATGGGAGAATAATTGCTTTCTTCCCCCAGTAGAACTCGGCTCAAATAGTAGAGGGCTCGTTCTTTCCCTTGGTCATTGTCCTGTGCCCATAATGCGCCTAAAGAACCTTCGAGGGCTGTTGTATACAGAATGAGAGTCTTTCCCTTGACCGGAGCGGCCAGTACTGGCGGATTCTGCAGGTATTGCTTGATTTCGTCTAGCGCGCTTTGGCATTTGCGATCCCAGACGAAAGGGGTTCCCTTCTTCATCAGGTGACTGTAAGGACGACACTTGCCTGAGAGATTGGCTATAAATCACCGGATATACGCGAGCTTCCCTTGGAGAGACCACAATTGCTTGAGAGTCCTTGGCGGAGGCATTTCCATGATCGCCTTGATTTTTGACGAATCTATCTCGATACCTCAGTGTCGGATAATGAATCCTAGGAATTTGCCTGAGGACACTTCGAACGCGCATTTGAGAGGGTTCATCTTCAAGTTGTATTGCCGAAGGCGTTGAAATACGATCTTCAGATGCTCAAGATGTTCCTCGTATGATTTGCTTTTTACCACGAGGTCGTCGATATAGCATTCGATGATTTCATGTATGAGGTCATCGAAGATCTTCGTCATGGCCCTATGATAGGTGGCACCGGCGTTCTTTAGACCGAAGGGCATCACCTTGTAGCAGAATATACCCAAAGGGGTCCGGAAAGCGGTGTGCTTCTGGTCTTCGGGATGCATCTTTATCTGATTATATCCTGATGAGCCATCCATGAAGGAGAAAACTTCGTGAGTGGATGTATTGTCTATCATCAGCTCGGTGACCAGTACTGGGAAGTCGTCTTTCGGGCAGGCTTTATTGAGATCCCGAAAGTCCACATATATGTGCACTGTCCCATTTTTCTTCATCACCGGGACGATGTTGGCGATCCAGTCGGGATACTGAACCTCTTGGATGAAGCCAGAGTCAATCAGCTTCTTGACCTCGGCGTTGATGCTCATCTCAAGCTCGAGCCGCATTCTTCTCGGTGCTTGTTTGATTGGCTTGACGTCCGGGGATATTGCCAACTTGTGCACAGCAATCTTTGGATCTAATCCCGGCATCTCGGAGTAGTTCCATGCGAAGCAGTCTTTGTACTGTATGAGCACGTCTTTGAGTGTCGCCACCTGTTCTTCGGATAGCAGCTCGCTGACAAACGTAGGCCTTGGGTCACTTGTCGTCCCCAAATCAATTTTCTTGAGGTTATCTGCAGTGGTATGTATTCCATCTTCCAGCTCTTTCGGTGCTGGTGGAAATTCTGAGATCACCTCGTCATCATTGTTTTCGAAGCACCAGGGAAGGTCATGCATATTCTCAGGTTCTTCTTTTGATGATGTTATCATATGACAAGTACGAATTCGCTTTGAAGACCGATGTGTATCTGGTTTTACTCTCGTAGCTTTGGGTTCGTGCTTCTGCGGCGGTGTTACCCTCCAACTGTCGGATAACGCGAACTTGCCGAGATGATATTGATCTTCGACCCAGTTCTTGAAGGTGAAGCAATCTTCGAGAGGGTGTCTTATTGCTCGGTGATAAGAGCAATAGTCTGGGTGAGAGACTTCGCCTGCTTGCTCGGGGTGTTTAGACTCCGGAAGTGTAATCATTTAATGTTTTATAGCTAGGTCAAGTATCTTCTTTGTCTTATCTTGAGGAAAAGAGTACGCTCGATTCATCTTCTTCATAAGGGACAAATCCAGACCGCTTGATTCTCGACAGCGTGACATCTTAGTCTCGCTTTGTCGCTGTCGAACGCCTTTTCCGCTCTTTGACTTGTTTCTGCCTCTGCTTCGGGATTTTTGTACAACAGGTTGGCAGGGAGGAGCATTTTCATCTTTCGCGGCCTGTCGAAGAAGGCGTTGCGTCCTGGCCTTCTCATAGATGGCCATTTCGCGGTTATGATCGTCTCGAACTTTCTGACCCGCTTCCCTGATAAGCTTGTTCATTCGTTCTTCAAATGACGGACTCGGCATTTTGGTTGGAGGATCTTGTTTTGGTGCGGGGTCGGCATTTTCTGACAGGGCGTCCTCTTCTTCATCGAAGTTATATATGGCGTAGCTACCATGGACTCGTTCCTATTTCCCGGATTTCACATATCCAAGCCCAAGCGTTTCCATTCTCCCGTTGGGCAACTTGCGCTGAGTCCCAAGGACATCCCAAATCCTGTTGTAGAACCGAGCTTGCCGAATAGTCTGTTTGAAAGGTACCCCTTGGCGCTTCAATAGCCTTTTTAGTCCATTCGTGTAGTATCTGGGTAAATGGATGGGTTGGAGCCTGTCAAGTGTAGAATCTGTGTGGTGCCAGATTTCTTTCTCCACTCTTGTTTCCGTGGACCGATAGAATAGGATCGCCTTTTCACCTTTTCGCCAGGGAGGGACGTAAAATGTCTGCAGGTCTTGCACACTGTAAGCTTCAAGTGCGTCGAGATCTTTGTAGTGCTACCGCGGAATCATGGTAATTTGCAAACTCTGATTATCACCAGCGAATGCTTGTATTGACGGCCGACTGGAGAACACAGCATTAACCTCATCTTCCGAGTCGCTTCCGAAGATCAATATGGGGGCGGATGGTCCCTCGTTGTTACGTCGAGACGGCCCAGAATAAACTATTTCTTCTTCTTCCTCGGTATCACTCCCGAAGACAGGAATGGTGGTGACGGCTTTGTTCTCCGGTTTGTGACATCTCTCTGTGTCCTCAAGTTCTGGCAAAAAGTATTTTGCATCTTCGTATTTGCGGACTTCATTCACGGAGAATGGATTCAGCTCTCCTGTCACGGTATACTCAAGACCATCCTTGAAATACTTCATACACTGATGTTGCGTAGAAGGGATGATGTTGTACTCATGTAACCAAGGACGACCGAGCAAAGCGTTGTAGCAGGTCTTGGCGTCAATGACGTGAAACTTAATATCCGTGACGAGTAGTCCGAAGCGTAATGTTAGTATCACAGATCCGAGAGTTCGCGATGACTGGGAGTCAAAACCGGAGATGGTGATTTTATCACGAGCGAGGTGCTGAACGCTTATGCAGATTTCCTTCAACACCCGTATATTGAGAAGATTGACGGAAGACCCATTGTCGACTAGGATTTTGCCTATCTTTATATCGTGGCAGTATCCTGAGACATAGAGGGGACGGTTGTGTTCGCATGTCCCAAGGAGGAGGTCTTCATCGCCGAAGGTGATATCGGCTGTGTGTACTTCCTCCAGCCCGTCCTTCATTTTTTCTTCGGCGAGGAAAGCTTGGAATTGCTCTGGCTCTTGCAGTGCCTTGATGAACGAATCTCTCGCTTCTTTTGATAATAAGAGGGCGTCGAGAATGCTGAGCTGAGAGGGTAGCTTCCTCAGGTGCGCCAGGACGTTGTAGTCCACCTTACTTTTCTTTGGTGGGTCCTTAGCAGTCAGCTCTTTCATGACTTGGTCATCTAGGGAGATATCCTCAGAGACCTTTTCTTTTCCCTTATCTTTTCTATTCGTGGGTCCGAGATTCTTTTCTAGAAGCGTGCGATTGCGCAGCTGAATGTTTTCACTGGCCTTTGGTTCTTCCTCTTTCCCTAAGATGGATTCTTTAAAGAGAGGGCTAAGATCCATTTCCTCGTCAGAGTCGCTCCCAAAGGTGAGGACCTGTGATCCTACGGCGTTGACCATACAGCAGTTGCCAGTAGTTCTTTTATGTTCCTCAGTCGTACTTCTTTGCTCCCGACTAGTTTTGCGTTTTGTCCGCTTAAAATGTTTCCGGTGAGCAACATATCCCTGCCACCATCTTTTAAAAGCGTCGCATTCTTCGGTGGGGTGCGAAATCTTTCGATGATATGAGCAGTAATTAGGATGCATCTCTGCTCCACCGAGAGTGTTTTCTTCAGACGGTGGTAGCTTCATTCCCCTTGATATGACTTTAGCAAACCTTTTCCTCGTCTTGAATTTGTTTTTATCCGCAACGGATGTCTTTTGATTTGACGGGAGAGCCTCGACTCTTTCGTCTAGTCGCCGGCGTCTGGCTCCTTCCAATATGGCCATCTCACGCTCCCGATTGGCTTTACTTTTCAGACGAATCTCATTCAGGAAGGCGTCGATCATCTCGTCTGATGGCCATAGAAGTTCTGGTTCAAGACCCGCCCCCGGTTTCTCGGTGCAAGGAGCCTCTTTATCATCTATCAACGAGTGAGAGATCACATGACAACTTGCTACGCAGTCCTCAGATTCATCTGATGAGTCTTCTCCATTATTTTCGTCCTCGAGGACGTGGCTGAGAAACTCTTGGAGCGTGATTGGAATCCGCGCCTTCTGGTTATACTCTTCCAGCGCGTCAATCTGTTTCTGTAAGTCCGTGCGCTTGTCGCCAGGCTTCACGGGCTTTTTGGATCTCTTCTTCTTCTTCTTTGAAGATTTTGACGGCTGGGCGTGAGTACTTGGGCCATCACCACCAATCTTTGGAGTTGGGTGCGGCTTCAGCATCCCTTCGATGATCTGAGGTTCCAGCGGGTTCTTCCACCTGATCACCGGGCATGTCTGGAGATCATTCAGCATCCTTTTGGTTTTGGCTGAAAGCACGACCTCCCACGGAGCTTCTTCAACAAAAGAAAAAGTTTCCCCCGGTGTGTCCGTCTTCTTAGGAGTGTGCGGTTGTGGTGGGTTTACCTTTCACTTTTCGGACAGCGCAAACTTGCCTTGTAGGTACTGATCTTCGATCCATCCTTTAAAGACGAAGCAATCCTCGATCGGGTGACTTACCGTTTGATGGTAAGGGCAGTAATTGGGGTTATTCACCTCGCTTGGTTGCGGCGGTCGCTTTGGATTTGGTAAGTTGATAAGCCTGTTGCGCACCGCCAGCTCGAACAGTCTCCTTGTTTTGTCTCGTGGGAATGAGTAAGGACGCTTCATTTTCTCATTGTAATAGCGTCGTCTCTCTTCCAGTTGATCCGCTAGTTTTGGGGTACTGGGCTGCTGTTGGGTGTTCGCGACAAGGGTTGTCTTCCCTTTACCCTTGTCGTTTCGCGGTTCCGGCTTCGGGGGAGACGGTCTGTGACCCATTTGATCCATCTGAGCCAGCTTGTTTATTAGGGCCTGGAACGTGGTTGGTTTAAAGAACATCATGAACTGTGAAATAGTCGCATGAGGATCTAGGGTTCCCATGAACATGCCCACCGCTGGTGCTTCTTCGATGCGCTGCTCACACTTCGACCACAAGTTCCGCCATCGGATTGCATATTGAACCCAGGTTTTGCCCGGCTTCACCCTTGCATTAATTAATGCCGTTATCGGGGTGCGTTCGCTGGCGCTTGCGAAACGCTGGGTAAACAACAACTCCATTTCAGCGAAAGTTTTGACTGAGTCATTTGGAAGTTCGGAATACCACTCAAATGCCCTCTCCGATAAACTTCCGACGAATTGGCTAAGCAAGAGCTTATCATCGCCGCCGGTGTTACCACAAAGAGCCCTGAACTGGGCAACATGTTGATGGGGATTGCCTGTCCCCTTGTAGACATGGAATTTTGGGATCGTGTAGCCCGGCGGGTATTTGATCTGATCATATCAGCTCGGATATGGTCGCCCCATTTTGACAACTTGGCCGGCTGCCTCAGTTTCCTGGTGAACTCGTATCTGCTGGGCTATGTAGTCATCCAGGGCAGCCTTAGAGATTGTTTCCTCTTTGGATATTGAAAGAGCCGGAGGTGGATTTGATGTTTCTCCTCTATCATCTTCAAGGATAATCGGAGGGTCTTCGGCTGGGGGATCCGGCTGGATCATCATCCCGACCATGTCCTGGAACAGAAGGGCCATTCGTTTTATATTGGCTGCTTGTTCCGCAGCCTCTCTGTCCTTCTTTTCAAGTATCCTGCGAAGGAATTCAGCATCGGTTTCTTGCTCCTGTCGCTGATCTGAGGATGCTCCTGGGCTTTCTTTTGGCCCGGTGAGTACGGCCATCGCAGTCATCATCTCTTGGAGCTTCTGCTGCTGCTCTTGAGCCTTAGTCACTGATCGCGTAAGCGGTCGATGACCTATGGATATACGGCTATCCTCTTTCCCGGACACCATGTAGACGGTATGTACCACCATGCCCCCGGACTTAGGGCGTTTAGGCTCACTGCCTTTGACATTTGCCGCAGGCATGGGGACTTACTCCGGCCTTCTTCTCTTGTGGGCCATCGAAGTTGAGGGGGCCGTTGCTGGGGGCACCCAGGTGGCCGTCGTCTTTCATTGCTTAACATGGCGATTTTCTTCTTGTCGGACTTTCGACTTTTTATGCTGATGGGAGAAATTCGAATCAATCACTGATTCTCGGACTCGTCGCCAAATCTTGTAGACTTTAGAAGACAGCCTTTGAGGAGACTGCTCCGGCTTTGTTTCTACGACGGTCTCTACCGGTGGCGGAGATCTTTTTAGTACGGCAGTAGGCGAATTCCTGCGTACCCTGTTCAGCAGCTCAAAGCTGTTCCCGGTTGGAACAGCAGCATTAATTTCCACCGTTGGAGCTGGTGGAGTTAGCCCAGAGGGGGAGTTGCCCCCAGCCTTCCTTATCCGGCGCCAGTGGCGACGTCGAGCATGTCGAGCTGATGGAGTTGGCTTGGTGACGGGGATGGATTTGTCTTGCCCCATGTCCAGGTGAGGGGATGTTTCTGGTGTCAGCCTCTTGAAGACTGACGTCCGTTGAGAAGCCGCGTCCAACCGGTCAAAGACAGATTTAAGAGCGGGAGCAGGAATGGGAGCAGTCAGTCTTGCAAAGACCGACCCTCTGGCAGCAGAAGCCGCCTTGACGACTTCAGGAGCAGGGATGGCTATCTTCTTTGGGACAACCTTTTCTTGAGATGCAAGCTTCATCATGGACCCATCTGAACTTTGGCCCAATCTGGAGAAGACCGAGGTGCCGGTATTGGACGACCCGTTGAGAGGGGCCACAATAGCTGTAAGCCGATCAAAGACCGACTTCTTAGGAGCTTCCGGTACTGGCACGGGAGCCATGAAGTTTGCTGGCGGGAGCATGGTCCCGAAAAACAGCCCTGTGGTGGCTTGAGTAATCTGCTCCACGAGCATCGTGAACAAAGAGGCCGCTTGGGGCCTGTAGGTTATGCCCCCAGTCGAGGCGGAATGTAGGTTGCAGTTGCATATGGAACACTTTGAGCAGGTGCCAGCCATTGATCCTTTTGCTTTCTGCAGCGAGCAAAACGCCAAATCTTAGTACCTCGAAACCCAAGGGCAACCATTAGCGAACCGCGATTGGTTCGCGAACACGACACACGAAGTGTGGAGTGGAAAGAGGAAAAGGTCCCATCGGGCGTGCCAGAATCTGTTCCCCTCCGAAAGACACGCAAGACGGACGTCTTGCCTGAGATTCGGGGCAGATGCTAATAGGTGCTATCCGTCCACCTCTCCGAAGATGCCAAGTTGATTTATGGCACCATGTATCGAAGGTTTAAACGGATGTGGCCGATGTAGCAGACTTCGTCAGATTCTCCCTCGTTTGAGGGGTTTTTGATTGTGGGGACGCTCTTCCCTGCAGGCGCAAGCCCCTGCAGTTAATTACGCTACCGCTTCACGGTAACAACTTTCTCCTTCTCCATATGGTCACTTCGTGTCGTGGGTTTCTGTTTTTTGTTTGGTTGCCCGTGGATTATATACGGAGACTAAGTTATGCTGTCGCCCGTAGGGCGTGGACTAATCCAAATCCGTATCTTTCTTAGATTTGGGTTTGGGGGTTGTGTTTAAGGATACGTTAGCCTTAATTGAGACTAAGATCGACTTAAACGTTTGTTAAGGATACGTTAGCCTCATTTTGGACTAAGATCAACTTAACGGAATCGTTTAGATCCAACAAAAGAGTAATTGGGGGCTCTATTGCTTAGTTTAGTGACGTTGCGGTCGATAGGTAGTTTAAGGACATTGCGGTCCAATGTTAGTTTTAAGAGATTGCGGTCAAGGTTAAGGACATCATAGTCCGTGGATTTAAGGACTCCACAGTCCGATGTTAGTTTTAAGACATCACGGTCAAGGTTAAGGACATCATAGTTCGTTGTTAGTTTTAAGACATCACGGTCAAGGTTAAGGACATCATAGTTCGTTGTTAGTTTTAAGACATCACGGTCAAGGTTAAGGACATCATGGTCCGTTGTTAGTTTTAAGACATCACGGTCAAGGTTAAGGACATCATAGTCCGTTGTTAGTTTTAAGACATCACGGTCAAGGTTAAGGACATCATAGTCCGTTGTTAGTTTTAAGACATCACGGTCAAGGTTAAGGACATCATAGTCCACGAGTTTAAGGACCCCACAGTCCATGAAATGTATGGTTGTTGGGACCCGTCACCCCTTTGAAGACGTTGAGGAATTACAACGACAAATATCAAAGGAGTGAAGAGATGTACCCTTGAACCAAGGTAGTTTAAATGATCTGTAGCCCAATTTGGAACCAAGAACAATTAATTATATTGTGAGCCCATTGGCTCAGTTAAGTATGGATTGAGGACTTATGGCCAACTTGGGCTAAGTCCAATTAAGTCTGGTCCTTTGTTGGACTGTTTGACATTTGTCTGGTTCCAGTCCACAAAAGTTTTGAGGGGCTAGATAACATTTCTGTTGTAGCTCTGGATGTTATTTAATTTTGAGGTTCAATTGAAGGGGAGGCTTTGCCTATGAAAGATTAGCCAATTTGGCTAAAAGTAGTGTTAAACACTAAATAACAAACATGTTAAACACTAGGGACAGAATCCACAAACTAGTGTTAAACACTAAAAGAAACAATCAGTGTTAAACACCGGAAATATAGTTTTCGATTTAGTGTCAAACACTAGAAAATAATCAGTGTTAAACACTGCAAATAGGGTTTTGAAAAATCAGTGTTAAATACTGGGAATTAGTGTCAAAACACTAAAGAAAAAGGGGTCACATGTGGACACGTGAGAGCTCCCGAAGGTGGGACCAGATCCCCCTTATTCTGTTCTGCAAAAAGTATTGAATACTTTCTGTATTTGATTTTGGAGAATCACGTGCTGACACGTGACGGGGATTTGTGTGCTGATTTGCCAAGGGGTCATGTGGTAACACGTGAGAGCGCCCAGAGCTTCTATTTCTTTTGCTTTTTCCTTCTGTGCTTCAGGGGTCACGTAGAGCACGTGATGCGTTTCCTCCGAGTTCTTTTCTGCGGATCTTTACAGGGGTCACGTGGGGATACGTGACCCTGGTTCTTGCCTGTTTGAAGATTTCTTTATCTTTTTAAGAATTAAATTCTTCATAGGGTTAAACCCTACCTATAACTTTGGAGGAATTAAATCCCTATTTTCTTTGGAAGAATTATATTTTTAGGTAAGGTTAAACCCTAATTTTCCTTTTGTGGGAATTAAATTCCCATATATGTTAAGAATCAAGTTCTGGCATAGGGTGAAATCCTAATTTCATTTTAAGAGGAATTAAATTCCTGCGAGCTTGAGAGAATTAAATTCTCAATCAGGGTTAAACCCTAGTTCTGTCCATCTTGAAGTAATTAAATTCCTATAATTTTGGAGAATTGAATTCTCATATAGGGTTAAACCCTAATTTTATCTCGGAGGAAGTAAATTCCTATAACTTTGGGAGAATTAAATTCTCTAAACTCAATTCTTCCTCTAAGTTTTAGATCTGCATGGCAGGATCTCGACCCGATGAGAATTAAATTCTCAACTTATGGGGAGATGTGCACTTTGTAGATCTTCAACCAGAGAAATAACTAAGTTCTTTTTAAAAGAGTTAAACTCTTAGATCTTTGAGAATTAAATTCTCTTTTTCAGAAGTTTTGATCCTCTTTCTTTTTCTCACCTAGTGTTTTCTTTCTAAATTTTCAAGATGCTAAAATTCTCTTCAGAGTTTTCTCTCCAGAATTCTGTCTCTCTTCCCTTCTCTCTTTCTTTAATTCTCCCTTCTCGACTCCTATTTATAGGAGGAGGAAAAGAATCAATTTGTTTAGTAAATCTCTCATTGAAAGATTTGATTTATTTTTATCATTAATCTGAGCCTTCAGATTACTAGGTGAATTTTATTCACCGTTGGATGTTTTAATCCAAAGATATTCTATTTGTTATTTTGGTGAGATTTTGGGGAAATCTTTCCTTGTCCAAGATTTTTCCATAAATTGGTGATATTTAATCACCCTTGGACTCTTAATCCAACAGTTCTCCTTAATTCTTCTTTATTTGGAAAGATTTTGGAGAAATTTAAAATTTAAAATTTTATTGATTTATGAAGCTTTCAAAGCCTATCACGTGTTGGCACGTAACCGCTCCTCCTTCAGTGTTTTAATTCTGTACTTTGATTGGGCTAAAGGGTCATCACGTGTCAATACGTGACCTCTGGTCACGTGTGAGCACGTGACCCCCCTTTGGGGTCTTTCTTCAGCCACTTGTTTTACTTAGGATTTTTACTTCTGTAAATAGATCACGTGTCAACACGTGACCCTTAGTCACGTGTGAACACGTGATGCCTCGTTGAGGCCTTTATAACTTGATAGAATTAAACTCTGCATTTCAACTGGGCTAAAGACCATCACGTGTCAGCACGTGACCTTTGGTCACGTGTCAGCATGTGACGCCCCTTTGGGGTCTTTCCTCAGCCGCCTACTTCTGCTTTGCTTAAACTTTAACTCTGTAAATGGATCACGTGTCAACACGCGACCCTTGGTCACGTGTGAACACGTGATGCCTCATTGAGGAAATTCCTGATTTTTAATCAGGGAACATGCTCCATATGGGGTAAAATCCGTAGGATGCAAATGGATCTTCAGAAGGAAGATTGGTGTAGATGGACAGGTTGAAACCTATAAGGCTAGACTTGTTGCAAAGGGTTTTCGTCAAAGTGCTGGTTTGGACTATGACGAAACCTTTTCTCCAGTGGCTATGCTTAAATCCATTCGGGTCCTTCTTACCATTGTTGCCTTCCATGATTATGAGATCTGGCAGATGGACGTAAAGACGGCTTTTCTAAACGGTAATTTGGAAGAGCGTCTATATGGATCAGCCAGAGGGATTCATTCAGAGTGGGAGCAGCGGTAAAGTGTGCAAGTTGCTTAAGTCCATTTATGGACTAAAGCAGGCATCGCGGAGTTGGAACATCTGTTTTGATGATACTGTTAAAGAATTCAACTTTATCAAAAATCCAGATGAAACATGCATATATAGTAAGATTGTAGAAAGAACTGTAGTATTCCTCGTCTTGTATGTGGGTGACATTCTCTTAATAAGAAATGATATTCCTATGCTACAGTCAGTCAAAGGATTCTTGTCACAGAAGTTCTCCATGATTGACCTGGGTGATGCTTTCTACATTCTGGGGATCCAGATCTATCGTGATAGATCAAAGAGGATGTTGTGACTTTCGTTGTCCAGGTACATAGACATCATATTGAAAAGATTTAGTATGGAAGATTCTAAGCGCGGTAACTTACTGGCTTGTCACGGAATCACCCTCTCCAAAGAGATGTCTCCCAAGACTGATTTAGAAAGGGCTCACATGTCGATTATACCCTACGCTTCTGCGGTAGGCTCTATAACGTTTACGATGTTATGTACCAGACCAGATGTAGTATACACATTGAGCGTTGTAAGACGGTATCAGGCAAACCTAGGGGAGAAGCACTGGGTAGCAGTAAAGAACATTCTCAAGTACCTGAGGAGGACTAAGGAGATGTTCTTGGTGTATGGCGGAAAAGACCTCCAGATCGAGGCCTTTGCTGACTCCAGCTTCCAGAGTGACAAGGATGACTCCAAGTCCATGTCGGGTTATGTCTTTACCCTCAATGGAGGGGCGGTCTGTTGGAAGAGTTCCAAGTAGGACACCGTTGCTGACTCGACGATGGAAGCGGAGTACATAGTTGCTTGCGATGCCGCAAAAGAAGCTGTCTGGGTGAAGAAGTTCCTCACGGAACTTCAGGTGGTTCCTACAAGTGTTGATCCAATACCTCTGTATTGCGACAACAACGGCGCTATAGCTTTAGCGAAAGAACCCAGGTCCCATCAGAAGTCCAGACACATCTTAAGGCGGTATCACCTGATCAGGGAGGTCGTAGATCGCTGGGAGATCGAGGTGAAGAGAGTAAATACGGAGAATAACACTGCTGATCCATTCACAAAGGCTATTCCTCAGACGCAGTTCGAAAGGCTATTCGAGATGATAGGTCTGCGATATGCCAGTACATGGCCCTAGTGCAAGTGGGAGATTGTTAGTGTTTATGCCCTAGAGGCCATTATTGCATCATACTAGATTGTATATTACTTAATAGAAGCTCGGGATATTCACAGTTGTATTGACAGTCTTGCTAAAAATGGTAGTATGCCACTTGGTTTGTTTCTACTTTAATATGTGCATATGTTTCTTTTACCATATCGCTTATACATATTAGTAGTGCCCTTAGGATCTTTGGTTGATTACCAGCGTTGTGATGGCAGTCACACTAATGGGGGCTAGGAAGTCTATAAGCAACATCCTATACAGGTCCCTGGTCATAGGATTATCGAGATAGGGCATTGATACTCCGGAGTAGACTGGTGTATACGCTTCTCGTCCCTGCATGGGGAGATGGTCTGTCCCACAGCCATCAGTACGTCGTACTGGAGATAGTATGCAGGTGCTCGTTAGGTTATGAGTACACCGGACATAACTCGCCGGGAACTGCAGGTTGGTACTATACCTATCGTCAGATTGCAGTTCCAGGTGACATAAGTACAGCTTTGTCCTTCGACTTGACATTGCTACTTCGCCTCGAGTGTGTTCCCACTGTACTTAGATTATTACCCTACCACGGCTCAAAGGAGTCGTACAAATAGGTAGTAGTTGGGTGCAGTCGCGAAGCACTTGGAGGCAGTGGCGGTTAGACAGGATTCGTCTCTCCCGATATTGGGGGTTGATATCGCGCTGTGTATGGGGAGCCATTACTCAAGGTCCCTGGCCAGGGCAAGCGAGATTTACTGGTAGGTGCTCCGGTAGTTTCTCAAGGTGTAATGGGCTTCACTCCGACACGACTTATACCGCTATTAGGGGTCTGACGTTTACCGCCCCTAGGCCCGATATGCGATAGTCCTAGACGAACAGACCGGACTGTACGGAGATTGTCACATACAAGCTCAGTAGGAGTTCGGATGGGTTTCCTCATCGTCCTTCTTATCGACATCTACCTAGGGACCGTTACGTACAGCTAGTACAGCTTGCGGCCTATTGTTAAACCCACTGCCAGCGTAGTGTCGAGTCTTTAGAGTTCCACACAGAGAGTTTCCCTGCACCGGGCAAAAGGTGTAGAGGCCGTATGGTTTTACGGCAGGGCCACGATCACTTACGTACACTTGTGCACGTACTATGATCGGGCAGATAATACTAGTGGGTTTTGGTTTAAGCCAGATCCTAGTATTATACAGATGGATTTGTTCAGTCTCAGTTTATCCATGTTTTTCGGAAATACGGATGGGAGGGGTCGTCTCGTAATTTGTCGGGAAGCTTCTAGAAAAATGTGACTCATTTGTGTTTATTTCTTTTTAGATTTAAACTAAATGAGGTGGAGGAGATGAGGTGTAGTTTAATTAAATGACCCATGACTCATTAGGTGACTCATTAGATGATTCACCTTGTGAATTAAATGAAGCATGATGAATATTAGCTAGATATTTATTTTTATGATATTATTATGCTTCATAATATTCACAAATGAGGATAGTTCATTCATTATCACAAAACACTTCTTTCTCCTCAAGTCTTCATCTTCTTCCTCAAACCCTAAAAGCTCTCATGAGTTGAGAATCCTAGGGTTTAAAGTGACTAAGTTATCCTTCTAAATACTCTACACCCTCTAAGACTTCTAGATTAGCAAACTAGAAGTCGTAGTTATCTCAGATTCGAGATAGGAGCTCGGACTATAGACTCTCTGGTGGATCGTTTTTGACTCGAGGAGGCCGTTGAGGTACCCATGTTCTATAGAGCTGAAGAGGTGTGGAGGACAGCGATGAAGACGCGAAGGACAAGTAACGTGAGGTATAACTTCGAATCAGAGTAGTTAAACCTCTCGTAGTTTGCTAGTAATGGTTTAGACACGATCCGTGTACTCAAGTCCGTGTTACAAAGTTTTGATAGTTGTTTTTCATATATTCCGCCTCCCCGCGAACACGTAGGGTGCGTGACATGGACTTACAAGCGGATTGTGGGCGAGGAGCGGGTCTAAAAGAAGTGGGAGCGAGAACAAGGGACATAACTATTGGGTTTAAATAGTGAAGGAGAAGAAAAGAAAGAAAGGGAAGGAGAGAGTAAGGGTTTGGGTGAGGGTTCATGGGCTTAGGCCGGGGCTTTAGGGTTTATTTTAGGTAAAGAAATTAGGTTTGAGGAAAAAAAATAGAAATAGAAAGAAAATAGGAAAATTTTTGGGAAAATATTTGTTTAAAAATACAGAAAAATATTTACAAAGGAACTGGGTATTATATCATACCACCCTTATTGAAAATTCCGTCCTCGAAATTAAAAGAACAAAAACACAGAAAGCAACGAATAAAAAAATTACTCGAAAGGATGCGGAAAACGATAACGACAGGTCAACTACTAAAAATATGGGGAAAGCGTTGACGAATCATATCTTTGTAGCTATTTTCTTCGCGAGCAATCGTCGACACGATGCTCACCGGATCCAAAAATCAAATATTGTCCTTTAGCCTGGCAACAGTCCCTCTAAAGTTGCTCCAATCTCTTGCAATAACCGCAAACCAGGGTTTTCTACAGCCGCTGCTGAGAAATGGATGAGCGTTTCATCTGTACTACTTCTTACTTCAGAACTGGGGTCACTCCACGAGAAGGAGCTGCTTCTTCTAATTGAACCAACGGGGACTTCTTATCTATTGATCGCTGACCCTTGAACTTATCCACCAACTTCTCCTGAACTCGATCGGCGTTGAGCACCTGTACAAAGGTCTGCAGGTCGAAAGATACGATAGGTTGCTGCAACTCAAAGTCGAGTCCTTACAGAAATCTCCTGGCCCTGGTAGTCTCAGTGGCTACCATATAAAGTGCAAAGCGGCCAAAATGGTTGAACGTCGCAACATAGACGTCTACATGACGGCCGTTCTGTTAGTTATATGTATGCCCTAGAGGCCATTACTATACATGAGATGTATATTGTAGTGGATGCTTGGACATATATAGGGAGGACTTTCTTACTCGACATGATAGTATGCTATCTGGTTACTCTTTACCTTAATATGTACACTGATTGTCTCTCTGTTACATGTTGGTGAAGCCCTTAGGATGTGTACTTGACTGCCTTGACTATGATGCGGATCATACTAGTGGGGACATGGTAGTCCATAAGTACATCCTTCAAGGTCCCTAGTCGTGGGTGTATCGAGACAGGGCATCGATGCACCAGAGTAGACTGGTGTATACGCATCTTGACCCATATGATGGGCGATGGATGATCCCATATCCATCGGTGTTTGACATCAAGGATGGTGTATGGGTCCTCAGTGGAGACTGGGTACACTGGACGGACTCGCCGAGAACTCCTAGATGGTATTATACCTTACGTCAGATGGCAGTTCTCTGGTGACACTGGTACAGAGTAGTCTGTTGACCCGAGATCGTCATAGAGTCTTGTGTGATTCCCACTGTGCTTTGATTTCCATCATACCACGTCCAAGAGGGCATGCAAAAAGGTGGTTTTTGGGTACAGTCCCGAATCACATGGAGGCAATGAGCGATAGGAGGGGATTCGTCTCTCCCGGTATAGGGAGTTGATGTTGCGCTGTGTTCGATTGGCTATGACTGAAAATCCCTGGCCAGGGTTGCTGAGATTTACTGGTAAGTGTTATCAGTAGTTTCTCGAACTGTTATAGACCTCATATCGACACGAGTTATCAAGCTATTGGGGTCTGACGTTTACCACCCCTAGGCGAGATATGCGACATATCAGACGACGACACCGGACTGTACGGGAGTGTTACTGATTGGATTCACAGGAGAACTAGCGGGCTTGCTTGTTGATCTTCTGATCGCTTAATACCCGGATGGCCGTTACGTTTAGCACACCGCTTGCGGCTTGTGGGTGTTTGATATGATCATCACCTACTGCTGGCGTATTGACGAGTCTTTAGAGTCCTACACAGGGGTTTCCTGGCTCAAGCGAAACGGAGTAGGAGCACATATGTGATATGTGCGGGACCGAGATTAATACGATATGAGATACCGTATTCTATTCTCGCGATTCGTGACATTGATCGGTTGTATGCGATATAGCCGGGTTATCGGATCAAGTGTTGATTCGATAAGTTGTTACACATGATATTAGTCGGTTATTGCTGGATTATTAATTCAAGAGTTGATTTAATAATTAAATGCATAATTATATATTTGATATATTACATTGCATTAACTAGTATTAGCTCACTTATGATTTATTTTCTCACTAGATTGTGCACATTGTTTATATGTGATATATGCAAGTGTACAAGTTTGTATCATGTTTGATGATACACACAAGTTGGATGCATAAGACTTAAACCAAATCAAGGTTAAATTAAGGTTTACTAATTTCCTAACAAATAACAAAAGAGGTGAGACTTTGGTCAAAGTTATCAAGCTTCATGAAGCTTGATAAACATTGACAAAGTCAACTCTTTTGTCATTCCTTAGGATATTAGTTAACCCAACCCTTAACCTAATGCCTTGGTTAATTCTCTACATGAGTTAAGCATGAGGGCTTAACTCAACCATGGTGCAATAATTCATTTGGATAAGTTTTCATTTGGATGGATTATTTTTTCTTCTTCTTCTTCATCATCAAGCTCCATCCAAAAGCTTACTAGCTCCAATGGTGCTATGAAAAAAAGAGTGAGAAAATCAATTTTAAAGTGATCCCACTTCCTACTTCTTCATCCTCTACCACTTGCCATGTAGTAGAGTGTGTTCTCTTCACAAAGTTCATGACCTAGTGAAGGAATAGCTTGAGTTAGTGTCTCCCCGACGTAGATCATCTTCGGCCTCGAAGTCATCGAAGCAAGCACGTTCGTTCTTCTTGTGAAACTTTTCTAGAGTCCGGAGTTCACGATCGCAGCGATGGGGACATCTACACGGAGCTAATGAAATGAAGGACAGGATCTACAAAGGTTGTAATCTCTTTCACTTAGTAGTAAAGTAGTTTACTTGCTTGCTTTCGCCTTACTTCTAGTTAACGATCTTGCATAGGGTTGTTCGACACATAAAAATTTGATTTTGGCATGGTTGATGCCTTGTAGAACCTCATGAGTGTGCCCAGGAACCCTACAGTGGTATCAGAGCCTAGCTAGAGCTTTAGGCGAAGTGTTGACGAAGTTAGAAACCCGATCGAACCCCGAAACCCTAAACTACACCCCTCTGTAAATTTTTTAAAACAGTGGATTTTTCCTAATTAAAAATGCTCAGAAAATAGAGCAGGTAATTCTAAGGAATACTGCAGAAAACGACAACCTAAGTCTACAGTATCGCCGCGGAACCGCGGCCCCACCCTACTTGTTGCTGCGGTTCCGCGGCCGTATGTGATTATTAGGCACTTATGTTTCTACAGTAATGCCCGTCTGTAATTCCTCCGTTTTCTGGGAATTTTTAATTTATACTCAACAGTTGAGTTTTCTGGGGTGTATTGGGGACTCGTTGGTTTGATCGGATATTTTAACTTTGTTTTTGTGTTTGTCCGGGTAATTTTAGAAAGTGTTAAAAAGTTCGACCAGATATCAATAACTCACTTTTTCCCGACGTGGAAAATTTCCAAGTGTTGGATTTTTCCGTTGTTTAAGAACGTTCTAAGTCGTGAAAGTAACGCGATGGACCCTCTAGAAGACAACAAACCTTAACTCGATTATGTGACCATCTTGAACTGCCTTTTGAACCTTAGGGTTTGGGGCAGTACGGCGTGCCACATGTGAGGCGTTGGCTTGACCCTTCTACGGCTGGACCATCGGTACTGTGGCATGTGATGGATATTTTTGAACTCCGCTCAAGTGTTGAGCTATTTGGGAAAACTTGGGTGTTTGATAATTCGATCGGAAAGTTTAACATTGTCTATTTATCCGGAATGTGATACAATATTTGGAATCCACAAAAAGTTATGAGATAACTAATTTGAATGTTATAAACATAGCAGTTTAGTCTCAATTGATCGGTTGCCACGGGATTTTGATGTGATCAAAAGTCTGTCGCAATCACGTAGCGTACGCGGATACTCGCCGGGTAAACTTAATAGATAGCCATGCCCCATAGCCCCGACCAAGTGACTGTAGGAGAACCCCGTCGCCAAAAGCATCCGTTCGGGTGCTCACGGCAGCGGTGTTCCGCTTTACTGCACTTCGTCGACGGCATCCGGGGGTGCGGCCGTCTACTAAAGTTTACGACGAGCATTCGATCAGAATATCGGGAATCTTGTTGAATTACCCGACTTGATATTGAAAAGAGTTTTCGATGAAGAGACTAAAATGCGGGGTTTATAATTGTTACGCATGCGATGTCTAAGGAATTCATTTGGTTAGGCATGCGATGTCTAAGAAGGTTGCGGATTCCAACTGTTGTAGTTTTACACTTTCTTTTCTGTGACCGTAAGCGTAGTATGTGGTGTATCACCGGCTTCGTTGCTATACATCAACGACAATCGGGATACGCATACTTGCTTACGTTGATGATATGAGATATTATGTGTTGCTGTGATATGTTATATTGGATCGTCGCGTTCTGAATAGCCGGGGGTTTTATTTGAGATGAGAGTTTTTCTTTTTCATTCATGTAAAATTCATTTGTATGTAATATTCTTTTATTGGGGCACTTCCGGGCTGAGGATGATGTCACCATTGTATATTATTTACTTTTCCGCATTAGGTAGACCCAAGGCGGGGAGCACAAGTAACCGGGTTCTAGGGTCCAGTGGGAGACCATCTCGAGGAGTCGAGACCGGGTCTCCTAACCCTAGAATTGGCAGTGTTGCTTGCCGCTCTCGTAGGGGTCTAGGGATGTGGGTTTGGCTATTCATCGCGACTGTGGAATCCGTGTTTTATACAGGCTCGTATTGAAAACACGGACGTCCTAGAATATCCAATATTTCATATATGTTTCTTCTACTGCGATATCTGTGATGTGATCATTTGATATGTTGTGATAGATACTGTATATAGTATATATGATATATCATATAGATGTTACTTATGTTTTACACCCGCACTAGCCCTGCCCCGCTCTGCCGTTAGTTACCTAACCTAACGGTGCACGAGGGGACATCGAGGCGAATGCGGATGGCATAAGTGTACGTCGTATTTATCTGTGATGTTTAGGTGAATTAAATGATGGGACTTCATTAATATGATTAATGAAAGAAAAGAAACCTAAAAGATGTTGTGGAATCGAATTTTCAAAAACAGGTAGCTACGGTTCTTGCTTTGCATCGCGGTGTTCCTTGTAGAACATCCTGCACCTTATTCGATAAGGAAAGGGCCGAGATCCCTTCACCGGGAGTGACCCCTTTAGCAATGACTGGCAGATGCTACACCCCTCGGTTTGTCTTTTGATTGCTTCTATAGTTTTTGCTTTGCATAGTGATATTTGTGAAATATCCTGCACCTTATTCGATGAGGAAAGGGCCGACGATCCCTTCACCGGGAGTGACCCCTTTAGCAAAACTACAAAAGCCTAAAAAACACTCCATTTTAAAATCATTTGATTCTACAACGATATCAAGTTCATTACGCAATAGGTTTTCAGAAAAACCTGTCGTAGCCCTCCGTCATTTCAGATAAGTCCTACTTTGTATTCGTGCTGCGTTTGTTGGCCTTTGTCAAGGCGTAGTGTGCGGTAGCTGAATAGTACTTATCTGCTTATACATATGATGCAGATTGGATTAGGGTAGTCGTACGACCTTGTTGGCCTTTGTCAAGGGCCGTGCAGGTGGGTTTAATTCAATCAAGAAATGATGGGTTGAACTTGACTAGCAACCTATGGTTTGTTGGCCTTTGTCAAAGTCATAGGACGCTAGGGGTAAAATATTATCGGGAATTTCAAGTGTTGAAATTTGCAATGAGATTGCATACCTTCTATGAGATAGTTGGATCCCGATACCCACTGCGAGTAAGAGTTACTCGTGGGAGAGTTTTACACATTACAATTAGCCGATCAAGTAGGTGTCTAGAAAGGTGTTAACGGGGTTACGCCCCTGGGAAAACGAGGTTTACTTTAATTAGGTCCATGCGAAAGCACGGGGAACCTCCCTCAAAGTACCGACACTGGCCTGGCTGAAAGATTGGCGAACTTGTAGCGTGTAATTAATCCCGGCTAGTCTTTCCTTTTAAGGTTTGAAGGAAGATTTGATAAAAACAGTGGGAGCCATCCTGATTAGATAAAATAATAACCAATCTGATCTTGCAAGAGCATACGCCGAGTGTTTTCTTCTCCCTCTCTCCAGATAGCGACCATATCACGCCTTAATCAAGATAATAATACGGATATATTGACCGAACCCGCTTGTTATACTGAGCTGGGGAACGTTGGTCCCGCTCCAACTTATAATTGTTATAAGACAGAGCAGGAAATTAGGGAATACCAGATTTCCCGTGGCGCCCAAACGAAGAAAGTGCATGCTGATGCATCATTTTCGGGTGTGTTCATTACATAGAACTGTTTCTCAGTATCCTTTACGTCTTGGGTATGAGATACCGGATCAGGATCCCGCATATGTAATTTGTTACATGGGCTACAGATAGGTAGAGAACTGAGAACGGGTGATAAGTTTCATGAGACAGAAAACGGTGCAAGTGTTGTAGCCAAGTCTGTTGGTCACTATCACCCTGTATTACCAGAATACATTGATTCTGAACAAATGTTATTAGATACCGAACCTGATATACAACATCATATCAGTCTCTTTATTAGTAAAGAAGGATATAATTTTGTATTGTTGGATAATGTTTTGAACATTTCCTATATCAAGAGTTGATCAGTTCAGGCACGTTTTCTAAAAGCATTGACGTTCTAAATCAAACTACAGTTATTAGTATACAGAACACACACAAGAGGAAAAGTTCAGAAATGAACGAATCCTTCTTGAGGCATTGTAGACTAGGTCATATCAATGCGACCCGACTAGCTGAAGTTACATTTAGATGCATATTTAAATGAGTTTGAATTTACATCTTGTGAAACTTGCTGGTCATGTCACAAAGATAAGATGACCATAGCTCTGTTTATTGGAAACAGAGAAAGAGTTAGTGAACTCTTGGGATTGATACATGCTGATGTATGTAAGTCCCCTGTCTACACATGCCAAGACCGGTTCTTTGTACTTCATTACATTCTCTGATGATCTCTCAAGATTCAGACATATGTTCCTGTTGAAACACAAGTCCGAAGCTTTTGAGATATTCACGGAATATAAGTTAGAAGTAGAGAACCAAAAACTGGGTATACGTATTATGTCCTTTGATGAGATCAAGGAGGAGAATACTTGAGCACGGAATTCCTGGACTATTCTAAAGGAGAATGAGATTCTCTCTCAGCATTACTCCTCCGAATACACCACAGCTCGTCGGTGTATCGGGGTGGAGCAAAAACACCCTATGTGATATGGTGTGCTCTATGATGAGTACCACTGAGTTTCCTATTTCCTTTTGGGAGTTATGCACTTGAGAAGCTGCATACCTATTGAATAGGGTTCAAATCAAATCAGTTGCCTACCACTTCATATGTGATATGGAAAGGGAAGAGCCCATATCTTAAGTTTGTTAAGATTTGGGGTTGTCCGGCCTATGTCTAAAAGCAAAATCCGGACACGCTCGAGGCAAGGTCTGTTATGTAGAACTGGAAAGGTTCCAGTTATACAAACTAAAGCAGATGATTTGGTAGAACCAAAGGATTCAATAGTTTCCAACGAATCTCAGCCTCTCCGCCGATCTAGTAGGGTTCCTCACCCACCTGAGAGATACTTCGGTTTATCTATGACAGTGGGAGCGAGGATTGCATCATGAGATGATGACCCAACTAGTTTCGAGCTGGCCATCAGGAGTGAGACTCTGTAAAATGGCTGGATGCTTAGCGATCTGAGATGGAATCCTTATACACCAACAAAGTATGGACTTTGGTTGCTTTATCCGAAGGGTTAAATCCCCATCAGGAGCGAGTATATCTTGAGAAGACTACTTGGTGTACATGGAAAAGTTGAGACTTTCAAAGCTATGCTTAAGTCCATCCAGATCCTACTTGCCACGGCTACATACCATGACTACGATATCTGGTGGTAGGGTGTCATGACTGCTTTTCTAAAATGATGTTTTGGAAGAGAGCGTCTATAAGTACACAGCCAGAGGGCCTCGTAGACAGTGGGAGCAGCGGAAACGTGTGAAAGATATTTTATGTGATAAAACAGGCATCGCGGAGTTGGAACATCTGTTTTGATGTGGTAGTCAAAGAGATTGACTTCATCAAAATGGTAGATGAACCTTGTATATACAAAAAGGTAGTAGGGAGTATGGTGGTGATCCTCGTAGAGTACGTGGATGACATACTCTTGATAGGGAAGGAGTTTCCTATGCTACGCTCGTTCAATCTCCGCTTATCACAAGGATTCTCCATATAGGATCAAAGAGATACCTCTTAAATCCTGGGTTTTGGATCTATGAGATAGATCTAATTGGATGTTAGGATACTCACTAGTTGTAGTGAGATGGTATCAATCGATCCTGGGGAGAATCACTGGAAAGGTTCCAGGGTGATAAGGACGACTGAATGTCAGTCGCAGGCATTGTCTTTACCCTCAGTGAAGGGACGGTATGTTGGAACAGTTCCAAGCTAGATACCGTGACTTACAAGACGATTAAAGGCAAGATACATCATTACCAAGGATGCTACCAAAGAGGCAGTCTGGATATATTTAAGTTCATGAGATGAACTTCGTTCCCACCATTGTGTGACAATGGAGTTGTGGCTTTAGCCAAGGAACTACCGTCCCATCAGAAATCCAGCTATAATTCTTAGGCAGTATCACCTGATCATGGAGATGGTTGATCTCCAGGGAGATCGAGGTTAGGAGAGTAGACTCAGAGGACAACACGGCGGATCCACTCACAAAGGTTTTTTCCCAGAGAGAGACTATTATGGGATGGTTGAGTATGAGATACTACAACCACTGCTATCAGATGGCACTAGTGCAAGTAAGAGATTGTTAGTTATATGTATGCCCTAGAGGCCATTACTATACATGAGATGTATATTGTAGTGGATGCTTGGACATATATAGGAAGGACTTTCTTGCTCGACATGATAGTATGCTATCTGGTTACTCTTTACCTTAACGTGTACATTGATTGTCTCTCTGTTACATGTTGGTAAAGCCCTTAGGATGTGTACTTGACTGCCTGGACTATGATGCAGATCATACTAGTGGGGACATGGTAGTCCATAAGTACATCCTTCAAGGTCCCTAGTCGTGGGTGTATCGAGACAGGGCATCGATGCACCAGAGTAGACTAGCGTATACGCATCTTGACCCATATGATGGGCGATGGATGATCCCATATCCATCAGTGTTTGACATCAAGGATGGTGTACGGGTGCTCAGTGGAGACTAGGTACACTGGACGGACTCGCCGAGAACTCCCAGATGGTATTATACCTTACATCAGATGGCAGTTCTCTGATGACACTGGTACAGAGTAGTCTGTTGACCCGAGATCGTCATAGAGTCTTGTGTGATTCCCACCGTGCTTTGATTTCCATCATACCACGTCCAAGAGGGCGTGCAAAAAGGTGGTTTTTGGGTACAGCCCCGAATCACATGGAGGCAATGAGCGATAGGAGGGGATTCGTCTCTCCCGGTATAGGGAGTTAATGTTGCGCTGTGTTCGATTGGCTATGACTGGAAATCCCTGGCCAGGGTTGCTGAGATTTACTGGTAAGTGTTATCAGTAGTTTCTCGAACTGTTATAGACCTCATATCGACACGAGTTATCAAGCTATTGGGGTCTGACGTTTACCACCCCTAGGCGAGATATGCGACATATCAGACGACGAAACCGGACTGTACGGGAGTGTTACTGATTGGATTCACAGGAGAACTAGCGGGCTTTCTTGTTGATATTCTGATCGCTCAATACCCGGGTGGCCTTTACGTTTAGCACACCGCTTGCGGCTTGTGGGTATTTGATATGATCATCACCTACTGCTGGCGTATTGACGAGTCTTTAGAGTCCTACACAGGGGTTTCCTGGCTCAAGCGAAACGGAGTAGGAGCACATATGTGATATGTGCGGGACCGAGATTAATACGATATGAGATACCGTATTCTATTCTCGCGATTCGTGACATTGATCGGTTGTATGCGATATAGCCGGGTTATCGGATCAAGTGTTGATTCGATAAGTTGTTACACATGATATTAGTCGGTTATTGCCGGATTATTAATTCAAGAGTAGATTTAATAATTAAATGCATAATTATATATTTGATATATTACATTGCATTAACTAGTATTAGCTCACTTATGATTTATTTTCTCACTAGATTGTGCATATTGTTTATATGTGATATATGCAAGTGTACAAGTTTGTATCATGTTTGATGATACACACAAGTTGGATGCATGAGACTTAAACCAAATCAAGGTTAAATTAGGGTTTACTAATTTTCTAACAAATAACAAAAGAGGTGAGACTTTGGTCAAAGTTATCAAACTTCATGAAGCTTGATAAACATTGACAAAGTCAACTCTTTTGTCATTCCTTAGGATATTAGTTAACCTAACCCTTAACCTAATGCCTTGGTTAATTCTCTACATGAGTTAAGCATGAGGGCTTAACTCAACCATGGTGCAATAATTCATTTGGATAAGTTTTCATTTGGATGGATTATTCTTTCTTCTTCTTCTTCATCATCAAGCTCCATCCAAAAGCTTACTAGCTCCAATGGTGCTATGAGAAAAAGAGTGAGAAAATCAATTCTAAAGTGAGCCCACTTCCTACTTCTTCATCCTCTACCACTTGCCATGTAGTAGAGTGTATTCTCTTCACAAAGTTCATGACCTAGTGAAGGAATAGCTTGAGTTAGTGTCTCCCCGACGTAGATCATCTTCGGCCTCGAAGTCATCGAAGCAAGCACGTTTGTTCTTCTTGTGAAACTTTTCTAGAGTCCGGAGTTCACGATCGCAGCGATGAGGACATCTACATGGAGCTAATGAAGTGAAGGACCGGATCTACAAAGGTTGTAATCCCTTTCACTTAGTAGTAAAGTAGTTTACTTGCTTGCTTTCGCCTTACCTCTAGTTAACGATCTTGAATAGGGTTGTTCGGCACATAAAAATTTAATTTTGGCATGGTTGATGCCTTGTAGAACCTCATGAGTGTGCCCAGGAACCCTACACGTTCTGCTTTAACTTAATGAACTTCTCCTCCATTTCCACTTTTGCTATAGCCGGAAAGTAATGGTTCAGGAAGCGCTCCTTGAACTTGCTCCACCCGATAGGCTGGTCGAGTCTGCTCTCCTCGACTGACCACTATGTACGGGCCTCGTCTTCCAACTGGATCTTGATCACGTTAACTCTGTCTTCGTCGGGGACTCTGGCGGCCTTCAAAATGTTCTCCACGTTAACTAGCCATTGCTCGGCTTCAGATGGATCTGCTATGTCAGTGAATACAGCTAGGTGCAGCCTCCTAAAATCTGCAATGGTACCAACCCTGACATGCGTAGCTGGTGTAATAGTGCCCTCAAGGGTGACAAAAATAGCTATAGGTCCTCCTAATATGGTATTCGCCCTCAAACCCTCAGCCAAAGGATTGGTCTTCCTTTCCTTGTGTCACGACCCGAAATGGTACGTGACTGGCACTTGAATCATATGAAGTCTATAGGACCCCATCTAATTCAAGTAAGCCAAAAATCCCAGAAATCTAAACCATTTTAAGGAAGAAGTGATGAGAACTTATTTAAAATTAAGTGGTTTTAATAACATAAGCCGAAGTATGCATTTTTAAAATCTCAACCCTTTTCTGAAAATTTCGGCAGTGTCTCCTTTGTAAATACTGGCCCCAACGGGTACAAACATGAATATATGAATAAAGGCATCCCCAAGCGGGATCTAGCTCTTGACCAATTGGCGGTCACAACCATGCAAGCAATATAATATACAACGCCGAAGGGCGAGGATCAAAACTCAAAAGGAAACTCAAAATCAACATGAAAACCATAATAATACAAGCGCGACTCTAAGGTCGAAATAATATACAACCGGTATTCTAAGTCTATAAATAATATACAAGTCTGGTTGATGGAGTTTCTAGATACAACTGAATATAAATAAAATACAATAGTGGTCACGATGCAAGTGAACCCGCCTACCAAACCAATCACCCGAAAAGGAGCAGTGTGCCAGCAAAACCGCAACGAAACGTGTACGGCAAAACCTGCAAGAAACTGTGGCACAACGGGGGTGAGTTGCCAACTCGTGAGTAGAAAACATCACAGAGCAGAAATTGCATGTATGACTCAAACCTAGGTCATATGATCATAATATATATCATCAATATAAAAATAGCCTAAAGCATAATAATAATGGAAGGGTAAACAGCTATACATAAGTGTAATACCGAGTGCTCGTGTCAGTGCTTCAGGTAGCAACAAATCATAATTATGATGTATGAATGTACGAAAACAGAATACATCTAAATGAGAAAACTGTTTTCTTATCTCAGAGAGATTTATGTATATAAAAATCGAGGTATCATCAATGAAATCAACATAAAACAGTGTCTAGCATCGACACAAAACATATATCCCAATATCTCAATATCTCAGGCTCCGGCAATCCGAACTGGCCTGTATCCTCAAATCTCAATGTCTAGGGCTCCGGCTATCCGGACTGGCCCATACTCCGATCGGTATCCTCCAGATATCCGTCGAGTCACAATAAAATCACCGGTCATTAGTGCTCCCCTGCCAGGCTCAATGCCATCATCTGCGACCATCTTGCCCCGGGGTAGCGCACCGGGTCCACCATGCACCTACAGACGGTTCCTCCTCCTCCTTGAATCGGGTGTATGATATCGCTCATGAGCCGAGAAAACTCATGGTGGACATATCTCAAATCATATCATGAGAAAACAACAAATTTTATCTTTTAAAAAGATAATCAGTATATAAAATCCTTGCGGTTTCTCCAAAACCATAAATCTCATGGAAATCCGAAATCTCAAATCACGATGTCAATAGACAGTGAATACTAGCATAAAGCTCCATAATATTTCATGACAAACGAATATATAAATACATGAAGTATCTCAATAATAAATGCAATGTCTAATCTAGCACAGTAATGATATATCGGAACTATCAGCTAGCAAGCGATATCGATGAATCAATATTTTCTAAAGTGTACGTGACATGGCAATTACCGATGATGATGTGTGTGAGCCGGCAGGTAAGTGTTCGTAGACATACGCATCATCGGTAATGGTGCTGGTGTCCTGATAACATGGGTTCAATATAACAATAAAACATATTTAAACATGCAATGCGATGCGAATAGCAAGAATATGCGGAAAATGAATAATAAGCGCAACATATGAGAATATACAATAATATACACGAGTCATACCATTTGGCATTGAAATAGCACGAATCGTGGAGTTTAGAAAATAGGGGCTACGGCGTTTTTAAGAAAAGGTATGTACTTTGAAATATCCGTAGTACCCCTTAGCCTGTTTTTAAAATACTCACGATTCGTTAGTTTTTGGAATAGGTATGACTTGAGCCCAGTCTAAGATCTACTAAGTAAACTACAGGACTAAACTAACAGACTAATCGAAAGGGTAAGGAAAACCGGCTAAGTTTGAGTCGATAAATATATCTAATAGTTGGTGATCCCGCCTTAATAGTATCACGTACGATACAATATATACTATGACATTCTCGAGTCAAGAGTGCGGATCTATCATCATAATCATATCACGTACGGTAAATCCATCGTACGGCATCCCAAATCTGGGTAAGGGTCGAATATCACATTCGTCTCATTATTCATCTGGTATCCTTATCATCATATCATGTATTAGGGGTACTGATCTATAGTCTAGTACAATTAGATACCATCAACATATATATATGCATGTGTATGAAAACACATCGCGTATCTCATAATACGAACCAAATCATATCATTGATCTCGTGGCACCATGCCCAATCTCATCGACTTATCTTCAAGTACCATGTACTATCCTCATTATCCATGTATATGTATACATACATACATACATACATACATATATATATATACATACTCACAAACATATATGTATATATATATATATCCCTATATACGCACAAGTAAACAAGTGTATGCGTGTGCGCGCGTGAGTGTAAACCTTATTCTAGGGTTTCACGACTAACACTAAACTATAGCATTAACTACCAAATATGCTTACACTAACCCAAAGTCCTCTAAAGAAATTCTAGCTAAGTGTACACATCTTATAATAACATATAAATATATAGATATAACACATTTACATACTGCACTACGAAACTGCGGGGGTGCTATACGCCATCCACCCGACTTCCTCCGTAGTTATATATTTACTCACCTTGATCCTTGCTTGCCGAAATCGATGTCGCCACGCTCATCCTTGTTGCTCTAAGTCCACATGGGTACCTACATATATACACACAATATATCGTAAACCAAAATCGCGCGCGGAAACCAAAACGGCATGCGTATCACACATAGGTTAAAACCTATGGTCTACGCATGCAAGAATAACCAAAAATCATCGATGTCGATGTACAAACGTCAAACTATGGAGTTAAAACACAAACACCCAAGTTCAAGTTAACAGAATCCGCAAAACCGAAATCAGAAACAATGTAAAACACTTCCAGATTTTACCTTAGGTCAAATTAGCCAATTTTGCACATAGGGAAGGTCTAATTAGAAGGTATAGGAGCTATGGACCAAGCATGAAGCACATGGGACAAGTCCTAGCCGCAAATTGCGGCTAGAAGGCATTTATTTGCGGCCTGGCAGTGGAGTTGGGGTCCAGGGTTTCAATGGTAGCTTCTAGGATGCCTGCTTGTATCACTGTATTTACTAAATAATTTTCAGGTGCCCCGGGAGTTAGCAGATCTCTAAATAATCTCACAATTTCCACAAATTCCCGATATCGGGGATTCTAAAGTTCATGGTTTAGGGTCTAGCCACTAGTTTTGTCCAGAATTCTAAAACTAAAGGGGTTGTAAGGCCTCTACTAACCTCAATTACACTTCTCATCACATAAATTGCCATAACCCTCATCTTGAAATTTTCCTAACCCTCACATAAATACATCTAAACATATATATGTGCTAAAGAAAGTGGATTAATACACTAATGGTGACGAAATTACCTCATTTGGCAACTCAAGAAATATCTTGAGTTGCCCCAAGTACTCAAAATCCTTGCTTTTTTGGTCCAAAGTTCTTGTGATGAGCTTGTGCATGTTTTTAGTGAAAGGGGGATGATGTTTTGAGTTGTTTTTGGTGGTTTTGTGAGGGTTAAGAGGAGGTGGGGGAGTGAGGCAGCCATGGAGGAGGAAGGGGGAGGAAAGATGAAGAAAATGAGGAGGGAAAAGAAATGGCCAAGTCAAAGGAAACCCCTCACCTCTCTCTCTCATGCCCATCCCTCTTTGTTTATTCATTTCCTTTTCTTTTTCTTTTTTCTTTTTTTTAAACTTTTCTTTTCATTTAAAACAAAGTCATGCATGAAAAATAAAGAAAAATCCATGGTAGAAAATGTAAAACTGTGAAATATGACATGGTGCATGTCACATACACAAAACAAGCTTAGTGCACGATTAGTGATATTTAATCGCGATTAGCATTAAAATGGAATATAATTAATCATAAAGAATTTATAATTTGCTTAAATCATATAAAACACCCTCATTTCAGAAATTCCTATAATTTTCCAAATATTTCCCAATTTATTGGAAATTAATTATACCGCATTATCAAATATTCATAATATTTATTATTTAATTTTATAAATTCCTAAAAATAATATTTTATTTTTCTGAAATGTTACGGTCTTCCCCCCTTAAAGAAATTCGTTCCCCGAATTTAAATTTAAACCCCTCAAATACTAAAACATTTCAGTAAAATGATCAAGTTGTCGGGGCTTCGAAATCATAAATACATAAAACACATCGTAGCGCAATGCATGCGCATGAAAAACGGGTATGTAAACCAAAACCAAAACTCAGTCAAGCATCACACAATCATCAGAGTTATGTGAAGACACCTATGTCGAAGTACAATATGAAAACCAACATGATATACATCAAACTATACATGTAAACATCTTTGTAAACTCGTCAAAACGTCTGAAAGAAATGCATGCCAAAACCTTTCAAGTCGCTGTGCGATGCGCGTATCACTGCACAGTGGCAGACGTCTATTGTAAGAAAATAACTATATATATATATACACCCTTTGTTTAACATACACGTCCCGCAGTTTTGAAGAATAATTTAGAAGGGTTTCCTTTGTTAATGTCTTGTGTCATCTCGGACACGTAGGTAAATACTGAGACAATAGCTCCTTTTTGGAAATCCCTTCGATAACTATCAATGCATGCAAAAATATATTCAGGTACTGTCCTCGGACTAGTCCTTCTCAGCTACTATACCAAATAGTAAATATCATAAAACATACTGCTCCAAAAGAAATCAATCCCAAAATGCGTACAAGAATGCCCCGTGCGTCTGGTGCGCAAGGAAAACGAAATCCATGAATGTGCCATACATGTGCACAGAAAAAAAATCTAAGTGCAACGGGTGTGCACAAAACACCTGTCAAAGGCAACGGGGTGCCTGACAGCAATATCAGGTGCATCTGATATGTACGAAGAATCTCGATTTAGTGCATCTGGTATGCACTAAAATTGCATCAAGCGCATCAAGTCTGCGCAAAAATCCAACTCAAGTTCACAAGGTGCACGAAAACAAATATCGAGTATCACAATTGAAATCGACGGTATACAACACATCCAAATCCAAATCAGGTATACCGTGGTATATAATCTTACAACCATGTGCATTAGCGTGCACAAAATCGAATCAAAATACTAAAAGTGCATGAAAACTATGCCGAAAGCATAAGTCAAATCACATGTATACCATAGGCATGAAATCAAAATCAACATCTAGAATGACATCAAATCGAAGTCAAGTGAAACTGTGGTGCACAAAATCTCATTCATGCGATAAATCGCCCAAAATACCGAAATCAAAGGTGGCGGAAACAGTCCCACTCTGGCACATCCTCTAAAGATCTCTGGCCAACTGTCATGGTCATTCATAATATGTCTCGTCGACGATGCCGAACTCTGGCCTACTGGGTGTGCGCAATATGGCCGCTCCTGGGTCCAAGTCATCTCGTATAGTATTCCAGAAAGGTTCTGTCGAAGTCTCTCCCAAGTCTCGCTTCTGCTGAACTGCCCGGAAGTCATCATCCTTTACTAAATCTATTTCTCATTCCGGAACGGCTGCATACTCGTCACGACTCCTTCTAGAAGATATATCCATATACAACGCCTCTGTATGCGTATCACATCTCTGATGTCAGCAGAGTGGAACGTCATCTCATCAAGATCTCGTACGAACCTCTTGCTCCACTTTTCTCTAATGTCGACTGATTCGGACTCGTCACTTCGTGGCTGCATGGACTGCACTCCAACGGCTATACTTGTATCTGGAGTCTCCCAAGAAATGTATCCCATCACATGATATCCGAATGGCGTCGAACCTTTCGATCAATTCGTCAAAGTTCCATAATCCCCCAAGAGCTCAACATCTTGAGTACAGTTTAATAATATCGAGTACATGCCACAGTACCTATGGACCGGCCATAGAAAGGCGAACCCAAGCCTCATTAATGGCACCGCTGAACTGCTGCAAACTCTAAGGTTTCAAAGCGTTCTCATGGTCATTATATCAAGTTACGATTTCATTCTTCTAGAGGGTCCACGGAATTACTTGCATGTCTTTCCGAAGACCTTAAACTTGGAAAAATGAGTTTCTGACATTCGATCGTCTTCTATCGACTCTCAACGTACCTGCGTCATGTCTTCTCTAGCTGAAATCAAATCAATCTGATGACCTCGCATCGGGGTGTGCAAACGAACCACATGTCCTAGTCATTCATCCTTGGTGACTAGCGATCTTCTATCATATCTCTAAGTATAGACTCATGCTGCAACAGCTCCAAACATCTGGGGCGATATCTTGTCATTTGCAGCAACAACCGGCTCATTCTTCCGCACTCTAAACAGTGCCTCAATCATCAAGAATAGTCGGAGCATTGACGGTCATCACATTCTAGCTGGCCTTTATCAGTGGCCCAATCCTCTGGTGCTGATCTGCACGTTCGAGAAATTTTGTAAAAGCAATCCATCAAACGCTCATGGCGCGAAAACACAATAAAACGACGCATCTATGCAATCGTATGTCCCTGGTATCACGCCTTGGTCAGTCCTCGTCTGTGACGAGCTCGTGCTGACCGCAACTCTAGCCGCAGCTCTCTCTGCCCGTATAATCGTGGCAGCAAAACCATAAACCGATATCGATGAGGATAGATCATGAATGAATATAATAATGTGCAAGGAAATGTACATCCTAAGGCTTCTTAAGAGGAGTAGCGTATCGTAAGTATGCCGCGGAACGTACACACGGTACGTCACTCTCCTTAAGTCACCTACTCCATCAACCAAGGTCAACCTATGCGACGAAAGTTCGGGTCTAATACCCCCTCGACCAAGTCTAAGTTCCGTAAGGTCAAGCCTAGGTTCCGAATATATATAAACGCCCTAGACTCCGCATAGTCAAATATAGACTCGAACCAAGGTTAACCTAGCGCTCTGATACCAACTTTGTCATGACCCGAAATGGCACGTGACTGGCACTAGAATCATATGAAGTCTATAGGACCCCATCTAATTCAAGTAAGCCAAAAATCCCAGAAATCTAAACCATTTTAAGGAAGAAGTGAAGAAAACTTATTTAAAAGCAAGTGGTTTTAATAACATAAGCCGAAGTATGCATTTTTAAAATCTCAAGTCTTTTCTGAAAATTTCGGCAGAGTCTCCTTTGTAAATACTGGGCCCAACGGGTACAAACATGAATATATGAATAAAGGCATCCCCAAGCGGGAGCTAGCTCTTCGCCAATTGGCGGACACAACCATGCAAGCAATATAATATACAACGCCGAAGGGCGAGGATCAAAACTCAAAAGGAAACTCAAAATCAACATGAAAACCATAATAATACAAGAGCGACTTTAAGGTCGAAATAATATACAACTGGTCTTCTAAGTCTATAAATAATATACAAGTCTGGTTGATGGAGTTTCTAGATACAACTGAATATAAATAAAATACAATGGTGGTCACGATACAAGTGAACCCACCTACCAAAGCAATCACCCGAAAAGGAGCAGTATGCCAGCAAAGCCGCAACGAAATCTGTACGGCAAAACCTGCAAGATATTGTGGCACAACGGGGGTGACTTGCTAACTCGTGAGTAGAAAATATCACAGAGCAAAAATCACATGTATGACTCAAACCTAAGTCATACGATCATAATATATATCATAAATATAAAAATAGCCTGAAGCATAATAATAATGGCAATGGTAAACAACTATACATAAGTGTAATACCGAGTTCTCGTGTCAGTGCCTCAGGTAGCAACAAATCATAATTATGATGTATGAATGTATGAAAATAGAATACATCTAAATGAGAAAATTATTTTCTTATCTCAGAGAGATTTATGTATATAAAAATCGAGGTATCATCAATGAAATCAACAAAAAATATTGTCTAGTATCGACACAAAACATATATCCTAATATCTCAATATCTCAGGCTCCGGCAATCCGGATTGGCCTGTATCCTCAAATCTCAAGATCTACGGCTCCGGCTATCCGGACTGGCCCATACTCCGATCGGTATCCTCCGGATATCCGTCGAGTCACAATAAAATCATCGGTCGGTAGTGCTCCTCTGCCAGGCTCAACGTCCTCATCTGCGACCATCTTGCCCGGGGGTACCGCACCGGGTCCACCATGCACCCACAGACGGTTCCTCCTCCTCCTCGAATCGGGTGTATGATATCGCTCAGGAGCCAAGAAAACTCATGGTGTACATATCTCAAATCATATCATGAGAAAACTGCAAATTTTATCTTTTAAAAAGATAACCGGTTTATAAAATCCTTGCGGTTTCTCCAAAACCATAAATCTCATGGAAATCCGAAATCTTAAATCACGATGTCAATAGACAGTGAATACTAGCATAAAGCTCCATAATATTTCACGACAAACGAATATATAAATGCATGAAGTATCTCAATAATAAATGCAATGTCTAATCTAGCACAGTAATGATATATCGGAACTATCAGCTAGCAAGCGATATTGATGAATCAATATTTTCTAAAGTATACGTGACATGGCAATTACCGATGATGATGTGTGTGAGCCGGCATGTAAGTGTTCGTAGACATACGCATCATCGGTAATGGTGCTGGTGTCCTGATAACATGGGTTCAATATAACAATAAAACATATTTAAACATGCAATGCGATGTGAATAGAAAGAATATGCGGAAAATGAATAATAAGCGCAACATATGAGAATATAAAATAATATACACGAGTCATACCATTTGGCATTGAAATAGCACGAATCGTGGTGTTTAGAAAATAAGGGCTATGGTGTTTTTAAGAAAATGTACGTCCTTTGAAATATCCGTAGTACCCCTTGGCCTGTCTTTAAAATACTCACGATTCGTTAGTTTTTGGAATAGGTATGACTCGAACCCAGTCTAACATCTACTAAGTAAACTACAGGAATAAACTAACAGACTGATCGAAAGGGTAAGGAAAACCACCTAAGTCTGAGTCGATAAATATATCTAATAGTCGGTGATCCCGCCTCAATAGTATTATAAACTATGACATCCTTGAGTCAAGAGAGCGGATCTATCATCATAATCATATCACGTACGGTAAATCCATCATACGGCATCCCAAATCTAGGTAAGGGTCGAATATCACATTCATCTCATTATTCATCTGGTATCTTTATCATCATATCCTGTATTAGGGGTACTGATCTAAAGTCTGGTACAATTAGATACCATCAACATATATATATGCGTGTGTATGAAAACACATCGCCTAAGGACCCGCTATAATAACATGTCGTATCTCATAATACGAACCAAATCATATCACCAATCTCGTGGCACCATGCCCAATCTCATCGACTCATCTCCAAGTACCATGTACTATCCTAATTATCCATGTATATGTATACATACATACATACATACATACATATATATATATATACACTCACAAACATATATGTATATATATATATATATATATCCCCATATACGCACAAGTAAACAAATGTATGCGTGTGTGTGCGTGAGTGTAAACCTTATTCTAGGGTTTCGCGACTAACACTAAACTATAGCATTAACTACCAAATACGCTTACACTAACCCAAAGTCCTATAAAGCAATTCTAGCTAAGTGTACACATTTTATAATAACATATAAATATATAGATATAACACATTTGTATCCTGCATTACGAAACTGCAGGGGTGCTATACGCCATCCACCTGACTTCCCCCGTAGATATATATCTACTCACCTTGATCCTTGCTTGCCGAAGTCGATGTCGCCACGCTCATCTTTGTTGCTCCAAGTCCACATGGGTACCTACATATATACACACAAGATATCGTAAACCGAAATCGCGCGCGAAAACCAAAACGGCATGCGTATCATACATAGGTTAAAACCTATGGTCTACACATGCAAGAATAACCAACAATCCTCGATGTCGATGTACAAACGTCAAACCATCGAGTTAAAACACAAATACCCAAGTTCAAGTTAACAGAATCCGCAAAACCGAAATCAGAAACAATGTAAAACACTTCCGGAGTTTACCCTAGGTCAAATTAGCCAATTTTGCACATAGGGGGGGTCTAATTAGAGGGTATAGGAGCTATGGGCCAAGCACGAAGCACAGGGGACAAGTACTGGCCGCAAATTGCGTCCAGAAGGAATTTATTTGGGGCCTGGCAGTGGAGTTGTGGTCCAGGGTTTCAATGGCAGCTTCTAGGATGCCTGCTTGTATCACTGTATTTGCTAAATAATTTTCAGGTGCCCCGGATGTTAGCAGATCTCTAAACAACCTCACAATTTCCACAAATTCCCGATATCGGGGATTCTAAAGTTCATGGTTTAGGGTCTAGCCTCTGGTTTTGTCCAGAATTCTAACACTAAAGGGGTTGTAAGGCCTCTACTAACCTCAATTACACTTCTCATCACATAAATTTCCCTAACCCTCATCTTGGAATTTTCCAAGAACACTAACCCCCACTTAAACACTTCTAAACATATATATGTGCTAAACAAAGTCGATTACTACACTAATGGTGATGAAATTACCTCATGTGGCAACTCAAGAAAATTCTTGAGTTGCCCCAAGTGCTCAAAATCCTAGTTTTCTTGGTCCAAAGTGCTTGTGATGAGCTTGTGCATGTTTTTAGTGAAAGGGTGATGATGTTTTGAGTTGTTTTTGGTGATGTTGTGAGGGTTAAGAGGAGGTGGGGGAGTGAGGCAACCATGGAGGAGGAAGGGGGTGGAAAGATGAAGAAAATGAGGAGGGAAAAGAAATGGCCAAGTCAAAGGAAACCCCCCACCTCTCTCTCTCATGCCCATCCCTCTTTGTTTATTCATTTCCTTTTCTTTTTCTTTTTTCTTTTTTTTAAAAACTTTTCTTTTCATTTAAAACAAAGTCATGCATGAAAAATAAAGAAAAAGCCATGGTAGAAAATGTAAAAATGTGAAATATGACATGGTGCATGTCACATGCACAAAACAAGCTTAATGCACGATTAGTGATATTTAATCGCGATTAGCATTAAAATGGAATATAATTAATCATAAAGAATTTATAATTTGCTTAAATCATATAAAACACCCCCATTTCAGAAATTCCTATAATTTTCCAAACATTTCCTAATTTATTGGAAATTAATTATACCGCATTATCAAATATTCATAATATTTATTATTTAATTTTATAAATTCCCAAAAATAATATTTTATTTTTCTGGAATGTTACACCTTTGTTTTGGCAAGGGTCGTCAAAGCACCAAGTATCCTTTCGGTGCGATCTTAGGAACTAAAGTCCGAGGAATGGTCGTTTGGGGAGGCCATGCTGAAAGATGAGCAGGGAAGGAAATCAGATAAATGAAAAGGATAAGATAATGATCATATGGTATCAAATGATGATGCAACAAGGATCATATGAGAGCGGAAGACAATATAACAGGGTATAAATCAAGGGATCCCTAGACTGAACTGTAATCTCATTCTAAACCTGGTGCTCTGATACCAACAAAATGATGTCACGTCCCGCTTCCCAAAATATAGAATATGAAAGTGACTAGGCCAACCAAGCTCTTACGGTCAAGAAAAAATCATGTCGTAGTCATACTTCGGCTTCTAGCATTACATGGTAATCGGTAAAACACAATACGGATAAAGAGAAATGCAGTCACTAAAACTATTAGATATAAAGGAAACTGAGTGCAACGGACACAAATAAAAAGGACAACTAACCAGTGATATCAATAAAATGATGCAGTTGGTTCACTGGTCTGGATCTCCGCGATCTTCTCGAAATAAGTTAGGTCAACTTCTTCCTCTGAGCATGCATATTTATGTCGTCAGAGAGACATAATATTATAATATAATAATACTAAATAGGTGACAGTAATAGTGAAGCATGAAACAACGGTATAAAGAACTAACATGAATGTATAAAATAACATAAACAGATAGCAGTAGTGGGCATGGATCATGGCGATAATCTGGGTTAATATGCAGGTCGCTAAATTAACAGTCTTTATGTTATTTGAAATCGATTGGTGGAATATATCCTCATGTTTAGTAAGGGTCTCGTGCATGCCCAAGACAATGGTCAAAAATATGTCCGGGACATAACCCTGTCAGCCGTGCCGGTAGGCACAAATACCTACACATATCACCGTCACTAATATTAAATGATCATCCTCTAAAGTATTAAATATCTCACTAAATACGAGTTCGACTCCACTTTGATTTCTTCATTTTCCCAGGTTTCAATAACTATATGTATGGGACTAGTTGTGTACAAGTATGCATCAATAACACTATTTTTTTCACTTTTCATTGCACTGTTCACTTACACGAATCATTCACTTTTCACTGGCGTACTTGACATAACTAATCTGATACCACTCATGTTCGACAATGCAATAATCGCTAAGAATCAATAAGAGCTCTCGCTATCACTATAGATATTGCGGTCGGGTAATTATGTGAATTATGCCACTAATCAAGTCATGTACAATATAAATCACAACGTGCCTTATGAGTTCAGAAAATCGTATTATATCGTACGATCATAATTAGGCAAAATGATACTATAAAGATAGAAAGTAAACTTAAACAGAAACCAAAAAATTGGTTTCAAGTCAATCGGGTTTCGGGTTTACGAGTTATGGTCATTCCATTTTAAGTGTTCACTGCTGGAAGTCCAGTTTCTGAACTGAAAGTGCATTTCGTAATACGTTTTACTCTCTATTGGGATCACAATTAGGCGACGCTACAGTTCAACTATTTATAGGGATATGAATTAACTTTGCAGTTCAGAAGACGGATCAACAATGTTCATCTTATCTTAGGATTTATGATTAGTTTCCTGATGGAGGGTGTAGACTGAAATTGCAGAAATCTGTCGTACATATCATCAGTTTAAAATATGTTTAAAATATCAAATTATACTGGAATTCGGTGAAACCTGTACCTTTGGAAATATAAAAAAAATTTCATGACGGTAAATGGCTCCACACACTATCACAATTAAACAGTAAGGTTTCAGGTGAGTAAAGACATGTTTAAGGAGTGAATTCCTCCTCTGGACTGCAGTCCAAAGCCAGGTAAGTTCTCTGTTTTCGATATTCAAACATTATATATAATAGTAAACTTATAAATCATATTAAATATTATGCAGTGCAATTTGTAACGAACCCAAGCATGTTGCGATTGGATTTTTCTGGAATTAATTATGAACTTAACGGTGTCAAGTGTTCGGTAAAACACGAGTTTCGGTATAGACGCTAGAGCGTCACTTTATGTGTGAAAACGATATCGATTTGCCGTAAAATTTATACAGAGTGTTTTTAACAGTATTAGACTCTAAATATCATGAGTTCTGCCGTTTTAGATTTTGTTTTCGCATAAGGTTCGCATCGAGCACCTAAGATAAACATTCGATTATCGATCGAAACCAATGTTTCCTCTAACTAATTGAATTAGATGTTAACCGTTTAACTTATACGTGTTACCGACACAATAATAAGCCCTAGTTGGGCTCCACTCAAATAAAACGGCACGATGGTTCACTACACAAAATTCAAGTATAGATTTCGATCTAATTATATTTATTTATACATCTAGATATAGTATAATTTCATTAACTAACGTTTATTATAGCATGAGTAATAAGTGAAGATTTCCACTTGCCTTTGGCAACAATGGCACGGCAACGATGGGGAGCGCGGCAAGGGCACGAACATGACAAGATCATGATACGGAGACAGCACAACAGTAACTAGGTTTGGCTCAGCTAGGCACGGGGTTTCTGGGCTGATCGCGTTGGCGCAACGGTGCAGGGAGGCCGACGACGTGGTTGGTGATGAGGGGCTCGGTCGGAGGCAGTACAGCGGTGGCTTGGGGAAGTGGGCTGGATCTCGGAGGCGAGGTGATGGGTTGAGAGAGGAAGTAGGAAGGTGATGTTGTGGGGTCAGGGGATCTTCAGCGGCGAGGTTGAGGGCTCGGTGGTGGTTGTTGGGTAGTGGTGTCGGAAAAGAGATGGTGGAGGCGATAGAGGTTGTGGCGCAGGCTGTGGGGGAGCTCGGGGTAGGTCTTGGTGCTTGGGTGATGAAGTTGGGTCGGCTTAGGAGCTCGAAGGAGTCGGTGGTCGCTTAAGATGGGTCGTCGGCGATGAGGGTACATCGGCGAGGGTGTGCAGTAGGTGTAGGTTGGGTTTGAGAGATGAAGGGAATGGGTTTTAGCTGATAGGTGAAGTGGAGGAGGAAGGGAAGGGGCTTGTGGTGGTACTGGGTGTCATCGGTGTTAGGAATATGTATGCCCTAAAGGACATTATTGTATGATATAGTGGATACTTGGACATATATATAGAGGAATTTCTTGCTCGACATGATAGTATGCTATCTGGTTGCCTTTATCTTAACATGTAAACTGGTATTTTTATATTGTCTGTCTCTTACATGTTGATAAAGCCCTTAGGATATGTACTTGACTACAAGGATTATGATGAGATCATACTAGTGGGGCCAGGGTGGTCCAAAAGTACATCCTTTAACAGTTCCTAGTCGAGGGAATATCGAGACATGGCATTGATATTCCAGAGTAGACTCTAGTGTACGTTTATTGTCCCTTGGAGGACGATGGTTGATCCCACAACCATTGATGTGTGACATTAAAGATTGTACATAGATGCTCATTAGAGAATGGGTACACCGAACAGGACTCGTCGAGAACTCCTAGTTGGTATTATACCTATCGTCAGATAGCAGTTCTCTGGTGATACTGGTATATGTTAGTCTGTAAACCCGAGATCGTAATATGGTCTTGTGTGGCTCCCACTGTGCTTTGATTTCCTCCCTACCACGCTTAAGAGGACTTGTGCAAACAGGTGGATTTTGGGCACAGTTCCGAGTCACATGGAGGCAATGAGTGATAGTAGGGGTTTCGTCTCTCCCGGTACTAGGGGTTGATGTTACGCTATGCTCGATTGTCTATAACTGGAAGTCCCTGGCCAGGCTGCGGCTGAGATTTACTGATAAGAGTTATCAGAAGTTTCTCAAACCGTTATAGGCCAGACATCGGCATGACTTATCACGTTACTGGGGTCTAACGTTTACCACCCCTAGACATGATATGCGACATATCAAACGAAAAGACCGGACTGTACGGTAGTTTTACTTATAGTCTTCATGGAGAGTATGGACAAGCTTGCTTGTTGATCTTCATATCGCTCAATACCCGGGTAGCCGTTACGTCCAGCCAGTACCGCTGACGGCTTGTGGGTGACAGATGTGATCATCACCTACTGTTGGCATATTGACGAGTCTTTAGAGTCCCACACAGAAGTTTCCTGGTTCAAGCGAAATGAAGTAAGGCACATATGTGATATGCGTGTGGGCCTGATTAAATACGTGTATGTGATACCGTATTGTAATCTGGCAGTTATCTGTTATTAGTCAGGTTATATGTAACCAAATTATCGAATCAAGTGTTGATTTGATAATGTGATACACAGATAAATGATATTAGTCGGTTATATATGATATAACCGGATTATTAAATCATGTGTTGATTTAATAATATGATATATATTATATTTGATATAATTATACCTTAACTAATATCATTAGCTCACTAAATATTTTCTTATATGTATATATATATATATATATATATATATATATATATAAAGCATAGCTTATTTTCTTTTTTTGAGAAAAATAGAAATGAGATGGAAAATATGAAGACATGGAGGGTATGGTGTGGCATGGCTTTTATCATTATTTTATTCATCTCTTTCTACTATTGAAGCATGGTGCTATTATTATATGGGATTTTATTTTCATGCTTCAATAAAGTAGTGATGAAGCCATTCTACACTTCCTTTTTTCTTGACTTGCACATTCCTTTTCTTGAGTTGAGAAAAACACTCTCTTGCTCTCCTCTTCTTCTTCCTCATCATCATGCCTCAAGCTTCAACCCTCACATATGATGTGAACCATGAAGCTTGAACACAAAATTAATGAGCCATAAATCCCCTACTTCACCATCCCACACCAAACTAGCACTTTGGTGTAGTGTGTTTCCTACACTAAAAGAGTCTAGTGTAGAGCTAGCTTGACCTAGAGGGAATTCGCGTGGATCATCTTCGGTACGAAGGTCATCTGAGGAAGCTCGTCCAAACTCTCAATTGGAGCCTAGTGGAGTCGTGTGGACTACTACACGAAGCCTATGAAGTGAAGGACTCGATCTACGAGGGTACAACCATCTTCACTTCTCTTTGTTTTTATTGATATCAAATTAAAACCCTAATCATGTAGTTAACGATCTAGGCTAGTGTAAGTTAGCGTCCCAAATTTTTTTAAAATGGCATGCTTGATGCTTGTAAAACCCAGTGGGGTGGGGGGGGGTGCTAGCGTACACTTTCAAGGTATCAGAGCCAAAATTAGAAAATTAGATGATGTTAGATAAAACACGAAACCGAAACAACTCCGAAAACCAAAACCCGAAAATCAAGTTTCTGTCGATTTTTAAATGATCTCAGAAAATTATTTAAACAACTACAGAATGTTATATATGATATAACTAGAACACTGAGAAAAAACGAGACCAAACCACCGGTTTTGAACCGGCGAGAATGCTCCAAAAACCGGCGTCGCCGGCCGTACAATCAATTCTTGGTCTCGTATTTGATTGGTGCTCTGTTGGCTTGGTTTTGGAGTTTTAGGTTATGTTTGATTATTCCATAATTACATGTGATGTTACTTTTGTTAAGGGGCTAATACAGAGTGTTTCATAGTCATGTTTTTAACATTGTTTCAGGTTTAAATTTGATATGGATGCATTAGTTGGAATCCACATTTAATTAGTTTTGAGAAAACTAGTTAGTGATTATAAATCTAGCGTTTTAGTCTTGGTAGATCGATTGCCACGAAGTTTCGATTCGGATCGAAACTTCGTTGCAATCGCGTATCATACGCAAATACTCGCCGAATAATTTTACTAGGTAGCATCGCCCCATTGCCCCAACCAAGTGACTGTAGGAGAACCCCGTTGCCAATAGCATCCACTTGGGTTTTGCGGTCACGGTGTTCCTCCTAAGTGCATTTGGTCGACGACATCGGGGGTGCGACCATCTACTATAGTTTCCGACGCATATTCGATCGGGTAGTCGGGAATCATGTTGAATTACCCGACTATATTATTGAAAAGAGTTTTTGATATGAGACTAAAATGCGGGGTTTATAGGGTTAGGCATGAAATTCGGAATTTGAGATATTCCGGGTTTATGATGTCTAAGAAAATGCGGATTCTAATTATTGCAGTTTTACATTTCTTTTTTGCGACCGTAAATATAATACGTGGGGTATCCCAAATCTTGTTGCTATATGTCAATGGAATTTGGGATACGCGTATTTACTTACGTTGATGATATGTGATATTATGTATCGGTGATATGTTTTATTGGATCGTTGTGATTGAATAGCCGGGTTTTTTTTATATGAGATGAGAGTTTTTCAATTTTCATTCATGTAAAATCTGTATGTAATATTCTTTTATTGGGGCACTTCCAGGTTGAGGATGATGTCACCACTGTTGTATATTATTTACTTTTCCGCATTAGGATAGACCTAAGGAAGGGAGCACAAGTAACCGGGCTCCAGAGTCCAGTGGGAGACCATCTCAAGGAGTTGAGACCGGGTCTCCTAACTCTAGAATTGGTACGGTTACTTGCCTCTCTCGTAGGGGTCTGGGGATGTGGGTTTGGCTATTAATCACGACCGTGAAATCCGTATTTTATAATACTGGCTAAATTTAAAACACAGAAATCCTAGTATATCCAATATTTCACATATTGCTTCTGCTGCTTGGTTCTGTGATGTGATCATATAACTGAGTGAGACGAATGTTATATTATATATATAATATATAATAAACGTTGCTTATATTTTGCACCCGTGGTAGTCCAGCCCCCGCTCTGCCGATAGTTAAGTAACCTAACGGTGCATGACGGGGCCCAGTGGCTAATGCGGATGGCATAAGCGTACGTTCTATTTTCGTTTCATTTTTCTGTGATGTTTAGGAAACATTAAATGATGGGAATTCATTAATGAGATTAATAAAAAGAAAAGAAACCTAAAAATGTTGTGGAATCAGTATTTTAAAAACAGGTAGCTCTAGTTCTTGCTTTGCATAATGGTATTCCTTGATGAATATCCAGCACCTCATTCGATGAGGAAAGAGCCGGGATCCCTTCACCGGGAGTGACCTCTTTAGAAAAACTAGCAAATGCTACAAATCACTCTGTTTTGTTTTCGATAGCTTCTCTAGTTCTTGCTTTGCATAGTCGTATTCCTTGATGAATATCTAGCACTTCATTCGATGCGGAAAGAGCCGAGATCCCTTCACCGGGAGTGACCGCTTTAGCGAAACTAGAAAAAGCCTAAAAAACACTCCTTTTCAAAATCATTAGATTCCACAATGATATCAAGTTCATTACGCTCATAGTTTTCTTAAAAACTTGCGTAGCCCTCCGTCATTTCAGATAAATAATATTTAGTATTCGTACTGCGTTTGTTGGCCTCCGTCAAGGCGTAGTGTGTGGGAGCTGATTAGTACTTATCTGCAGCTTGTGATGCAATTGGATTAGGGTAGTCGTGCGACTTTGTTGGCCTCCGTCAAGGGTCGTGCGGGTGGGTTTAATTCAATCAAAAAATGAACGGGTTGAACTTGACTAGCGGCCTATGGTTTGTTGGCCTCCGTCAAGGTCATAGGAAGCTAGGGTTACAAACATTATCGGGAATTTCAAGTGTTGAAATTTGCAATGAGATTGCGTACCTTCTATATGATAGTTGGATCCCGATACCCACTGCGAGTAAGAGTTACTCCTGGAAGAGTTTTGCACTTTACAATTAGCTAATCCAGTAGGTGTCTAGAAAGGTGTCAACAGGGTTATGCCTATAGGGAAACGAGATTTATTTTAATTAGGTCCGTGCGAAAGCACGGGGAACCTCCCTCGGAGTACCGACACTAGCCTGGCTGACCGGTTAGCGAACTTGTAGAATGTAATTAATCCCGGCTAATCTTACCTTTTATGGTTTGAAGGAAGATTTGATAAAAACAGTGGGAGCCATCCTGATTAGATTAAATTATAACCAATCTAATCTTGCAAAGAGTGCACGCAAAGTGATTATCCTTCTCTCTCTCCTGGTAGCGACCAATGATATGCCTTAATCAAGATAATAATATGGATGTATTGACCGAACCCACTTATTATAAGCTAGGTTTCGCTCTATCTTATGATTGTCATAAGTCTGAGCAAGGAATAGGGAAATATCCATATTTCCACGCCACCCAAACGAAGAATAAGCATGTTGATGCATCATCTTCGGGTGTGTTCGTTACCAAGAACTGTTTCTCAGTTATCTCTACGTCCTGGGTATTAGATACTGGATCAGGATCCCACATATGTAATTTGTTACATAGGCTATAGAAAGGTAAAGAACTGGAAAAGGGTGATAAGTCTCAATAGTAGGGAATGGTGCAATTGTTGCAGCCAAAGCAGTTGGCAAATATCACCTAGTGTTACCAACTGGTAATACAATGATTCTGAGCGACTGTTATTTCGTACCAAAAATATTGTGAATGTTTTCCTAAATCAAGTGTTGATAGGGTATGGTACGTTGTATAACAGTATACGCGTTCTGAATCAAACCACGGTTCTAAACGTACAGAACACACACAAGAGGAACAGTTCAGAAATGAACAAAGTTTTCTTGTGGCATTGTAGACTAGGTCATATCGATGAGACAAGACTAGCTAAGTTTGCATAAGGATGCATATTTGAATCCGTTCGAATTTACATCTTATAAAAACTTGCCAGTCATGTCTCAAAGACTAGGTGACCAAATCTCCGTTTACTGAAAACGGAGAAAGAGCAACTGAACTCTTGGACAGATACATAATGATGTATGTGGTCATATGTCTACACATGCCAGGAATGGTTTCTCGTACTTTATTACATTCACCGATGATTTATCAAGATACGAACATATGTTCCTATTGAAACATAAGTCTGAATCTTTTGAGAAATTTAAGGAATATAAGTACGAAGTTGAGAACCATATGGGTAAAAGTATTCAAATCCTTCGATATGATCGGGGAGGAAAATACTTGAGCAGGAAGTTCCTGGATTATCTAAAAGAGAATTGGATTATCTAAAAGCTTACTCCTCCGTATACACCACGGCACAACGGTATATTGGGTGGAGAAATCGAACCCTATTAGATATGGTGCGCTCTATGATGAGTACTGCTGAGTTACCTATTTCCTTTTGGGGATATTCACTTGAGATAGCTGCATATTTATTGAATAGAGTTCCGACCAAATCTGTTGCCTGCCACTCCATATGAGATATGGAATGGGAAGAGACCATCTCTTAAACGAGTTAAGATATGGGGTTGTCCGGCCTATATTGAAAAGAAAAATCCGGACAAGCTCAAGGCAATGTCAGTTCTATGCAAGTTTGTAGGATATCCCAAACATTCACGAGAGTATATCTTCTACTACACCGAGGAACAAAAGGTGTTTGTTTCTCGACATGCCACCTTTTTAGAAAAGGAATTTCTTGTGAAAGAAATTAGTGGGAATGAGGTAGAACTGGAAGAAGTTTCAGGAACACAAACTATAACTGAAGATTTGGTGGAACCGGAAGATTCAATAATCCCCAACGAACCACAACCACTCCGCAAATCTAGTAGGGTTCTTCATCCACCTGAGAGATACAACGGTTTTCTCATAGACGGTGGGAGCGAGGATTGCATCATGGAAGATGATGACCCAACTAGTTTCGAGTAGGCCATCACGAATGGGGACTCTGTAAAATGGCTGGATTCTATACGATCTGAGATGGAATCCATGTACACCAACAAAGTTTTGACTTTGGATAGTGCTCCTAAAGGGGTAAAACCCATCCGGAGCAAGAGGGTCTTTGAGAAAGATAATTTGGTGTAGATGGAAAAATTGAGACTTTCAAAGCTAGATTTGTAGGAAAAGGTTTTCGTCAACGACCTAGTGTCGACTATGATGAGACCCTTTTCTCCTGTCGCTATGCTTAAGTCCATCAGGATCCTACTTGCCATTGCTGCACACCATAACTACGAAATCTGGTAGATTGCACATCAAAACCGCTTTTCTAAATGGTGATTTATAAAAGAGCGTGTATATGACACTGCCAGAGGGTTTCGTAGACAGTGGGAGCAGCGGAAGCGTGTGCAAGCTGCTTAAATCTATCTATGGATTAAAGCAGGCATCACGGAGATAGAACATCTATTTTTATGAAGATATTAAAGAGTTTGACTTCATAAAAAATGTAGATGAACCATGTATATATAAGAAGGTTGTAGAGAGTAAGGATGTCTTCCTCATATTGTATGCGGATAACATACTCTTGATAGGAAACGATATTCCTATGCTACACTCGATCAAGCTCCTCTTATCACACAAGTTCTCCATGAAAGATCTAACTGATGCCTCCTACATCCTGGGGATATAGATCTATAGAGATAGATCTAAATGGATGTTGGGATTGTCCCAATCCAGGTACATAGACACCATACTAAAGAGGTTTAGTATGGAAGATTCTACGCATGGTAATGTACCCGCAGGAATCACTCTCTCCAAAGAGATGTCTCCCAAGACTGATTTGGAGGGGGCTCGCATACAAGGGATACCCTATGCTTCAGCAGTCAGGTCAATCATGTATGCGATGTTATGTACGAGACCTGATCTGAATGATTTTCGTGTATGTGTTTATCTAATCAAATAGTAAAGAAATCACAACCAAAAATATTTGACCGCAATCAAACAACGGTGTCAGTTGAAGTTAATGAATGAGTGCGGATCGTCCTCAGGGATCTCGAGATTCGTTTTTACTTTTATTTGTTTGAAATGAAATGTTAATCGACTATAAGAGAAAACACGATTCAATTGATTGATTTGTATTCGTGTGTCACTAATCTTTTCTAAAGAATCAAGAACTATAAACAACAAGAATCGGTTTCAATGGTATTTTCCAAACGACAATCAAGAAAAGAGGCTCGTAGGAATCGATAGGATCTTTAGATGTGTTGTAGTCTACAATATTTCGTATTCTTGTCCTTCGAGGAATTGACACTAGATCAAGGGTTATCGACGAGAATTAGGGTTTTCTTGATGAAATTAAAGTTTCATCTCTTAACCCTTACTCTTTCGAGGATACCATTTATATTCTAGCCTCTAGTAATTTCAAGAATCGATCGGATCACCCCAATCTCGAACGATGTTGATCAAGAAAGCATCGAATCGAATTGGGTTGTCGATTCTTGAAATAGCTAGGGTTTACAATCTCGTGGGATTCAAGAATTGATTACAAATTTGCTACATCATCATACTAAAGATTTTCTCGACTCCTTAACGAGCGGAGTTTTACTCGCGCATCACCACATAGACAATATTCAAGAACAGTAAAGATAACATGATGCGGAATTTTAAAAGCAAGCAAGATTAACGAATTTCACCTTTTATTTATATCAACAATTCCGTTACAATCACTCAAGAAACTACAAGAGGAGGAACTCGATTGTCGACTTGGCCTTGCTCGTCTCCGTGGATCGCGGATCGCTTGGATCACTTGCCCGATTGAAGATCGGCTCGGCTCCCAAAAGGTTGAAGATTTCTCGCTTGATTTGGTACTCAAGATGTTGGATTTGGAGTGGAATTAGGGTTAGGGTTTCCTACAAGATTTCTCACTAATCTTGAGGAAGAAGAAGATGGAGAAAGAGAATGGCTAAACTAAAAATGGGTTGAATCTATCACTCTCCAAGATTTCTTGATTTTTCCAAGATGATCAAAAGATGTTGAATGAGAGAGCCTAGGGTCCTATTTATAGAACTAGGTCTAGGTTTGAATTAGACTTTCCCTCCCAAAGTTTGTTGACAAGTTGTTGGGGTTTAGCTTAGGATTTAAGCAAGGGTTTAGGAAAGTTCTAGAAGTTCTAGGCTAGTTTAGGAGCTTGATGATCTGGTGGAAGTGTCTGGACTCTTCTGGACTTTTGTATGCATTTTTGAGCTGAGGGTACTAGCACAGGAGTTGTGGTGAAGTTTGAGGAGCTCAGTCCCTGGTCCAGCCGCGGATCCGCCGCGTTATGTGGCTTTGGGCCGCGCTTCCGCCGCGTAATGGTGGCCTCGGGATTGGTGCTTTCTGCTGTGGCTTTGTACTTCTATTTGGGTTATTCTTTGATGTTCAGAGTTGCAGTAGCCCTTCTATGTTGATACCAGATTTGCTTTCAATGAGTTTACGAGCAATTGTAATGGTCGAGCAATGAATTGATCGAGCAAGTATCTCTTTTCCTGCATAGACTTCAAAATAGGGGTTGCAAGATATAGAAAATATGCTATGTAATGCAATGCAGTTAATTTCCCTAGAATTTCCGGTTTAAAGGTCGAATACATGTAATTTGATATTTTGCGACCAATTAGCTAATATGTGAATTATGAATACCGTACTCTCCTATATGTATGCAGATGTTAAGGAAATTGCCTGCTAAAATATACAGTATTTTCGACTGATCAAATACCCCCAAACTTAATTTCGATCGTCTCGAGAGAATGTTTTATTAAAAAGAGAAGGAGAAAACAAAGAAAGAGAAAAACTAACTAGCACACTTTCGTAGGCAACACGATTGCACTGAGCATGTGCAACAAGCCTTTAAACCTCTAGGTGTCCCTAGTAGGAGGAGTGTTGTCTCCTGAGGGTTTTCAGCGGATTGCACCCACAAAATCCAAAAATAAAAGCAAGATCATGAACATTACATTTAAAGATAAGAATTGTAAAAGAAAAAGCCTTGAAAATTAGGGTTTCCAACTAAACTAGCTTTTCGGTTGTCATGAGCCCTATCTTAATGGTCATGAAAAAATGTCAGAAATCACGTCCTCCCTCAATAAAACATCGTCTTATTCTTCATTCCTATCTTTATTCCAAACATCGATCATATAACCCTGCGTGTGTGTAAAGACATCCCTACACCCGGAGAATTCAATTCAAGCTATCATACTCTTGCCCATCGACCTCAGTACTTCTTGGCAAACGAGATTGCTTACACACTTTCATGCGACCGTTAATACTTCTTGAGGTACTAACCGACCGATTACTAATGTGCATGCTAACTTGGTGTATTTTCCTAATCTTGCACCACCTCAGGCATAGCAGTGACTCCCAGACCAGTTGACCTTGGGGCACTAGGTGAAGAAGCACCCTTTTGCTATATATTTTTCTTGCCCTTGGTGATAACAAAACCAGTGTCCATTTTTCTCACCACTTTAAAACACATTTTTCTTTTTCATACTTTTGGCTTTAAGACAAGAGCATTTCAAGGTATCCTCTACTATCCCAGGCTTCAAGACGTGTGTAAGTGCGAATAGCAGGGTAGCAACGTTCAAAATGTTTGGCTTCCAGAATAGAAACTATTTTTCAGACTTATTTTTATCCTCAGATTAGTGACGTCCTTCATCTTACTAACCCTTGGGACAACGGCTCATAACTACTTATTACTAGTTCGTATACGAAAACTTCTAATTTTCTTAGTTTTCTAAAATTTTTCCAATCTCATGGATGTAATTGTTCACTGTCTAAACTTTCATTATCTTATTTATATACAAAAAGTGTAAATATTAATGTTATTTTTATATTTGAAAATTTTAAATTTTTATGGGTTTTGAAAAATTTTCAATTTTTATAGATTTTTAAAAGAAATGTTTTGTGCTTATGCAGATGATATGCAAATGATGCGAAAATAAGCACAAACCTCCCCCAAACTTGTTTTCAACAGTGTCCTTACTGTTGCCGATAGTTATACCTACAAAAATCTGTAAATCTGGGAGGAATTATTAGTGGGGGCAAATATATAAGTGAAGAACTTCCCCCAAACTTGTTTTATTTACTCACCTTCATTCAAAATATGATGCAGTGATATACTGGACATGAAAGTGAGACGGAGGAATTTTAATCAAGATAAACTGGCTCTTGTAAGAACAAGAGCTCCTCCGTGGGGTCAGTGGAAAAATACGGCTTTAATCTATGTCCATTTACTTTGAAAACAGTGCCGTTTTTAACATTTTCAATATCTACTGCCCCGTGCGGGTATACAGACCGCACAACAAAAGGTCCCTTCCAACGAGATCGGAGCTTACCCGCATGAAGGTGTAATCGTGAATCATAAAGAAGGACTTGTTGACCAGGTAAAAATGTTTTCCTTACAATGTTTTTATCGTGAAAAACCTTAGTCCTATTCTTTGTGATTACAGCATTATCATAAGCTTCATCGCGGAGTTCGCTTAGCTCGTTTAGTTGCAGCTTCCGAAAGTTGCAAGCAAGGTTTAGATCAAAATTAATTTCCTTTATAGCCCACAATGCTTTATGTTCTATCTCAACAGGTAGATGACATGCTTTACCAAAAACTATCCTATATGGAGACATTCCTAGGTCGGTCTTATATGCAGTCCTGAATGCCCAAAGAGCATCCGTCAATTTGGTCGACCAGTCTTTTCTATTTTTGGCAACAGTTTTCTCCAGGATAAGTTTGATTTGTCTGTTTGAGATCTCAGCCTGCCCGCTTGTTTGGGGGTGATAGGGTGTAGAAAGACGGTGGTTGATTGAATATTTCCGCATCAGAGTCTCGAAGGATCTGTTGCAGAAGTGTGTCCCATTATCGCTAATAATAGCGCGTGGGTGTCCAAATCGCGAGAAGATATTCTCTTTTAAGAACTTAATGACAATTTTCCTGTCATTAGTGCGACTTGGAATGGCTTCTACCCACTTGGAAACATAATCAACCGCCAGCAATATGTACAGATTCCCAAAGGAGTTGGGAAAAGGACCCATAAAATCTATGCCCCAAACATCAAACATTTCAACAACCAGAATGGGTTGCTGAGGCATTTCATTCCTTTGGGATATTCTACCCGTATACTGACATTGTGTGCAGGTTTTGCAATGTTCAAATGCGTCCTTGAATAAGGTCGGCCAATAAAATCCAGATTGCAAAACCTTTTCCGCTGTTTTTCTTGGACCAAAGTGACCCCCACAGGCCTGATCATGACAAAATGAAAGAATACTCTTGAACTCTTCATTCGGGATGCACCGGCGAATGATCTGATCAGGACAGTATTTAAACAAATAAGGCTCGTCCCAGTAATAGTGTTTTACTTGGGAAAGAAAGCGGTATTTGTCCTGTTTTGACCAATCGCTCGGTATCAATCCCGTGGCATGATAGTTCACAATATCCCTGAACCATGGTTCAGAGGATACGCTCAAGAGTTGTTCGTCAGGGAACGAGTCATTGATTGGCAGGGTCACAGGGGAAGAAACGATGCGTGAAAGGTGGTCAGCTACTACGTTTTCACATCCTTTCTTATCTTTGATAACAAGATCGAATTCTTGTAAAAGAAGGATCCAACGTATTAGTCGACCTTTGGCATCTTTCTTCGCCAACAGATGTTTTAAAGCGGAATGGTCAGTATATACAACAATAGGTGAGCCGATTAAGTAAGGCCTGAATTTCTCTAATGCGAATACAACCGCTAATAGTTCTTTCTCTGTGGTTGTATAATTGATTTGCGCATCATTCAGGGTCTTACTAGCATAGTAAATCACATGTGGCATCTTTTCAACGTGTTGTCCAAGGACAGCACCTACTGCAAAATCAGATGCGTCACACATTAGCTCAAAAGGGTAGTCCCAATTTGGTGATGATAAAACGGGGGCTGAAGTGAGTGAGTGTTTAAGTGAGTCGAAAGCTGTCTCGCAATCCGAGTCAAAGTGGAAGGTTGTATCCTTGGCCAGGAGTAGTGTTAAAGGTCTAGCAATTTTGCTAAAGTCCTTTATGAATCTCCTATAAAATCCAGCATGGCCAAGGAAAGAGCGAATATCTTTGACGCTTTTGGGATGAGGGAGGTTTTGAATGACATCTACTTTAGCTCTGTCAACCTCAATGCCCTTCTGTGAAATGACATGTCCAAGGACTATTCCTTCTTGGACCATAAAGTGGCATTTTTCCCAGTTCAAAGTCAAGTTCTTCTCTTTGCATCGATTAAGAACAGCGTCCAGATTCGCTAGGCATTCAGAAAAAGAGTCTCCAAAAATCGAAAAGTCGTCCATAAAGATCTCCAGGAAATTCTCTACCATATCAGAGAATATCCCCATCATACACCGCTGAAAGGTAGCGGGAGCATTGCATAGCCCGAAGGGCATGCGACTGTAAGCAAAGGTACCAAAAGGACAAGTAAAAGTGGTTTTATCTTGATCCTTTTTGGCGATGGGGACCTGATTGTAGCCTGAGTAACCGTCCATGAAACAATAGTATTGTCGTCCCGCTAAGCGTTCCAGCATTTGATCAATAAATGGTAGAGGAAAATGATCTTTCCTCGTAGCAGCGTTGAGTTTTCTATAATCGATGCATACACGCCACCCAGTTTGGGTGCGTGTCTGAATCAACTCATTCGCTTCATTTGTGATCACTGTGATGCCGGATTTCTTAGGAACGACGTGTATAGGACTTACCCACTGGCTATCGGAGATCGGGTATATAATACCACTATCTAAGCATTTGACGATCTCTTTCATGACAGCTTCCTTCATGACGGGATTTAACCGTCTCTGTGGTTCTCGGGTCGGTCTGGCATCATCCATCACATGTATATGATGTTCAACAATCAAGGGACTGATCCCTTTGATGTCCGCCATACTCCAACCAAACGCCTCTTTATTAGATCTTAATACCGATAAAAGTGCATTCTCTTGCTCTGATGCAAGAGAAGTGGAAATTATAACCGGTAAAGTCTCGTTCTCACCAAGATATGCATATTTTAGGTGAGAAGGTAAGACTTTGAGATCTAATTCAGGCGGAGAAATAATCGAAGGAAGGATCATAGAATGATTTTTGGATTTACAAAGAAGCTCAGAGCCTGTGAAAGATACAGACTCGGGTGGAGAAAAGTCAGAAGTGCAGGACTCAAGTGTAAGTGAAGTGTCCTCACTAAGTGTAAGATCAAGCAGAGATGTGCTAATGTCATCGAGATCATTAAAGCAAAGTTCCTCGGCTCCACAACTATCGGGAGCGATCTCATGGACAGAACACACATCTAAAATATGAGCACTAGGTTCTGATGGCTGACTCCCAACTCTGTAGATATTTAGTTCAATGGTCATATTTCCAAATGATAAATTCATTGAACCATTTCTACAGTTTATAACAGCGTTGGAAGTGGCAAGGAAAGGACGACCTAAAATCACCGGAATTTGGCCCCGGGGGTTTGCTACAGGATGTGTGTCGAGCACAATGAAGTCTACAGGGAAAACAAATTCCCCGACCTTTATTAGCACATCCTCTAATTCACCCCTTGGTTTGGTGATAGATCGGTCCGCCATCTGGAGAGTACAATGAGCAGGTTTCAGCTCTCCAATTCCTAGTTGCTCATAGACAGAATAAGGTAACAGGTTAACACTCGCGCCAAGGTCTAAAAGAGCACGATTTATGTTTTTACCCCCAATCGAAATCGATATTGTAGGACATCCTGGGTCCTTTCGTTTCTTTGGTAGCTGGGGAATAAAAGCAGTGCTGATATTATTAGCCATAAAGATCTTCTTCGGCACCTGAGTCTTCCTCTTCCTAGTGCACAAGTCCTTTAGAATCTTCGCATAAGCGGGGACTTGTTGAATCGCATTTAGGAGAGGGATATTGATGTTAACTTGTTTAAACATTTCTAAAATTTTCTCCATATGAGGACTCGTTCTGTTAGCCCTTAGCCGGTTCGGGTAAGGTGCTTTCGCAATAAGTGCGGGGTCCATCATAGGAGAAGGAAAGGGGGGTAGACGAGATCCCAAAAGAGGTGTGGGGACCGTCTGTGGAGAACTATAAGGGTTGGGTGAAGGTGTTGAGCCTAAAGGGAACTGGAGAATAGGCTCGTGCGAAGGTGGTTTGGTAGAAGAAGAAGGATCAGAAGGAGAAGTGTGTGTATGTGGAAAGGTCTCAGCCGGGGTTTTGACATGATTTTCAGTATTATCAATATCTTCCCCGACATTATTATTCAGCACTCTTCCCGATCTCAACGTGGTAATGGCATTTACATTGTAATGCCCAGGATTCTGTAGGGGTTGAGAGGGAAGTTTCCCTTTTTCTCTCGCACTCATTTCAGCTTTGAGGCGTGCGATTTCAGCTTCCATCGATCTGATACTCTCAGCTTGTGAAGCTGAGTTTTTCTTTATCTCATTGACGGAAGATCTAACCTCAGTCGAAACCTCCATGAAATTGGATAAGAGTGATTTCATGGTTTGAGTAAATTGAGAGAAATCGTCAGAACAGGACTGCATAGGATTAGACTGTGCATGAGTGTTGCCCTGGTTTTGGAAATTTTGTGACTGGTAGGGGTGCTGAGTGAGTTGAAGGGGTTGCTGTTGTGGTGGAGGAAGAGCCCTTTGAAAGTTATTTGTGTTTGGAACCGTGTTTTGAGATTGATTTTGGTTCCAAGCAAAATTCGGGTGGTTCCTCCAACCCTGATTGTACGTGGAAGAATATGGATCGTTTCGAGGTCGTTGAAAAGCGGCATTAGAATGCTCTTGACCTTGAAACGCCGAGTTTAAAGGACATTCTTCCGTTAAGTGTGACGGATCAGAACAGCACCCACAAATAGTTTTGGGGAGTGATACCGGGTTTAGGGAGGCTGCTGCAAATTTGTGTTCCATAGCGTCGAGCTTCTTTTGCATTGCTGCCATTTCTGCTCTAACACCTATGGACACATCTACTTGGTGTACGCCACCCCTATTCAGTGGTTGGGTTCCACTCTCCCAAATCAGTGATTTTTCAGCGAATTCTTCTAAGTATCGCCAGGCTTCCCCATCGTCTTTAGTCATAAATGTACCCTGACACATATTTTCAAGGCTTTGTTTCGTGCTAGGGTTACTGCCCTCATAAATGATTCGGCACAACTCCCATCTCGGGATGCCGTGATGAGGACATTGAACCATTAAATCCTTGAAACGTTCAAAGTACTTTGAAAATGGTTCGGTAGGGAGCTGGGCAAATTGGTTCAATTCACTACGAATTCGAGCCGTTCGTTGGACTGGGTAAAATTTCTTTAGGAATGCTGCGACGAATTCTTCCCAATTAGTGATGGAGTGTGCGGTTGTGTTATATAGCCACTTCTCGGCTATATCGCACAAGGTAAAAGGAAGAAGTCGTAGACGCATCGCATCCACAGAAAGTTGAGACGTACCCATCATAGCGCATACGTTTTCAAATTTGGTAATGAAAACGTAAGCGTCCTCGGTCTCGAGTCCGTGATACTTAGGTAGAAGGTTGATATACTGGGGCTTTATTTCAAAATTATCCCCGTTCGCTGGTGGTGTGGATAAGCAGGTCGAAAGAGGACCTTTAAGTGGATAGCATCTTTCCTGAAGAGAAATGTGTGGAGGATTCTGCGCACCAACGGACGGTGGCAGATTGGGGTTAAAGAAGTTTGATGGATTCGGATCCATCGGTGTGGGTGTGGTAGTAGGTAAAGAAAAGGTAAATGAAGAATTATCGACTTCGGAGTCGATAAAAGGTACGCGGACTAAACGGGCACTAGAATCCCGTGTCCAGCCTATCTTGTACTAAAAAGGGTTAGTACAAGTGGCAGCGTTGGCTTATAATTAGGGGTAAAATGAATGCGGTGTTTGCTTTTGAAAAGGGACGGATTTTGAAAAAATGATGCGACAACCAAATTGCAGCAACACAAACCCTAGAATCTAATGGTCACCTAGGTCCGGCTCTAGACCGCTCCTAACTGCCAAAAGACGAGTCGCGGGATCAATCCTTCACTGCCTCTTTGTCCCCCTGTGGCCGGATAAGTGCCAGGTAAGTGGGAAGGAACCACCACTACAGTGGACCTAATTAATAACCACTAGCCTTAGACACACTCGCCTTAGGCACCACAAGAAAACGCGGATAAGCAATGAATTACCCACGGCCCTCTCTTGTCCTAAATGAGCGCGACAGTCCTTAGAGTCATCTCTAGATTTCTTTTAGTTAATGGGGGTAAATGCGGATGCAAGTTTGGTGGTTTTCGGGGCCTAGGAAGGGTAATGAAATCCCCACCTAATTTGGATTTGGCCGTGCCCCTTAATTTTCCGTATTAGCAATGCAAAACAACCAAGAAAACAAAATCACGCACAATTTTAATTTGCTTTTGCGGCGCAGCTATTGTTTGCAAAGAATCCTGCAGAAAGGATTAGTTGGAGCTAAAAAGGGAGAGAGGAGAGAGAGAGAAATCACCTGAAGAAAGATGGTACAGAGATCCTTCAAGCCTGCGGCGCTTCCGCCGCACAAACCTTGTTCCCGCCGCTCTTCCGCGGTCAAGTCATGGGAACAGTGTACAATTTTTCTTCAGCTGCTTCCCTTTGCTATCTCCAGCTCTCTGGTATATCCCAAATAATTTTTCCACAGTTCCGATTGCTCCAGATCACCTTGCAATCAATTCACAACACACGTATAAGAGTTTGTACGAATTTTGATTTCAAGAAATGAAACGTAATAATTCTTTCACTTCAAACTATAAAATGTAAACGAATTAACGCGCGATCCCCGGCAACGGCGCCATTTTGATCTGAATGATTTTCGTGTATGTGTTTATCTAATCAAATAGTAAAGAAATCACAACCAAAAATATTTGACCGCAATCAAACAACGGTGTCAGTTGAAGTTAATGAATGAGTGCGGATCGTCCTCAGGGATCTCGAGATTCGTTTTTACTTTTATTTGTTTGAAATGAAATGTTAATCGACTATAAGAGAAAACACGATTCAATTGATTGATTTGTATTCGTGTGTCACTAATCTTTTCTAAAGAATCAAGAACTATAAACAACAAGAATCGGTTTCAATGGTATTTTCCAAACGACAATCAAGAAAAGAGGCTCGTAGGAATCGATAGGATCTTTAGATGTGTTGTAGTCTACAATATTTCGTATTCTTGTCCTTCGAGGAATTGACACTAGATCAATGGTTATCGACGAGAATTAGGGTTTTCTTGATGAAATTAAAGTTTCATCTCTTAACCCTTACTCTTTCGAGGATACCATTTATATTCTAGCCTCTAGTAATTTCAAGAATCGATCGGATCACCCCAATCTCGAACGATGTTGATCAAGAAAGCATCGAATCGAATTGGGTTGTCGATTCTTGAAATAGCTAGGGTTTACAATCTCGTGGGATTCAAGAATTGATTACAAATTTGCTACATCATCATACTAAAGATTTTCTCGACTCCTTAACGAGCGGAGTTTTACTCGCGCATCACCACATAGACAATATTCAAGAACAGTAAAGATAACATGATGCGGAATTTTAAAAGCAAGCAAGATTAACGAATTTCACCTTTTATTTATATCAACAATTCCGTTACAATCACTCAAGAAACTACAAGAGGAGGAACTCGATTGTCGACTTGGCCTTGCTCGTCTCCGTGGATCGCGGATCGCTTGGATCACTTGCCCGATTGAAGATCGGCTCGGCTCCCAAAAGGTTGAAGATTTCTCGCTTGATTTGGTACTCAAGATGTTGGATTTGGAGTGGAATTAGGGTTAGGGTTTCCTACAAGATTTCTCACTAATCTTGAGGAAGAAGAAGATGGAGAAAGAGAATGGCTAAACTAAAAATGGGTTGAATCTATCACTCTCCAAGATTTCTTGATTTTTCCAAGATGATCAAAAGATGTTGAATGAGAGAGCCTAGGGTCCTATTTATAGAACTAGGTCTAGGTTTGAATTAGACTTTCCCTCCCAAAGTTTGTTGACAAGTTGTTGGGGTTTAGCTTAGGATTTAAGCAAGGGTTTAGGAAAGTTCTAGAAGTTCTAGGCTAGTTTAGGAGCTTGATGATCTGGTGGAAGTGTCTGGACTCTTCTGGACTTTTGTATGCATTTTTGAGCTGAGGGTACTAGCACAGGAGTTGTGGTGAAGTTTGAGGAGCTCAGTCCCTGGTCCAGCCGCGGATCCGCCGCGTTATGTGGCTTTGGGCCGCGCTTCCGCCGCGTAATGGTGGCCTCGGGATTGGTGCTTTCTGCTGTGGCTTTGTACTTCTATTTGGGTTATTCTTTGATGTTCAGAGTTGCAGTAGCCCTTCTATGTTGATACCAGATTTGCTTTCAATGAGTTTACGAGCAATTGTAATGGTCGAGCAATGAATTGATCGAGCAAGTATCTCTTTTCCTGCATAGACTTCAAAATAGGGGTTGCAAGATATAGAAAATATGCTATGTAATGCAATGCAGTTAATTTCCCTAGAATTTCCGGTTTAAAGGTCGAATACATGTAATTTGATATTTTGCGACCAATTAGCTAATATGTGAATTATGAATACCGTACTCTCCTATATGTATGCAGATGTTAAGGAAATTGCCTGCTAAAATATACAGTATTTTCGACTGATCAAGACCGGATGTAGTTTACTCACTAGGTATAGTGAGTATGTATCAAAAAGATCTTGGGGAAAGGCACTGGACAGCTATGAAGAACGTTCTTAAGTACTTGAGAAGGACTAAAGAAATGTTCTTGGTGTTGTTGGATATATGTATGCCCTATAGGCCATTATATGATAGTGTATGTACCGGTATGCATGTGTGTGTGTGTGTATTCAGGGGACATTCTTGCTCGACATGATAGTATGCTATCTGGTTGCACTTTTATCTTGACATGTTCATATGATCATGCTTTCATTCATTTGGTACATGTTGATATAGCCCTTAGGATGATGCAGGACTACTGAGATTATGATGCGGATTATACTAGTGGGACATGTGTAGTCTTTGAGCATATCCTTAAAATGTTCCTAGTCGTGGGTGTATCGAGACGGGGCATCGATGTCACCAGAGTACACTAGCGTATACGTTACTTGTCCCATATGATGGGCGATGGATGATCCCATATCCATTGGTGTGGTGACACCAAAGATCGTATACGGGTTCTCAGTGGAGACTGGGTACACTGAACGAACTCGCCGAGAACTCCTATGTGGTATTATATCTATCGTCGGATAGCAGTTCTCATGTGACACTGGTATATGTTAGTCTTTAGACCCGAGATCATCATAGAGTCTTGTGTGTCCTTCCACTGTACTTTGATCTCCATCCTACCACGACTCTACTGAGTCATGCAAACAGGTGGATTTTGGGTAAATTCCCGAGGCACATGGAGGCAATGAGCGATAGGAGGGGTTTCGTCTCTCCCGGTATTGGGGGTTGATGTTGCACCATGTACGATTGGCTATAACAGGAAGTCCCTGGCCAGGGCTGCTGAGATTTACTGATAAGTGTTATCAGTAGTTTCTCAATCTGTTATGAGCCATATACCGGCATGACTTATTGGGTTATTGGGGTCGACGATACCATCCCTAGACTCACATATGCAGCATATCAGAAGAAGAGACCGGACTGTACGGTAAGTGTTACCAGTTGGCTCAATGGGAGTTTTAGCAGGTTTGCTTGTATTTCTTTGATCGCTCAATACCTGGGAGCCGTTACGTACAGCTTGTGCCACTGACGGTTTGTGGGCATGTGATATGATCACTGCCTACTGCTAGCGTATTGACGAGTCTTAGAGTCCCACAAAGGAGTCTCCTAGCTCAGGCAAAATGATGTGGGGTGCTTATGTGATATGCGCGGAAGCTCGATTAAATGCGTGTATTGGATACCGTATTTTATTCGGGCGTATACTATTGGACGGATCGTATGCGATATGATCGGGTTATTAAATCAAGTGTTGATTTAATATTAAGTCTATTAGCTCATTTATTAAAACCTATTTCTTTATGATGCATGCATAAGTGTATGTATATATTGATGTGCATGCACACATGCAAGCATATATGTGTTATGGTTGATGATACATTGGTGGTGGCAATGCAAGACTCACATGGTTACATATTTAGATATTTTGATTATTTGAGAAAAGCAAAATGGGATTAAAATCATGGTTGACTATTCAACTCTCTTGAGTTGACAAAGTCAATGGTTTCTTTTGCCCATGGTTTTGCTTAAACTCAAGTTACAAAATATCTAGATATTTTGTAACCATAGTTTAGCATGGATGACTCTCACTTACTCTCTTGAGTTTAGTTAGAGTTATTCATTATTCTCATATTATTCTCTCTTGAGTTTAGCTTGAGCCATCTCCTTCTTCCTCTCTCTCCTCAAAGCTCACTAGGGTTTTAAAAGAAAGAGAAAGGATTAAAAAGAAAAAGGTTTTTAATTGAGATCCAAACCTAAATCACCATTTTACTTTAGTCTAGCCCACTTGAATGGAGTGTTTGCTTCTTCTTCATCCTTGATCAAGAGAAGCTTGGAGTTTGGTGCAAAGAGACTTCGTGGTGGATCATCGTGGACGCGGAAGGATACAAGCTAACCAACTCAAACCCTACACGATCCAAGGAGTCTAGGAGGAAGTCTACAAAGGTTGTATCTCTCCCCACTTTGTGTTAGACACTTGTAGTATATGACACTAGCTAGTTGTTACTCTATTTTTCTAGTTCGATTCATGTTTGGAATTGTTTAGCACCCTCTAAATTTTTGTTATAGCATGTGTGATGCAACCCTAAACCTAGTGTGGTGCTATAGAATCCCTACAGGTGTATGGTAATGATGAACTCCAGGTGGAGTCCTTTACTGATTTGAGCTTCCACAGTGATAAGGATGACTGAAAGTCGGTCTCGGGTTTTATTTTTTCCCTCAGTGGAGGGACGGTATGTTGGAAGGGTTTCAAGCAATATACCGTAGCAGACTCATTGATAGAGGCTGATTACATCGCTACCAACGATACTGCCAAAGAGGCTGTTTGGGTGAATAAAGTTTATAAGATGAACTTGGTTCCTGCCATTGAGCATCCAATACCTGCGTATTGTGATACCAATGGAGTTGTGGCTTTTGCCTAGGAACCCCGGTCCTATCAGCGATGCAGACATATTCTTAGACAGTATCACCTGATCAGGGAGATAGTTGATCTCCGGGAGATAGTTGATCTCCGGGAGATAGTTGATCTCCGGGAGATCGAGGTCAGGAGAGTTGACACAGAGGATAACACAATGGATCCACTCACCGAGGCCCTCCCCCAGATGCTATTCGAGAGACTTTTGGGACGTTGGGTATGAGATACTACAACAACTGACCTTAGTGCAAGTGGGAGATTGTTAGGAATATGTATGCTCTAGAGGCCATTATTGTATGATATAGTGGATGCTTGGACATATATATAGATGACTTTCTTGCTCGACATGATAGTATGCTATCTGGTTGCCTTTATCTTAACATGTAGACTCGTATTTTTATATTGTCTGTCTCTTACATGTTGTTAAATCTTTAGGATATATACTTGACTACCAGGATTATGATGAGACCATACTAGTGGGGCTAGGGTGGTCCAAAAGTATATCCTTTAATAGTTCCTAGTCAAGGGAATATCAAGACAGGGCATCGATATTCCAGAGTAGACTAGTGTGTACGTTTCTTGTCCCTTGGGAGGGCGATGGTTGATCCCACAACCATTGGTGTGTAACATCAAAGATTGTACACAGGTGCTCATTAGAGAATAGGTACACCGAAAAAGACTCGCCGAGAATTCCTAGTTGGTATTTTATCTATCGTCAAATAGCAGTTCTCTGGTGACACTGGTACAGGTTAGTCTATAGACCCGAGATCGTCATAGAGTATTATGTGGCTCCCACTGTGCTTTGATTTCCTCACTACCACTCTCAAGAGAAGTTGTGCAAACAGGTGGATTTTGGGTACAGTCCCGAGTCACATGGAGGAAATGAGCGATAGGAGGGGTTTCGTCTCTCCCAGTATTGGGGGTTGTTGTTGCGCTATACTCGATTAGCTATAACTGGAAGTTCCTGGCCAGGGCTGCTGCTGAGATTTACTGATAAGAGTTATCAGTAGTTTCTCGAACCGTTATAGGCCAGACATCAGCATGACTTATCACGTTACCGGGGTCTGACGTTTACCACCCCTAGACATGATATGCGACACATCAGACGAAGAGACCGGACTATACGGTAGTGTTACTGATAGGCTTCATGGAGAGTATGGACAAGCTTTCTTGTTGATTTTCATATCGCTCAATACCCGGATAGCCGTTACGTCCAGCTAGTACCACTGACGGCTTGTGGGTGACTGATGCGATCATCACCTACTACTGGCATATTAACAAGTTATTAGAGTCCCATACAGAAGTTTCCTGGTTGAAGCGAAATGAAGCGGGGCACATATGTGATATGTGTGTGGGCCTGATTAAATACGTGTATGTGATACCGTATTGTAATCTGGCAGTTATCTGTTATCAGTCAGGTTATATGTGATATAACCAAATTATCGAATCAAGTGTTGATTTGATAATGTGATACACAGATAAATGATATTAGTCGGTTATATGTGATATAACCGGATTATTAAATCAAGTGTTGATTTAATAATATGATATATATTATATTTGATATAATTATATCTTAAATAATATCATTAGCTCACTAAATATTTTCTTATATGTATTAATATATATATATATATATATATATATATATGAAGCATGGCTTATTTTCTATTTTTGAGAAAAATAGAAATGAGATGGAAAATAAGAAGACATGGAGGGTATGGTGTGGCATGGCTTTTATCATTATTTTATTCATCTCTTTCTACTATTGAAGCATGGTGCTATTATTATATGGGATTTTATTTTCATGCTTTAATAAAGTAGTGATGAAGCCATTCTACACTTGCTTTTTTCTTGACTTTCTCATTCCTTTTCTTGAGTTGAGAAAAACACTCTTTTGCTCTTTTATTCTTCTTCCTCATCATCATGCCTCAAGCTTCAACCCTCACATGTAATGTGAATCATGAAGCTTGAACACAAAATTAGTGAGCCAAAAATCCCCTACTTCACCATCCCACACCAAACTAGCACTTTGGTGTGGCGTGTTTCCTACACTAAAAGAGTCTTGTGTAGAGGTAGCTTGAGCTAGAGAGACTTCGCGTGGATCATCTTCGGCACGAAGTTTATCGGAGGAAACTTGTCCAAACTCTCAAGTGGAGCCTAGTGGAGTCGCGTGGACTACTACACGGAGCTTATGAAGTGAAGGACCCGATCTACGAGGGTATATCCATCTTCACTTCTCTTTGTTTTTATTGATATCAAATTAAAACCCTAATCATCTAGTTAACGATCTAGGCTAGTGTAAGTTAGCGCCCCAAATTTTTTAAAAATGGAATGATTGATGCTTGTAAAACCCAGTGGGGTGCTAGCGTACACTTTCAGTCGGTAGTTGGGGAAGCCGGCGAGGAGGTGATCTCGTGGGGTCGAGGAGCTCGGTGGAAGAGGAGGGTGGGGATGTGAGTTTGATCGAGAGAGAGAGAAATAGAAAGTGAAGTAGAAAAAGAGGTGAGTGATCGTTGTGGGTCTCGAGGAAGTGGGCGTAAGAAGAAGGGACGTAGCAGTTGGGTTTAGATGGTGACGGAGAAGGAAAAAAGAAGAAAAGAAAGAAAGGGAAGGAGAGAGGGAGCTGTGTGGTTTGGGTAAGGGTTCGTGGGCTTGGGCTAGGGCTTTGGTTTGGGATTTTATTTAGGGCTTGTTTACCGCCGAAAACGTGAGACGAAACCGGGATGAATTGTCTTGCCTGAATTTGGGGGCAGATACTATTTGGATTTATCTGTTTACCTCTCCGAAGATACCAAGTTGATTTATGGCACCATATATCGGAGGTTTGGACAGATGCGACCGTTGTAGCAGACTTTATCAGATTCCCCCTCATTTGTGAGGGGTTTTGATTGTGGGGACGCTTTTCCCTATAGGCTCAAGCCCCTGGAGTTAATTACGTTACAGCATTGCAATAACTACTTTCTCCTTATCCAGCAGTTTACTTCGTGTCGTGTGTATTTTGGTTGCCCATAGATTGTATAAGGAGACTAGTTTATGTCGCCGCACTTAGGGCATGGATTATTCCAAATCCATATATTTGGGTTTGTTTTTGTAAGTCCATGCTACCTCTCCCGGTACTTACGGGCTTGCAGAATTGGTGTAAAACGATTTTTCTAGAGGTGGTAACATGGACTACAAATACGGATCTTTGTTAAACAATCTACCTAACAACCTAACTAGGAGTTGTTTACCTACTCGATTAGTGGGTTATACCTTTCTTGAACTCCTTCATCTTCAACTCTTATGGTGTACGGACCGGCCTCCCCTCGTCGTCTTCTCACGCCGAAGATGGATCCACCCGAAAGCTTCTACCTTTGGTTTCTTCTTTGAAGTTTGAAGAAACTAGAACACTTGGCTTGCTAGGCCTTGTGAACTAGGATGAGTAGAGGATTGTTTTGGTGTTTTTATCTCTAAGGCAATGAATCTCAACACATGAGAATGGTTTGCCTTGAGCTAGAGAGAGCAAGAGGAAGAGGGGGAGCTTGAGCAAGTGATGGCAAGAGAGAAAAATGAAAATAAGAGAAAATGAGTGAACCTTTTGCCATCCTTGCTCTCATTATCCAAAATCATCATCATAACAAGTAATGATAATTGAGTATATTGTAAAGGTTATTATCATGACAAATGAAACTATCATTTCTTGCATTAAATGCAAATGGTGAACAAAACAAGCAAGCATAAGTCAATGCAACCAAATGATGGCCATTATCATGATGGTGATCAGCAAGTCCAAGCTAGTCAACCGGTCAACAAAAGTCAACAAGTCAACTAGGTCAGTCTTTCAACCCTAACCATGTCACTATAATACTCAACTAATATTATTGTTAATCATGTTTCTTAATCTCATTAGGGTTTGACAAAAGTCAATAGTTAGCAACCCTAATGAGAATCCTCTGCCTCTGTCTCTGTCAACTGTGCATACACATCCGTATCCGCGTTCCGGGGAACACGAATACAAACGACATAAAACCAATCCCAAAACGTACACTAGGATCTGGCTTACACCAAAGCCCACTAGTGTCAACTTTTCGGACACTAAACGTGCACAAGTGCACGGATGTGACCGAACCCTGTCGCAAAACCATGCGACCTGTCGCAAAACCATGCGATCTCTACTCTTTTGCCTAAAGGCGAATAGCTCTCTGTGTGGGACTCTAAAAACTCGATACTACGCTGGCAGTGGGTTTAACCACAGACCGCAAGCGGCACTAGCTGTGCGTAACGGCCCCCAGGTAGATGCCGATAAGAAGACGGACGAGGTGAAACCCATCTGAACTCCTACTGAGCCTGAATGTGACAATCTCCGTACAATCCGGTCTGTTCGTCTGATACATCGCATGGCGGACCTAGGGGGGCGGTAAACGTCCCCTAATAGAGGTACAAGTCATGTCGGAGTGTAGCCCAGAACACCCTGAGATAACACTGGTAACCTACCAGTATATCTCGCTTGCCTTGGCCAGGGACTACTTGTGTAATGGCTCTCCTAGACACAACACGATGTCAACCCCCAATACCGGGAGAGACGAATCCTGTCTAACCGTCACTGCTTCCAAGTGCTTCGGGACTGCACCCAACTACTACCTGTTTGCACGACTCCTTTGAGCCGTGGTAGGGTAGTTATCAAAGTACAGTGGGAACACACTCGAGGCGAAGTGACAGTGTCAAGTAAGCGGACTAAGCTGTACTCATGTCACCTGGGAACTGATAACTGACGATAGGTATAGTACCAACCAATCAGTTCCCGACGAGTCCTGTCTAGTATACTCGTAACCTAACGAGCACCCGCATACTATCTCAAGTACGACGTACTGACGGCTGTAGGACAGACCGTCTCCCCTGCTGGGATGAGAAGCGCATACGCTAGTCTACTTCGGAGTATCGATGCCCTGTCTCGATAGTCCTACGACTAGGGACCTCTATAAGGATGTGCTTGTGGATTACCCAGCCCCCACGAGTGTGACTGCCATCACAACGCTGGTAATCAAGCAAAGATCGTAAGGGCTCTACTAATATGTATAAGCAATATGCTAAAAGAAACACATGCACATATTAAAGTAGAAACAAACCAAGTAGCATACTACCATTTTGAGAAAGATTGTCAATACAAGGTGAATATCCCAAGCTTCCATTAAGTAATATACAAACTAGTATGATACAGTAATGGCCTCTAGGGCATATACACTAACAGTTTTATTTAAGGACCTTTAATCTAGTTTGAGATTAAGATCGACTTAAATGTATGTGAGCATTTAGGGCTGGATTTGTTTTTGCTAAGGATACGTTAGTCCAATTTGAGACTAAGATCCACTTAACAACATTTTAAGATCTTTTTTATTTAAGACCCAGCAACAGAGCATTTGGACTCAGTTGCAAGACTTAGCAACTTAGCCAATTTGGGCTTTAATTTGCTTAGTCCTCCCCCTTTTTTTTTGAAAAGTGCTAAGCACTTGTTTGGCCTCTGTTTATTCAGTCCCCCATTTTTAATGCTAAAAGTGCTGAGCACTTATTTGAGTTATGACATTCACATAGAATCATGTGGAGCTTTCTGTCATGGGCATTGCCTAATAAATGTTGAATACTTTAATCATTTTGTCTTTATATATAGTGCTATGCACTCTTTATGGCGTCCATATGCTTTTAACGTGCGGCGCTGGGCATTGCCCAATGAGTGTTGAACACTCAGCCGTTTTTGGCTATTTGTGGAGTGCTAAGCACTCTTTTGCGGAACCCAAATGGGGAGCACGTGAGGCGCTGGACGCTGAGTGCTGTCCAATGAGTGTTGAACACTCAGCCGTTTGGCCTTTTTTTATGGAGTGCTGAGCACTTTTACGGCGCCTACGTGATTTTCACGTGCGACGCAGGGCGCTGCCCAATGAGTGCTAAGCACTCTTTTCTTCTCTTTTGTGGTGCCCACGTGGGGAGCTCGTGAGGCGCTGCCCAATAAGTGTTGAATACTCAACCATTTTTGTTGTTTATTGAGTGCTATGCACTCTTTCTTTTCTTGTTTATGGTGCCCACGTGAGACGCTATGCGCTTTTAGGGGCGCCCGTATGGGAAGCACGTGGGGCGCTGAATTCTTTTCTCCCGTGTTAATGATATTTTTGCCCATTAATGATCACCAAGATCTTTATTTTGAAGATCTAGGATCAAATTTCATTTTTTAGAACTAAGTTCTTTTATAAGAACTAAGTTTCTTTTGAGGAATTTAATTTCTAGTTCTTTTCTGGATCTTTGATTCTCAAGAACAAGATCTTCTCAATGAGAATTAAATTCTCAACTTGTGGGAGACTTGTCTTGTGGATCTCAGATCCAGAGAAAGAACTAAGTTCTTTTAAAAGGGTTAACCTTTCAATAGGTAAATGAGATATTTTGATCTCTGTTTTTTTAATTTACCTAGAGTTTTGAGGAGGGAGATCTTCTCCTTTGAGAATTAAATTCTCTGTTCTTTTAGAGCTCTCTATATTTTTTTGCAGAAGCTTGTAGGGGGTGTTCTGTCTCTCCTCTGTGTTTCTTCACTGTGTCTCTGTCTTCTGTATTCACTTTACACCTGTTCTCCTCTGTGGTGTCTGTGGTCTGTCCCTCCGTGAGACATGAAGTCTCGGGTCCTTTATATAGTAGAGGCAAATTTGTTACTTAATTCTGAGAAAATTTCTCATTGAGAGATTCCAATTGATTTAGAGAATTTTACTCACCATTGGATCTTTGATCCAAGGGTTTCTATTTTACAGAACATATTTTCTTGTTCTTAACAAGACGGGGGAAATATTTTCCCATATGCAGAATTTTATTATGATAAATAGTGAATTTTAATCATCATTGGATTTTTAATCCAAGGGCTCTCTGTTTTATAAAAAGCAGTATTTCTTGTTTAGAAAGATTGAGGGAATATATCCCAAAATAGAATTTTATTCTATATTTAGATATTTGATCCAACCAAAAGTATCTTTCTTTTAGAAAGATTTGGGAAATTTTTTCTCCCAACAGAATTTAATTCTGTATCTTGATGATTTATCATCTCCGTTGGATCAAAGATCCAACGGCTTTGTTTAACATAGAGTAGAATTTAATTCTACTTGAGCGCCAGCGCTCACGTGTTGTGCACATGGGCGCCGCCTGAGTGTTTTAACTCTTATTTAATTTAATAGATTATTTTGTGCTTTGCACACTGGCGCCCGCGTGAAGAGCACGTGCGGCGCCATCTAAGAGTTTTACTCTTATGTAATGAACTCTTCTGTGCTTTGCACATTGGTGCCCGCGTGAGGAGCACGTGCGGCGCCACCATAGCTTTTAATCCTATAAAATTGGCTCTGGAGCTGGCGCCCTCGTGGAGAGCACGTGAGGCGCTGCCTCATTAATGAAGGTGTCTTTTCACCTTCTTTCTCTGTTTTTCCCGAGTCAAACTTTTCCTTTCTAATACCTTCTTTTGACAGAGCTTGGAAATGGTTCAATCATGCACAATAGTTTCTGTACCGAGACTTAAATGCATCCCTTCATAATCTGAAGCAATGCTCTTCTTCTCTCTCATTTTTAGAGAATCATTTTAACAGAGGAGAGTTATGGCTTGTACACATGCTCGTCGGCAGCCATGGGAGGTGCCTATCGAGGAAATTGATCCTCGTTTTGCTGCACGCTTGGTGAATCCTACTCTTACGGATGACCAATATGATACGGTGCTGCACGAGCTCTTGACTCATAGAGGATCTCCTCTTCCTATCGGCTCCATTTGGCTCCGGATGGTCTTCCTCTCCGTGGTCGATGACATTCCCCCACATCCAGCGGAGATGACTCCGGCGATACTCGAAGCAGCGGAGGGCAAGATTGAGTGTTTTTATGAGGCACTTTTAATTACCGAGCCTATGAGGGATCGCTCTATTCAGCTGCTAAGCCAGATGTGGGCTCAGCAGGCCGTCATGTCCGCCTTTGCTGATGGGTACAGCGCTGACCGATAGAGAGCGACTCCTCGCGAAGATCACCGCTTTGACATGGTGGAGAAGGCAGAGAGGAAGTCAGAGAATTTTATTCATAGTTTTGTGAACCCTTGTACTTTCGATCACGTGTTTGATGATCTATTTCTTATAGAATAAAATGTTTATTTAAATGCTTTCCTTTTATCGTTGACCACCGAGTGCTTTGTTTCTACCACTTATTCTCCCTCTGATTATATTGTTGCAACCCACATGTGTGCCTGCTTTCACACATGTTTATAAACGAAAATTAAACCGGTGTAAAGAAATGCCCCCACTACTTTACTCACGGAAGTATACGCGTAAGTGAAGTAGTGTAGCCACCCCAGTTTTGGGCTGGTGTATCGTACATAACTTTTAGAATCTTGATCTGAGAAGATAGAAAGCGGACACAAGCGTCGTCATCTATCGTTAGCTCAGATCTCGATCCTTAAAAAATGTAGTTCCGAACCCGGAGGCCTATGAGTTGCGCCTTTCTGTTTCTTGATGTCTTGATCTGGCGCGAAGTAGTTTATGTACTCATTTCGGAGTTTGTACTTTATTCACTCTTTTTGGAGTCTCTAGTTTATATTGGATATATGTATGCCCTAGAGGCCATTATATGATAGTGTATGTACCGGTATGTGTGTGTGTGTGTGTGTGTGTGTGCGCGCGCGCGCATTCAGGGGACATTCTTGTTCGACATGATAGCATGCTATCTGGTTGCACTTTTATCTTGACATGTTCATTTGATCATGCTTTCATTCATTTGGTGCATGTTGATATAGCCCTTAGGATATGCCTGACTACTGAGATTATGATGCGGATCATACTAGTGGGACATGTGTAGTTTATGAGCATATCCTTGAAATGTTCTTAGTCATGGGTGTATCGAGAAGGGGCATCGATATCACCAGAGTAGACTAGCGTATACGTTGCTTGTCCCATATGATGGGCGATGGATGATCCCATATCCATTGGTGTGGTGACACCAAAGACCGTATACGGGTGCTCAGTGAGACTGGGTACACTGAACGGACTCGCCGAGAACTCCTATGTGGTATTATATTTATTGTCGGATAGCAGTTCTCAGATGACACTGGTACAGGTTAGTCTATAGACCCGAGATCGTCATAGAGTCTTGTGTGCCTCATACTGTACTTTGATCTCCACCTTACCACGGCTCTACTGAGTCGTGCAAACAGGTGGATTTTGGGTACAGTCCCGAGGCACATGGAGGCAATGAGCGATAGGAGGGGTTTCGTCTCTCCCGGTGTTGGGGGTTGATGTTGCACCATGTACGATTGGCTATAACAGGAAGTCCCTGGCCAGGGCTGCTGAGATTTACTGATAAGTGTTATCGGTAGTTTCTCGATCTGTTATGAGCCATCTACCGGCATGACTTATTGGGTTATTGGGGTTGATGATACCATCCCTAGACTCACATATGCAGCATATCAGATGAAGAGACCGTACTGTACGGTAAGTGTTACCAGTTGGCTCGACGGGAGTTTTAGCAGGTTTGCTTGTGTTTCTTCTGATCGCTCAATACCTGGGAGACGTTACATACAACTTGTGCCACTGACGGTTTGTGGGCATGTGATGTGATCACTGCCTACTGCTAGCGTATTGACAAGTCTTAGAGTCCCACAAAGGGGTCTCCCAACTCAGGCGAAAAGATGTGGGGTGCATATGAGATATGCGAGGGAGCTCGATTAAATGCGTGTATTGGATACCGTATTTTAATCGGGCGTTTACTATTGGAGGGGTCGTATGTGATATGACTGGGTTATTAAATCAAGTGTTGATTTAATATTAAATCCATTAGCTCATTTATTAAAACCTATTTCTTTATGATGCATGCATGAGTGTATGTATATGTTGATATGGATGCACACATGCAAGCATACATGTATCATGGTTGATGATACATTGGTGGTGGCAATGCAAGACTTACATGGTTACATATTTAGATATTTTGATTATTTGAGAAAAGCAAAAATGGGATTAATACCATGGTTTAATCACCCATGGTTTTAGCCCATGGTTTTGCTTAAACTCAAGTTACAAAATATCTGGATATTTTGTAACCATAGTTTAGCATGGCATGACTCTCACTTACTCTCTTGATTTTAGTTAGAGTTATTCATTCTTTTCTCTTGAGTCAAGCTTGAGTCATCTCCTTCTTCCTCTCTCTCCTCAAAGCCCTCTAGGGTTTAAAAAGAAAGAGAAGAAATTAAAAAGAAAGGTTTTTTAAGTGAGATCCAAACCCATATCACCATTCTGCTTTAGTCTAGCCTACTAGTGTGGAGTGTTTGCTTCATCTTCATCCTTGATCAAGTGAAGCTTGGAGCTTGGTGCAAAGGGAGTCAAGGAGGAGGTCTACAAAGCCAACCGGTTCAAACCCTACACGATCCAAGGAGTCAAGGAGGAGGTCTACAAAGGTTGTATTTCTCCCCACTTAGTGTTAGACACTTGTAGTATATGATACTAGCATATTGTTACTCTATTTTTCTAGTTCGATTCATGGTTGGATTGTTTAGCACCCCCTTAAATTTTTGTTATAACATGTGTGATGCAACCCTAAACTTAGGCATGGTGCTAAAGAATCCCTATAATGGTATCAGAGCCAAGCTAGAAACTTAGACGATGTTAGATTAATTACGAAACCGAAACAACTTCGAATTAACAATTTCTGTAACCCTGAAATTAAGCACTCTGTCAATTTTAAAATAGGCTCAAAATTTTTTTAAACAACTGCAGAAGCTTGTATGTACTATACTGAGAACACCAGAGAAAAACGAGGGGATTCCACCGGTTTTTGATCGGCCACATACATCAAAAATCCGGCCAGGCCGGCCCCCTGTTCCCAAATCGTCTCGTTTTGCTCTGGTGCTCTGGTCTGCAGGTTTTGGGGTTTCAGGTGTTGTTTGTTTAGGCCAAAATTTCATGTGATGCTGATTTTTCTTAGGGCCTTATTCGGAGTATTTCGTAGTCGTAACATTGTATTGGTAACTTGGACGATATTTAACAGTTCGAGCGAACATCAATCACCTCCCATTACCCTCGCTGAAAATTTCCAAGTGTTGGAATTTTCCTAAGTTAAAGATATTTGAATGTTCATGCAAGTAACCCTATGGACCCTCTAGAGGAACAAAACCCTAACTCGATTCTATGACCATGGAACCGCATTGTTAGTTGTATGTATGCCCTAGAGGCCAGTATTGTACAGATGTTGTATATTATATTGGATGCTTGGACATATATAGAGATGACTTTCTTGCTCGATATGATAGTATGCTATCTGGTTACTCTTTATCTTAACATGTATACTAGTCACTTTAAACTGTCTTATGATTACATGTTGGTAAAGCCCTTAGGATGTGTACTTGACTGCCTGGACTATGATGCAGATCATACTAGTGGGGACATGGTAGTCCATAAGTACATCCTTCAAGGTCCCTAGTCGTAGGTGTATCGAGACGGGGCATCGATATACCAGTGTAGACTAGCGTATACGCTTCTCGACCCATGAGATGGGCGATGGATGATCCCATATCCATTGGTGTTTGACATCAGAGATGGTGTACGGGTGCTCAGTGGAGACTGGGTACACTGGACGGACTCGCCGAGAACTCCCAGATGGTATTATACCTCACGTCAGATGGCAGTTCTCAGGTGACACTTGTACAGGTTAGTCTGTAGACCCGAGATCGTCATAGAGTCTTGTGTGATTCCCACTGTGCTTTGATCTCCACCTTACCACGTCCATGAGGGCGTGCAAAACGGTGGTCTTTGGGTACAGTCCCGAATCACATGGAGGCAATGAGCGATAGGAGGGGTTTCGTCTCTCCCGGTATTGGGGGTTGATGTTGCGCTGTGCTCGATTGGCCGTAACAGGGAAGTCCCTGGCCAGGGCTGATCAGAGATTTGCTGGTAAGTGTTACCAGTAGTTTCTCGACCCGTTATGAGCCTCACATCGGCACGACTTATCGGTTATTGGGGTCTGACGTTTACCACCCCTAGACTTGATATGCGACATATCAGACGAACAGACCGGACTGTACAGTAAGTGTTACTGGTTGGATTCACAGGAGTGTGAGCGGGCTAGCTCGTCGATCTTCTGATCGCTCAATACCCGGATGGCCGTTACGTTTAGCAGACCGCTTGCGGCTTGTGGGTGCTTGATATGATCATCATCTGCTACCGGCGTATTGACGAGTCTTTAGAGTCCTACACAGAGGTTTCCTGGCTCAAGCGAAACGAAATAGGAGCGCATATGAGATATGTGCGGCACCGAGAATAATGCGCGTATGTGATACCGCATTTCATTCTCGTGATAAATGTTTCGATTGGTTATATTCGATATGACCTAGTTATCGAATCATTGATTCGATAAATCGATACATTGAATACTAGTCGGTTATGTGCGACATGACCGGATCATTGAATCAAATGTTGATTTAATGATTTAATGTATAATTATATATTTGATATATTACTTTGCATTAACTAGTATTGGTTCACTTTATATGGATTTTCTCACTTGATGTGCAAGTTGTATATGTGATATACTTTTGTGCACATATTAGTATCATGTTTGATGATGCTTGATTATTTAGTTAAGTATATAGAATTAAACCATGGTTAATTTGATAATTAGGGTTTTGCATATTCATTTATTTATTTATTTGTTCATTTATTTATTTGGAAAAGATTGAGATATGAATGGTGGAGAAGTTTGTCTTTAGTTGAAGCTTCATGAAGCTTTGACTTCTTAACCATTCTTGTCTTCATGCTTAACCCTAACCTATCCAACTAACCATGGTCTATTCTCTACACTCAACTATGGTTTGCTTATGATAAGTATTAATTTATTTTCATTTTAATTCAACACTTATCATATTCTTTCTTCTTCTTGACCTTCTTCTTCAAGAAAGAAACCATGATGCCATCAATGGCAACTTGAGATCCAAAGTGAGAAATCCAATTCTAAAGTGAACCCACCTCCTATTTCTTCACCCTCTACCTCTTGCCAAGTCGTTTTGGGTGTTTTCTTCACAAGTTTCACAACTTGGTGAAGTTGGAGCTTGAACTTGCGCAACCTCGACGTAGATCATCTTCGGCACGAAGCCGACGACATTGCCCGCTCGTTTTCCCGATGAAGCCGACGATCGAGTCTAGGATTCGAGATGGACTGCGAGAGGACACCTATGTGGAGCTAAGCAAGTGGAAATCCGTATCTACAAAGGTTGTAACTTCCGATCTTTAGTTAAAGTGTTAACTAGATTCTTGTTTCGCCTAGAATTCTAGCCGACGATCCGTGTTAGGGTTTCTCGACACCCATAATTTTTGAAAATGGCATGGTTGATGTCTTGTGAGACCTCTATAGGGTTCCTAGGAACCTTTCAGGCTAAACCTTAGGGTTTGCCGTAGACCTGTGGCGCCATAGGTGAGGCAAGGGTTGACCCTTCTACGGTTGGTCCATAGACACTGTGGCATGTTTTTGAGTATTTTAGTTTTGCTCAAGTGTTGAGCTTCCGGGGTAATTTATGGGTGTTTGTTGACTCGATCGAAATGTTTAACATTGTCTTGATATTTGTGAATGTGATACAATAATTGGAATCTACACTAATTAGTTTTGTGAAAAGTAATTAGTTGCGTGTAAATCTAATATTTTGGCCTCGGTAGAATCGGGAATCTTATTGAATTGCCCGACTTCTTTTGAAAATGTGTTTTCATGGTTGAGACCTAAATATAAGATTTGCATTGTTAGGCATGAAATCCTGAATATGTGATATTCCTAATTTATGATGTCTAAATACAGTGTTGATTCCAATTGTTGTAGTTTTTCACTTTCTTTTCTGCAACCGTAAATATAGTATGTGGTGTATCGCCGGTTTCGTTGCTATACATCAATGACAATTAGGGTATGCATACTTACTTACGTTGATGATATGTGATATTATGTGTTGCTGAGATATGATGTGCAGGATCGTCGTGAATGAATAGCCGGGGGTTTTATGTGAGATGGGAGTTTTTCTTTTCATTCATGTAAAACTAAATGTATGTAATATTCTTTTATTGGGGCACTTTCCGGGTTGAGAATGATGTCACTATTGTTGTATATTATTTACTTTTCCGCATTAGGATAGACCAAGGAGGGGAGCACAAGTGACCGGGTTCTAGGTTTCAGTGGGAGGCCATCTCGAGGAGTCGAGACCGGGTCTCCTAAACTCTAGAATTGGTAGGGTCACTTGCCGCTCTCGTAGGGGTCTAGGGGTGTGGGCTTGGCTATTCATCACGACCATGGAATCCGTATTTTCTATTGTTGGCTAAATACAAAATACAGACCTCCTAATATATCCTGTATTTTCATATATGTGCTTCTGCTGTTGATATTCTGTGATGTGATCACTTTATATGCTGAGACGAATGATGTATTATATATATGATATATAATAAATGTTGTTTATATTTTGCATCCGCGCTAGTCCCGCCCTGCTATGTCGTTAGTTAAGTAACCTAACGGTACCATACCGGAACATTATGGCGAATGCGGATGGCATAAGCGTACGTTCTATTTTCGTTTCTTTTCTGTAATGGCTTAAGGACTTAAATGATGGGACTACATTAATATGATTAATGTAAACAAAAGAAACCTAAAAAGCTGTTGTATAATCAGATTTGAAACCTACTCGGCTTTTTATGAAAAAGAAAGATTTCAAAAGGCGGAGCTTAAGCCACTCCTTTTTAAACCATTAGATTCTACAACGATATCAAGTTCGAAGCGTTAAAGGTTTTGTTAAAAACTATTTGCAGCCCTCCGTCATTTTAGAAAGTAGAGTACTTAGTATTCGTGCTACGTATGTTGATTATAGTCAAGGCGTAGTGTACGATAGCTAAGTGATGTCTTCCTACACAGCATATGATGCGATTAATTAGAACATTCTTGTGATTATGTTGATTATAGTCAAGGGTCATATGGGTGGGTCTAATTAATCATGAAATGACGGGTAAAACTTGACTAGTACTTATGATATGTTGATTATAGTCAAGGTCATAAGTGCTAGGGGTAAAAACCATATCGGGAGTTTCAAGTGTTGAAATTTGCAATGAGATTGCATACCTTCTATGTGATAGTAGGATCCCGATCCCACTGTGAGCAATAGTTGCTCCCGGGAGAGTTTTGCACTTTACAATTAGCTAACTCATTAGGTGTCTAGAAAGGTGTCAAAGGGGCTACGCCTCTAGGAAAATGAGATTTATTTTAATTAGGTTCGTGCGAAAGCATGGGGATCCTCCCTCAGAAGTACCGGCACTGGCCTGGCTGAATGGTTAGTGAAGTTGTAGAATGTAATTAATCCTGGATAATTTTTTCCTTTTGAGGTTTGAAGGAAAATTAGATAAAAGCAGTGGGAGACATCGATTAGATAAGATAAATAACCAATCTGATCTTTGCAAGAGCTTTCGCTGAGTGTATTCTTTTCTCTCTCTTAATGGTAGATAACCATGACTGGACTAAAGCTACTATTAGAGAAAAATAAGCTTACCGGACCAAACTATAAATACTGGTTGAAGAACATTAGCGTTGCTCTCACATAAGATAAAATATCATATGTCCTCACCGCCTCAGCCCCGCCCAAACTAAGCCCTGAATCTTCTGTTGCGGATAGGGAGATCCACAAAACGTGAGATATTGACTGTGCTACCGCCAAATGCCTCGCGCTTGCATCGATGGACAATACACATCAAAAGCAGGACGATGAGATGGATGTTCAATCCATCTTTCTCCATACAAAAGAGTTGTATGGGGAGCAATCTCGTATCTTACGATACGAAGCGTCTCGAAAGCTGTTTCAGATGTGAATGGCTCCTGGCACATCAGTAGGTGACCACGTTTTGAAGATGATAGCTCTTATTGAAGAGCTTGAGGGCCTCGGATGGACAATGGATAACGAGCAATATACGGATATTGTTCTACAGTCTCTTCCCTCTGCCTTTACTCCTTTCATAGTGAACTTCAACATGCGCAACATGGAGAAGTCACCACCTGAATTTCTCAATATGTTGAGAAATGCGGAGAGCACGCTTAAGGTGAAGTCTCCCTCTCTGCTTGTATGACAATCTTCCTCTTCCGTCCCAAAAGCCAAGGCCAAGGGAAAGAACAAGAAGAAATCCACCAAGTCGAGAGGTGGAATCAAGAAGGCAAAGGGGAAAAACAAATCCAAAGATGCGGAGTCGGGAAAAGGAGAATGTTTTTACTGCAAGACGATGGGACACTGGAAGCGGAACTGTACTGAGTACTTTGGTCTCAAGAAAGGGAAGCATGGTGATGCTTCAGCTTCAGGTGTGTTCATAACTGAAAACTGTTTTTCTATAAACTCTGCTTCCTGGGTATTGGATACCGGTTCGGGTTCTCATATCTGCAATTCTGTACCGGGGCTGAGAAATTGCAGAGTTTTGAAGACAGGTGATCATGCTCTCCGGGTTGGAAATGGTTCCAATGTTCATGCAGTTTCAGTGGGAAAGTATCACCTAGGGTTGCCATCGGGTTGTATATTGGTTTTGAACCCATGTTATTTTGTACCAAGCATGCTTTGTACTATTATATCTGTTTCTTTGTTGGACAATGAAGTATATCATTTTGTATTGCAGCACAATGTTATGAACATTAAACTGAATCAAGAGTTGATTGGTTGTGGTACACTTAATAACGGGATATACGTCCTTAATCAACACACAGATTTCAACATACAACACACAAACAAAAGAAAATTTTCAGATATAAATGAAGCTTTTCTTTGGCATTGTAGACTTGGTCATATTAATGAAACAATACTAAACAAGCTTCAAAAAGATGGATATTTAAATTCTTTTGAGTATAAATCTTATTCGACTTGTCAGTCTTGTATCAAAGGGAAAATGACCAAAACTTCGTTTACTGGACACGGAGAAAGAGCTACTGAGCTCTTGGGCCTCATACATAGTGATGTATGTGGGTCAATGTCTATACATGTGAGAGACGGTTTTTCTTACTTCATAACTTTTACTGATGATTTCTCAAGATTTGGTCATGTGTTTTTAATAAAACATAAGTCTGAAGCTTTCGAGAAATTCAAGGAGTACAAACTTGAAGTAGAAAAACAAACTGGAATGAGCATCAAGATACTTCGATCAGATCGAGGTGGAGAGTATCTTCGTACAGAGTTTTTGAACTTCCTAAAAGAGAATAGGATTCTCTCTCAGCTCACTCCCCCTTACACACCACAGCACAACGGTGTGTCAGAGCGGTGGAATCGAACCCTATTAGATATGGTACGATTCATGATGAGTGATTCTGAGTTGCCCCTCTCCTTTTGCGGGCATGGATTGGAGACTGCAGCTTTTCTGTTGAACAGGGTTCCGACCAAGACCGTGTCTACCACTCCTTATGAGATATGGTGTGGGAAGAGACCATCTCTTAAGCGAGTTAATATTTGGGGTTGTCCGGCTTTTGTCAAAAAGCAGAATCTGGAAAAACTCGAGACACGATCAGTCAAGTGTGTATTTATGGGATATGCAAAAGATTCATGTGGATATCTTTTCTACCACAAGGAGGAACAAAGGGTGTTTGTTTTTCGAAATGCCACATTTTTAGAAAATGAGATTTTTCCAAATGATACTGATGGCAATGTGGTAGATCTAGAAGAGATTCTAGAGACACAAGTTACAAATGACGACTTGGTTGAACCTGAAGTTGCAACAGAACTTAATGAACCTCAGCCACTCCGTAGATCTGGTAGGACTTCTCACCCACCGGAGAGATACTACGGTTTTCTCGTTGATAGTGATGGAGAAGATTGCATCATGGATGATGATGACCCTACCAGTTTCAGCAAGCTATCACGAGTGGTGACTCTGTGAAGTGGTTGGATTCCATGAGATCCGAAATGGAGTCTATGTACACCAACAAAGTATGGACTTTGGATGTTGTACCCTCTGGGGTAAAACCTGTGGGGTGCAAATGGATCTTTAAAAGAAAGATCGATGTAGATGGGCAGGTGGAGACCTATAAGGCAAAGCTTGTGGCGAAAGGATTTCGACAAAGACCAGGACTGGACTTTGATGAAACCTTTTCTCCTGTAGCCATGATTAAATCCATTCGGATCCTACTTGCTATTGCTGCTCACTACGACTATGAAATTTGGCAGATGGACGTTAAAACTGCTTTTCTAAATGGTGATTTAGAAGAATGCGTTTATATGGATCAGCCAGAGAGCTTCATTGATAGTGGGAGCAGCGGGAAAGAATGTAGGTTGCTTAAATCCATTTATGGATTAAAGAAGGCATCATGGAGTTGGAACATCTGTTTTGATGATATTATCAAAGAGTTTGATTTCGTCAAAAATCCAGATGAACCTTGTGTTTATAAAAAGATTGTAGGAAGTACTGTCACATTCCTCATATTGTACGTGGATGACATTCTTTTGATAGGAAACGACGTTCCTATGGTACAATCGGTCAAACTGTTCTTATCACAAAGGTTCTCCATAAAGGACATGGGTGATGCCTCGTACATATTGGGCATGAAGATCTATAGGGATAGATCTAAAAGGTTGTTGGGATTGTCCCAAACCAGCTACATTAACACCATTCTAAAGAGGTTTAGTATGGAAGACTCCAAGAGGGGTTCCTTACCCGCTAGTCATGGAGTCACTCTCTCCAAGGAATTTTGCCCAAAGACTGATGAAGAAAGAGCTCGCATGAGCATTATACCCTACGCTTCTGCTGTAGGATCTATAATGTATGCGATGTTATGTACACGCCCTGATGTAGCTTATGCACTGGGTGTAGTAAGCATGTATCAATCCAACCCAGGGGAGAATCACTGGACAGCTGTGAAGAACATTCTTAAGTACTTGCGAAGGACTAAAGAAATGTTCTTGGTGTATGGTAACGGAGATCTCCAAATGGAAGCCTTTACCGATTCGAGCTTCCAGAGTGATAAGGATGACAACAAATCTATCTCAGGGTTTGTCTTTAACCTCAATGGAGGGGCGGTGTTTTGGAAGAGTTCCAAACAGGATACCGTTGCAGACTCCACGATGGAAGCTGAGTATATTGCTGCAAATGATGCTGCCAAGGAAGCCGTCTGGATGAGGAAGTTCATCTCGGAGCTAGGAGTAGTTCCGAACATTATTGATCCAATACCATTGTATTTTGATAATAATGGGGCTATGGCATTGGCCAAAGAGCCCAGGTCCCATCAGCGATCCAGAAACATCCTCAGGCGATATCATCTGATCCAGGAAATAGTCGATTGCCACGAGATCGAGATTCAGAGAGTAGATACAAAAGATAACACCGAGGATCCACTCACCAAGGCCCTCCCTCTGCCGCAGCATGAGCGACTTTTTGAGATGTTGGGTATGAGATACGCCAATAATTGGCCTTAGTGCAAGTGGGAGATTGTTGGATATATGTATGCCCTAGAAGACATTATACGATAGTGTATGTACCGGTGTGTGTGTGTGTGTGTGTGTGTGTGTGTGTGTCTGTATTCAGGGCACATTCTTGCTCGACATGATAGTATGCTATCTGGTTGCACTTTTATCTTGACATGTTCATTTGATCATACTTTCATTCATTTGGTACATGTTGATATAGCCCTTAGGATATGCATGACTACTGATATTATGATGCGGATCATACTAGTGGGACATGTGTAGTTTATGAGCATATCCTTAAAATGTTCCTAGTCGTGGGTGTATCGCGACGGGGCATCGATATCACCAGAGTAGACTAGCGTATACGTTGCTTGTACCATATGATGGGCGATGGATGATCCCATATCCATTTGTGTGGTGACACCAAAGACCGTATACGGGTGCTCAGTGAGACTGAGTACACTGAACGGACTCGCCGAGAACTCCTATGTAGTATTATATCTATCGTCGGATAGCAGTTCTCAGGTGACACTGGTACAGGTTAGTCTGTAGACCCGAGATCGTCATAGAGTCTTGTGTGCTTCCCACTGTACTTTGATCTCCACCCTACCACGGCTCTACTGAGTCGTGCAAACAGGTGGATTTTGGGTACAGTCCCAAGGCACATGGAGGCAATGAGCGATAAGAGGGGTTTCGTCTCTTCCGATATTGGGGGTTGATGTTGCACCATGTACGATTGGCTATAACAGGAAGTCCCTGGCCAGGGCATCTGAGATTTACTGATAAGTGTTATCAGTAGTTTCTCGATCTGTTATGAGCCATATACCGGCATGACTTATTGGGTTATTGGGGTCGACGATACCATCCCTAGACTCACATATGCAGCATATCTGACGAAGAGACCGTACTGTATGGTAAGTGTTACCAGTTGGCTCGACGGGAGTTTTAGCAGGTTTGCTTGTGTTTCTTCTGATCGCTCAATACCTGGGAGACGTTACATACAGCTTGTGCCACTGACGGTTTGTAGGCATGTGATGTGATCACTGCCTACTGCTAGCGTATTGACGAGTCTTAGAGTACCACAAAGGGGTCTCCTAGCTCAGGCGAAAAGATGTGGGGTGCATATGAGATATGCGCGGGAGCTCGATTAAATGCGTATATTGGATACCGTATTTTAATCGGGCGTTTACTATTGGACGGGTCGTATGTGATATGACCGGGTTATTAATCAAGTGTTGATTTAATATTAAATCCATTAGCTCATTTATTAAAACCTATTTCTTTATGATGCATGCATGAGTGTATGTATATGTTGATATGGATGCACACATGCAAGCATACATGTATCATGGTTGATGATACATTGGTGGTGGCAATGCAAGACTTACATGGTTACATATTTAGATATTTTGATTATTTAAGAAAAGAAAAAATGGGATTAATACCATGGTTTAATCACCCATGGTTTTAGGCCATAGTTTTTCTTAAACACAAGTTACAAAATATCTATATATTTTGTAATCATCGTTTAGCATGGCATGACTCTCACTTACTCTCTTGAGTTTAGTTAGAGTTATTCGTTCTTTTCTCTTGAGTCAAGCTTGAGCCATTTCCTTCTTCCTCTCTCTCCTCAAAGCTCTCTAGGATTTAAAAAGAAAGAGAAGAAATTAAAAAGAAAGGTTTTTTTATGTGAGATCCAAACCCACATCACCATTCTACTTTAGTCTAGCCCACTAGTGTGGAATGTTTGCTTCATCTTCATCCTTGATCAAGTGAAGCTTGGAGCTTAGTGCAAAGGGACTTCGTGGTGGATCATTGTGGACGCAGAAGGATACAAGCCAACTGGATCAAACCCTACACGATCCAAGGAGTCAAGGAGGAGGTCTACAAAGGTTGTATTTCTCCCTACTTAGTGTTAGACACTTGTAGTATATGATACTAGCATATTGTTACTCTATTTTTCTAGTTCGATTCATGGTTGGATTGTTTAGCACCCCCTTAAAATTTTTTTTATAGCATATGTAATGCAACCCTAAACCTATGCATGGTGCTAAAGAATCCCTACAGTTTATGTACTCATTTCAAAGTTTGTAGTTTATTCACTCATTTCGGAGTCTCTAGTTTATGTACTCATTTCGGAGTTTGTAGTTTATTCACTCATTTCGGAGTCTCTAGTTTCTGTACTCATTTCGGAGTCTCTAATTATGTACTCATTTCGGAGTTTATTTAGTTTACCTCCCTTGAGTTTATAGGCAAACTTGTCCTAACGTTATATGTAGATAACCCTCATTCTTTACGACAGAAGTCCGTTAGGTTTTGTGGTACTAGGGTTTTGTTCCGTGGTACTGTCACATTGGCTGATGTATTCCTCGACATACAGTCTTCATGCTGTTATTCGAGTAGCCCCACGACTGTCGTGTCTCTGATCCCTTCGGGGGCTGGACAAGACGTCTTCGAGTAATCTCCTTAGGTCATATTACCGTTAGGAGGGCAAGTGTTAGGAATTTGCTATGACACTTTTTATTTGAGGTTAGACTCAATTTGGAGCCCCGATGAGTCATAACCGCTCCGCGCTGGAGTGGGGATGATCTCCGATTGTCTTTTAGGCTTTATATGAGTTGCCGTCAAGACCCAAAGCTGGGAATATGTTGTCGCTTCATTTTTGTTTTGACGATGCCGCACCAATTCTCTGTTGAAGTAGGGTAGACATATTGTAGGACCTCTATGTGTATATATTGCAGTTGATGCCCGGAGCTAGGAATATGCCATTGCTCCAATTTCATTTGATAGTTGCGTTCGCATCCTGCTAGAATGTGGGGGGAATGCTGGAATAGTCTCTAGGTTGCATATGAACCGTCGAGAATTAGAGTTAGGATTTAGCTGTTACTCCATTTTGTTTGACTCTTGGTTCTTTGTTGATGTTGCGTCTAAACCGAGGAGGAACGTCGAGCTGGAGCTGGGAATTTGCCGTCACCCTGCTGGATTGAGAAGAAACGCCAGGATAATCTCTAGGTTGCATATGGACCATCGAGATTGGAGCTTCTTTTGACGAAGCATGTCGGGGGAATTTGGAATCCTTTCTTTCATTTGTGCCTATAGATTGTATACAAGAGGCAGTACGGACCTACTTGCAGGGCAGAAAAGTTTCGTTTTCATTTTTTTCTATTTCTTTCCTCGATGCTCTATCTTTTCAGCTTTTGTGTCGCGAAAATCGCGATTGCCCAATCATTTCAGCTTTTTATCGCGGTGCCCAATCATTTCGGCTATATTATTTTTTATTTTCAATCGCTGCTTTTTATTGCGAGTTGCCCTATCATTTCAGATATATTTTTTTATTTTTTACTCGCTACTTTTTATTGCGAATTGCTCTATCATTTCGGATATTTTATATGCACATTTTTTTACTACTCGCTGTTTTTTATTGCGAGTTGAGAATTTGGAATCCGATACCGACCTAGGCATCAGCATCGCTACTACTGGAATATTGCCAGAAGCGAATCATCATTTGCTGTGAAAGGACTTGGAGTTTGATACCCTTTTAGGCATCATCATCGCTACGACTGGGATATTGCCAGGAGTGAATCATCATTTGCCTTTGTCGATTTGAACAAAGGTGGCTTAATAAACAAGGTTAAGATCCTGTCGAATAAGGTTTCTTGACTTTATGAGCCATAAGGGTCTCATAAAGGCGTTTCTCCCTACGAGTCGTGAGGATCTCGTAGGTGTATTTTCTCCTCAGGAATCGTGGGGATTCCTAAGTGTGTTTTCTCTTATAAGTCGTAAGGATCTTACAAGAGTATTTTCCTCCTTGCAAGTCGAGAGGACTTACAAGTGTTGCTCATCATATGGGGAAATTTCTCTCCATTGGTGGAACTTGGTCATGGAACATTTATTTGCGCCCATGGATTGTATACAAGGGTCAATATTGGACCGCCTGTAAGGAAACTTGGGGAACGTGAAGGATTAAGAACTGGTTTAGATCCCTGTAACTTAAGGCTTGTGAATCCTATGAGCCGTGATGGTCTCATAGGGGGATTCTCCTTGCGAGTCGTGAGGATCTTGCAAGTGTAATTTTTCTATAGGAATCGTGGGGATTCCTAAGTGTACTGCACCTTTATGAGTCATAAGGATCTCACGCAAGTATTTTCTTCTCACAAGGTTAAAAGGACCTTGCAAGTGCATATGAATTTTCTCTTTTACGAGATTGCGCCCTTTCAGATTTTCACAACCTCGCCGGCATTCCTGCAGTTTTTTACTCACAGCGCCCTTTCAAGTTTTCATACGTGCCCATTTTGCTTGTGCACGTACCATTTTTTTTGACCCATCTGTTGGGTTACGGCAGCGCCCCGGCCATCAAACCATGGCAAAATGCGGAACAAAATTTTTCTAAACTGACGCTACCACAACCCGATGTCCGGATCTACCCTAAACCCTATACTAGCAATATGTAAAACTAGGAGTTATATGGTTATACCAAGTTGATCCGTGTCCTTCGATCTTGAACCATCATCCCAAGCTTCTAGTGGTCGCGGATTGAATTTGGTTGCCGGTCTTCCTCCATCTACGATCATCCACCCGAAGAAAACGGCGCAAGCTCCAGCCTCGCCAAGCGAGACAACCGACGCTCCAAGGTTGCTAGCAATAGAGAGTGGAGGTGTAGGATTATCTCACTATTATTTTTCTCTCATAAAAAATTCTCAAAGAGCAACTTAAGAAGATGAAGAGGAGGTGAGGAAACATGTGGTATGGGCAACCAAAGAAAAAGGGTAAACATTCTCCAAGTGAGTGAGAATGAGAAAGAACAAGTAACTCAAGAAGAAAAATCACAAGTCTAGCATCTAAAGAAAATGGTGGCTGCCTCTTTCAATCATGCACCAAAAATATCTCATCCAATTTCCCAAATAAAATAAAGCCATGCCATACATCTCTACATGCTAAACAATGTTTATGCCATGTCACCCCTCCACCTCATTTGTAAAACAAATGATTTTCCAAAAAGAAAATCATACAAATGAGGTGTCCATCTTCTAGAAACTATTCCGTATAAATACGGAATTCAACCTGGTATACGTATCGAAATACATATATGCGTATTCGTACAAAAATACGAATAGCCAAGAGAGAAAATGAATAGTGAAAATAATACTAGAATACATATATAGAAATACATATATAAATTATTAAATCAAAACCTGATTTAATAATCCGGCTTAATCCTAAGCCGCTAGTATTATCAACCGTCCGATTAAAGTCTGTGCAGCCTGTACACATATTTAATCGGACACCTGTATATACCAACATACGTCATCTACACCATATCGCGTGAACCGTGAAACCCCCCTGTATGGTACTCTAAAGACTCGTCAATACGCTGGTAGTGTGTTTAACCATAAGCACGTCAGCGGCACTAGCTGAACGTAATGGCTACCCAGGTATTGAGCGAAAGGAAGGCCGACGAGCAAACTCATTTGATCCCCTACTGAGCCTAACCGTGACAATATCCGTATAGTCTAGTCTGTTCGTCTAAGAGTATCGCATATCGAGTCTAAGGGGATGGATAAATTCAGACCCCTAATAACGCGATAATTCGTGTCGGTATGAAACCTATCACTATTTGAGAAACTACTGATCCTAGATCAGTAATTCTCGACAACCTTGGCCAAGGATTTCTGGTGATGGCCACCCGTGCACTGCGCGACATCAACCCTAAATACCGGGAGAGACAAATCTCCGACGATCCGCTCACTGCCTCCATGTAGCTCGGTACTGTACCTAACTAAAACCTATTTGCACGACTCCTTTGAGCCGTGGTAGGGTAGTAATCAAAGCACGGTGGGAACTCACACGAGACAAATGACGATCTTAGGTCAACATACTAACCTGTACACATGTCACCTGGGAACTTCTATCTTACAATAGGTATAATACCATCTAGCAAGTTCCCGGCGAGTCCGTCCAGTGTACTCATAACCCAATGAGCACCTGCATACTATCTTAGGTGAACAAACTGACACCAATGGCTTGTGAGACCTGGCCACCACCCCTCATCGAGGTCTCGATCAGTATACACTAGTCTACTCTGGAGTATCGTTGCCCAGTCTCGAAACTCCCACGACTAAGGACATTTAAGGATGTGCTTATTGACCACCCAGCTCTCTCGTATATGATCGCCATCATAATGTTGGTGGTAAAGCAAGAATCCTATGGGCTCTATCAACTTGTAATAGTGATCTGTAATACCACATAAGGCATGTACACGATGATAAAAACAAACCAGATAGCATACTATCATCTCGAGTAAGATTGTTCTATCCATATAGGTCCTCCCTCAATCATTATAATCACCTACCCGTGACTATGATAATTGCCTTGAGGACACTATAGCCAACACCATTTGTTTGCCGGTGGGACTTGAGTCGCAACCTTTACCGCTAGGATTTTGATTGCAATATAGATCTCAAAGGAGTGTATCGCCGTATTTGAAGCAATGCATTTAGTTTAGGGACATTTCGGTCAATTATCGCCATATTTGAGGCGAATTTTTAGTTCAAGGACTTCTCGGTCCGTTGTCACCGTGTTTGAGGTGGAGTTTGAGTTTAAGGACATCTCGGTCCGTTGTCGCCGTGTTTGAGGCGAGTAATTAGATACTACTTTCAGAGTCCGGATTCAGGAAGACAGCGAGCAGACACAAGCGTCGTTATCTATCATTGCCCTAAGTCGTGACTCGTCAAGCGTAGTACTTTTTAAGGAATTGGACGTTTATTGGCCGAAAGGGTCTTTCGCCATGCATATCCATGAGCAGGTAGGCTTCACCTTGGTAAAATTTGTCTATGATGTATGGGCTTTCATAGTTTGGCTCGAATTTCCTCCGTTTTGCACGATTGGGGATCATTGGTCTTTTAACGACCAACACAAGTTCGCCTTGGCGGAATGTTCTCGGCCTGGTCAGCTTTTCATATGACCGTGTCATCCTTGCCTTGTAAGCCTCCAGATTTTGCTGGGCTATAAGGTGAGTTTCGTCGAGAGCGTTGAGCTCTTCAAGCCTAAGATGAGAATTTTCTTCATCTGTCGGCTAATATCGAACTCTACTCGTAGATAGGGGAGTTCTATTTCCAGTGGAGCACTGCTTCCGTGCCGAACACCAACGCGTACGGCGTCGTATTCGTAGCTGCCTTGAACGTTATTCGGTATGCCCAGAGAGCTTCATGCAACCTCTCGTGCCAGTCTTTTTTGTTTCTGGACACTGTTTTCTTTATAATCTTCGTCAAGGTCTTGTTGAAGGCTTCAGCTAGACCGTTGGCCCGAGAATTATAGACCGAAGAGTATCTCCAATCTATCTTATGTTGTTGTGCAAAGCGGCTGATTTTATGGCTTCTGTAGGCTGGCCTATTATCCGAGATAATTCGTCGCGGAGTGCCGAACCGATGGATGACATGTGTCTTGAAGAAATAGAGGATATTCTCCGTCTTCACCTCTCTTAATAGTACCGCTTCTACCCACTTGGAGAAGTAGTTAGTCGTTTCCAATATGAATCGATGTCCTTTGAACGATGCCGGTTCGATGGGGCCGATTATATCGGTTCCCCACATTTTGAACGGTCAGCTGGCCATTGTTGGGTGTAGCGGATTTAGATGTTGGTGGATGAAGTCTCCGTGGATTTGGTATGAGTGACACTGCTTCGCATATTTGAGGCAGTCCTGAATCATCGTGGGCCAATAATAACACATTCTTTTTATCTTCGGCTTCATCTTTGGCCCAGCTTGGTGAGAACTGCAAAGTCCGTCGTGGGTTTCTTGAATGACTTTCTTTGCTTCTTTTGGCCCCAAGCATCTTAACCATAAGCAGTCGAATGATCTCTTATATAGAGTATGATTGACGAAGGCGAAGGACAGAGCTCGTTTCATGAGCTGATGTCTAGATGATGCGTTTTCGGGTGTTTGTTGGGATTTGAAGTAGTCTACGAAGACTTCCCTCCTATTCTTGACCTTTCCTTCGTCCTTTATTTGAAGGGCTACTTACTCGGTCATTTCTTTTCCCTCAGATGACTCTATCATGTCTTCCGAAGACACGCCTACTGGTGCGAGAACCCTGCGGCTTTGCACGATGAACCTTACGTCATCAAGGTCTTTATCGGCCAATTCTTTAGCCAATTTGGCCAATGCGTCCGCCTTGCTATTTTCCGCACGCGGTATTCTCTCCAAGATGTATGAAGGGATTTGGGTCTGTTGGCTATAGTGCCCTCAAGTCAATTATTGGATCGCAGGTACGCAATTGCGATGATTGAGGGAGAAACTATACAGATAGAACAGTCTTACTCGAGATGATAGTATGCTATCTAGTTTTTCTTTATCATCATGCACATGCTTAAGGTGGCATTACAGATTACTATTACATGTCTATAGATCCCATAGTATTCTTGCTTGACTACCAGCATTATGATGGAGATCATATACGTGAGAGCTGGGTGGTCTATAAGCACATCCTTAAATGTTCCTAGTTGTAGGAGTTTCAAGACTGGGCATCGATACTCCAGAGTAGACTAGTGTATACTGATCGAGACCCCGACGAGGGGGAGAGGCCGGTCTCACAAGCCATTGGTGTCAGTTTGTTCACCTAAGATGTATACAGGTGCTCATTGGGTTATGAGTACACCGGACGGACTCGCCGGGAATCTGCTAGTTAGTATTATACCTATTGTCAGATAGCAATTCCCAGGTGACATGTGTACAAGTTAGTTTATCGACCCGAGATCGTCATTTGTCTCGTGTGAGTTCCTACTGTGCTTTGATTACTACCCTACCACGGTTCAAAGGAGTCGTGCAAACAGGTTTTAGTTGGGTACAGTCCCGAGCCACATGGAGGCAATGAGCGGATCGCCAGGGGATTCGTCTCTCCCAATATTGGGGTTGATGTCGCATTGTGCACGGGTGGCCATCACCCGAAATCCTTGGCCAAGGTAGTCGAGAATTACTGATCTAGGATCGGTGGTTTCTCAGGTGGTGATGGGTTTCATGCCGACACTAAATGTCGCGTTATTAGGGGTCAGACTTTATCCACCCCTAGACTCGATATGCGATACTCATAGACGAACAGACCGAACTGTACGGATATTGTCACTGTCAGGCTCAGTAGGGGTTTCAGGATGAGTTTTCTCGTTGGCCTCCCTTTCGCTCAATGCTTGGGTTGCCGTTACGTACAGCTAGTGCCGATGACGTGCTTGTGGTTAAACCCACTGCCGGCGTATTAACGAGTCTTTAGAGTCCCACACAGAGGGTTTACCTGCTTCGGGCGAAACGATGTAGAGGCCGTATGGTTTTATGGTAGGGTTCGATCATATACGTGCACCTGTGCACGGATCATGATTCGGACGGATAATACTAGTGGGCTTTAGTTTAAGCCGGATCCTAGTATTATATTGTTGAATTATTTCTGTCTCATTGTATTCGTATTCTGTCGGAATAAGGATGCGGGTATGTATATACGGATGAGGGGTATTCTTGTAATTCTTTACAAGATTGCTTCTAGAAGTTGCCATTTTTTTTGTATTAAACATTTAGGTTTAAATGTTTATTGAGGTGGAGAGAGTGAGTTTTTGTTTTTTGCATTAATTTTCAAGCATGCTCACTTGGCGACTCATGGTGATGAGTCATGGTGGCATGCTTGATGTTTTGTTTGTATTGTGAGTTATTTGTTGTGAGACCATGAGATATTTATTCTTGAGTTGTTTTCTTGAGTTGCTGGCATGCTTGATATAAACTCACAACAAATACTCACAAACACTTAGCCATTTCTTCACTTCATTTTTCTTAGCCTCACTCTCTCATCCTCTCATGGCTTCTTCTACGTCTACCCTACATGTCTCATGTGTTGAGAAACCTAGGGTGTATTGAGACAAACTAATCCTACACACTCTCTACTTCATCTAGGCTATCTAGTGTAGCGAACTAGGTACTCGAGTTGCCTCGGATATGAGGTTGGAGCTCGATGCAAAGGCTCTCGGGTGGATCATCTTCGATGGGGGAGACCGGAGATCAAACTTGATCGAGAAAGCCTCGAGGAGCTTGCGATAAAGGTTAAAGACCGAAGGAAATGGATCATTCGGTATAACTTTCTAAACTCCTTTGTTAATTGCTAGATTAGGGTTAATGGTCGATCCGTAGAATCGGGTTCCGCGCCGGTTTATAAATTTTTTATTCCGCATTTGGCCACTGTTTGATGGCCGGGGCGCTGGCGTAACCCAACATGCTATCAGAGACAACCCATTAACCCCTTACTAGCAGTTTTAGACGATGTTAAAATATCAAAACCGAAACAATTCCGAAACAATACTCGATGTATTCCGGTTTCTGTCAATATTTTCCGAGTCTTCTAAAAAAATTTTAAACAATTGCGGAAGGCTATTAGTGAGACATCTAGAACACACCCCAAAAATGAACCATTTTCACCCGTTTTGGCCCGGCCACATTGATCAAAATCCGGCCTGGCCGGTTTTTAATTTGAGTTTGGAATTTATTTTTGGGGGGTGTTCTATACTCTGGAATATTGGTTCTCTGGTATTGTTTGTTTTGCCCAGTTTTGGCTATAGTGTTATCATTAGTTCAGGGGCAATTCGGGGTGTTTCGAAGTCGATATTTCTAACACTGTTTAAATGTTTTCAGTGCATACATTACTATCTGCGACCGTGAATGTCATTAGAGTGGTACAACTCGTCTAATTGCTATATGTCTTTTAGACGGGTTTGCGAACGTGACATTCACGTTGATGTTATGTGTTGTGCTGTGGTTGTGGCTGGATCGTCGTGGTGGATAGCTTGGGTGTAATGGTAGTATAGTTTAGATTCATTTGTACATTTGATATTGCGAGGCGAGCGTTCGACATATGGACTGCCATCACTGTCTATTTGTATATTATTTGTAAGGGGCACGGCCGGGTTAAGGTCGATGTCACCCTTGTACATATTTCTTTTCTGTACTAGGATTACCCCGCGGTGGAGTGCATGAATAGCCGGGTTCTAGAAGGCAACGGGCCCGCATCTCATAGGGTTGAGACGGAGGGGGCCTCATTCTAGAATTGGCGGGCTATTCACCGCACTCGTAGTGGTATAGGTTGACCTAAGGAGGGGTGCTCAAGTTACCGGATTCCGTGAAGTGCTGGGTGGCCCATTCACGTTGTTGATTAGGGTTGCCTCGCTTCTGAGATTGGAGGGTAACTTGCCACGCTCGTAGGGGTCTAGGCTTTCATTGCACAGGCTATCCACACGACAGGGAACGTCGGGTCTCATTTGCGGCTCAAGTGAAACCCGAGACTCCAGGATTATCCACCACTCTGTGATGCTTGGCTGAGATTCTGTGATGTTTTTTTATATCATGCCTGGGATGATTGTTATATATATTTATATATATACTAGTAGATGTTGTATATGTTTTACACACGCGCTAGTCCAGCCCCCGCTCTGCCGTTAGTTAAGTAACCTAAAGGGTGATGATAGGGCCCAGTGGCGAATGCGAATGGCATATACGTACATCATATTTTTCGTTCTTTTCTAGTATGATTAATTGATGGGACATCGTTGATTATGATCAATGCAAGGATAAAACAAACCTATTTGATATTGTTAGAACCAAGTATTTTTGAAAACAGACATTACAGATGTTTTCTTTTGGTTTGCACAGTGGTATTCGGTTATGAATATCCAGCACCTCATTCCACGAGGCAAGGGCCGAGATCCCTTCATCGGGAGTGACCCCTTGAGCAGAAGTTTGCGTCAACGTAATAACTTCACTGTAGTTGATTATTTTTTGCTTTGCATCATGGTATTCAGTATGGAATATCCTGCGCCTCATTCAACGAGGAAAGGGCCGAGATCCCTTCACCGCGAGTGACCTCTTTAGCAAAAGTTTTCGCCACTATATATTTGTAAAACCACTTAGATTCCTTCAACGATACCAAGTTCATTGCGTTAAAGGATTTTTGCCAAAAACCAGCCGTAGCCCTCCGTCATTTCTTTCGAGTAATACCTAGTATTCGTGGTGCGTTTGTTGGCCTTTGTCAAGACATGGTGTACTGTAGCTAGATATTGCTTGTCTGTTGCATAGTGTTGCGATTATCTAGGACGGTCGTATATCCTTGTTGGCCTTTGTTAAGGGTTTGTACTGGTGGGTCTAGATTAATCTTGGATAATGACGGGTTGAACTTGACTTGTGGTTTATGATTTGTTGGCCATTGTCAAGGTCATGAACCGCTTAGGGTAAAAATCATATCGGGAGTTTCAAACATACAAGAAACTTACCAGGCATGCGCATACCTTATGGAGTGTAGTGACTTGAGTGGATTCCATCAAGTTATCATATGATGATAGTTGGATCCCGATTCCCACTAGTGAGTTGGTTTACTCCTCGGGTGATTTTAGATGATTCCGACTAATTCTTCTTTTTGGTTTGGAGGAGAATTCGAGGAAATAGTGGGAGACATCCTGATTAGATAAATAAATAACCATTCTGATCTAGGTTAAAGTGCACGCTGAGTGTTTCTTTTCTCTCTCTCTCTCTCTCTCTCCCTCTCTCTCCTGGCAGCGACCATGGCCCGGCCCTAGACTAAAACTCATGAACCAAGTTAACCGAACCTTCTTAAAAAACTTTGGATATTGGATTGTCATAGTCACATAAATCGTTGCCGTTCATATATTACCCTTTGCATTTCTCCGGAACACTCTGTATCACTACAAAGATCCCCTTTTATTGGATATGTCATCGTATAGTTACATACGAACTCGAAGAAACTTGTTTCAAGTCGAGAATGGATTCTAGTTCTAGAGAAATAGAATAGGATTATTCAGTTGTCTTTTCCCATTACCTTCTCTCAGGTTGCGAGGGCTCCTGGTATTAGGAGAGTACACCTATTACGCTTATTGGATATTTTTCTTCCAAATCATAGGTTGGTGCCGAAGTGTAGGGAAGGAAGAAAACCAATTAGCCTAAATGTGGTGTACAGAAGGTAATAAGTAAAGACAAATAAAGGGATTAGAAAAAGGGCGAAGTAAATTGCGACTGCTATCATTCACGACAAAGCCGCATATTTCATCGCCACTCCTACTTCACCTTTGCATTTCTCCGGTTCAGGACAAATTGAATAGGATTATTCAAGTTTTCATTCATCATTACCATCTCTCAGGTTACGAGGGCTCCTAGTTTTTAGGTGGGTACACCTATTACGCTTATTGGATAGTCTTCTTCCAAACCATAGGCTGGTGCCGAACGGAAGGGAAGTAAGAAAACCATTTAGCTTAAGGATGGTGTACAGAAGGTAATGAGTAAAGACAAATAAAGGGATTGGAGAGATGGGAAAAAAATATACATTTACAGTCATGAATCTGGATAATGGAAGAGGCGTTACTAGGAATACCCGGATACCCCTTCGAAACATTTTCATGTTTCAGTTTCATTGTGCGCTGTTAATTGAAAACTGATTTCCCAATTAGATCCTTACTCCAGGGCATGCATTTACCATATTTGATTCTCACATCTGTATGTTATTACAGATGATGAGTGGGAGTAAGATATTGGGAATTATGTGATTATATCCTCATTACATCGGAATTCATTGTAATTGGTGATATTTGAGGAAATCACCTGGGTTTTTGCCTGACGGCAAATATTTGACTTTGAATATCCATTGTTATGCACCAATTTCAAACTGATATATCTCTACGTTTATTTTATAAAGTGAGATATAACTTTTTGAAATTATGTCTATGATATTTACCTATATAAATTGATGATTGGGTAAGGAGCATTCATTAGCGGTGTAATTCTTCTTAACCATAGTACAGTTTTCAACCTACGATGCACGGGGTTTGAGTTATTAAACTCAGGGGACTGTTCCCTCACGGAAATAAATAAATAAATAAAGCAACGGAAAAAGTCCCCAAATGGAGCATCACGTGCCCACACGTGATAGGCGCTCCGCTTAACAAAACTAAGCCAAAACTGAACCTCATGTGCAGACACGTGACCTCTATAAGCAAAGTATACAGGCGCCTGAATAAAGTAAACAAGTGGGACAAAAAGAAACTCACGTGATAACACGTGACACCCTTGGGTCGGCTTAATTTGGTGAGGTCACGTGCTACACGTGATAGACTCCTATGCCTTCTGGACTGATAAAAAATAAATTCTAATTAAAAGGGATTAAAAGCCTTATTTGGAAAATATTTCCTTTGATCTTTCTAAACAAGAAAGATTACGCTCTGTAAAACAGAGCGCCGTTAGATCAAAGATCTAATGGTGATTAAAAATCACCAATCTACAGAAAAGTTCCGAGCAAGGAAGTATCTTCATATATTTGTTAAGAACGACAAAATAAATATCTTCTGTAAAACAGAAGTCTTTGGATTAAAAATCCAGCGGTGAATAAAATTCACCAAGTGATCAAAAAGATCATGTTGGTTGATTAGAAAATCAATCAAAATCTCTCAATGAGAGATTTGCTAAACAAATCAATTCCCTTCTTTCTCCTATAAATAAGAGCAAAGAAACAAAGAAGTTAGAGAGACAGAGAGAGATATATATAGAGGGAGAGGGGGAAAAAATAGAGAGAGAATTTAATTATCTAAAGAAGAGGAACCCCTCCCAAAAGCCCCCATAAAAAGAGAATTTAATTCTTAAACCAAGAGTTTAACTCTTCTTAAAGAACTTAGTTCTTCCTCTGGTTAAGATCTGCAGAAGCAGATCTCCCCACAAGTTGAGAATTTAATTATCATCGGGGAGATTCTGTCATGCAGATTCAAAACCTAGGAGAAAGAACTGAATCCAAAAGAGTTTAACTCTTACAAAATATATGAGAATTTAATTCCTCTGAAACTAGGGTTTAACCCTTTAAAAAGAATTTAATTCCTGCAAAGAACAAAAGGAGAACTTGATTCCTCAGAACCATAGAAGAACAGCCCGGTGATTCACTAGCGTTTAGCGCTATAACAAAGATCACGTGTTCCCATGTGAGCATCTCTGATGAACAAAAAGAATGACTGAGACTGAATCACGTGCTCCCACGTGACTCTTTAAATCGAGCGCTCAGCAATTATGTAACATTTTCAAAAAGATAAAATATTAATTTTGGGAATTTTTATAATTTAATATTATTTTATTGAATATTTGATGTGATTCGTATTTGGGATACGATACGTGATCTTTAGCGGGCCTTGGGACGTGTGTTTACACATGCATTTATATAGACGGTATCGATTGTACTAGACTTAGATCAGTACCCCTGATTATGTGATATGATGATAGTGATACCTGAGACGTGATGAGATAGCGTGATGTTGACCCGTACCCAGCTATTGGGATGCTGTACGATGATTTACCGTACGAGCCTATATTGATGATAGATCCGCGCTCATGACTTGAGGATGTTATATGATATACTGTATCGTACGCGATACTATTGAGGCGGGATCACCGACTATTATATCTATATATATATCGACTCAGATTTAGGTGGTTTTCATACCTCTCCCGATTTACTTGATACTTAGATCAGTAGTTTGCATAGTAGATGTTAGACTAGACCGAGGCATACCTATTTCAAAAACTATGAATCAGGGGTATCTTAAAAGACAAACAAAGGGATTCTGCGAATACTTAAAAGGCGTATCTTTTCTTAAAAATATCGCATCCCTTATTTTACTAAAACCCTGATTCGTCTTATTTCAAAAGGCATCACTGCATGACTTATAAATATTGATGTAATTTCTTCACTGTGGTGTTGATTATTTGATTTCCGCATATTCATGCTATTCATATTGCCTGCATATGTTATTGCTATACTGTTATCATGCTGTTAGGACACCAACACCATTATCGATGATGCGTATGTTCCACGTATACTATTTGCCGGCTCACACACTTCATCATCGATAATTGCCATGCCACTACACTGTAGTACTGCTGCATTCATGATATGATTTCCGCATGGCATATTGTACACATATACCTGTACACAAACATATATGATTCTGACTTGATTAGAGATTTGAGGGCCGCAAGATATTCTTTAAAAACTGATTTAGTCTAAAGGAGCGGTTTCCCTCGACATATGCACATTACTATTCATATGTGACATGACTTGATATTCATACCTGATACATATATCACATCGCATCATAATATTGTAGCTCATTTATATGTGACATGACTTGATATTCATACTTGATGCATATATCACATCGGATCATTATGGTATAGCTTATCTTTATGTAACTTGACATGATATCTATATTTGACGCACATATCATATCGGATCATTGACTTGCATTTTGGTTTGGATTTTATGTGATTTCTGGATTTGGGAACCGAGGCTATTTCAAATATGTAATCATTTAAAACCCGGTTCCCTTGATATGATATTTCGGTGCGTCCACCATGTGTTTTCTCGAGGCTAGAGTGATATATGTGAACCCGAATCGAGGAGCTGGTTGAGGCCGATTACGGGTACATGGTGGACCCGGTATGGTACCCCGGGGCGAGAACGGTTTCGCTGTGTATTAGACGGTGAGCCTGGCAGGGGGACTACTACCTACCGGTGATTGTATTTGAGCTCGGCGGATATCTGGAGGATACCGACCGGAGCCCAGAGATGGACATGGGTTGACCCGTACTGCCGGGGCCGAGGGCCGATACCGCAGACGGAGCCCCATATGGACGAGGATTTACGTGTCGATGCTAGGCACGGGTTTCATGATGTTTTTCCATGATTTTGTTTATATCCTCATATTTGCATACATGATGCTTATTGTCATTGGGTGACGGGTGGACGGGTTCCACGTATATACAGACATGGATCATATACAGACATGGATCATATACATATACAGACATGGATCATATACAGACATGGATCATATACAGACTGGATTTACACTGATCATACTTCATTTGTATATATAACAGGGTATGAGGGCGCTGTTATATATACCCTTACACCAATATTAGTGGTATGGGACGCTAATATATGTGTATTGATATCCTTGATATTTCATCATATTTACTTCATGCAGACATACCTTATACTGATGACATGTTATTACCTGAGTACTTGGCACTACATACCTGTTTAGATGTTGCTTGCCACCTTATCTTGTATCAGGCTTATTCCTTGAGGTTTATTACTGATTGTTGACCTAGGATTATGTCTTGCATTCGGTTTCTGCTTGTAGATATTCTCTATTCACGAGTTGGCAACTCACCCCCGTTGTGCCACAGTTCTTGCAGGTTTTGCCGTACAGGTTTCATTGCGGCATTTCTGGCACATTGCTTCCTTGCGGGTGAATTGCATTTGGTAGGTGGTTTCTTTTGCATCAAGAACCACCATTGTACTTATATTATTCATTGTATCTAGAATTTCCATCAACCAAACTTGTATATTGTTTCAGATTCAGACTTTAGTGATGTGTTATTTGGCCTTAGAGTCGCGCTTAGTAGTATTGCGGTTTTCATGCTTACTGTGTTTCTTTTGGATTTGATCCTCGCCTTTCGGCGTTGTATATTATTGTTGCTTGTGTGGTTGTGACCGTCGATTGACGAAGAGCTAGCTCCCGCTTGGGATGCCTTTTATCATTGTATATATGTTGTGCTTGTTGTACCCCGTTCGGGGCCAGTATTTACAAAAGAAACTCTGCCGAAATTTTTAGAAAAGACTTTACCTTTTTAAAATGCACATTCGGCTTAGTTATTTAAAAACCTTGACTTCAAACATATTTTCCTTCACTTCTTTAAACCAGTTTTCTTTACTTACTCTTTAAATGGTTTTAGATTTCTGGGCTTTTGGCTTACTTGGATCAGATGGAGTCCTATAGACTTCATATGGTTCAAGGGCCAGTCACGTGCTCTTTCGGGTCGTGACAAAGTTGGTATCAGAGCGCTAGGTTGATCTTGGTTCGAGTCTAAGTTTGATTATGTGGAGCCTAGGGCGTTTATGTATATACGGAACTTAGGCTTGACCTTACGGAACTTAGACTTAGTCGAGGGGGTATTAGACCCGAACTTTCGTCGTATAGGATGACCCTTGGTTGATGGAATATGTAACTAAAGTAGAGTGACGTACCATTGGTATGTTCCGCGGCATACTTATGACACGCCACTCCGCTTAAGGAACCTTAGGATGTACATATTTTCGAGATCAGTGATTCTCTTTATATCCATAATTATACATCCATTTGAGATCCCCGATTCTATTAGTTTCATGATCATACCTCCATTGATGATGTTCCTTCCTATGATCATGTATCCACTCTGGATCTGTTGTTCTCTTTCTTGCCATTGATCTGCTCTCTTCGATACTCGATTGAGGTTCCTGTCGCCATGTTTGAGCGCAGTTTGGGCTGCTGCTAGGGTTACGGTCAGGGCGAGCTCGTCTGGTATGAGGGCCGACCATTGTGTTTTCTGGTGACATGGGAACGTCTCGAGTTAGTATTGGTGATTGTGACCTCTAGTTGAGGCGAGTGCTTGGTTTTGCACCGGATGATCGGGCCATTGTTAGAGCTGCCAGTTGAGAGAGGACTGTTGATGTACAGCATACCTCAGAGATTTTGATGTCGCCTACCGTGCAGACAGATGGACCAGCTGTTGCTGAGATTGACAGGATGTCACTTTCGGAGCTTACGAGTTGAGATTATCGGAGCTTACGAGCTGAGATTATCGGAGCTTCCATGCAGATATGAGACAGATGATAGCTAGTCTACTCGATTTGAGAGACGAAGGTGATTCGTCCGATTTTTGCGCCGGAGCGGGCCCAGTTGAGTTGAGGATTTCCAGTGTGGAGAGTCTTACTCAGATCTAGAGCAGACCGATTCAGAGATGACCGCCAATGTGTCGCCTTTCCTGGAGGATTGAGGCGCTGTTCGGCGTACAGGCGAATGAGCCAGTTGTTGCTGCAAATGACGAGATATCGCCCAGATGGTTGGAGCTACTGCAGCGTGAGCATATACTTAGAGAGATGATAGCGAGTCTCTAGTCACCTGAGGATGAATGACTAGGACATTTGGTTCGTCCGTTTACCGATGCGAGGTCATCAGATAGATTATTTCCAGCTAGAGACGACTCCACGCAGGTTCGTTGAGAGTCGATAGAGACGATCGAGTGTCAGGAGCCCATTTTCCAAGTTTAAAGTATACGGAAAGACATGCAGGTGATTCTATGGACCCTCTAGAAAAATGAAACCCTAACTCGACTTAATGACCGTGTGAAAGCCTTTGAACCTTAGGGTTTGCGGCAGTTCCGCGGCGCCATTAGTGAGGCTTGGGTTTGCCCTTCTACGGCTGGACCACCAACGCTGTGGCATGTACTCGATACTATTAAACTGTACTCAAGATGTTGATCTCTTGGGGGATTATAAGGTTCTGACGAGTCGATCGAATGTTTGACATCATTCGGATATCATGTGATGGGATGCATTGCTTGGGAGACTCCAGATACGAGTATAGCCGTTGGAGCACAGTCCATGCAGCCACGATGAGATGAGTCCAAATCAGTTGACATTGAAGCAGAGTGAATAAAGGAGTTCGCAAGAGATTTCAACGAGATGACGTCACACTCCGCTGACATCAGAGATGTGATACGCACCCAGAGGCGTTGTATATGGATATATCTTCCAGAAAGAGGCGCGATAAGTATGCAGCTATTACGGAATAAGAATTTGCTTCAGCGATGGATGATGACTTCCGGCCAATCCGGCAGGAAGGAGATTTGAGAGAGAAACCTCGAAAGGACCTTTCTGGAAAGCGATACGAGAAGACCTAGACCCAGGGGTAGTCATATTACGCACACCCACCAGGCCAGAGTTCGGCATCGTCGACAGGGTAGTTGATGAGGTTCGGATAAAAGAACTTACCCAGATGCATTGCGAATTGATCAAGGACGGACGAGTATTGAGTAGTCCTCCGATAGTTGGGACGCGTTCCCGAGGACCTGTTTGGCCAGACAACTTCTACAGAATGTTGAAACTACAGAGTACGTGATTTCGAGTCCGTGTGAGAGATTTCGGATTGACCGTGGCCGAGAAACAGTGCAGTGCGTAGATAGTATGGCGTGACGTCATAGTAGACGACGATAGAAACAGGTGGAACCAGAGGTTCGGGCGAGACGCTGACGAGCTGTCATTACTTCCCGTCGAGACCAGAGACTTGATATGCTTACAGAGGCGTTGGGATGCGACCAGTTTCCGAGAAATGTTGTACTGAGGACACAGATGTCTATCAAGCGAGAAGAGATTATGCAAGAGAGCTAGCCTCCGTACAGATCGGCATAGGCATGATCGGAAGAGACCTCGAGCAGGATTCCTTCCAGGACACTGCTGCAATGATGCTTGCACCCAGGATCAGATGTGTGATGTGCATTCAGAGAGCCAGAGGCCGACGCCAGTGATATGCTGCCTTACGAGTGGTCGTGAGGATTGACCGAGACGTGACCAGAGAAGTGCCAGAACGGAATCGTCCCCTTTAGCACACCTGACAGGGCCGATGAGCCGATTGACTGCGAGATAGGTAATCCGCAGAGAAGATAAGGACCCAGAGTCAGAGGACGCCAGACCGTGAGTAAGAGGCAAGTAGATATCTTGCGCTGCTAGCATTGGATGCACCGACTCCTTCTCGACCTTGAAGGAGGAACTACTGACGACGGTATTTATGATTTGTGATTTTGTGATTTGATTATCACGTATCCGTCATTTTGGATTTCGGTATTTTGGGCGTTCTGTTTGCATGATTTAGTTCGATGACTGAGTTACATGATATTTGTTTCATGCACCCACTGGATAATTATATTTTGCGCATAGTTATTACATTCGAGGTATTGATTGTGATTTCACGCCTATCTTATACAGTGATTTGATTTACACTTCCAGCATAGTTTTCATGCACCTTTAGTGTTTTGATATACGATTTTGGTGCACGCCAGATGCACTAAATCGGGATTCTTCGTGCATGTCACATGAACCTGATTTTTTACTGTCAAGCACACACGTTGCCTACGACAGATGTTTCGTGCACACCAGTTGCACCTAGATGTTGTTTTGTACACCTGTTTGACACATTTATGGATTTTGATTCCTTACGCACTAGACGCACAGGATATTCTTATATATGCATTTTGGGGATTGATTTCTAGTAGAGCAGTACATTTTTATGATATTCGCTATGTATTGATGTTTTCGGAGCCCCGACAAATTGGATTATTACTGAAATTGTTTTAGTATTGGGGGTTTAAATTTAAATTCAGGGACCAAATTTCTTTAAGGGGGGTAGATTGTAACATTTTCAAAAAGATAAAATATTAATTTTGGGAATTTTTATAATTTAATATTATTTTATTGAATATTTTAATATTTTGGAATTATTAAATGCAAATAAATAGGAAAAATTTGAGAAAAATTATGGAAAATTCTAAAATAGGGTAAATTAGAGAATTATGCCATTTCTAAGTTTAATTGATTAGTTATATGCTTAATTAGTGCTAATCGCGATTAAAAATCGCTAATCGGTTTTTAGCATTTTTGTGCAAAACATGCACATATCACTTTTTCACACTTGTGTTACATTTTTATTTGCCATGGTTGTTTTGGGTTACTATTTGAGTGAGAAGAGTTTTAAAAGAAATGAAAATAAGGAAAAGAAAAGAGAAAAGAATAAAGAATTGGAGGGTTGGTGAGAGAGAGAGGTATGGGCTTCATTTGACCAAGAGACTTAGCCATTTCCTTCCCTAGTTTCTCTCTCCCTCTCCCTTGCTTGCTGCTGCTGCTTCTCGTTCATCTCCCTCCCCTCTTCAACCCCTTTAAACACATCCAAAACAACTCCAAAATCCTATCTTCTCTTCACTAAAAAGGTGCACGAGCTCGAGACAAACACATCGGACCAAGAAAGTTTGGATTTTGGCCACTAGGGGCAACTCAAGAAAATTCTTGAGTTGCCAAATGAGGTATTTTCTGGACCTTAAACTTAGTTTATGCTTTTACTTTACCCTCATATTAAGATCGAATCGATATTGTGTGATATTGTGGACTTGTGGATAACCTAGTTAGGGTTGTGATGAATTATGGGTTATAATATGAAATTGAGGTCAGTGGAGGTTATACCATCACCCTAGTGTATGAATTAGAACCCAAAACCTGAAGCTTAAACCCATAATACGGATTTTAGAAACCGATATCGGGGAATTTGTGAAATCTGTGCAGGGTATATTGAATCTGCTATCACCCGAGACACCCTAAATTAAAATTGATTGGACAGTGACATGTGCAGGCACCCAGGAAGCTACCACCAAGACCCCAGCCCCTAATTCCTTTTCCCGGCCGCAAATTTTACCCATTTGGCCGCAATTTGCGGCCTGGACACCACCAATTTGGCTCGTTTTGGTTTTGGTGTTTCCTTATCTGTAGATTAGGCCCCTGGTATATATAGAATTGTCTAATTGGACCTAGGGTGAAATCTGGGACATATTTCCTAAGTTGCTGTTTTGGATTCATGTTTCCGTATTCCGTATTTTTAAGTCTGAATTGGTGTCTTGTGTTTTACCTCGACTATTTGGCGTTTATACGACGATATAGAGGATTTATTGATGGTTTTGAAGGCGTGCCATAGGTTCTAACCTATAGGCCTCTTATCGTATCGTTTTGGGTTTCGTGTGCCGTTTTAGCTTTGATTTGGTTTTAATGCGCATATACGATATTTTGATGTGTAGGTACCCTATGAAGACTACGGGACGACAAGCAGACGCGTGGTGACATCGAAAGATGGAGACGCAAGGTGAGTAGATTATATCTACTGGGGGAAGTCGGGTGGATGGCGTATAGCACCCCCGCAGTCCGTAGTTGTGATAATTTTATATATGATAGTTAGGTGTATTATGGATAGTGTAGGGTTAGAAGTGACTAGTGTAGTTCATAGTCGCGAACCCTAGAATAGAATTACACCTACACGCACACCCTTGCATATTACTTATACTTGCACTGTGTTTGATGATATTGGATGACATTGGGATTGAGTCGATGATGCTGGGCCTTGTGCCGCGAGATCGGTGATTTGATGTGATTCGTATTTGGGATACGATACGTGATCTTTAGCGGGCCTTGGGACGTGTGTTTACACATGCATTTATATAGACGGTATCGATTGTACTAGACTTAGATCAGTACCCCTGATTATGTGATATGATGATAGTGATACCTGAGACGTGATGAGATAGCGTGATGTTGACCCGTACCCAGCTATTGGGATGCTGTACGACGATTTACCGTACGAGCCTATATTGATGATAGATCCGTGCTCATGACTTGAGGATGTTATATGATATACTGTATCGTACGCGATACTATTGAGGCGGGATCACCGACTATTATATCTATATATATATCGACTCAGATTTAGGTGGTTTCCATACCCCTCCCGATTTACTTGATACTTAGATCAGTAGTTTGCATAGTAGATGTTAGACTAGACCGAGGCATACCTATTTCAAAAACTATGAATCAGGGGTATCTTAAAAGACAAACAAAGGGATTCTGCGAATACTTAAAAGGCGTATCTTTTCTTAAAAACATCGCATCCCTTATTTTACTAAAACCCTGATTCGTTTTATTTCAAAAGGCATCACTGCATGACTTATAAATATTGATGTAATTTCTTCATTGTGGTGTTGATTATTTGATTTCCGCATATTCATGCTATTCATGTTGCCTGTATATGTTATTGCTATACTGTTATCATGCTGTTAGGACACCAGCACCATTATCGATGATGCGTATGTTCCACGTACACTATTTGCCGGCTCACACACTTCATCATCGATAATTGCCATGCCACTACACTGTAGTACTGCTGCATTCATGATATGATTTCCGCATGGCATATTGTATACATATACCTGTACACAAACATATATGATTCTGACTTGATTAGAGATTTGAGGGCCGCAAGATATTCTTTAAAAACTGATTTAGTCTAAAGGAGCGGTTTCCCTCGACATATGCACATTACTATTCATATGTGACATGATTTGATATTCATACCTGATACATATATCACATCGCATCATAATATTGTAGCTCATTTATATGTGACATGACTTGATATTCATACTTGATGCATATATCACATCGGATCATTATGGTATAGCTTATCTTTATGTAACTTGACATGATATCTATATTTGACGCACATATCATATCGGATCATTGACTTGCATTTTGGTTTGGATTTTATGTGATTTCTGGATTTGGGAACCGAGGCTATTTCAAATATGTAATCATTTAAAACCCGGTTCCCTTGATATGATATTTCGGTGCGTCCACCATGTGTTTTCTCGGGGCTAGAGTGATATATGTGAACCCGAATCGAGGAGCTGGTTGAGGCCGATTATGGGTACATGGTGGACTCGGTATGGTATCCCGGGGCGAGAACGGTTTCGCTGTGTAGTAGATGGTGAGCCTGGCAGAGGGACTACTACCTACCGGCGATTGTATTTGAGCTCGGCGGATACCTGGAGGATACCGGCCGGAGCCCAGAGATGGACATGGGTTGACCCGTACTGCCGGGGGCCGAGGGCCGATACCGCAGACGGAGCCCCATATGGACGAGGATTTACGTGTCGATGCTAGGCACGGGTTTCATGATGTTTTTCCATGATTTTGTTTATATCCTCATATTTGCATACATGATGCTTATTGTCATTGGGTGACGGGTGGACGGGTTCCACGTATATACAGACATGGATCATATACAGACATGGATCATATACAGACATGGATCATATACATATACAGACATGGATCATATACAGACATGGATCATATACAGACTGGATTTACACTGATCATACTTCATTTGTATATATAACAGGGTATGAGGGCGCTGTTATATATACCCTTACACCAATATTAGTGGTATGGGACGCTAATATATGTGTATTGATATCCTTGATATTTCATCATATTTACTTCATGCAGACATACCTTATACTGATGACATGTTATTACCTGAGTACTTGGAACTACATACCTGTTTAGATGTTGCTTGCCACCTTATCTTGTATCAGGCTTATTCCTTGAGGTTTATTACTGATTGTTGACCTAGGATTATGTCTTGCATTCGGTTTTTGCTTGTAGATATTCTCTATTCACGAGTTGGCAACTCACCCCCGTTGTGCCACAGTTCTTGCAGGTTTTGCCGTACAGGTTTCATTGCGGCATTTCTGGCACATTGCTTCCTTGCGGGTGAATTGCATTTGGTAGGTGGTTTCTTTTGCATCAAGAACCACCATTGTACTTATATTATTCATTGTATTTAGAATTTCCATCAACCAAACTTGTATATTGTTTCAGATTCAGACTTTAGTGATGTGTTATTTGGCCTTAGAGTCGCGCTTAGTAGTATTGCGGTTTTCATGCTTACTGTGTTTCTTTTGGATTTGATCCTCGCCTTTCGGCGTCGTATATTATTGTTGCTTGTGTGGTTGTGACCGTCGATTGACGAAGAGCTAGCTCCCGCTTGGGGATGCCTTTTATCATTGTATATATGTTGTGCTTGTTGTACCCCGTTCGGGGCCAGTATTTACAAAAGAAACTCTGCCGAAATTTTTAGAAAAGACTTTACCTTTTTAAAATGCACATTCGGCTTAGTTATTTAAAAACCTTGACTTCAAACATATTTTCCTTCACTTCTTTAAACCAGTTTTCTTTACTTACTCTTTAATTGGTTTTAGATTTCTGGGCTTTTGGCTTACTTGGATCAGATGGAGTCCTATAGACTTCATATGGTTCAAGGGCCAGTCACGTGCTCTTTCGGGTCGTGACAAATTACATGAAAAAGGGGAAATTCCAAAGACAGCGCTCACATTTTGAAGGCGCCTCACGTGTGCGCACGTGACCGTTTGATGAACCTTGCTCAGCACTTATAAGTGAAAGGTGAATAAAATCCAGAGAACAGTTCCCATCTCGGGCGCCTCACGTGCTCACACGTGAGCCAAGTGCTCAGCACTTTTATATATGAAAGAGGGAATAAACTCAAAGAGGCAGCGCCCAACTCTAAGGGCCTCACGTGAGCCCCCCCAACTTTCAGTGTTTAACACTGCTTTGGCGCCTCACGTGCCACACGTGAGCGCCCCAACTATCAGTGTTTAACACTGCTATGGCGCCTCACGTGAGCATCTCAGATCTCAGTGTTTAAAACTGCCTTAGAATATCACGTGGGAGCACGTGGGCACTGATCATACACTAGTGTTTAACATTATAAGAGACCAACTTCAACCCCAGATTGGCTAAGTCTTTCCTGAGATTAAATCTCTAAACAAACCGGGTCTCTATGCTCAGACTCGATAACTCCTCGATTTGGAATTTGGTTCAATGGTACATCTCTCCACACCTCTGATACATGTCGTTGTAATTCTTCAACGTCTTCAGGGAGGTGGCAGATCCCGACAACCAACAACTTTTTGGTACATTTCCAAACCCATGGATACCCCCTATGGACCGTAATGTCCTTAACTAACTATGGACCGTAATGTCATTAAACTAAACCCTCACCTCAAAAATGGTGATCTCTGGACCGCAATGTCCCTAAACTAAATTCCATGGACTATGATGTCCTTAAACCTCTATGGACTATGATTTCCTTAAAATCCAATGGACCGTAACGTCCCTAAACTAAACTCTATGGACTATAAGATCCTTAAACTTATGGACTATGATGTCCTTAAACCCAATGGACCGCGACGTCCCTAAACTAAACTCTATAGACTATGAAGTCTTTAAACTATGGACTATGATGTTCTTAAACTCCATGGACTATGATGTCCCTAAACCCAATGGACCGCAACGTCCCTAAACTAAGACGATAGAGCCCAAATGCTCTGTCTTTGGATCTAAATGATCCCAAAATCCCGTTGAGTAGATCTTAGTCTAAAATCAGACTAACGTATCCTCAACAAACATTTAAGTTGATATTAATCTCAAACGAGGTTAACGATCCTTAAATCCACCAAACCCAAATTTAAGAAAATACGGATTTGGACTAATCCCCGCCCTACGGGCGACAACATAAATTAGTCTCCGTATACAATCCACGGGCAACCAAAAACAAAACAAACACACACGACACGAAGTGACCTTCTGGAGCAGGAGAAAGTGGTTACCGCGATGCGGTAGCATAATTAACTGCAGGGGCTTGCGCCTGCAGGGAAGAGCGTCCCTACAATAAAAACCCCCTCATAATGAGGGGGAATCTGATGAAGTCTGCTACAATGGCCGCATCCGTCTAAACCTCCGATATACGGTGCCATAAATCAACTTGGAATCTTTGGAGAGGTGGATGGATAAAACCAAATAGCATATGCCCCCAAATTCAGGCAAGACGTTTGTCTTCCCGCGTCTTTCGGCGGTAAACAGGGACTTATACAAAGTGTTGTATGTTGTCCAGTGTCCATTAGGACAAAGGGGTTAGTGCCCGTACTATATTCTGTTTACTTGTGACTTCTATAGTTTTTAGACATATATTTCGTTGAAATACAAGGTCTAAGTTTTGAGAAGTTATAGGTGCAAGAATAAAGTAGAGAACCATATGTTGCAAGTATCAGGATTCTTCAAGGTGATCGAAGATGTAGATACTTGTGTATGGTATTCCGTTGATAGTAATGGTTTTGAGAACTTGCTTCTCTTTCAGGTTACTCATATTTGGATGCACTCCTAGTTGAGTAACGTTGATTGTCCTCCTTCCATTTAATTGACATGCACCGGAAACAGTTGCATGATTTGAATCTGGTTCCAATTAAATCAGCGTCTATGTTTCTCTATTATATATAGAATGGATCGTATCATGACGATGTTGAGGTATATGGAGTTGTCCGGCTTATGCTTGAAAGCAGAATCCGAATAAACTCAAAGCACGTTTCAGTAATGGCTATTTGTGGGTTATCCCGGGCTATGACGAAGGTTACCTTTCTACCATCTGGAAGATCAATAGTGATATTGTTTTTGACTCGCCACCAGTTTTAATAAAATGGATTCTTTTCAGAAAACATCAGTGGAAGTATGGTAGAACTGAAAGTGATTCCAGAACCACAAAACGATTACTGGAAATTTAATAAAACCTAAAGATTCAATTAGATTTGACATTCCATTTGCCACTCCGCAGATATGGTGGGTAACCTCAGGCACCCGAGAGGTGCTTCGGTATCCTCAAAAACGGTGACAGGGAGGTTCTTGTTTACCCAGACTTGCCATCACTACTGTTCTAGACTATGAGACCCAACAGAAGGATGAGTATAGCGTCGTTCTAAACTAGTTTTAGAAGTGCACGTATATATGACTCTGCCAGAGGGTTGTTGTAGTCAGTGGGAGCAACAGAAGCATAGTGGACAAGTAGCTTGTGTCTATTTATAGACTAAAAGTGGTATAGTGGAGATAAATCATCTACTTTTGATGTGACGGTCATAGGCTTTGACTTCATCAGAATAGGAGATGGATCTAGTAAGAAGGTAGTAGGGTCTGATGTCCTGGTTTTGGATGACATGCACTTTATAGGAAGTGAAATTCCTATACTACGATCGGTTATACTGTGGTTGTCACACGGTTGTTTCTCCACATAGGATATGGATATAATATCAGGCATTCTGGTTACTAGATCTATGGTTTTAGATCTAGATTTGGTAAGTTTCCCAATTTGTGTACTTTGACACTATTCTAAAGGTGTTTTAGAATGGACGACTCCTGGCATGGTGGTGTACCTGCAGGTGATGGAGTCACCCTCTCTAAAGGATGTCTTACAGACTAAAGGGGTGAGGGATTTGCATGATTGGTATATCGCTTACTTAGGCAATTGAGTCAATCATGAGATGTCAAGTACCACACCAGATATTGTTTTTGCACTAGCTACAATCGGTTTTCATATTAATCCAATCCTGGAGAAACATTGGGAAGCAGTTTATGAGCATAAGTGGATGTTCTAGGGAAATGGTAACGACAGCCTCTTTCGGGAGACAGTTATCATTCCATGCTTCCAAGGTGACCTGGATGACAGAGCAACTGTCAGAGTTATAGTTTTCCCTCTTTTGAGGGGCAGTAGTTTGGACAGGTGGTCCAAGCAGATACTGAGGAAGGCGTGGCGCAGGATACTGATTAAATTCAGTGGACGATACAGTCTAAGAAGTTAGCTAGATTTGGAGTTCATTTGTGAACTGGGTCCCATCAGATATCCAGACATATTCTAAGGAAGGTATTGCTCATTTCGGGAGATAGCTTTCTCCGCGAAGTTGAGATAAAGAGAGATATAGAAAGAAACACTGGAGCGGATCCACTTACTGAGACTATTTCTCGAATGCAATGGTTTCACAAACGAGATTTGTGAGAATGATTAGTAGAGAAGTTGGGTGTTCGGTATCACACTGTAACACCTTAGGATTTGTATTTGTTTTAAATTGAGTTGTGTTTGGTGTTGACTTGTGAGAGAGAGGGAGTGGGCATCATGGCTTAGCCCATGCTTGGCTTTAATGAAGAGAGAGAGAGGAGGGTTGACATTTGGACCTTGAGTGTTTCCTCTCATTTCCTTGCATTTCTCTCAAATACCCACACACTCACACACACACACTTACCTCAGCTCCAGAAACCCCAGCAGCAGCAGCAAGCACAGCAACAGCAACACCTGAGGCCAGAAGCAGCAGCAGCAGCAGCAGCATGAGAGCAGCAGCAGCAGCAAGAAGCAGTAGCAGCAGCAGCAGAGATCAGTAGCAGCAGCAGCAGTGAACAGCAACAGCAGCAACTGCAGCTTCTCCCCTTCATTTCTTCTGCTTCCTTCAGCTACCTAGGGTTAAGTATGAGGTATAATTCCTAAACTTACTCCCTAGCTTGCTTAGTTAGTGTAGTTTTGCATCGGTTAATGGTTTTAAGTGCGTTTTAGTGTGATATGGAGTGTCAGTGGGAACCTTGTGCTAATGAGGTGTAAATTGGTTTCAGTAGGATAATTGAGGTTTGTTGAGACCCTATTAGCTTAGCTTAACCCCTATTACACTAAAATACCACCAGTTTCCCTAATTGATGCAATTTATCGTATTTGTGCAAAATTTGAGTTTTCTGGAACTGCTATTGACCCGGTGAGTTCAGAATGAAATTGAGGATACTGCAGTATAGTGGTGATGTGCTGATACCCTATATTTAACCCGACCCCCTAACTGCTACAGTAGGCCGCCAATTATTTCGTTCTGGCCGCCAATTGCGGCCAGATGGGTAGGGTTTGGGTTAGGGTTTGGTCCTGTAGGTGTCTGCTAGTGTGTAGGGTTCTATGATATATATATTTTTGTAAATCTAGTTCTGTAGTAAAATCTGGGACCAAATACCTATTTTTGCCGTTTTTCTAAACCTTCGCGACACGCGTGATACGTGAGTAGGTTTGGGGTTTCTGCGTATCGCGACGCGTCGGGGTAGTTTCAGGTGCGTGATCACACGTTTTAGCGTATCGCGCACACGCGCGATTGGTTTGCGACACGGGTTTCTAGTTGGACTGTAGTGTCGCGTTTCTGTGAAATTGTGCTTATGTGTGATATGTGTTATGTGATTCTAGGTTCGCAGGCCAGTGAGACGGACGCTGCGAAGAAGGGCAAGCAAGTTGTTGGATACACTTAGCGCGAGACACGGTGAGTAGATTTCACATCTACGGGGATATCGCCCGCATGGCGTTATGCGTCAGGGCTGATAGGACCTTATTACTATATGTTGCATTTACCCCATAGACTGTCATCGCATGTTGCATTCCCTGCTACATATAAATATATATATATATATATATATATATATATATTGCTTAGAACTGATAGAACACCGCACTATTACTAACGGTTTATGTTGCACGGGCACTATTTTGCATGCTACACACACACCGTTAGTAATTGCCATGCCACACTCACTGTAGAGCTGCCAGGATTATGTGGTTATAGTTCATCTTACATGTGATTGATTATGATTTCCTAGAAATTGGAGCCGCATGACATCTTTAAAAAAAAGAAACTATTTTAAAAGCGGTTTTTCCCTTATACACCTACCATGGATTTATTACATTGTACCTCGCATTGGATTTATTTATTAGCGATGGATTTTCATGTGATTTCTGGTTTTGAGGACCGTGGAATTATTTAAGAAAAGATGCACTATTTTGAAAAACCCGGTACCTCGTGATATGATATTTTGGTGCATCCACCACGCGTTTTCTCGGTGCTGAGACGTGTGCTTGAAACCCGATTCGAGGAGTGGATGTTCCGTTTGCGGGTTCGTGGTGGGCCCGGTATGGTTCCCCTCGGCGAGATGATCGATGGGTTTTGCCGATTGAGCCTGGAGGTGGGCGAGTACCTACCGGTGATTGGTTGGACCTGGCAGTTGTCCGGAGGATACTGGCCAGAGTCGAGAGATGGATGCGGGATGATCCGTACTGCCGGGGCCGAGGGCTGATACCGCAGATGGACCCCGCGGGCCGATCCGGACTGACGGAGCCCGATATACGAGGATTTGCGTGTCGATGCTGGACACGAGTATTTTATGATATTTTGGGTGCCGATGTTGGGCACTCGTGATTTCTCAGAGATATACAGGATTTGAGGGCCGATGGGTGTGCCGGCGCCTGAGTGTATTTGGGATTTGGGTGCAGCCTGAGGCACCGCCTATTGTTTTCCATGTTAACATATTCCATATAGATGTTATGTATCCCATGCTCAGTATTGATTTCTATATACCTCATCCTGTAGCACTTACCTGATAGAGCACTTGCATTACTATTGCATCCACTGTTTGGCATGCATTGATATCATCTGCTGGCATTAGTAGAGCCACGCTATATGTGCATGCTCGCGATCACCTTTATATGTTATCTCTATTCACGAATTGGCAACTCACCCCGTTGTGCCACAGTATTTGCAGGTTGCCCTTGGGAGTAGTCGCGGCTGGCTGTTACCGCATCTTTTGGCACAGATACCATTGCTGAGGCGAGTTAGCCTTTTCTGTTAGGTGGGTTTTGTACGGTATCTGTTATCTTTCAGTTGTATATTGATGTATCTAGTATTCTCTATCTACCTTTCTGTATTGACTTAGAGACAGTTGTGAGGGCGATGTGTATGATTTTGGTACTCTGGTGTCGAGCTGGCATGTGAGCCGACTTTATGTTATGCAGTCTTACCTTTGCTATATTGTCCTTGCTTTACTGTGTATTCTTCGCTACGGCGTCGTATATCATATTGGGATGCTTTATTTATTTCACTTGTTATTTCTGCTACACCTTGCTTTTACCCGACTTACGGGACAAATGTTTAAAAAGGAAATGTTACCAAAATTATAAAAGTTATAACTCTTGAACTTAAAAGGATTTCTACTAAATTAATAAGATGTTTTTCGGACACGCATGACTGTTTTTACGAAAATTTTTTAAATCACTCTATATTTATTGGTTTTGATTTCTGGGTCCGGCTTACTTAGCCGCGTTACGCCTGTAGACGTTGCGTGGTTAAGTGCCGGTCACGAGTCAAAATTCTCGGGTCGTGACAAAGTTGGTATCAGAGCGTAGGTTTTACCTTCGGAGTGTAGGATGACCCTGGTATGATGGAGTAGGTAGCTGCAGCAGGGTAGCGTAGCGTGTGTATGTTCCGCGGCATACTCACGACAAGATACTCCGCCTACGCGACCTTAGGACTTATTGATTTGATCCCTCCTTATATTCTTGCGATTCGATTTCCGTGTTCTTATCGAATTCTAATTCTCTTTCAGCCATTATGCCGCCTAAGACTACGAGGGCACAGAGAGCGGCCGCGAGGGCCGAGATTCGTGTTGACTCGTCCGAGACGAGGACTGATCCGGGCAGTGCACCCGTTGTACCCGAGCGGACTGTTCCTCTTGTGACAGAGCAGATCGCCACGCTAGGGGCTGGTATGCAGGAGATGCGCCAGACGGTGGGATCTAGCATGCAGGAGATGCGCCAGATGATAGGATCGCTAGTTGAGACGCTTCGAGCGCAGCGACCAGAGGTAGCTCCACCCGTTCCAGAGACCGCGATGGTACCTACCGCACAGCCAGTTGCCCCTGCAGCCATGGAGGTGATTACAGTATCGCTATCAGAGTTCATGAGGCTGAAGCCTCCGGTATTCACAGGCACCGATATAGCCGAGGACCCATAGTCTTTCATCGACAGGATGGCCCGGATATGCCGTTCCCTCAGATGCGCAGATACGAGATGGGTTGAGTTCGCGAGCTTTCGCCTGGAAGGTCTTGCGCAGAAATGGTGTGATTCAGTTGAGAAGGGCAGAGCAGCAGGTCTTCCTCCTATGACCTGGACGGAGTTCGTGACAGTATTTCTAGCCCGTTTCCTTCCCCAGAGTGTTAGGGATGCCCGAGCACGCAGATTTGAGTCCTTGCGCCAGACGCCAGGGATGACAGTGGCAGAGTATGACGTGCTGTTTACAGAGTTGGCAGTCTATGCCCCATATTTGGTGGCTACTGAGGAGTTGCGAGTCAAGAGATTTGTTCGAGGCCTGCTTACACCACTGTTCCTCGCGATCAGCGCGCAGCACTATGAGACCTATGCAGCAGTTGTAGACGCGGCCCTAGTAGTCGAGGAGCACCTTGCTGAGACTTCGGCAGTCCCAGAGCCGAAGAGAGTTCGTACTGGTATATCCACACGGAGACAGACATTCAGACGCCGCGACAGGTATCGTTCAGGTACGGGGAGTGGCAGAGATTCGGGACGGAGCCAGATGTTTAGTTCATATCCACGAGAGAGTCAGCAGTCGCCGCGGGGTTGCTTTAGATGCGGCAGCCTACTTCACCTCGTTAGAGATTGTCCCGAGACACACCGGAGGGAGGCGGCAGCACCGCATGTTACTTTACCACCTTCACCACCTCAGAGGGCGTTGCCCGTTGTACCTACCGTTGCTCCGCGCCAGACTCATACACAGCGAGGTCGTGGCCGTGGAGGAGTTGCTCTGAGAGGACGAGATGACCGGGGCAGAGGGCAGTCAGTTGCAGGTGGTGGACAGGCGCGGGTTTTTGCTTTGACACATCAGGACACGCAGGCGTCCAATGCAGTAGTTTCAGGTATCCTTCCTGTATGTTCAGTTGATGCACACGTGTTGTTCGATCCCCGATCCACACACTTGTACGTATCCACACACTTTGTGCCGAGTTTGGGTAGAGAGTCCGGTTTGCTTGATCAGCCGCTTGTGGTGACCACTCCTGTGGGAGAGTCGTTTGTAGCTAGGCACGTGTTCCGATTCTGTATCGTCTGTATTGGCGAGAGAGAGTTTCCTGTCGACTTGATCCTTCTGGAGATGTTGGACTTCGACGTTCTTTTGGGCATGGATTGGTTAGCCACGTGTTATGCTTCTGTGGACTGCCGTGAGAAGACAGTTAGATTCTGCTTTCCCGGTGAGTCGGTTTTTGTTGTGTTGGGGGACCGTGGTGCCGCCCCTCACAGTGTGATTTCTTCTTTTCGCGCTGGACTGCTTTTGAGGAAGGGATGTCAGGGATTTCTCGCCTATATTTGCGATGCTAGTGCTACACAGGTTCCATTGGATCAGGTTCCGGTTGTTAGCGAGTTTCCTGATGTGTTCCCTGACGAGCTTCCAGGGTTGCTGCCCCAGCGCGACATTTCCTTCTGTATTGATTTGGTTCCTGGCTCGGGGCCTATTTCCATACCGCCTTATCGGATGGCCCCGGCGGAACTTCGAGAGTTGAAGGGTCAGTTGCAAGATTTGCTAGATAAGGGACTTATTCGACCCAGTGTTTCTCCTTGGGGTGCTCCAGTCCTGTTTGTCAAGAAGAAGGACGGCAGTTTGCGTCTGTGTATCAACTACCGCCAGCTGAACAGGGTGACAGTGCGGAACAGGTATCCTTTGCCGCGCATCGACGATTTGTTCGACCAGCTTCAGGGGGCAGGGTACTTTTCGAGGATCGATCTACGATCGGGCTATCATCAGCTGCGGGTTCGACAGGAGGACATTCCCAGGACAGCTTTCCGTACGCGCTACGGCCATTACGAGTTTTTGGTGATGTCGTTCGGACTCACCAATGCGCCAGCAGCCTTCATGGACTTGATGAACCGCATTTTCCGGCCATATTTGGATCTGTTCATCATAGTCTTCATTGACGATATCTTGGTGTATTCCCGGAGTAGTGAGGAGCACGAGCAGCACCTGCGGATTACATTGCAGACCTTGAGGGAGCACCAGCTTTATGCGAAACTCTCCAAGTGTGCTTTATGGCTGGACAGCGTAGATTTCTTGGGGCATGTGGTTTCACGAGACGGTATATGTGTAGACCCGAGGAAGATCGAGGCCGTTCAGCGTTGGCCCAGACCCACATCGGTGACGGAGATTCGCAGCTTTTTGGGGTTGGCCGGTTACTATAGACGTTTTGTGCAGGACTTCTCCCGTATTGCTACACCGTTGACCGGGTTGACCCAGAAGGGAGTTCCTTTCGTTTGGACGGAGGAGTGCGAACACAGTTTCCAGCAGTTACGGACACGGCTGACGACGGCACCGGTGTTATCCTTACCTTCCGGATCGGGCGGATTTGTGGTCTTTTGTGATGCTTCTCGAGTGGGGTTAGGGTGCGTACTGATGCAGCATGATAGAGTGATCGCGTATGCCTCGCGAAAATTGAAGAAGCATGAGCAGAACTACCCCACTCACGATTTGGAGATGGCAGCAGTGGTCTTCGCACTTAAGATCTGGCGACATTACCTATACGGCGAGTCGTGCCAGATATTCACGGATCACAAGAGTCTGAAATACATATTCCAGCAGCGGGACCTGAACCTTCGACAGCGCCGATGGATGGAGTTAGTGAAGGATTACGACTGCGAGATCTTATATCACCCGGGCAAGGCAAATGTGGTGGCGGATGCTTTAAGCAGGAGGCCCGGGAGTAGCCTATCTTGTTTGAGCGCAGTACAGGGGCAGTCGTCAGCAGATTGGCAGATATTATGTGACAGCCGAGTACAGTTCGAGTTCACGCCGATTGGAGGACAGATAGCGCATGTCCGTGCACGCCCACAGTTGATCGATCGTATACGTGAGGCACGGCTCAGTGATGACCGATGTTCAGAGATCATGGCACAGATTGGACAGGGAAGATTTTCCGAGTTCGTGATCGATGATCAGGGGGTACTACGTTTTGGAGTTAGACTGTGCGTACCAGATGCTGAGGGACTGAGGCGCGAGATTCTTGAGGAGGCACATCGATCGGTGTATAGCGTCCATCCCGGTTCCACCAAGATGTATCATGATATGAGAGATGTTTATTGGTGGGACGGAATGAAGAGGGACATCGCAGATTTTGTGTCGAGATGCCTGACTTGTCAGCAAGTCAAGGCTGAGCACCAGAGGCCCGCGGGAGAGCTACAGCCGTTACCAATTCCGGAGTGGAAATAGGAACAGATCTCGATGGATTTCGTGGTGGGTCTACCCAGGACTAGTCGGGGGTATGACTCCATCTGGGTGATCGTGGATCGTTTGACGAAAGCGGCCCACTTCCTACCGGTGAAGACGACTTTCGGATTTACTCAGTATGCCCAGATCTACATTGACGAGATAGTACGACTGCACGGAGTCCCGACGTGTATTGTGTCCGACAGAGGCACCCAGTTTACCAGTAGACTATGGCAGAGGCTTCAGGAGGCTTTGGGCACTCGCTTGAGTTTCAGCACGGCTTTTCATCCGCAGACCGACGGACAGTCAGAGCGGACCATTCAGACTCTCGAGGACATGCTCAGAGCGTGTGTATTAGACTTCGGAGGTAGCTGGGATCATCACTTACCCTTGGTAGAGTTCTCCTACAATAACAGCTACCAGGAGACCATTCAGATGGCACCGTTTGAGGCTCTTTATGGGAGGAGATGCAGGTCGCCCGCCTGTTGGACAGAGCTCAGTGAGAGCAGTATCTTAGGGCCACAGATTGTTGAGGAGACGACAGCGAAGATCCAGTTGATCCGCGACAGGATGAGAGCAGCACAGAGTAGGCAGATATCTTATGCGGACCGTCGGCGACGCAGACTTGAGTTTTCTGTTGGGGATCATGTTTTCTTGAGGGTCTCCCTAATGAAAGGTGTGATGAGGTTTGGGAAGAAGGGGAAGCTCAGTCCCAGGTATGTGGGCCCCTTCAAGATCCTCGAGCGTGTTAGTGCAGTAGCCTACCGTTTGGCCCTTCCGCCCAGCTTTCCAGATGTGCACCCCGTGTTCCATGTCTCGATGCTCCGCAGATATCTTCATGATCCTTCGCACGCGATTCAGCACCCGACGATCCAGTTGGAGCGCGACCTTTCCTATGCAGAGCAGCCGGTGATGATCTTGGATCGACGAGTGAAGAAATTGAGATCGAAGGACATTCCATCAGTTAGGGTACTTTGGCGTGGTCAGAACCGTGAGGAGGTCACTTGGGAGACCGAAAGCGAGATGATGAAGACGTATCCCCATCTTTTTGAAGGTATGTGTAGTTAGATTTTTGAAATTCGGGGACGAATTTCTTTAAGGGGGAGAGATTGTAACACCTTAGGATTTGTATTTGTTTTAAATTGAGTTGTGTTTGGTGTTGACTTGTGAGAGAGAGGGAGTGGGCATCATGGCTTAGCCCATGCTTGGCTTTAATGAAGAGAGAGAGAGGAGGGTTGACATTTGGACCTTGAGTGTTTCCTCTCATTTCCTTGCATTTCTCTCAAACACCCACACACTCACACACACACACTTACCTCAGCTCCAGAAACCCCAGCAGCAGCAGCAAGCACAGCAACAGCAACACCTGAGGCCAGAAGCAGCAGCAGCAGCATGAGAGCAGCAGCAGCAGCAAGAAGCAGTAGCAGCAGCAGCAGAGATCAGTAGCAGCAGCAGCAGTGAACAGCAACAGCAGCAACTGCAGCTTCTCCCCTTCATTTCTTCTGCTTCCTTCAGCTACCTAGGGTTAAGTATGAGGTATAATTCCTAAACTTACTCCCTAGCTTGCTTAGTTAGTGTAGTTTTGCATCGGTTAATGGTTTTAAGTGCGTTTTAGTGTGATATGGAGTGTTAGTGGGAACCTTGTGCTAATGAGGTGTAAATTGGTTTCAGTAGGATAATTGAGGTTTGTTGAGACCCTATTAGCTTAGCTTAACCCCTATTACACTAAAATACCACCAGTTTCCCTAATTGATGCAATTTATCGTATTTGTGCAAAATTTGAGTTTTCTGGAACTGCTATTGACCCGGTGAGTTCAGAATGAAATTGAGGATACTGCAGTATAGTGGTGATGTGCTGATACCCTATATTTAACCCGACCCCCTAACTGCTACAGTAGGCCGCCAATTATTTCGTTCTGGCCGCCAATTGCGGCCAGATGGGTATGGTTTGGGTTAGGGTTTGGTCCTGTAGGTGTCTGCTAGTGTGTAGGGTTCTATGATATATATATTTTTGTAAATCTAGTTCTGTAGTAAAATCTGAGACCAAATACCTATTTTTGCCGTTTTTCTAAACCTTCGCGACACGCGTGATACGTGAGTAGGTTTGGGGTTTCTGCGTATCGCGACGCGTCGGGGTAGTTTCAGGTGCGTGATCACACGTTTTAGCGTATCGCGCACACGCGCGATTGGTTTGCGACACGGGTTTCTAGTTGGAATATAGTGTCGCGTTTTTGTGAAATTGTGCTTATGTGTGATATGTGTTATGTGATTCTAGGTTCGCAGGCCAGTGAGACGGACGCTGCGAAGAAGGGCAAGCAAGTTGTTGGATACACTTAGCGCGAGACACGGTGAGTAGATTTCACATCTACGGGGATATCGCCCGCATGGCGTTATGCGTCAGGGCTGATAGGACCTTATTACTATATGTTGCATTTACCCCATAGACTGTCATCGCATGTTGCATTCCCTGCTACATATAAATATATATATATATTGCTTAGAACTGATAGAACACCGCACTATTACTAATGGATTATGTTGCACGGGCACTATTTTGCATGCTACACACACACCGTTAGTAATTGCCATGCCACACTCACTGTAGAGCTGCCAGGATTATGTGGTTATAGTTCATCTTACATGTGATTGATTATGATTTCCTAGAAATTGGAGCCGCATGACATCTTTAAAAAAAAGAAACTATTTTAAAAGCGGTTTTTCCCTTATACACCTACCATGGATTTATTATATTGTACCTCGCATTGGATTTATTTATTAGCGATGGATTTTCATGTGATTTCTGGTTTTGAGGACCGTGGAATTATTTAAGAAAAGATGCACTATTTTGAAAAACCCGGTACCTCGTGATATGATATTTTGGTGCGTCCACCACGCGTTTTCTCGGTGCTGAGACGTGTGCTTGAAACCCGATTCGAGGAGTGGATGTTCCGTTTGCGGGTTCGTGGTGGGCCCGGTATGGTTCCCCTCGGCGAGATGATCGATGGGTTTTGCCGATTGAGCCTGGAGGTGGGCGAGTACCTACCGGTGATTGGTTGGACCTGGCAGTTGTCCGGAGGATACTGGCCAGAGTCGAGAGATGGATGCGGGATGATCCGTACTGCCGGGGCCGAGGGCTGATACCGTAGATGGACCCCGCGGGCCGATCCGGACTGACGGAGCCCGATATACGAGGATTTGCGTGTCGATGCTGGACACGAGTATTTTATGATATTTTGGGTGCCGATGTTGGGCACTCGTGATTTCTCAGAGATATACAGGATTTGAGGGCCGATGGGTGTGCCGGCGCCTGAGTGTATTTGGGATTTGGGTGCAGCCTGAGGCACTGCCTATTGTTTTCCATGTTGACATATTCCATATAGATGTTATGTATCCCATGCTCAGTATTGATTTCTATATACCTCATCCTGTAGCACTTACCTGATAGAGCACTTGCATTACTATTGCATCCACTGTTTGGCATGCATTGATATCATCTGCTGGCATTAGTAGAGCCACGCTATATGTGCATGCTCGCGATCACCTTTATATGTTATCTCTATTCACGAGTTGGCAACTCACCCCGTTGTGCCACAGTATTTGCAGGTTGCCCTTGGGAGTAGTCGCGGCTGGCTGTTACCGCATCTTTTGGCACAGATACCATTGCTGAGGCGAGTTAGCATTTTTCTGTTAGGTGGGTTTTGTACGGTACCTGTTATCTTTCAGTTGTATATTGATGTATCTAGTATTCTCTATCTACCTTTCTGTATTGACTTAGAGACAGTTGTGAGGGCGATGTGTATGATTTTGGTACTCTGGTGTCGAGCTCGCATGTGAGCCGACTTTATGTTATGCAGTCTTACCTTTGCTATATTGTCCTTGCTTTACTGTGTATTCTTCGCTACGGCGTCGTATATCATATTGGGATGCTTTATTTATTTCACTTGTTATTTCTGCTACACCTTGCTTTTACCCGACTTACGGGACAAATGTTTAAAAAGGAAATGTTACCAAAACTATAAAAGTTATAACTCTTGAACTTAAAAGGATTTCTACTAAATTAATAAGATGTTTTTCGGACACGCATGACTGTTTTTACGAAAAAAATTTAAATCACTCTATATTTATTGGTTTTGATTTCTGGGTCCGGCTTACTTAGCCGCGTTACGCCTGTAGACGTTGCGTGGTTAAGTGCCGGTCACGAGTCGAAATTCTCGGGTCGTGACACACACGGGCTGTGAGTATGCGACATCGCAATAATTAGCCTTAAGTGCAAGTGGGAGATTGTTGGATATAGTGCCCTCAAGTCAATTATTGGATCGCAAGCACGCGATTGAGATGATTGAGGGAGGGCCTATACGGATAGAACAGTCTTACTCGAAATGATAGTATGCTATCTGGTTTGTCTTTATCATCATTTACATGCTTTAGGTGGCATTATAGATCACTATTACATGTTGATAGAGCCCATAGGATTCTTGCTTGACTACCAGCATTATGATAGCGATCATATACATGAGAGCTGGGTGGTCTATAAGCACATCCTTAAATGTCCCTAGACATGGGATTTTCGAGACTGGGCATCGATACTCTAGAGTAACTAGTGTATACTGATTGAGACCCCGACGAGGGGCGGTGGCCGGTCTCACAAGGCATTGGTGTCAGTTTGTTCACCTACGATGTATACAGGTGCTCATTGGATTATGAGTACACCGGACGAACTCGCCGGGAACCTGCTAGTTAGTATTATACCTATTGTCAGATAGCAATTCCCAGGTGACATGTGTACAGGTTAGTCTATCGACCCGAGATCGTCATTTGTCTTGTGTGAGTTCCCACTGTGCTTTGAGTCGAGACCGGTGGGAGACCATCTCGAAGAGTCCAGTGGGTCCAGTGGGAGACCATCTCGAAGAGTCGAGACCAGGTCTCCTAACTCTAGAATTGGTAGGGTTCCTTGCCGCTCTCGTAGGGGTCTAGGGATGTGGGTTTGGCTATTCGTCGCGACCGTGGAATCCGTGTTTTATACCGGCTTAATTTAAAACACGGAATTCCTAGTATATCCAATATTTCATATGTGAACTTCCGCTGTTGATATTCTGTGATGTGATCATTTTATATGCGTGAGATGAATGCTTTATTATTATATATATGATATATAATAAACGTTGCTTATGTTTTGCACCCGCGCTAGTCCCGCCCCGCTATGCCGTTAGTTAAGTAACCTAACGGTGCATAACGGGACACTGTAGCGAATGCGGATGGTATAAGCGTACGTTGTATTTTCGTTTCTTTTGTGATGCTTAGGAAGCATAATTGATGGGACTTCATTAATGACATTAATGAAAGAAAAAGAGACCTAAAAAGATGTTGTGGAATCAAATTTTCAAAAAGGGTAGCTCTAGTTTTTGCTTTGCATAGTGGTATTCCTTGTAGAATATCCAGCACCTCATTCGATAAGGAAAGAGTCGAGATCCCTTCACAGGGAGTGACCTCTTTAGCGAAACTAGCAGATACTACAACCCACTCGGTTTTGTCTTTTTATTGCTTCTTTAGTTCTTACTTTGCATAGTGGTATTTGTGAAATATCCTGCACCTTATTCGATAAGGAAAGAGCCGAGATCCCTTCACCGGGAGTGACCTCTTTATCAAAACTAATAAAAGCCTAAAAACACTCCTTTTCAAAATCACTTGATTCTACAATGATATCAAGTTTATTACGCTCATGGTTTTCTTAAAAACCTGTATAGCCCTCCATCATTTCAGATAAGTGCTATTTTAGTACTCGTGCTACGGTAGTTTGGCCTCGGTCAAGGCGTAGTGTATGGTAGCTGATTAGTACTTATCTACGGCATGAGATGTGATTGGATTAGGGTATTCGTACGGCGTTGTTTGGCTTCCGTCAAGGTTCGTGCAGGTGGGTCTAATTCAATCAAGAAATGAACGGGTTGAACTTGACTAGCGCTCTATGGGTAGTTTGTCCTCCCTCAAGGTCATAGGACGCTAAGGGTAAAAACTATTATCGGGAATTTCAAGTGTTGAAATTTGCAATAATTGCATACCTTCTATAAGATAGTTGGAACCTGATACCCACTGCGAGTAAGAGTTACTCTTGGGAGAGTTTTACACATAACAATTAGCCGATCAAGTAGGTGTCAAGAAAGGTGTTAACGGGGTTACGCCCCTGGAAAAATGAGGTTTATTTTAATTAGGTCCGTGCGAAAGCACGGGGAACCTCCCTCAAAGTACCAACACTGGCCTGGACGAAAGATTAGCGAATTTGTAGGGTGTAATTAATCCCGGGTAGTTTTACCTTTTAGGGTTTGAAGGAAGATTTGAAAAAAAAACAGTGGGAGCCATCCTGATTTGATAAGATAATAAACCAATCTAATTTTGCAAGAGCATACGCTAAGTGTTTTCTTCTCTCTCTCTCCAGATAGCGACCATGTCAGGCCTTAATCAAGATAATAATATAGATGTATTGACAAAACCCGCTTGTTATACTGAGCAGGGGAACGTTGGTTCCGCTCCAACTTATAATTGCTATAAGTCCGAGCAGGAAATAGGAAAATATCCAGATTTCCACGCCACCCAAATGAAGAATGAGCATGTTGATGCATCTTCTTTGGGTGTGTTAGTCACCGAGAACTGTTTCTCAGTACACTCTACGTCCTGAGTATTAGATACTGGATCGGGATCCCACATATGTAATATGTTACATGGGCTAAGGAAAGGTAGAGAACTGGGAATAGGTGATCATTCCGTACTAGTAGGGAATGGTCCAAATATTGCAGCCAAAGCAGTTGGCGAATATCATCTTGTATTACCAAATGCTAATACATTGATTCTGAACGAATGCTATTACATACCGACCCTGATATGCAATCTTATATCAGTTTCTTTATTAAGTAAAGAAGGATATAATTTTGTAGTACAAGATAATGTTATGAATATCTTCCTGAATCAAGAGTTGATTGGATCAAGCTCGTTATAATGTCATATACGTTCTAAATCAAACCACAGTTCTTAATTTACAAAACACACACAAGAGGAAGAGTTCAAAAATGAACGAATCCTTCTTGTGGCATTGTAGACTAGGTCATATCAATGTGACACGACTAGCTAAGTTATATAAGGATGGATATTTGAATCCGTTCGAATTATCATCTTATGAAACTTTCCAGTCATGTCTCAAAGGAAAGATGACCAAAACTCCATTTACTGGACACAGAGAAAGAGTTACGGAACTCTTGGGACTAATACATAGTGATGTATGCGGTCCCATGTCTACACATGCCAGGAATGGTTTCTCGTACTTCATTACATTCACTAACGATCTCTCAAGATTCGGTCATGTGTTCCTAATGAAACACAAGTCTGAAGGTTTTGAGAAATTCAAAGAATATAAGCATGAAGTTGAGAACCAGACGGGTATAAGTATTAAAATCCTACGATCTGATCGGGGAGGAGAATACTTGAGCACGGAATTCCGTGACTATGTAAAAGAGAATGGAACTCTCTCTCATCTTACTCCTCCGTATACACTATAGAACAATGGTGTATCGGAACGGAGGAATCGCTTCCTATTGAATATGGTGCGCTCTATGATGAGCACCGCTGAGTTGCCTATTTCCTTTTGAGGTTATGCGCTTGAGACAACTGTATATCTATTGAATAGAGTTCCGACCAAATCAGTGCCTACCACTCCATATGAGATATGGAATGGGAAGAGGCCATATCTTAATTTTATTCATATATGGGGTTGTCCGGCCTATGTGAAAAGACAAAATCCGGACAAGATCGAGGCAAGGTCAGTTCTGTGCAAGTTTATAGGATATCCCAAACATTCACGTGGGTATATCTTCTACCACTCCGAGGAACAGAAGGTGTTTGTTTCTCGACATGCCACCTTTTTAGAAAAGGGTTTTCTTATGAAAGAAATTAGTGGCAAGGAGGTAGAACTGGAAGAAGTTCTAGCTATACAAACTACGACATAAAATTTGGTGGAACCAGAGGATTCGATAGTACCCAACGAACCTCAGCCTCTCCGCCGATCTAGTAGGGTTCCTCATCCACCTGAGAGATACTACGGTTTTCTCATTGATGGTGGGAGCGAGGATTGCATCATGGAAGATGATGACTCAACTAGCTTCGAGCAGGCCATTATGAGTGGGGACTCTGTGAAATGGCTGGATGCAATGTGATCTGAGATGGAATCCATGTACACCAACAAAGTATGGACTTTGGAAGATGCTCCTGAAGGGGTAAAACCCATCGGGAGAAAGTGGATCTTCAAGAAAAAAATTGGTGTAGATGGAAAAGTTGAGACTTTCAAAGCTAGACTTGTTGCAAAAGGTTTTCGTCAACGACCGGGTGTGGATTATGATGAAACATTTTCTCCAGTGGTTATGCTTAACTCCATCCGGATCCTACTTGCCACCGTTGCATACCATGACTACGAAATCTGGAAAATGGATGTTAAGACCGCCTTTCTAAATGGTGATTTAGAAGAGAGCGTGTACATGACTCAGCCAGAGGGCTTCGTGGACAGTGGGAGCAGCGGAAAAGTGTGCAAGCTGCTTAAATCCATCTACGGGTTAAAGCAGGCATCACGGAGTTGGAACATCTGTTTTGATGTGGTTGTCACAGAGTTTGACTTCATCAAAAACATTGATGAAACTTGTATATACAAGAAGGTGGCAGAGAGTAAGGTCGTCTTCCTCGTATTGTACGTGGATGAGATACTCTTGATAGGAAATGATGTTCCTATGCTGCACTCGGTCAAGCTCTTCTTATCACAATGATTCTCAATGAAAGATCTAGGTGATGCCTCCTACATCTTGGGGATTAAGAGATAGATCTAAACGGATACTGGGATTGTCCCAATCCAAGTACATTGACACCATACTAAAAAGGTGCAGTATGGAAGATTCCAAATGTGGGAATTTACCCACAATCACAGAACTCACTCTCTCCAAAGAGATGTCTTCCAAGACCGATTTGGAGAGAGCTCACATGTAAGGGATGCCCTATGCTTCGGCAGTAGGCTCTATCATGTATGCGATGTTATGTACCAGACCCGATGTAGCATATGTAAGTCCATGTCACTCACCCCACGTGTTCGCGGGGAGGCAGAATATATGAAAAACAATTATCAAAGCTTCGTAACACGGACTTGAGCATACAGATTGTGTCTAAACCATTACTAACAAACTACGAGAGGTTTAACTACTCGGATTCGAAGTTATACCTCACATTAGTTGTCCTGCGGGTCTTCATCGCTGTCCTCCACACCTCGTAGGCTCTATGGAACATGGGCACCTCAACGACCTCCTCGAGTCAAAGACGATCCACCCGAGAGTCTATAGTACGAGCTCCTATCTCGAATCTGAGATAACTACGGCTTCTAATTTGATAATCTAGAAGTCCTAGAAAGTGTTAGTATTTAGATGGATTACTTAGTCACTTTAAACCCTAGGATTCTCAACACATGAGAGCTATTAGGGTTTAAGGAAGAAGATGAAGACTTGAGGAGAGAGAAGTGTTTTGTGATAATGAATGAACTATTCTCATTTGTGAATATCATGAAGCATAATAATATCATCAAAATAAATATCTAGCAAATATTCATCATGCTTCATTTAATTCACTAGATGAATCATCTAATGAGTCGTGGATCATTTAATGAAACTTACACCTCATCCTCCACCTCATTTAGTTTAAATCACAAAAGAAATAAACACAAATGAGTCACCTCCTTCTAGAAACTTCCCGACAAATTACGAGACTACCCTTCCCATCCGTATTTCCGAAAAACACGGATAATCTTAGACTGAATAAATTCATTTGTATAATACTAGAATCTGGCTTAAACCAAAGCCCGCTAGTATTATCTGCCCGATCATAGTACGTGAACAAGTGTACGTAAGTGATCGCGGCCCTGCCGTAAAAACCATACGGCCTCTACACCTTTTGCCCGGTGCAGGGAAACTCTCTGTGAGGGACTCTAAAGACTCGACACTACACTGGGAGTGGGTTTAACCACAGGCCGCAAGCGGTACTAGCTGTACGTAACGGTCCCCAGGTAGATGTCGATAAGAAGGTCGATGAGGAAACCCATCCGAACTACTACTGAGCCTGTATGTGACAATCTTCGTACAGTCCGGTCTGTTCGTCTAGGACTATCGCATATCGGGCTTAGGGGGCGGTAAATGTCAGACCCCTAATAGCGGTATAAGTCGTGTCAGAGTGAAGCCTATTACATCTTGAGAAACTACTGGAACCTACCAGTAAATCTCGCTTGCCCTGGCCAGAGACTTTGCGTAATGGCTCTCCATACACAGCGCGATATCAACCCCCAATACCGGGAAAGACGAATCCTGTCTAACCGCCACTGCCTCCAAGTGCTTCGGGACTGCACCCAACTACTACCTGTTTGCATGACTCTTTTGAGCCGTGGTAGGGTAGTTATCTAAGTACAGTGGGAACACACCCGAGGAGAAGTAGCAGTGTCAAGTCGACGGACTAAGCTGTACTCATGTCATCTGGGAACTGCTATCTGACGATGGGTATAGTACCAACCTGTAGTTCTCGGCAAGTCCTGTCAGGTGTACCCGTAACCTAACGAGCACCTGCATACTATCTCCAGTACGACGTACTGATGGCTGTGGGACATACCATCTCCCCAGCTGGGATGAGAAGCGTATACGCCAATCTACTCTGGAGTATCGATGCCCCGTCTCAATAATCCTACGACCAGGGACTTGTATAGGATGTTGCTTATAGACTACCCAGCCCCCACTAGTGTGACTGCCATCACAACGCTGGTAATCAAGCAAACATCCTATGGGCTCTACTAATATGTATAAGCGATATGTTAAAAGAAACATATGCATATATTAAAGTAGAAACAAACCAAGTAGCATACTACCATTTTTAGAAAGACTGTCAATACAACTGTGAATATCCCAAGCTTCCATTAAGTAATATACAAACTAGTATGATACAGTAATGGCCTCTAGGGCATAAACACTAACAATCTCCCACTTGCACTAGGGCCATATACTGGCATATCGTAGACCTATCATCTCGAATAGGCTCTTGAACTGCGTCTGAGGAATGGCCTTTGTGAATGGATCAGCAGTGTTATTCTCCGTATCTACTCTCTTCACCTCGATCTCCCGGCGATCTATGATCTCCCTGATCAGGTGATACCGCCTTAAGATGTGTCTGGACTTCTGATGGGACCTGGGTTCCTTCGCTAAAGCTATAGCGTCGTTGTTGTCGCAATACAGAGGTATTGGATCAACACTGGTAGGAACCACCTGAAGTTCCGTAAGGAACTTCTTCATACAGACAGCTTCTTTTGCGGCATCGCAAGCAGCTATATACTCCGCTTCCATCGTCGAGTCACCAACGGTGTCCTGCTTGGAACTCTTCCAATAGACCGCCCCTCCATTGAAGGTAAAGACATAACCCGACATGGACTTGGAGTCATCCTTGTCACTCTGGAAGCTGGAGTCGGCAAAGGCCTCGATCTGGAGGTCCTTTCCGCCATACACCAAGAACATCTCCTTAGTCCTCCTCAAGTACTTGAGAATGTTCTTTACTGCTATCCAGTGCTTCTCCCCTGGGTTTGCCTGATACCGTCTTACAACGCTCAATGCGTATGCTACATCTGGTTTGGTACATAACATCGCATACATTATAGAGCCTACCGTAGAAGCGTAGGGTATAATCGACATGCGAGACCTTTCCAAATCAGTCTTGGGAGACATCTCTTTGGAGAGGGTGATTCCATGACAAGCCGGTAGGTTACCGCGCTTAGAATCTTCCATACTGAATCTTTTCAATATGGTGTCTATGTACCTGGACTGCGAAAGTCCCAACATCCTCTTTGATCTATCACGATAGATCTGGATCCCCAGAATGTAGGTTGCATCACCCAGGTCCTTCATGGAGAACTTGTGTGACAAGAATCCTTTGACTGACTGTCGCATAGGAATATCATTTCCTATTAAGAGAATGACATACACGTACAAGACGAGGAATACTACAGTTCTCTCTACAATCTTACTATATATGCATGGTTCATCTGGATTTTTGATAAAGTTGAATTCTTTACCAGTATCATCAAAACAGATGTTCCAACTCCGCGATGCCTGCTTTAGTCCATAAATGGACTTAAGCAAATTGCACACTTTACCGCTGCTCCCACTCTGAATGAATCCCTCTGGCTGATCCATATAGACACACTCTTCTAAATTACCATTTAGAAAAGCCGTTTTTACGTCCATCTGCCAGATCTCATAATCGTGGAAAGCAGCAATGGCAAGAAGGACCCGAATGGATTTGAGCATAGCCACTGGAGAAAAGGTTTCGTCATAGTCCAAACCAGGTCTTTGACGATAATCCTTTGCAACAAGTCTAGCCTTATAGGTTTCAACCTGTCCATCTACACCAATCTTCTTTCTGAATATGCATTTGCATCCTACGGGTTTTACCCCATCTGGAGCAATGTACAAAGTCCATACTTTGTTAGTGTACATGGACTTTATTTCGGTCCGCATACTAAAGAGGTTTAGTATGGAAGAGTCCAAGCGTGGGAACTTGCCCATGATCTCTGGAGTCACTCTCTCCAAAGAGATGTCTCCCAAGACTGATTTGGAGAGAGCTCGCATGCAAGGGATACCCTATGCTTCGGCAGTAGGCTCTATCATGTATGCGATGCTATGTACCAGACCCGATGTAGCATACTCACTAAGTGTAGTGAGCAGGTATCAAGCTGATCCTGGAGAGAGTCACTGGACAGCTGTGAAGAGCATTCTTAAGTACTTACGAAGGACTAGAGATATGTTCTTGGTGTATGGTAACGGAGAGCTCCAAGTGGAGTCCTTTACCGATTCAAGCTTCCAGAGTGATAAGGACGACTCTAAGTCGCAGTCGGGCTTTGTCTTTACCCTTTACGGAGGGGCGGTTAGCTGGAAGAGTTCCAAGCAGGAAACCGTGGCAGACTCGACGATGGAGGCTGAATACATCGCTGCCAACGATGCTGCCAAAGAGGCTGTCTGGATTAAGAAGTTCATTACTGAACTTGGAGTGGTTCCATCTATTGAGCATCCAATACCTTTGTATTGCGATAACAAAGGAGCGGTGGCTTTGGCCAAGGAACCCAGGTCCCATCAGCGGTCCAGGCATATTCTGAGGCGGTATCACCTGATCCGGGAGATAGTTGATCGCCGGGAGATCGAGGTCAGGAGGGTTGACACGAAGAACAACACGGCGGATCCACTCACGAAGGCCATTCCCTAGATACAGTTTGAGAGACTCTTCGGGATGCTCGGGATGCGATACTACAGCAGCTGGCCCTAGTGCAAGTGGGAGATTGTTAGTTGTATGTATGCCCTAGAGGCTAGTATTGTACAGATTATGTATATTATATTGGATGCTTGGACATATATAGAGATGACTTTCTTGCTCGACGTGATAGTATGCTATCTGGTTGCTCTTTATCTTAACATGTACACTTGTCTCTTTATACTGTCTTATAGTTACATGTTGGTAAAGCCCTTAGGATGTGTACTTGACTACCTGGACTATGATGCAGATCATACTAGTGGGGACATGGTAGTCCATAAGTACATCCTTCAAGGTCCCTAGTCGTGGGTGTATCGAGACGGGGCATCGATATACCAGTGTAGACTAGCGTATACGCTTCTCGACCCATGTGATGGGCGATGGATGATCCCATATCCATTGGTGTTTGACATCAGAGATGGTATACGGGTGCTCAGTGGAGACTGGGTACACTGGACGGACTCGCCGAGAACTCCCAGATGGTATTATACCTCACGTCAGATGGCAGTTCTCAGGTGACACTTATACAGGTTAGTCTGTAGACCCAAGATCGTCATAGAGTCTTGTGTGATTCCCACTGTGCTTTGATCTCCACCTTACCACGTCCATGAGGGCGTGCAAAACGGTGGTCTTTGGGTACAGTCCCGAGTCACATGGAGGCAATGAGCGATAGGAGGGGTTTTGTCTCTCCCGGTATTGGGAGTTGATGTTGCGCTGTGCTCGATTGGCCGTAACAGGGAAGTCCCTGGCCAGGGCTGATCAGAGATTTGCTGGTAAGTGTTACCAGTAGTTTCTCGACCCGTTATGAGCCTCACATCGGCACGACTTATCGGTTATTGGGGTCTGACGTTTACCACCCCTAAACTTGATATGCGACGTATCAGACGAACAGACCGGACTGTACGGTAAGTGTTACTGGTTGGATTCACAGGAGTGTGAGCGGGCTAGCTCATCGATCTTCTGATCGCTCAATACCCGGATGGCCGTTACGTTTAGCAGACCGCTTGCGGCTTGTGGGTGCTTGATATGATCATCATCTGCTACCGGCGTATTGACGAGTCTTTAGAGTCCTACACAGAGGTTTCCTGGCTCAAGCGAAACGAAATAGGAGCGCATATGAGATATGTGCGGGACCGAGAATAATGCGCGTATGTGATACCGCATTTCATTCTCGCGATAAATGTTTCGATTGGTTATATTCGATATGACCTAGTTATCGAATCATTGATTCGATAAATCGATACATTGAATACTAGTCGGTTATGTGCGACATGACCGGATCATTGAATCAAATGTTGATTTAATGATTTAATGTATAATTATATATTTGATATATTACTTTGCATTAGCTAGTATTGGTTCAGTTTAAATGAATTTTCTCACTTGATGTGCAAATTGTATATGTGATATACTTTTGTGCACATATTTGTATCATGTTTGATGATACTTGATCACTTTGTTAAGTGTAAAGAATTAAAACCATGGTTAAGTGTTGATTAGGGTTTTGCATATTTATTTATTTGTTCATTTATTTAATTGGAAATGATTTAAAGAGAATGGTGGCTTTCTTTTGTCATTAGTTGAAGCTTCATGAAGCCTCGACTTTTGCAACCATTCTTGTCTTCATGCTTAACCCTAACTCTCCAAATGACCATGGTTTATTCTCTACACTTAACCCTTGTTAGATTATGATAAGTATGAATTTTCTTTTCATTTTAAAATAACTTATCATAAAACTAGCTTCATCTTCTCCTTCTTCTTCAAGATAGAAACCTTGATGCCATCAATGGCAACTTGAGTTCTAGTGAGAGAAATCCAATTCTAAAGTGAACCCACCTCCTATTTCTTCACCCTCTACCTCTTGCCAAGTTGTTTTGGGTGTTTTCTTCACAAGTTTCACAACTTTGTGAAGTCGGAGCTTGAACTTGTGATGCCTCGACGTAGATCGTCTTTGATACGAAGCCGACGACCTAGCCCACCCGTTTCTCCGATGAAGCCGATGATTGAGTTCGGGATTCATGATGGACAGCGAGAGGACACCCACGTGGAGCTAAGGAAGTGGAGAACCGGATCTACAAAGGTTGTAGCATCTAACTTTTAGTTAAAATGTTAACTAGATTCGTTTTTCGCCTAGGATTCTACCCGACGATCCGTATTAGGGTTTCTCGGCACCATAATTTTTATAAATTGGCATGGTTGATGCCTTGTGAGACCTCTATAGGGTGCCTAGGAACCTTTCACTAGTATCAGAGCCTAGCTAGAGCCTTAGGCGAAGTCTAGACGAAGTTTCAAACCCGAACGAACCCGAAACCCTAACACAGACATGCTCTCTGGACTTTTTCCAAAATCTGGAGTTTTTCGATATTAAAAATATGCAGAAAAATCAGCAGGAAATTCTAAGGTTTACTGTAAAATTCATGATCCTAATTCCTCTATATCACCGCGGTTCCGCGGCCGTACGGCGACAGTATGTAAAGTTTTTTGCACAGTAACTCTCAGTTTCCAGTGGTGATTTTCCTGGGAATTTTTAATATTTTTTCAAGAGTTGAATTTTCTGGGTTGTTTTGGGGACTCGGTGTTTCGACCGGATTATTAAATTTCGTCTTTGTGTATTTCCGGATAATTTTAGAATATGTTAAAAAGTTCGACCGGATATAAATACCCAACTTTTCCCCTGTCGGGAAATTTCCAAGTGTTGGATTTTTCCGTAGTTTAACGACGTTCTAAGTAGTGCAAGTAACGCGATGGACCCTCTAGAAGACAACAAACCTTAACTCGATTATGTGACCGTCTTGAACTGCCCTTTGAACCTTCGGGTTTGGGGCAGTACGGCGTGCCACATGTGAGGCGTTGGCTTGACCCTTCTACGGCTGGACCGTTGGTACTGAGGCACGAACTGAATGTTGTTAGACTTATTTCATGTGTTGAGCTGTATCGGGAAAACTTGGGTATTCGACTGTTCGATCGGAAAGTTTAACATTTTCTGTTCATCTGGAATGTGATACAATAATTGGAATTCACAAACAGTTATGAGATAACTGAATGAATGTTATAAATCTAGCGGTTTAGTTTTACTTGATATTGAAAAGAGTTTTCGATAATGAGACTAAAATACGGGGTTTATAACTGTTAGGCATGTGATGTCTAAGTATTTCATTTGATTAGGCATGCGATGTCTAAAGAAGTTGCGGATTCCAATTGTTGTAGTTTTACACTTTCTTTTCTGTGACCGTAAGTGTAATATGTGATATCGCCGGTTTCGTTGCTATATGTCAACGACAATTGGGATGCGCATATTTACTTACGTTGTTGACATGTGATGTTATGTGTTGCTGGATATGTTATATTGGATCGTCGTGTTCGAATAGCCGGGGGTTTTTGTGTGAGATGAGTGTTTTTCATTTTCATTCATGTAAAAACTTGTATGTAATATTCTTTTATTTGGGGCACTTCCAGGTAGCGGAAGTTGTCACCCTTTGTATATTATTTACTTTTCCGCATTAGGATAGACCCAAGGAGGGGAGCACAAGTAACCGGGTTCTGGGGTCCAGTGGGAGACCAACTCGAGGAGTCGAGTCCGGGTCTCCTAACCCTAGAATTGGCAGGGTTGCTTGCCGCTCTCTTAGGGGTCTAGGGGTGTGGGATTGGCTATTCATCACGACCGTGGAATCCGTGTTTTATACTGGCTCGTATTGAAAACACGGACGTCCTAGTATATCCAATATTTCATATGTTTCTTCTGCTGCGATATCTGTGATGTGATTCTGTGATGGATATAGTATATAGTATATATGATATATTATATAGACGTTACTTATGTTTTACACCCGCGCTAGCCCTGCCCTGCTCTGTCGTTAGTTACCTAACCTAACGGTGCACGAGGGGACATCGAGGCGAATGCGGATGGCATAAGTGTACGTCATATCTATCTGTGATGTTTAGGTATTTAAATGATGGGACTTCATTAATATGATTAATGAAAGATAAGAAACCTAAGATGTTGTGAAATCGAATTTTAAAATAAAACAGGTAGCTACAGTTCTTGCTTTGCACAGCGGTATATGTAATATATCCTGCACCTTATTCGATGAGGAAAGGACCGAGATCCCTTCACCGGGAGTGACTCCTTTAGCAATAACTGGCAGATTCTACACACTCGGTTTGCTTTTGATTGCTTCTATAGTTTATGCTTTGCACAGTGATATATATGATATATCCCGCACCTCATTCGACGAGGAAAGGGCCGACGATCCCTTCACCGGGAGTGACCCCTTTAGCAAAACTAGAAAAGCCTCAAAATCACTCCATTTTTAAAACTTCATTTGATTCTACAACGATATCAAGTTCATTACGCAAAAGGTTTTTAGAAAAACCTGACGTTGCCCTCCGTCATTTCAGATAAATCATACTTAGTATTCGTGCTACGTTTGTTGACCTCCGTCAAGGCGTAGTGTGCGGTAGCTAACTAGTATTTGTCTGCTTATGCATATGATGCAGATTGGATTAGGGTAGTCGTACGACCTTGTTGACCTCCGTCAAGGGTCGTGCGGGTGGGTTTGATTCAATCAAGAAATGACGGGTTGAACTTGACTTGCACCCTGTGGTTTGTTGACCTCCGTCAAGGTCATAGGATGCTTGGGGCAAAATATTATCGGGAATTTCAAGTGTTGAAATTTGCAATGAGATTGCATACCTTCTATGAGATAGTTGGATCCCGATACCCACTGCGGGTAAGAGTTACTCCTGGGAGAGTTTTACACATTGCAATTAGCTGATCAAGTAGGTGTCTAGAAAGGTGTCAATGGGGTTACGCCTCTGGGAAAATGAGGTTTACATTAATTAGGTTCGTGCGAAAGCACGGGGGACCTCCCTCAAAGTACCGACACTGGCCTGGCTGAAAGAATGGCGAACTTGTAGTGTGTAATTAATCCCGGCTAGTCTTTCCTTTTAGGGTTTGAAGGAATATTTGATAAAAAGCAGTGGGAGCCATCCTGATTAGATAAGATAATAACCAATCTGATCTTGCACGAGCATACGCTAAAGTGTTTTCTTCTCTCTCTCTCCAGGTAGAGACCATTTCATGCCCTAATGAAGATAATAATATGGATGTATTGACCGAACCCGCATGTTATTCTGTGCTGGGGAACGTTGGTTCCGTTCTTTCTTAGAAGAGTTATAGGAATGAACAGGATATAGGGGAATACCAGGATTCCCATGCCACCCGAATGAAGAAAGTACATGTTGATGCATTTTCTTCGGGTGTGTTCGTTACTGAGAACTGTTTCTCCATTTGCTCTACGTCCTGGGTATTAGAAACCGGGTCAGGATCCCATATATGTAATCAGTTACATGGGCTTAGAAAAGGAAGAGAACTTGGAGAAGGTGATAAAGACATTAGAGTTGGAAATGGTGCAATTGTTGCAGCTAAGACTGTCGGAGAATATCACCTTGTATTACCAACTGGTAATACATTGGTTCTGAACGAATGCTATTACATGCCGAACCTGATATGCAACATTATATCGGTTTCTTTATTAAGTAAAGAGGGATATAATTTTGTATTACAGGACAATGTTATGAACATTTTCCGTAACCAAAAGTTGGTTGGATCAGGCACGTTGTGCAATGGCATTTATATTCTAAATCAATCAACAGTTCTGAGCATAACAAACACACACAAGAGGAAGAGTTCTGAACTCAACGAATCCTTCTTGTGGCATTGTAGACTGGGCCACATCAATGCGACACGACTAGCTCAGTTGCATAAAGATGGATATTTAAATCCGTTTGAATTTTCATCTTATGACACTTGCCAGTCATGTCTCAAAGGCAAGATGACCAAAACTCCGTTTACGGGACACGGAGAAAGAGTTACCGAACTCTTGGGACTTATACATAGTGATGTATGCGGTCCCATGTCTACACATGCCAAGGATGGTTCTTCGTACTTCATTACATTCACTGACGATCTCTCTAGATTCGGATATGTGTTCTTGATGAAACACAAATCAGAAGCTTTTGAGAAATTTAGAGGATATAAACAGGAAGTTGAGAACCAAACCGAAAAAAGTATTAAAATCCTACGATCTGATCGAGGAGGAGAATACTTGAGCATTGAATTCCTGGACATCCTAAAAGAGAATGGGATTCTCTCTCAGCTAACTCCTCCATATACACCACAGTACAACGGTGTATCGGAGCGGAGAAACCGCACCCTATTAGATATGGTGCGCTCTATGATGAGTGTAGCTGAGTTACCTGTTTCCTTCTGGGGATATGCACTAGAAACGGCAGCATACCTACTGAACAGGGTTCCCACCAAATCTGTGCCTACCACACCATATGAGATATGGGAAGGGAAGAGACCATATCTTAATTTTATAAAGATATGGGGTTGCCCGGCCTATGTCAAAAGACAAAAACCGGACAAACTCGAGGCAAGATCTGTTTTGTGTAAGTTTGTTGGATATCCCAAACATTCGCGAGGGTATATCTTCTACCACAGTGAGGAACAAAGAGTATTTGTTGCTCAACATGCCACCTTTTTAGAAAAGGAATTTCTTGCAAAAGAAATTAGTGGCTCTGAGGTAGAACTGGAAGAGGTTCCAGCTGAACAAAACACAACAGAAGATTTAGTGGAACCAGAGCATTCAGTAGCTTCCGACGAACCTCAGCCTCTCCGCCGATCTAGTAGGGTTCCTCGCCCACCTGAGAGATACTACGGTTTTCTCATGGATGGTGGGAGCGAGGATTGCATCATGGAGGATGATGACCCAACTAGCTTCGAGCAGGCCATCACGAGTGGGGACTCAGTGAAATGGCTGGATGCTATGCGGTCCGAGATGGAATCCATGTACACCAACAAAGTATGGACTTTGGATGTTGCTCCTGAAGGGGTAAAACCCATTGGGAGCAAGTGAATCTTTAAGAAGAAACTTGGTGTAGATGGGAAAGTGGAGACTTTCAAAGCTAGACTTGTAGCAAAGGGTTTTCGTCAAAGACCAGGTGTGGACTATGACGAGACCTTTTCTCCAGTGGCTATGCTTAAATCCATCCGGATCATGCTTGCCATCGGTGCTTATCATGATTACGAAATCTGGCAAATGGATGTTAAGACCGCCTTTCTAAATGGTGATTTAGAAGAGTGCGTGTACATGACTCAGCCATAGGGCTTCGTAGACAGTGGGAGCAGCGGGAAGGTGTGCAAGCTGCTTAAATCCATTTATGGATTGAAGCAAGCAACGCGGAGTTGGAACATCTGCTTTGACGTCGTTATCAAAGAGTTTGATTTCGTCAAAAATCCAGATGAACCTTGTATCTACAAGAAGGTGGCAGAGAGTAAGGTTGTCTTCCTCGTATTGTACGTGGACGACATACTCTTGATAGGAAATGATATTCCTATGCTGCAATCGGTCAAGCTCTTCTTATCACAAAGATTCTCAATGAAAGATCTTGGTGATGCCTCCTGCATATTGGGAATTAGGATCTATAGAGATAGATCCAAACGGATTTTGGGATTGTCCCAATCCAGGTACATTGACACCATACTAAAGAGGTTTAGTATGGAAGAGTCCAAGCGTGGGAACTTGCCCACGATCTCTGGAGTCACTCTCTCCAAAGAGATGTCTCCCAAGACTGATTTGGAGAGAGCTCGCATGCAAGGGATACCTTATGCTTCGGCAGTAGGCTCTATCATGTATGCGATGCTATGTACCAGACCCGATGTAGCATACTCACTAAGTGTAGTGAGCAGGTATCAAGCTGATCCTGGAGAGACTCACTGGACAGCTGTGAAGAGCATTCTCAAGTACTTACGAAGGACTAGAGATATGTTCTTGGTGTATGGTAACGGAGAGCTCCAAGTGGAGTCCTTTACCGATTCAAGCTTCCAGAGTGATAAGGACGACTCTAAGTCGCAGTCGGGCTTTGTCTTTACCCTTTACGGAGGGGCGGTTAGCTGGAAGAGTTCCAAGCAGGAAACCGTGGCAGACTCGACGATGGAGGCTGAATACATCGCTGCCAACGATGCTGCCAAAGAGGCTGTCTGGATCAAGAAGTTCATTACTGAACTTGGAGTGGTTCCATCCATTGAGCATCCAATACCTTTGTATTGCGATAACAATAGAGCGGTGGCTTTGGCCAAGGAACCCAGGTCCCATCAGCGGTCCAGGCATATTCTGAGGCGGTATCACCTGATCCGGGAGATATTTGATCGCCGGGAGATCGAGGTCAGGAGGGTTGACACGAAGAACAACACGGAGGATCCACTCACGAAGGCCATTCCCCAGATACAGTTTGAGAGACTCTTCGGGATGCTCGGTATGCGATACTACAGCAGCTGGCCCTAGTGCAAGTGGGAGATTGTTAGTTGTATGTATGCCCTAGAGGCCAGTATTGTACAGATTATGTATATTATATTGGATGCTTGGACATATATATAGATGACTTTCTTGCTCGACATGATAGTATGCTATCTGGTTGCTCTTTATCTTAACATGTACACTTGTCTCTTTATACTGTCTTATAGTTACATGTTGGTAAAGCCCTTAGGATGTGTACTTGACTACCTGGACTATGATGCAGATCATACTAGTGGGGACATGGTAGTCCATAAGTACATCCTTCAAGGTCCCTAGTCGTGGGTGTATCGAGACGGGGCATCGATATACCAGTGTAGACTAGCGTATACGCTTCTCGACCCATGTGATGGGCGATGGATGATCCCATATCCATTGGTGTTTGACATCAGAGATGGTATACGGGTGCTTAGTGGAGACTGGGTACACTAGACGGACTCGCCGAGAACTCCCAGATGGTATTATACCTCACGTCAGATGGCAGTTCTCAGGTGACACTTATACAGGTTAGTCTGTAGAGCCGAGATCGTCATAGAGTCTTGTGTGATTCCCACTGTGCTTTGATCTCCACCTTACCACGTCCATGAGGGCATGCAAAATGGTGGTCTTTGGGTACAGTCCCGAGTCACATGGAGGCAATGAGCGATAGGAGGGGTTTCGTCTCTCCCGGTATTGGGAGTTGATGTTGCGCTGTGCTCGATTGGCCGTAACAGGGAAGTCCCTGGCCAGGGCTGATCAGAGATTTGCTGGTAAGTGTTACCAGTAGTTTCTCGACCCGTTATGAGCCTCACATCGGCACGACTTATCGGTTATTGGGGTCTGACGTTTACCACCCCTAGACTTGATATACGACGTATCAGACGAACAGACCGGACTGTACGGTAAGTGTTACTGGTTGGATTCACAGGAGTGTGAGCGGGCTAGCTCGTCGATCTTCTGATCGCTCAATACCCGGGTGGCCGTTACGTTTAGCAGACCGCTTGCGGCTTGTGGGTGCTTGATATGATCATCATCTGCTACCGGCGTATTGACGAGTCTTTAGAGTCCTACACAGAGGTTTCCTGCTTCAAGCGAAACGAAATAGGAGCACATATGAGATATGTGCGGGACCGAGAATAATGCGTGTATGTGATACCGTATTTCATTCTCGCGATGGATGTATCGATTGGTTATATTCGATATGACCTAGTTATCGAATCATTGATTCGATAAATCGATACATTGGATACTAGTCGGTTATGTGCGACATGACCGGATCATTGAATCAAATGTTGATTTAATGATTTAATGTATAATTATATATTTGATATATTACTTTGCATTAGCTAGTATTGGTTCACTTTAAATGGATTTTCTCACTTGATGTGAATTGTATATGTGATATACTTTTGTGCACATATTTGTATCATGTTTGATGATACTTGATCACTTTGTTAAGTGTAAAGAATTAAAACCATGGTTAAGTGTTGATTAGGGTTTTGCATATTTATTTTTTTGTTCATTTATTTATTTGGAAATGATTTAAAGAGAATGGTGGCTTTCTTTTGTCATTAGTTGAAGCTTCATGAAGCCTTGACTTTTGCAACCATTCTTGTCTTCATGCTTAACCCTAACTCTCCAAATGACCATGGTTTATTCTCTACACTTAACCCTTGTTAGATTATGATAAGTATGAATTTTCTTTTCATTTTAAAATAACTTATCATAAAACTAGCTTCATCTTCTCCTTCTTCTTCAAGATAGAAACCTTGATGCCATCAATGGCAACTTGAGTTCTAGTGAGAGAAATCCAATTCTAAAGTGAACCCACCTCCTATTTCTTCACCCTCTACCTCTTGCCAAGTTGTTTTGGGTGTTTTCTTCACAAGTTTCACAACTTTGTGAAGTCGGAGCTTGAACTTGTGATGCCTCGACGTAGATCGTCTTTGACACGAAGCCGACGACCTAGCTCACCCGTTTCTCCGATGAAGCCGATGATTGAGTTCGAGATTCATGATGGACAGCGAGAGGACACCCACGTGGAGCTAAGGAAGTGGAGAACTGGATCTACAAAGGTTGTAGCATCTAACTTTTAGTTAAAATGTTAACTAGATTCGTTTTTCGCCTAGGATTCTAGCCGACGATCCGTATTAGGGTTTCTCGGCACCATAATTTTTATAAATTGGCATGGTTGATGCCTTGTGAGACCTCTATAGGGTGCCTAGGAACCTTTCATATGTAACTTAGTTAACCGTGTTTCATTGATGTGACCTAGTCTACAATGCCATAAGAAAGCGTGATTTACTTACGGAGACTTTCTTTTAAGTGTATTCTGGACATTGAAAACCTGAGCTTGATTTAATACGTATATACCATTATCTAATGTACCAGACCCAATCAGAACTTGATTTAGGTGGATGTTTACTACATCTCTTACGAATGTAAAATCATATCCCTCTCTAGAAATTAAGGATATTGATATGATATTACAAGTCAAACTAGGTACATACAAACAGTTACGCAGAATCAATATCTGCCCACTTGTCAGTCCTAGGCGATATTCTCCCACGGATTGAGCGTCCATGCTCATTTCGTTCACAACTCTGAGAGACATATCACCTACCCTGATAACTCTACGGTTTCTCAAAGCATGTAACGAATTACAGATATGAGATCCTGATCCGGTATCTAGTACCCAGGAAGTAGAGTTAATTGACAAACAGTTCTCAATTACAAACACACCCGAGGCCAAAGCCACAACATGCTTCCAATCCTGGCTACTGGCTTCCAAAGCCCTGCAATCTTTCTGCCAATGCCCCTTCCCATAACAATAGGAACATCCCTCCTTACTTACACAAAGTCCCAAAATGTTTGCTCTTCCCTTTCCTTCTACTTCATTGACATCGTATATCGGCTTTGTGGAGGTCTTCTTCTTTTCACCCTTTGCTTTCACTCTGGATGCAGAAGAAGAAGGTCCCCCATTAAGCAGAGCGTGGGTCTCCCTGGTTTCTTTCAGGGTGTAAGTTGAGGGTAGGGACTGTGGAAATAAGTTAGCATATGACCTCTTTCCCAACGTGGTCTCCAGGTCCGTGAGCTCATCAATATAGCTAGTCATCGTAAGGACGTCGTCCCTTACAGATGACCCGACAGCCAACCTCGCTTGAAGCAATTCGTTCGAGGTCTCATATCTTGCGATACGAGATTGCTCTCCATATAAATCTTTGTTATGGAGGAAGATGGAAACTAAGTCCATCTTCTCGTGCTGCTTCTGGTATACACCATCAACTGAAGCCAACACGAGGCACTTGGCATTCGCACTGTCCTTTTCCCTTTTCTGACGAATATCCATATCCGTGACGGTGGAAACTGGACCTGGGACGGAGGGGGCTTGAGTAGTAATAGGGTGGTCTAGCTTGTCATAGGCAATGGACATCTGGATAGACCTTTGCCAGTCATAAAAGTCAGATTTAGTCAACTTGTTATCTAGATGTAACCTAGTCATGGTCACATGGTCGCTGCAATTAAAAGAGAGAGAAAAAAACACTTTAGCATGATGCTCTTGCAAGTTTAGATTGGTTTTTAGTTTATCTAAACAGGATGGCTCCCACTGTTTCTCGAATCCTTCCTCAAACCATAAAAGAAGAATTAGTTAGGACTGATCTCACTGTACAATACTTGCTTAACCATTCAGCCAGGATAGTGTCGGTACTTCGAGGGAGATTTTACGACGCTTTCACGAAGTTCCTTAATTAAATAACCTCTTTTCCCTGGAGGCGTAGCCCTGCTGACACTGTTCTAGACACCTACTTGGTTTATAGCATTGATCGTTAAGTGACGAATCTCCTGATAAGTAGCATATACTCACAGTAGGATCGGGATCCAAATATCATCGTGTGATAATGCTGAAGGAATCCTACCAACATAATCAAACGCCAAATGGTATGCAATACCAGCAAGTTTCAGTTTCTTTAGAAACTCCCGATGTGGATTTTTGCCCCATGCACTTATGACCTTGACTAAGGGCCAACAAATCATAAGTCACATGTCAAGTTCTACCCTTCATTATCCAGGTTGATTTGAACCCACCCGTATATACTCTTGACTAAGGGCCAACAAAGTAATACGACTGTCCTAAACCAACGCATCTATCTATGCTACATGTGAACACCCCAGCAGCTACCAATCACTATGAATTGACTAAGGGCCAAACAAATATAGCTTGAATATTACTGATTATTCATATGAAATGACGGAGGGCTACGACTGGTTTTGGCAAAACCGTGAACATAGTGAACTTGATATAACCGAAGGAACCTGATAGCTTTTTAAAAGGAGTGGTTAAAGCTCCGCAATTAAAAATTCTGCTCTTTTAAAATAACCGAGTGGTTTCTTTTAAATTTGTTCCAACGATTCAGCTTTGGTTTGTTTTCTTTGCATTAATATAATGTGTCCCATCATTTATCCTATCATTGCAGAAAACAATGAAAATACAACGCCCGCTTATGCCATCCGCATTCGCCACTGGGTCCCGTCATTCACCCGTTAGGTTACTTAACTAACGACAGAGCGGGGTTGGGCTAGCGCGGATGCAAAACATAAGCAATGCCTACTAGATATCATATATAGATATTGTACATTCGTCAGACGCAATAATAGGCATTCCAGATCACAGATGAACATATTGGATATACTAGGAATCCGCGTTTCGTTCGAGCCTGCAACAAAAGAAGGATTACACGGTCGCGATGAACAGCCAAACCCCACCCTAGACCCCTACAGGTGCGGCAAACTACCCGCCTAGTACCAGAAGTGAAACAGTCTCCCTCAACAACGTGAGTAGGCCATTTAACACTTCAAAGTACCCGGTAGTTTGTGCACCCCATCTTGGGTCTATCCTAGTAGCATAAAACAGTAAATGAAATAATACAACGGTGGCTACAACCTCAATCCGGATGTGCCCCGCAAAAGAATATTACAACATATTACAATTTACATCGAATGAAAGATAAAAACTCTCATCTCACATCCCCGGCTATTCATCCACGACGATCCAATGAAGTTCATATACACAAACCAATATCCATTACAGAAATGTGCAACCCCCAACTAACCGACATACTAGCAATTAGCGGAGGTTTACGAACACATCAAACACAACTAGAAACATCAAACAACATAAAACCGCGACTTCGAAACACCAGGTATTTGCCACAGTAAAGAGTTTATAGTAAAATCAAAATTGGCAAAAACAAACAACTCCTGAAGCCTTAGATTAAAGTAAAAAAGCCACACCCCAAAAATGAAGCATTTCCTCCATGCCCAGGCCGAGCTCGCCGGAAAATGGGGCAATGTCGCCGGCCCGTTTTTCGAGGAATTGTCTCGTTTTTGTTTGGTGTTCTTTTTACTGTTCAAATAGCACTCTGTACATGTTTAAATAATTTTCAGAGCCTGATTGAAAATCGACAGAAACTTGAATCTTGGGATCGTTGTTTTTCGGGTAGTTTCGGTTTGGCAGTTTAACTTGTTGTTTAATCTGTTAGCTATGGTTTAGTAGTCTCTGATACCATTGTAAGTCCATGTCACGCACCCCACGTGTTCGCGGGGAGGCAGAATATAAGAAAAACAATTATCAAAGCTTCGTAACACGGACTTGAGCATACGGATCGTGTCTAAACCATTACTAACAAACTACGAGAGGTTTAAGTACTCGGATTCGAAGTTATACCTCACGTTACTTGTCCTTCGGATCTTCATCGCTGTCCTCCACACCTCATAGGCTCTATGGAACATGGGCACCTCAATGGACTCCTCGAGTCAAAGACGTTCCACCCGAGAATCTATAGTCCGAGCTCCTATTTCGAATCTGAGATAACTACGGCTTCTAGTTTGCTAATCTAGAAGTCCTAGAGAGTGTAGAGTATTTAGATGGATTACTTAGTCACTTTAAACCCTAGGATTCTCAATGCATGAGAGCTATTAGGGTTTGAGGAAGAATATGAAGACTTGAGGAGAGAGAAGTGTTTTGTGATAATGAATGAACTATTCTCATTTGTGAATATCATGAAGCATAATAATATCATCAAAATAAATATCTAGCTAATATTCATCATGCTTCATTTAATTCACTAGATGAATCATCTAATGAGTCATGGATCATTTAATGAAACTTACACCTCATCCTCCACCTCATTTAGTTTAAATCACAAAAGAAATAAACACAAATGAGTCACCTCCTTCTAGAAGCTTCCCAACGAATAATGAGACTGTCCCTCCCATCCGTATTTCCGAAAAACACGGATAATCTTAGACTGAATAAATCCATCTATATAATACTAGAATCTGGCTTAAACCAAAGCCCGCTAGTATTATCTGCCCGATCATAGTACTTGCACAAGTGTACGTAAGTGATCGCGACCCTGCCGTAAAAACCATACGGCCTCTACACCTTTTTCCCAGTGTAGGGAAACTCTCTGTGTGAGACTCTAAAGACTCGACACTACGCTGGCTGTGGGTTTAACCACAGGCCGCAAGCGGTACTAGCTGTACGTAATGGTCCCCAGGTAGATGTCGATAAGAAGGTCGATGAGGAAACCCATCCGAACTCCTACTGAGCCTGTATGTGATAATCTCCGTACAGTCCGGTCTGTTCGTCTAGGACTATCGCATATCGGGCCTAGAGGGACGGTAAACGTGAGACCCCTAATAGCGGTATAAGTCGTGTCGGAGTGAAGCCCATTACATCTTGAGAAACTACTGGAACCTACGAGTAAATCTCGCTTGCCCTGTCCAGAGACTTTGCGTAATGGCTCTCCATACACAGCGCGATATCAACCCCTAATACCGGGAGAGACGAATCATGTCTAACCGCCACTGCCTCCAAATGCTTCGGGACTGCACCCAACTACTACATGTTTGCACGACTCCTTTAAGCCGTGGTAGGGTAGTAATCTAAGTACAGTGGGAACACACCCGAGGCGAAGTAGCAGTGTCAAGTCGACGGACTAAGCTGTTCTCATGTCACCTGGGAACTGCTATCTGACGATGGGTATAGTACCAACCTGCAGTTCCCGGCGAGTCCTGTTCGGTGTACCCATAACCTAACAAGCACCTGCATACTGTCTCCAGTACGACGTACTGATGGCTGTGGAACATACCATCTCCCCAGCTGGTATGAGAAGCGTATACACCAGTCTACTCCGGAGTATCGATGCCCCGTCTCGATAATCCTACGACCAGGGACCTGTATAGGATGTTGCTTATAGACTACCCAGCTCCCACTAGTGTGACCGCCATCACAACGCTGGTAATAAAGAAAACATCCTATGGGCTCTACTAATATGTATCAGCGATATGTTAAAAGAAATATATGCACATATTAAAGTAGAAACAAACCAATTTGCATACTACCATTTTTAGAAAGACTGTCAATACAACTGTGAATATCCCAAGCTTCCATTAAGTAATATACAAACTAGTATGATACAGTAATGGCCTCTAGGGCATAAACACTAACAGCATACTCACTAAGTGTAGTGAGTAGGTATCAAGCAGATCCAGGAGAGAGTCACTGCACAGCTGCGAAGAACATTCTCAAGTGCTTAAGAAGAACTAAAGAGATGTTCTTGGTGTATGATAACGGTGAACTCCAAGTGGAGTCCTTTACCGATTCGAGCTTCCAGAGTGATAAGGACAACTCTAAGTCAGTCTCGGGATTTGTACTTACCCTCAATGGAGGGGCGGTTTGTTGGAAGAGTTCCAAGCAGGAAACCGTGGCAGACTCGACGATGGAGGCTAAATACATCGCTGCCAACGATACTCTCAAAGAGGCTGTCTGGATGAAGAAGTTCATAACTGTACTTGGTGTGGTTCCGTCTATCGAGCATCCAATACGTTTGTATTATGATAACAATGGAGCTGTGTCTTTGGATAAGGAACCCAGGTCCCATCAGCGATCCAGGCATATTCTGAGGCGGTATCACCTGATCCGGGAGATAGTTGATCGCCGGGAGATCGAGGTCAGAAGAGTTGACACGAAGGACAACACAGCGGATCCACTCACAAAGGCCATACTCCAGATACAATTTGAGACACTCTTCGAGATGTTGGGTATGAGATACTACAATAACTGGCCTTAGTGCAAGTGGGAGATTGTTAGTTATGTGTATGCCCTAGAGGCCATTATTGTACATGTGATGTATATTATAGTGGATACTTGGATATATATAGAGAAGACTTTCTTGCTCAACATGATAGTATGCTATCTAGTTGCTCTTTGTCTTAACAAGTAGATTTGTATTGTGATACTTTCTTGCTCTCACATGTTGATAAAGCCCTTAGGATGTGTACTTGACTACCAGGACTATGATGGAGATTATACTAGTGGGGCCAGGGAGGTCAACAAGTAAATCCTTTAATTGTTCCTAGTAGAGGGTGTATCGAGACAGGGCATCGATAGTCCAGAGTAGACTAGCGTATACGCTTCTTGACCCATATGATGGGCGATGGATGATCCCACATCCATTGGTGTTTGACATCAAAGATACTATACAAGTGCTCAATGGAGACTGGGTACACTGAACGGACTCACCGAGAACTCCTAGTTGGTATTATACCTATCGTCAGATAGCAGTTCTCTGGTGACACTAGTACAGGTTAGTCTGTAAACCCGAGATTGTCATAGAGTCTTGTGTGATTCCCACTGTGCTTTGATTTCCACCTTACCACGTTCAAGAGAACGTGCAAAACGGTGGCTTTTGGGTACAGTCCCGTATCACATGGAGGCAATAAGCGATAGGAGGGGATTCGTCTCTCCCGGTATTGGGGGTTGATGTTGCGCTGTGCTCGATTGGCTATAACAGGAAGTCCCTGGCCAGGGCTGATACGGAGATTTACTGATAAGTGTTATCAATAGTTTCTCGACCCGTTATGAGCCTCACATCGGCACGACTTATCGGTTACTAGGGTCTGACGTTTACCATCCATAGACTGGATATGCGACATATCAGACGAAGAGACTGGACTGTACGGTAGTGTTACTGACATGCTTTACAGGAGTTAGAGCGGGCTTGCTTGTTGATCTTCTGATCGCTCAATACCCGGATAGCCGTTATGTCCAGATAGTACCGCTGACGGCTTGTGGGTGCCTGATATGATCATCACCTACTGCCGGCGTATTGACGAGTCTTTAGAGTTCTACACAGAGGTTTACTGGCTCAGGCAAAACGAAGTAGGAGCACATATGTGATATGTGCGGGACCGAGATTAATACGAGTATGTGATACCGTATTCTATTCTCGCGATTTATGATATCGGTCGGTTATATGAGATATAGCCGGGTTATCAAATCAAGTGTTGATTCGATAAGTTGATACAAATAATATTAGTCGGTCATACGAGATATAACCGGATTATTAAATCAAGGGTTGATTTAATGATTTAATGTATAATTATATATTTGATATATTAATTTACATTAACTAATATTAACTCACTTAAGCATTTCTTTTCTCACTTATGCATTTAATATATATATGTGATATATATTAATTGTATTTCTTTTTGTATCATGTTTGATGCCACATGCTACATGGGTGTATGAGACTTACACCATGCTAATGATAATGTAGGGTTTATTTATTTAGAGTAAATCAAATATTAGTTAGAAATTAGTCACATGGGTTAGCTTAGTGGAAGCTTGTAGAACCATTGACTTAGTCCACTAGTTTTGTCTTGCACTAGATATTTATTAACCCAACCATTATCTAAACCCATGGTTAAGTCTCTACATGAGTTATATGAGATATTTCTCAACCATGGTTGCCATTCACTCTCTCATCCATTATTTGCTTCATCTTCTTCTTGCTCATGAGGGAGCTCTCTAGTTTTTTTTTTTTTTTGAGAGGAGAAGAAAAATAGTGAGAAAAAGAATTCTAAAGTGAGCAAAATTCCTACTTCATCATCCTCTACTAGATTAGCCATTTAGTTTAGGGTGTTAGTTTCACTAATCTCTAATTAGTGAAGAGGCAGCTTGGGTTAGTATCTCCTCTACGTAGATCATTTTCGGCCTCGAAGACATCGTGCAAGCTTATTCCTTTGATCTTATGGAGCTGTTCTAGAGTCCGCAAGATCACTACTTGGAGCGAAGGGACTACCACTCGGGGCGCACGTAGGTGTTGTAGCGCCCGCTGGTCACGTGCCTTGCACGCGACCGCTGGTCACGTGCGCTGCACGTGATCGCGGGGCGTGCACGCACGTGGGCACTTTAGTGCCCGTGGGTCACGTGCGCGCACGTCGGTGCTTTAGTGCCCGAGGGTCACATGCGTGCACGTGTGCGCTTTAGTGCCCGGGGTCACGTGCGCTACACGTGACCATTGGGCGCTTTAGCGCCCGCGGGTCACGTGCGCGGCACGCGACCACGGGAAACACCAGCGGGAAGGGTCCTAGTCCCTAGGTTGGGGAGTTGAACTCTCAAGGGGTTTTGGAGTTGAACTCTTAACAGAAATATAATTTATGGAGTTAAACTCCAACAGATATAGAAAGGAGTTAAACTCCTAGGAATGTTTGGCTCTTCTTTTGAACCTTGGATCCTCCCAACGTGGGATTTTTGGAGATGGGTCTCCTTCTTCTTCCTCTCGGTTGGCCGGATCTTGGGGGAAAAGGGGTGTGAGATTCAAAATCTCCCCTTTCAGAGATTTAATCGGAGATCCGAGCTCCCCTTTGTGGGTTTTATGGTGAAAAACTACTTCTTTTTGAAAAAGAAAGAGTTAAACTCTTAATTTAATTCGAAAAGAGGAAGAAGGTTTTAGACCCTTGAGAAAGGGGAAGGAGGCACAAACCCTAGAATTTTAGAGAATGAAAAATTCTATATTTTATTCATCATCATGTTGCCTTATATAGGCTTACACATTTACATATAGCCCCTTGGGCTTTATAAAATGGCATTTTGCCCATCTCATGCCTCATGTGCTCATTTCTTCTGCACATAAGCCATGAGCTTTACAGAAATTTGGCTTTATATCCATTTTCTTACATTCATGCATAAAAAAAATTACATCAAAATTATTTATTACATGATTTTTTATTTCGGCATGAAGGAGGCCGGCCGCTTCATGTTCGGGCTCGACTCGGGCATGAGCCCACATGATCTGGGCTTAGGCCCACCTGGCTTGGGGTTGACCTTGACTTTGACTTGGTCAACCGGGGTGCAATTTTCGATCCCAACCTTCGGGAATCACGGGCTTCTTTATGGGCCTGCTTGAGCTTTGGCTCAACCTATTAAAGACTGAGATCCCCTTTTTAGACGGCTCGTTGAGAGGAGCCATTGCGGTCATCAGTCGGTGGAAGACCAACTTCTTGGGAGCATCGGGCTGCCGCGTTGAGGCACTGACGCTCATTGGTGGGGGCATGGTCCCGAAGAACAGCCCAGTAGTGGCTTTTGTTACTTGCCCCACTGGCATTGAGAAGATAGAGGTCGTGTTGGGCCCATAAGTCACTCCTCCGGTTGAGATGGAGCGAGAGTTGTTGCATGAGGAGAAATTGAAAGTCATTGATTTTTTTTCCTGCACAGGAGCACGACACCAGGCTTTAGTACCTTGAATTTAGGGGTAACCATAGCGAACCGCGATTTTGTTCGCGAAACACGACACACGAAGTGTGGAGTGGAAAGAGGAAAAGATCCCACTGGGCGTGCCAAAATCTGTTTACCGCCGAAAACGGGAGACGAAACCGGGATGGATCATCTTGACTGAATTTGGGGATGGATGTATGTGCACGGCGGCGCCCCGGCCGTCAATCCGAGGCCAAAATGTGGAAACGGTACTTTTACGAAACTTGTAAACCTGCACCACCACGCACTATAAACCCGGATCGGGCCATTAACCTACTCCTAGCTAACTAGAGAAGGGGTAGAGAGATATACCGAGCGATCCGTGTCCTTCGGTCTTCTCATCGTCGTCCCGATCTCCCCGCGGAATCTCCGGTCTTCATCTCCTTATCGGAATGGCACCACATCGCCGGGTTCTTTTACGGGCTCCCACCTCTGGACCGAGGCAACTCGGGTTCGAAATTGGTGAGTCGACATGTCCAAGAATACTATAGATGAAGTGTAGAACTCTTTTGTCTCGATGAGGTTACTAGAAGTTGCCTTGTATTGGTGGAGGAATGAGAAGCAAGCTTTTTGAGATGAACAAGGGGATTTTTGCATGCATCAAGAGATCAAAATGCCTCACACAAATTTAGACAGCCCCTACACTTGTGGCCGGCCCCTCTCATAAGGAAATAAGAGAATGGAGGGAATGAGAATGAAAAATGAGTGAGCCCCAACATAATGCACGAGAGAGAAAGGGTTATCTTCATGAATAATGATCACTACCAAATCCAAATCAACTCTCATCATCAACAACCATGAGGAACAAAAAGGTAATCATGAGAGGCAAGAACCATGATGAACCAAAAGTCAAATGATGGTTAAAACATCATGAAACTATCATGTGCCATAAAAGTCTTCTCCTTTGTTAAATGCACAATTGCAAATAACCCGCTCCACCAAATTTCAGCCAAAGAAAGGAAACAAAGGAAAATGGCCGAAACGGAATGCAAACTGGCAACTTCAGAAAAACGATCCCGTAATAAATTACAGGAAAACACCACGACTGTATATACATACCCGCATTTGTATTCCGACCGAATACAAATGCAATGAGACAAAATCTACATTGTACAATACTAGGATTCGGCTTAAACCAAAGCCCACTAGTATTATCCGTCCGATCATGATCCGTACAATACCGCACGTATATGATTGAACCCTGCCATATCTCCATACGGCCTCTACAGCGTTTCTCCCGAAACTTGAGAAACGGTCTGTGGGGGACTCTAAAGACTCGTCAATACTTTGGCTGTGGATTTAACCACTAGCATGTCAGAGGTATTAGCCATACGTAACGGGCTACCAGGTATTGACCAAAAGGGACGTCGATGAGCGAACTCATCCTGACACCCTACTGAGCCTGTCAGTGACAATATCCGTACAGTCCGGTCCAATCGTCTATGAGCATCGCATGGCGGGCTTAGGGGGTTGGTAAAAGTCAGACCCCCAAAAGCGGTACAAGTCATGTCGGAGTGTAGCCCAGAACACCCTGAGATACTATTGGAATACCTACCAGTAAATCTCCTGCCTTGGCCAAGGACTTCGTGTAATGGCACTCCTAGACACAGCGAGACCTCACCCCCAATACCGGGAGAGACGAACCCCTGCAGATCTGCTCACTGCCTCCATGTGGTTCGGGACTGTACCCAACTAAAACCTGTTTGCATGACTCCTTTGAGCCGTGGTAGGGTAGTAATCAAAGTACAGTGGGAACTCACACGAGACAAATGACGATCTCAGGTCGATGAACTAACCTGTACACATGTCACCAGGGAACTGCTATCTGACGTTAGGTATAATACCAACTAGCATGTTCCCGGCGAGTCCTGTCCGGTGTACTCATAACCCAATGAGCACCTGTATACATCTTAGGTGAACCAACTGACACCAGTGGCTTGTGAGACCGGCCACCGCCCCTCGTCGGGGTCTCGACTGTATACACTAGTCTACTCTGGAGTATCGATGCCCTGTCTCGAAACTCCCACGACTAGGGACCTTTTAAGGATGTGCTTATAGACCCCAGCTCCCACGTATATGATCGCCATCACACTGTTGGCCGTCAAGCAAGAATCCTAAGGGCTCTATCAACGTGCAATAGTGACCTGTAAGGTCACCTGAAATAGTACACGATGATAAAGATAAACCAGATAGCATACTATCATCTTGAGTAAGACTGTTCTAACGGTATAGGTCCTCTCTCAATCATTGCAATCACGTGCCTGTGATCCAATAATTGACTTTGAGGGCACTATCTCCAACAATAGATACTATTTGGATTTATCTGTCCACCTCTCTGAAGATGCCAAGTTGATTTATGGTACCATATATCGGAGGTTTGGACAGATGCGACCGTTATAGCAGATTTTATCAGATTTCCCCTCATTTGTGAAGGGTTTTTAATTATGGGGACGCTCTTCCCTGCAGGCGCAAGCCCCTACAATTAATTACGTTACCGCATTATGATTACCACTTTCTCCTTCTCTAGCAGTTCACTTCGTGTCATGTGTATTTTGGTTTATTTTGGTTGCCTGTAGATTGTATACAGAGACTAGTTTATGTCAACGCACGTAGGGCATGGATTAGTCCAAATCCGTATATTTGGGTTTGTTTTATTTAAGGACCGTTAATCTAGTTTGAGATTAAGATCGACTTAAATGTATATGATCATTTAGGGCTCGATTTGTTTTTGCTAAGGATACGTTAGTCCGATTTAAGACTAAGATCCACTTAACAACATTTTAAGATCTTTTTTTATTTAATACCCAGCAATAGAGCATTTGGACTCAGTTGCAAGACTTAGCAACTTAGCCAATTTAGGCATTAATCTGCTTAGTCTTCCCCCCACCTTTTTAAAAAAGTGCTAAGCACTTGTTTGGTCTCTGTTTATTCAGTCCCCTTTTTTTATGAAAAAAGTGCTGAGCACTTATTTGAGTTCTGACATTCACATATAATCATGTGGAGCTTTCAGTTATGGGCATTGCCCAATAAGTGTTGAACACTTTAATCATTTTGTCTTTATATAGAGTGTTAGGCATTCTTTATGGCGTCCACTTGCTTTTCATGTGCGGCGCTGGGCGCTGCCCAATGAGTGTTGAACACTCAGCTGTTTTGGGCTATTGTGGAGTGCTAATATAACACCCTAGTTCGTTATACCATGACTTGATTTGATTAATTTATATATATTGGATGGCTATTTTTTGATTTATTTCTGTTATGGGTGTGAATATTATAATTGTTATTTATGGTTGAATCCAACCCGACCCGCATGCTGGAAATCCGTTTTGATTCCTGTTTGTGATTTATCCCAGCTAATTATGATGATCCGTGCACTTTCATGTTCTATATCCTACATATCTGTATTTTATCTGGCATCTACATTTTTTAATAATACATTTATAATCAAATAATATATTTTAAAAAAAATATCTAGCATGGCCTACATCATACCTTGACCTTGTGGTGGCATCCGTACATCGTGTTCTCGTACCGTTTAGTAAAACGGATTCGTTTGGATCGCTACATGCACGGTACGTGTGTCCGTTCTTGGGGGTATGCATTTTCGTTAACCGGACATCGTATTTTGGTTTTGGTTGATACGTATATTATCCGTATTTTTAAACCATAATTTTAGACCCAACTCGGGGGTATTTTGGAGTAATTTTGTATTAGCCAAAATCTCAAATTTTCCTTAATATTATATTATTATATTGTAACCGTTAATAGTTAGATTTCTAACAAAAAGATTTCTAAAAAAAGATTTTTTTCGAAAAAATCCAAATCTTAATCATATCCTCACAGATCCCCTCGCCTCAAATCTCACACTGCTCCTCTCTCTCTCTCGTACTATATATATATTTTCTTTTAAATTTTTTTTAAAAACCTTATTCAAAACCCACGTCCCCTCTTCTCTCCTTCTTCCCCAGTTTCGCCTCGTCTCGAAACCCTAACCCAAGCTTTCGCCGCGCCTCACCTCCTTCGCCGTCTCCTCGACCCCGATCTCCTCCTCTCATCCTCTCATCCTCTCTGACTCCTCGTCTCCTCACCACCTTCTCCCGAGCCCCTGCAAATCCAAAGCCCCGACTGCACGCCCACGAACCCATCACCTCCCCTCGCCGACGACCCCTCGCCTCCACCCTTGTCTGCATCTCCTCACCCTCGGCAACCCACGACCACCACCTCCATCACTTCCTCTCTCCCAACACCAGAGCTTTCCCCGCTGCAAAACCCAAGAACCTCGACGAGAACCCATCATCTCCTCTGTCGCCATCGCCTCACACAGCCGACTCCCTCGCCTCAATACCCTTGTCACCACCACATCATCATCACCTCCACCTTCATCACCTCTCTCTCACTTTCCCCGAGCCTGTACCTACAACCCGCAAGAAACCCACCCTGCAAACCGACCTCGATCCGACCCCATCGCCGGAAAACCCATCGTCGAAGTCACCTCCCCTCGTCTCTGATCCCAAAACCCAACCTAGCAGAGCAACCCTATTCCTTCTCTTCTTTTCTTTCTTTATTTTCTTTTCTTTTCTTGATTCTTACTTTTCCGGTGATTGCCGGAGCCGTGCACGTTGCTGACGATTCGGACGACCCAGTCGTCGTCCTCAGCCAGCGTGGTCACATTCTTGAGTAGCTTGGTTTAGTTCTGTACGTGTGTGTGTGTGCATTGCGACATTTACCCGACGTCGAACGTGACGTACACACCCTGTCGTAAGATCCGATCAGGAAAGTTTATCTTATTACATGCTATGTTACTATGTTTATATCCTTATGAATAAAAATATCATATGTTTACTACATTGTGCATCATATGTTACAGTTTTACGGTTTTACAATACCCGTTCGCATCCATACAGTTTATCACATATCTAGTGGCATGCAAGTTTATCTCGCTACAGGCTATGCAACATATTTTATATCTATATGTATAAAAATATTACATATTTATTGCATTTCACATCCATGTTACAGTTTTACCGTTTTCCGATATCCGTTCGTATCCGTGTTATTTAGTATATATCTATTTGCATGCCATGTCATATTATATCATGTTACCATTATATTAGCACCCCATGCTTGATAATGTGCATCATACGTAGTCATGGAGTTATAGATGTGATCCCTGATAGACATTATACATCCATGCTTCTACTGTGCTCCGATACTTGCTACATGTTACTTTTAGGCATCTGTTTGATACATTGTGCACTACCTGACATGACCTGATATACCACTGCTTGACTTGATATCTGATCTTGTTACTAATGCCGAAAATCCTGACAAGTTGTCCTGACGGACGTATCCTGTTGTCTATATAGACATGTAGGGTTGCTAGGCACGCGCACAAGGGTCTACGAGGCATCAACCATGCCCGATTTAAAATTTAGCCGTGCCGAACAACCCGAATACGGAACTTTAAACTAGAGATTAGGCGAAAACAAGCATGCTAAACACTTTAACACTAAGTGAGAGGGATTACAACCTTTGTAGATCCGGTCCTTCACTTCATATGCTCCGTGTTGTGGTCCCTTTGCTGCGATCATCGGGATCCGGACTCTCGAGAGGTTCCATGAAGAGAAAGACGCAACCTTTGCTTCCGATCTTCGATACTTTGATGATCTACCTTGAAGTTTCTTTAACACAAGCTAACACTCATGAAATGATGTGAACACCCTCATCTAAATGGCAAGGGAAGATGAGGATGATGAAGTAGGATTTTTGCTCTCTTTATTTATCTTTTTCTCATATTTATTCATCACCTTTGAAAAAACAAGCAAGGTTTTTCATGGAAGAATGAAGGAGGAAGAAGATGAATAATCATTTGTGATGAATAATAAAAAGGTTATCATAATTATTTATGCAACCATGGTTGTAGTAACCAATGTAGAGAGTTTACTAGGGTTAGGGTTTGGGTTGGGTTAAGTGTGAGTCATGGATAAAGATCAACACAAATATCTTTATCATGACAAAGTAAAACCATCTAGAAACATCTAGAATGCATTAACCGAAATCAAACCCTAATCTTGTTTAAACTCCTCTAATCATGTCGCATTAATAATTATAACATGTTACAATATTATATATCACATATACAATATTTATTGCAACAAAATAAATAATACAATTAACATATATCGTATATATATCAATGTATTATCCGAGTGAGAAAAAGAATCTTTTAGTGAGCTAATATTAGTTAATGTCTTTTAATATATCATATATATTATTATACATTAAATTATCGAATCAACACTTGATCCGACAATCCGGCTATATCGCATATAACCGACTAATATTTATCCGTACCGATTCATCGAATCAACACTTGATCCGATGACCCGGCTGATATCAAATATCGCGAGAATATAATACGGTATCACATATCGCATTATCCTCGGTCCCGCACATATCACATATGTGCTCCTACTCCGTTTTGCCTGAGTCAAGAAACCTCTGTGTAGGACTCTAAAGAATCGTCAATACGCCGGCAGTAGGTGATGATCATATCAGACACCCACAAGCTGCAAGCGGTCAGCTAAACGTAACAGCTACCCAGGTATTGAGCGCTCAGAAGATCAACAAGCAAGCCTGTAACTTCTCCTGCGAATCCAAACAGTAACACTCCCGTACAGTCCGGTCTCGTCGTCTGATATGTCGCATATCTCGCCTAGGGGTGGTAAACGTCAGACCCCAGTAGCTTGATAAGTCGTGTCGATTTGAGGTCTATAACAGTTCGAGAAACTACTGATAACACTTACCAGTAAATCTCAGCAACCCTGGCCAGGGATTTCCGGTTATAGCCAATCGAACACAGCACAACATCAACTCCCTATACCGGGAGAGACGAATCCCCTCCTATCGCTCATTGCCTCCATGTGATTCGGGACTGTACCCAAAAGCCACCTTTTTGCACGCCCTCTTGGACGTGGTATGATGGAAATCAAAGCACAGTGGGAACCACACAAGACTCTATGACGATCTCGGGTTAACAGACTACTCTGTACCAGTGTCACCGGAGAACTGCCATCTGACGTGTGGTATAATACCATCTGGGAGTTCTAGGCGAGTCCGTCCAGTGTACCCAGTCTCCACTGAGCACCCGTACACCATCCTTGATGTTAAACACCGATGGATATGGGATCATCCATCGCCCATCATATGGGTCAAGATGCGTATACGCTAGTCTACTCTGGTGTATCGATGCCCTGTCTCGATACACCCTCGACTAGGAACAGTTATAGGATGTACTCGTCGACTACCGTGGCCCCACTAGTATGATCTCATCATAGTCCCAGTAGTCGAGTACATATCCTAAGGGCTTTATCAAGATGTAATATAGAGACAATCAGAGTACATGTTAAGATAAAGTACAACCAGATAGCATACTATCATGTCGAGCAAGAAAGTCCTCCCTATATATGTCCTAGCATCCACTACAATATACATCGTATGTACAGTAATGGCCTCTAGGGCATACATATAACTAACAATCTCCCACTTGCACTAGGGCCATCTGTTATGGTATCGCATACCCAACAATTAGCTGCGGTTGAAGTTTCTCATACTCAACCATCCCGTAAAAGTCTCTGCTGGGAAAAAGGCCTTTGTGAGTGGATCCGCGCTGCGTCCTCTGTGTCTACTCTCCTAACATCGATCTTCCTGGAGATCAACCATCTCCATGATCAGGTGATACTGCCTAAGAATTATATCTGGATTTCTGATGGGACGGTAGTTCCTTGGCTAAAGCCACAACTCCATTGTCACACAATGGTAGGAACGAAGTTCATCTTATGAACTTATATATATCCAGACTGCCTCTTTTGGTAGAATCCTTGGTAACGATGTATCTTGCCTTTAATCGTCTAGTATGTCACGGTATCTTGCTTGGAACTCTTCCAACATACCGTTCCTCCATTAAGGGTATAGACAATGCCTGCGACTGACATTCATTCGTCCTTATTACCCTGGAACCCTTCCAGTGGTTCTCCCCAGGATCGATTGATACCATCTCACTGCAACTAGTGAGTATCCTAACATCCAATTAGATCTATCTCATAGATCCAAAACCCAGGATTTAGGAGGTATCACTTTGATCCTATATGGAGAATCCTTGTGATAAGCGGAGATTGACCGTAGCATAGGAAACTCCTTCCTTATTAAGAGTATGTCATCCACGTACTCTACGAGGATCACCACCATACTCTCTACTACCTTTTCGTATATACAAGGTTCATCTACCATTTTGATGAAGTCAAACTCTTTGACTACCACATCAAAACAGATGTTCCAACTCCACGATACCTGTTTTATCATATAAAACATCTTGCACACGTTTCCGCTGCTCCCACAGTCTACGAAGCCCTCTGGCTGTGTACTTATAGACGCTATCTTCTAAATCATCATTTAGAAAAGCAGTCATGACACCCAACCACCAGATATCGTAGTCATGGTATGTAGCCGTGGCAAGTAGGATCTGGATGGACTTAAGCATATATCCTTAGAAAAGGTTTCAACATAATCCATACCTGGTCTATGATGCAAACCTTTAACAAGTCTAGTTTTGAAAGTCTCAACTTTTCCATGTACACCAAGTAATCTTCTCAAGATATACTTGCTCCTGATGGGGATTTAACCCTTCAGATAAAGCAACCAAAGTCCATACTTTGTTGGTGTATAAGGATTCCATCTCAGATCGCTAAGCATCCAGCCATTCTTATAGAGTCCCACTCCTGATGGCCAGCTCGAAACTAGTTGGGTCATCATCTCATGATGCAATCCTCGCTCCCACTGTCATAGAGAAACCAAAGTATCTCTCAGGTGGGTGAGGAACCTTACTAGATCGGCGGAGAGGCTGAGGTTCGTTGGTAACTATTGAATCCTTTGGTTCTATCAAATCATCTGCTGTAGTTTGTATAGCTGGAACCATTCCAGTTCTACATAACAGACCTTTCCTCGAGCTTGTCCGGATTTTGCTTTTAGACATAGCCCGGACAACCCCAAATCTTAACAAGCTTAAGATATGGGCTCTTCCCTTTCCATATCATATATGAAGTGGTAGGCAATTGATTTGATTTGAACCCTATTCAATAGGTATGCAACTTCTCAAGTGCATAACTCCCTAAAGGAAATAGGAAACTCAGTAGTACTCATCATAGAGCACACCATATCACATAGGGTGCAATTGCTCCGCCCCGATACACCGACGTGCTGTGGTGTATTCGAAGGAGTAATGCTGAGAGAGAATCTCATTCTCCTTTAGAACAGTCCAGGAATTCCGTGCTCAAGTATTCTCCTCCTTGATCTCATCAAAGGACATAATACTTTTACCCGTATTTTGGTTCTCTACTTCTAATTTATATTCTGTGAATATCTCAAAAGGTTCGGACCTGTGTTTCAGCAGGAACATATGTCTGAATCTTGAGAGATTATCAGAGAATGTAATGAAGTACAAAGAACCGATCTTGGCATATGTAGACAGGGGACTTTCATACATCAGCATGTATCAATCCCCAGAGTTCACTAACTCTTTCTCTGTTTCCAATAAACAGAGCTGTAGTCATCTTATCTTTGTGACATGACCGGCAAGTTTCACAAGATGTAAATTCAAACTAATTTAAATATGCATCTATATGTAACTTCAGCCAGTCGGGTCGCATTGATATGACCTGGTCTACAATGCCTCAAGAAGGATTCGTTCATTTCTGAACTCTTCCTCTTGTGTGTGTTCTATATACTAAGAACTGTAATTTGATTTAGAACGTCAATGCTTTTAGATAACGTGCCTGAACCGATCAACTCTTGATATAGGAAATGTTCAAAACATTATCCAACAATACAAAATTATATCCTTTCTTTACTAATAAAGAGACTGATATGATTTTGTATATCAGGTTCGGTATCTAATAACATTTGTTCAGAATCAATGTATTCCGGTAATACAGGGTGACAGTGACCAACAGACTTGGCTGCAACACTTGCACCGTTTTCTGTCTCATGAAACTTATCACCCGTTCTCAGTTCTCTACCTATCTGTAGCCCATGTAACAGATTACATATGCGGGATCCTGATCCGGTATCACATACCCAGGACGTAAAGGATACTGAGAAACAGTTCTGTGTAATGAACACACCCGAAGATGATGCATCAACATGCACTTTCTTCGTTTGGGCGGCACGGGAAATCTGGTATTCCCCAATTTCCTGCTCTGTCTTATAACAATTATAAGTTGGAGCGGGACCAACGTTCCCCAGCTCAGTATAATAAGCGGGTTCGGTCAATATATCCGTTTTATTATCTTGATTAAGGCGTGATATGGTCGCTTTCTGGAGAGAGAGAGAAGAAAACACTCAGCGTATGCTCTTGCAAGATTAGATTGGTTATCTAATATATCTAATCAGGATGTCTCCCACTGTTTTAATCAAATCTTCCTTCAAACCCTAAAAGGAAAGACTAGCCGGGATTAATTACACGCTACAAGTTCGCCAATCTTTCAGCCAGGCCAGTGTCGGTACTTTGAGGGAGGTCCCCCGTGCTTTCGCACGAACCTAATTAAAGTAAACCTCGTTTTCCCAGAGGCGTAACCCCGTTAACACCTTTCTAGACACCTACTTGATCGGCTAATTGTAATGTGTAAAACACTCCCAGGAGTAACTCTTACTCGTAGCGGATATCGGGATCCAACTATCTTATAGAAGGTATGCAATCTCATTGCAAATTTCAACACTTGAAATTCCCAACAATATTTTGCCCCAAGCGATCTATGACCTTGACTGAGTCAACAAACCATAGACCGCAAGTAAAGTTCAACCCGTACATTTCTTGATTGAATTAAACCCACCCGCACGACCCTTGACTGAGTCAACAAGGCCGCACGACTACCCTAATCCAATCGCATCATATGCTTTGCAGATAAGCACTAATCAGCTACCGCACACTACGCCTTGACTGAGTCAACAAACGCAGCACGAATACTAACTATTACTTATCTAAAATGACGGAGGGCTACGACAGGTTTTTAAGAAAACCCTTTGCGTAATGAACTTTATATCGTTGTAGAATCGAGTGATTTTAAATGGAATGTTTTTGAGGCTTTTCTAGTTTTGCTAAAGGGGTCACTCCCGGTGAAGGGATCGTCGGCCCTTTCCTCATCGAATAAGGTGCAGGATATTTCACAAATATCACTATGCAAAGCAAGAACTATAGAAGCAATCAAAAGACAAACCGAGTTTGTAGCATCTGCCAGTCATCGCTAAAGGAGTCACTCCCGGTGAAGGGATCTCGGTCCTTTCCTTATCGAATAAGGTGCTGGATGTTCTACAAGGAACACCACTATGCAAAGCAAGAACTGTAGCTACCAGTTTTTAAACAAGTTTCTACAACATCTTAGGTTTCTTTTATTTCATTAATCTCATTAATGAAGTCCCATTTTAATTATGCTTCACAAGCATCTCTTTTGAAACGAAATCTGCAATATAACATATATCTCATATATATAATATATAAACATTCGTCTCAGGCAGTAATATGATCTCATCACAGAACATTACAGCAAAAGAACATATATGAAATATTGGATATACTAGGACGTCCGTGTTTTTAATACGAGCCTGTATAAAACACGGATTCCACGGTCGCAATGAATAGCCAAACCCACATCCCTAGACCCCTACGAGAGCGGCAAGTAACACTGCCAATTCTAGGGTTAGGAGACCCGGTCTCGACTCCTCGAGATGGTCTCCCACTGGACCCTAGAACCCGGTTACTTGTGCTCCCCGCCTTGGGTCTACCTAATGCGGAAAAGTAAATAATATACAACGGTGACATCTTCCGCTACCTGGAAGTGCCCCAATAAAAGAATATTACATACAAATGAATTTTACATGAATGAAAAAGGAAAAACTCTCATCTCATATAAAACCCCCGGCTATTCAAACGCGACGATCCAATACAACATATCACAGCAACACATAATATCTCATATCATCAACGTAAGCAAGTATGCGTATCCCGATTGTCGTTGATGTGTAGCAACGAAGCCGGCGATACACCACATACTACGCTTACGGTCACAGAAAAGAAAGTGTAAAACTACAACAGTTGGAATCCGCAACCTCCTTAGACATCGCATGCCTAACCAAATGAATTCCTTAGACATCACATGCCTAACAATTATAAACCCCGCATTATAGTCTCATTATCGAAAACTCTTTTCAATGTCAAGTCGGGCAATTCAACAGGATTCCCGACGTCCTGATCGAATGCTCGTCGCAAACTTTAGTAGACGGCCGCACCCCCGATACCGTCGATGAAGTGCACCAAGGCGGAACACCGCTACCGGGAGCACCCGAACGGATGCTTTCGGCGACGGGGGTTCTCCTATAGTCACTTGGTCGGGGCTATGGGGCGTAGCTGTCTATTAAGTTTACCCGGTGAGTATCCGCGTACGCTACGTGATTGCGACGGACTTTTGATCACATCAAAATTCCGTGGCAACCGATCAACTGAGACTAAACTGCTATGTTTATAATATTCAAATTAGTTATCACATAACTACCTGTGGATTCCAATTATTGTATCACATTCCAGATAAATAGAAAAAGTTAAACTTTCCGTTCGAATTGTCAAGTACCCAAGATTTCCCCAATATATCTCAACACTTGAAATCAGTTTAAAAACGTCCATCACATGCCACAGTACCAATGGTCCAGCCGTAGAAGGGTCAAGCCAACGCCTTACATGTGGCACGCCGTACTGCCCCAAACCCTAAGGTTCAAAGAGCAGTTCAAGACGGTCACATAATCGAGTTAAGGTTTGTTGTCTTCTAGAGGGTCCATCGAGTTACTTGCACGACTTAGAACATTCTTAAACACGAGAAAAATCCAACTTTTGAAAAATTTTCCGACAGGGTAAAAGGTGAGTTATTGATATCCGTTCGAACTTTTTAACAGTTTCTAAAAGTTATCCGGAAAACCACATAGACAAAATCTGATACTCCGATCGAAACATCGAATCCCCAAAATAACCCCAGAAAACTCAACTGTAGAATAAACATTAAAAATTCCCAGAGAACTCAGCACTGAATAAAAGAAGTTACTGTGCAAAAAGGAGTTGATGACGTCACCATTGCGCCGCGGAACCGCCGCAGAAGGCATGCTTCTGCCGCGGTTCCGCCGCGCTTTTTACTGATCACCAAAATATTTTTGTACCGTAATTCTTAGAATTCCCTGCTGAATTTTTTAAGCATTTTTAATATTGAAAAATCCACAATTTTCAAAAAAGGACAGAGAGCAATTTGGATTCGGAGTTTCGGGTTCGATCGGACTTCAAACTCCGTCTAGACTTCGCCTAAAGCTCTAGCTTGGCTCTGATACCACTGTAGGGTTGCTAGGCACGCGCACAAGGGTCTACGAGGCATCAACCATGCCCGATTTAAAATTTTGCCGTGCCGAACAACCCGAATACGGAACTTTAAACTAGAGATTAGGCGAAAACAAGCATGCTAAACACTTTAACACTAAGTGAGAGGGATTACAACCTTTGTAGATCCGGTCCTTCACTTCATATGCTCCGTGTTGTGGTCCCTTCGCTGCGATCATCGGGATCCGGACTCTCGAGAGGTTCCACGAAGAGAAAGACGCAACCTTTGCTTCCGATCTTCGATACTTTGATGATCTACCTTGAAGTTTCTTTAACACAAGCTAACACTCATGAAATGATGTGAACACCCTCATCTAAATGGCAAGGGAAGATGAGGATGATGAAGTAGAATTTTTGCTCTCTTTATTTATCTTTTTCTCATATTTATTCATCACCTTTGAAAAAACAAGCAAGGTTTTTCATGGAAGAATGAAGGAGGAAGAAGATGAATAATCATTTGTGATGAATAATAAAAAGGTTATCATAATTATTTATGCAACCATGGTTGTAGTAACCAATGTAGAGAGTTTACTAGGGTTAGGGTTTGGGTTGGGTTAAGTGTGAGTCATGGATAAAGATCAACACAAATATCTTTATCATGACAAAGTAAAACCATCTAGAAACATCTAGAATGCATTAACCCAAATCAAACCCTAATCTTGTTTAAACTCCTCTAATCATGTTGCATTAATAATTATAACATGTTACAATATTATATATCACATATACAATATTTATTGCAACAAAATAAATAATACAATTAACATATATCGCATATATATCAATGTATTATCCGAGTGAGAAAAAGAATCTTTTAGTGAGCTAATATTAGTTAATGTCTTTTAATATATCATATATATTATTATACATTAAATTATCGAATCAACACTTGATCCGACAATCCGGCTATATCGCATATAACCGACTAATATTTATCCGTACCGATTCATCGAATCAACACTTGATCCGATGACCCGGCTGATATCAAATATCGCGAGAATATAATACGGTATCACATATCGCATTATCCTCGGTCCCGCACATATCACATATGTGCTCCTACTCCGTTTTGCCTGAGTCAAGAAACCTCTGTGTAGGACTCTAAAGAATCGTCAATACGCCGGCAGTAGGTGATGATCATATCAAACACCCACAAGCTGCAAGCGGTCAGCTAAACGTAACAGCTACCCAGGTATTGAGCGCTCAGAAGATCAACAAGCAAGCCTGTAACTTCTCCTGCGAATCCAAACAGTAACACTCCCGTACAGTCCGGTCTCGTCGTCTGATATGTCGCATATCTCGCCTAGGGGTGGTAAACTTCAGACCCCGGTAGCTTGATAAGTCGTGTCGATTTGAGGTCTACAACAGTTCGAGAAACTACTGATAACACTTACCAGTAAATCTCAGCAACCCTGGCCAGGGATTTCCGGTTATAGCCAATCGAACACAGCACAACATCAACTCCCTATACCGGGAGAGACGAATCCCCTCCTATCGCTCATTGCCTCCATGTGATTCGGGACTGTACCCAAAAGCCACCATTTTGCACGCCCTCTTGGACGTGGTATGATGGAAATCAAAGCACAGTGGGAACCACACAAGACTCTATGACGATCTCGGGTTAACAGACTACTCTGTACCAGTGTCACCGGAGAACTGCCATCTGACGTGTGGTATAATACCATCTGGGAGTTCTAGGCGCAGTCCGTCCAGTGTACCCAGTCTCCACTGAGCACCCGTACACCATCCTTGATGTTAAACACCGATGGATATGGGATCATCCATCGCCCATCATATGGGTCAAGATGCGTATACGCTAGTCTACTCTGGTGTATCGATGCCCTGTCTCGATACACCCTCGACTAGGAACAGTTATAGGATGTACTCGTCGACTACCGTGGCCCCACTAGTATGATCTCATCATAGTCCCAGTAGTCGAGTACATATCCTAAGGGCTTTATCAACATGTAATATAGAGACAATCAGAGTACATGTTAAGATAAAGTACAACCAGATAGCATACTATCATGTCGAGCAAGAAAGTCCTCCCTATATATGTCCTAGCATCCACTACAATATACATCGTATGTACAGTAATGGCCTCTAGGGCATACATATAACTAACAAGACAAACCTGTACCTGCTTGATCCTGTGTTGGCATTAGCTCCAGATTATCAATACCTGACTTGAACACATAACCTTGAGGGTATGGCGAAATCAAAAGTGTAACTGAAGTGTAGCTTAAAAGGGTATTACTTGATCCGTGGTCCCGGGGGATAACGGGACAGAATCATTCGTGATTCATACTACTTGATCCGTGGTCCCCAGGGGGATAACGGACAGAACTATTCTTGGTTCATGCATCTTGATCCGTGGTCCCGGAGGATAACGGGACATATGCTTTTGAGTTACATGGAGGAGTACATTAATTGATTTCGAATAACTTTAGAATAGATAACCCAGTAGCACAATTTAGATTACACATCGCACTTTACATACACATATACACCCTCATTGTTTCATATCTGTATTTACTTGCTAGGTTCATGTTATCGTTTATATTCATGCCTGCATATATTGTTCCATCCTGATTATATTTTATTGTTTGATATTATGACGCACCGACGTCTGGGTTTTTGCATGGCCCAGTTCCTGTACCTTTATCGCTTGCTGACCAGGAGTACTTTAGCCGTCAAGCCGAACAGTGAGGAGCTTGTTAGTGATAGTTTAGTTTAGTTTTCTTTCCGCAGTTTTATTTTCCTGTTGTGAGCTCGTATTTGGGACGTACTTTCCAGATGTTATTGGTTATTGGATTTATTGCTTCCGCATATTTATATTCTTGACTCGTTTATTCTGGTAGATGGACATGTACTAGTTATTTTATATTTTTATTGTTCTTGATATCTTATAGACAAGCCGTAATGTGACCGTGGAGGGATTGTTTTCTAGCTACAGGTAGCATGGTTGGCTCTGTCACGTGCCGATCTTAGCGCACTCTGGGAAGCGGGGCGTAACAGGGTTTGTTTTGTATCAGAGAGCCATAAGATTTAGGTTAATCGGGTTTGATTATTTTGTAGTTGGGTATTGGACCCAATACAAGAATCAGAAAAACTGTAATTAGGAACATGTCCTGCTATATTTCTATCTTGCTATTCTTGAATCCATAGTTATCATTGTCACGACCCGAAAGGTACGGAGCGTGACTGGCACTTAAATTACTAAACGTCTCGAGGCGTATGTAATCTAAGTAAGCCAAAACCCAGAAATCAAAACCAATTGAAGCATTAGAGTGAAGAAAAACCAATTTATTGAAAGAGATTTTTATCAAATAAGTCACATCAAGTTTTTTTAAAAGCAACATCAATTTTTCCGAAAATTTCGGCAGAGTCTCCTTTGTAAATACTGTCCCAAACGGGTACAAAACATGAATATATGTAGAACATGAAATAAGGCATCCCCAAGCGGGAGCTAGCTCTTTGCCCAAGGCGGACTCAAAATCATACGCAATATAAATCTGTGTCAAGTATCGACATGAAATATGAATATCTCATTTATCCCGGGCTCCGGCAAACCGGACTGGCCCATAAAACTGATCTCGGGCTCAGGCAACCCGGACTGGCCCGAATCCTCATAACTCAAGATTACGTCGGTATCCTCCGGATATTCGCCGCGTCAGCAATTAACCGGTGGTGCTCCCCTGCCGGGCTCAACGCCATCATCTGCGACCATCTTGTCCCGGGGTACCGCATCGGGTCCACCATGCACCCACAGACAGTTCCTCCTCCTCCTCGAATCGGGTGTTTGATACTGCTCAAGCACCGAGAAATCTCATAGTTGACGATATATATACATCATATCAGGAGAAAACCGCAACTTACATTTTCTAAAATGGTAATATGTTCTTAAATCCTTGCGGTTTCCTCCAAATCCATAAATCTCATAAATACGGAAATCCTCGAGGAGAATCATAATACCTGAATGTCTATGATAATAACAATATGAAATGCGATGCGGAACTAGCAAACTACGCATGAACGATGATGCAATAAGATAAATGCACATGACTAGCAATCCTACGTATCCATTTTGATGAATTAAATGTTGGGTCACGGCAGCGCCCCGGCCGTCGAAACGCGGCCAAAATGCGGAACAAAAATTTCTAAACCGGCGCTACCGCTACCCGAATCCCGGATTTACCTTAAACCCAAAACTAGCAAACTATGAAGAGGTTAGAATTGTTATACCGAGTTGATCCAAGTCCTTCGGTCTTCATTCCAAGCTCCTAGCGGCTCCTTGATATGGTTTGGTTGCCGGTCTTCCTTCATCTCCGATGATCCACCCGAGAGATGTAGCTCCGGCTCTAGCTCCTCAACACAATGCATATGGAGCAACTAGGGTCTCTAGGATGCTACCCTAGAGAGCCTAGGATGTAGTGTGTAGGATCTTAGTGTTAGCTATCTCAAAACAAAGAAGGTGATAGCATCCATGGAAATCTAGATGAGGTGAAGCAAATGGTGATGGAGGAGCTCAAGAAGAAAATCTCAAGTGAACAAAACCTTCATGCTTGCAAGAAATGAACTCAACCATGAAAGAGAAAAATAGCATCCAAGGTTTTGTTCAAAGCATTTTTCCAATTTAAAAATCCTACCATACTTGAATAGTGAACACAAATGAATTAACAATTCATTTGTGTGCACTATTGCAAGCATGGTTGTCTGCATACCTCATCATGCTAATATCCACCTCATTTACCATTTAAATAAAATGGTCAAATCAAGAAATGAGGTGGCACCTTCTAGAATATTATCCGGTAAAAAATACGAATTACATTCAACTGTAAATATATCTGCATTCGTACCGAAATACGAATACCCAAAAAGATAGAATAACACAAAGAATATAATACTAGAATATACGTACCGAAATACATACACGTAAATTATTAAATCAATACCTGATTTAATAATCCGGCTCTAACCCGAGCCGGCTAGTATTATCAACTGTCCAATCGAAAGTCCGAGTACAATGTACATCAATCGATCGGAACCCTGCACGTATCCAATACGGCTACTACATCATTTCGCCAGAACCAGGGAAACCCTCTGTGTGGGACTCTAAAGACTCGTCAATACGCTGGCAGTGGGTTTAACCACAAGCACGTCAGCGGCACTAGCTGTACGTAACGGCTACCCAGGTATTGAGCGAAAGGGAGGCCGACGAGCAAACTCATGCAAAACCCCTACTGAGCCGGACAGTGACAATATCCGTACAGTCCGGTCTGTTCGTCTAAGAGTATCGCATATTGAGTCTAGGGGGGTGGATAAAGTCAGACCCCTAACAACGCGATATTTAGTGTCGGCATGAAATCCATCACCACCTGAGAAACTATCGATCCTGGATCGGTAGTTCTCATCCACCGTGGCCACGGATTTATGGTGATGGCCATTCGTACACAACGCGACATCAACCCCCAATACCGGGAGAGACGAATCCCCGACGATCCGATCACTGCCTCCATGTGGCTCGGGACTGTACCCAACTAAAACCTATTTGCACGACTCCTTTGAGCTGTGGTAGGATAGTAATCAAGCACAGTGGGAACTCACACGAGACAAATAACGATCTCAGGTCGACAGACTAACCTGTACACATGTCACCTGGGAACTGCTATCTGACAATAGGTATAATACCAACTAGCAGGTTCCCGGCGAGTCCGTCCATTGTACTCATAACCCAATGAGCACCTGTATACTATCTTAGGTGAACAAACTAACACCAATGGCTTATGAGACCTGGCCACCGCCCCTCGTCGGGGTCTCGATCAGTATACACTAGTCTACACTGGAGTATCGATGCCCGGTCTCGATACTCCTACGACTAAGGACATTTAAGGATGTGCTTATAGACCCCAGCTCCCACATATATGATCGCCATCATAATGCTGGCAGTCAAGCAAGAATCCTAATGGCTCTATCAACACGTACATGATGATAAAGACAAACTAGATAGCATACTATCATCTTGAGTAAGATTGTTCTATCGGTACAGGTCCTCACTCAATCATCATAATCACAAGTCCGCGACTATGATAATTGCCTTGAGGGCACTATAGCCAACAATCTCCCACTTGCACTTAAGGCAAATTATTGAGATGTCGCATACTCACAGCCTGTGTGGTACCGAACACCCAACTTCTCTACTAATCAGTTTCGTAAAGCCCGTTTGCGAAAATGATTGCGTTCGAGAAATAGCCTCAGTGAGTGGATCCTCTCCAATGTTTCTTTCTATATCTCTCTATATCTCAACTTCGCGGAGAAAACTATCTCCCGAAATGAGCAATACCTGTCTTAGAATTTGTCTGGATATCTGATGGGACCCAGTTCACAAATGAACTCCAAATCCAGCAAACTACTTAGACTATATTGTCCACTGAATTTAATCAGTATCATGCGCTATGCCTTTCCTCAGTATTCGCTTGGACCACCTGTCCAACATACTGTCCCTCAAAAGAGGGAAAAACTATAACTCTGACAGTCACTCTGTCATCCAGGTCACCTTGGAAGCCTGAAATGATAACCATCTCCCGAAGGAGGCTGCCGTTATCATATCCCTAGAACATCCATTTATGTTCAATAACTGCTTCCCAATGTTTCTCCAGGATTAGATTAATATATCTTTATTGCAGCTGGTACAAAAACAATATCAGGTGTGGTACTTGACATTTCATGATTAACTCAATTGCCTAAGCAAGTGATATGCTAATCATGCAGATCTCTCTCCCCTTTAATCTGTAAGATACCTTTAGAGAGGTTGACTCCATCACCTGCAGGTACACCACCATGCCAGGAGTCATCCATTCTAAAATATTTTTAGAATAATGTCAAATTACCCAAATTGGGATACTTCCCAAATCCAGATCTAAAACCATAGATCTAGTAACCAGAAAACCTGATATTATATCCATATCCTATGTGGAGAAACAACTGTGTGACAACCAAAGTATAACCGATCGTAGTATAGGAATATCTCTTCCTATCAAGTGCATGTCTTCCCAATACCTGGACATCACTCTCTACTACCTTCTTACCAGATCCATCTCCTATTCTGATGAGGTCAAAGCCTATGACTATCACATCAGAAATAGATGATCTATTTTCGCTATAATTGCTTTAGTCTATAAATAGATATAAGCCACTTGCCTACTATGCTTTTGCTGCTCCCACTGACTACAATAACCCTCTGGCAGAGTCATATACACGTGCATTTCCAAAGCTAGTTTAGAACGACGCTATACTCATCCTCCTGCCGGGTCTTATAGTCTAGAACAGCAGCAATGGTAAGTCTGGGTAAACAAGAACCTCCCTGTCACCATCACTGAGAAGACCGAAGTACCTCTCGGTTGCCTGAGGTTACCCACCAAATCTGCGGAGTGGCTAATGGAACGTCAAAACCAATTAAATCCTCAGGTTCTATTAAATCTTCAGTAATCGTTTGTGGTTCTGGAATCATTCCAGTTCTACCATACTCCCACTTTTGTTTTTCTGAAAAAATCCATTTTACTAAAACTGTGGCGAGTCAAGCACAACATTACATTAATCTTCCTGATGGTAGAAAGTTAACCCTCGTCAAAGCCCGGGATAACCCACAAACTGCCATTACTGAAACGTGCCTTAAGTTTATCCGGATTCTGGTTTTAAGCATCAGTCGGACAACTCCCTATACCTTAACATTGTCAAGATATAAATTGATTCTATATATATCTGATATAGAAACAAAAGCACTAATTTAATTGGAACCAGATTCAAAACATGCAGTTGTCTCCAGTGCATATCAATCAAATGGAAAAAGGCCATTCAGCATTACTCATCTAGGAGTGCATCCATATATGAGTAACCCGAAAGAGAAGCAAGTTCTCAAAACCATTACTATCAACGAAATACCAAACACAAGTATCTACATCTTTGACTTCATCGAAGAATCCTGACACTTCCAACAAATGGTTTTGTACTTTATTCTTATACCTATAACTTCTCAATATCTTGACCTTGCATTTCAACGAAATACATGTCTAGAACTTAGAGAAGTTATGAGTAAACAGAATATAGTACAAGTACCAACCCCTATTGTCCTAATGGATACTGGACAACATACAATACTTTGTATAAGTCCCCTGAGTGCAATGACTCAAACCCTGTGCGTCGTAGGTTGAAAAACTGTAGTATGGTTCAGAAGAATTACACCGCTGTTGAATGCACCTTACCTAATCACCAACCGATATAGGTAAATGTCATAGACATAATGTCAAAAAGATATATCTCACTTTATAAAATAAATGTACTGATATATCAGTCTGAAATTGGTGCATAACAACGGATATTCAAAACCAAATATTTGCCATCCGGCAAAATCCAGATGATTTCCTCAAATATCACCAATTACAATGAATTCCAATATAATGAGGATCTAATCACCCAATTCCCAATATCTTACTCCCACTCACCATCTATAATAACATGCAGATGTGAGAAACTGATCTGGTAAATACATACCCTGAAGTTAGATTCCAACTGGGAAAACAATTATCAATTAACATCGCACAGTAAAACTGAAACATGAAAATGTTTCGAAAGGGGTTTACTAGTATTCCTAGTAATGCCTCTTCCACTATCTTGATTCACGACAGTAACCATATACTATACCTGCCCTCGCTGCAATCCCTTTATTATGTCTTTACTTATTACCTTCTGTATACCTTCTTTAGGCTAACTGGTTTTCTTCTTTCCCTACCCTTTGGCACCAGCCTGAGGTTTGGAAGAAGACTATCCAATAAGCGTAATAGGTGTACTCTCCTAATCCTTGTAACCTGAGAGAATGTAATGGGAAATGACATCTGAATAATCCTATCCAATCTCTCCAGAACCAGAATCCATCCTCGAAAAAGTTCATTCGAGTTCGTATATAACCATACGATGGATTTATCCAATGGAAGTGGATATCCGTAGTGATACGGAGTGTCCTAGAGAAAAGCAAAGTGGATGTAGGAATGGAAGGGGTATACACGGTTTTTGTCGTGAATGATGGTGGTCGCAATTTCCTTTGGCATTATTCTAATCCCTTTATATGTCTTTACTTATTACCTTCTGTACACCACACTTAAGCTTAATTGGTTTTCTTCCTTCCCTACCGTTCGGCACCGGCCTATGGTTTAGAAGAAGACTATCCAATAAGCTCAATAGGTGTACCCTCTCCTAATCCTAGGAGCCCTCACAACCTGAGAGAAGGTAAAGGGAAAAGACAACCGAATAATCCTATTCATTCTCTCCAGAACTAGAATCCATCCTCGAAAAAAGTTCTTCGAGTTCGTATATAACCATACGATGGATTTATCCAATGGAAGTGGATGTTCGTAGTGATACGAGGTGTTCTAGAGAAAAGCAAAAGGTGATGTAGAAGTGGCAATGATGTATCCGACACCGTGACATTCCAAAAGCCAAAGTGTTTTAAGAAGGTTCGGTTAACTTGGTTTCATGAGTTTTAGTCAAAGGTCGGGTCATAGTCGCAGCCAGAGAGAAAGAGAGAAGAAACACTCAGCGTGCACTCTAACCTAGATCAGAATGGTTAATCATTTTATCTAATCTGGATGGCTCCCACTGTTTTCTCAAATTCTCCTCCAAACCCAAAAGGAGAATTAGTCGGAATTACCCGAGGAGTATTTCTACTCATCAGTGGGAATCGGGATCCAACTATCATCGTATGATAACTTGATGGAAACCACTCAAGTCACCATACTCCAGAAGGTATGCGCAAGCCTGGCAAGTTTCCTGTATATTTGAAACTCCCGATGTGTGTTTTTACCCCAAGCGGTTTATGACCTTGACTAGGTCAACAAACCATAAACCGCTAGTCAAGTTCAACCCGTCATTATCCTGGATTGCATTAAACCCACCCGCACGTGCCCTTGACTAGGTCAACAAGGCCGCACGACTGTCCTAACCAATCGCATTTAAAATGACACAAACAAGCACTACTTAGCTACCGAACACTACGTCTTGACTAGGTCAACAAACGCAGCACGAATACTAAATAATACTCATAAGAAATGACAGAGGGCTACGGCTGGTTTTTGGCGAAAAACCTTTAACGTAATGAACTTGATATCGTTCAAGGAATCCAAGTGGTTTTATAAATATATAGTGGCGAAAACTTTTGCTAAAGAGGTCACTCCCGGTGAAGGGATCTCGACTCTTTCCCCGTTGAATGGGGTGCAGGATATCCCAAACTGAATACCACGATGCAAAGCAAAAGGAAACGACTATAGTAAAGTTATTACGTTGATGCAAACTTTTACTCAAGGGGTCACCCCTGATGAAGGGATCTTTGCCCTTGCCTCGTCGAATGAGGTGCAGGATATTCCAAACTGAATACCACTATGCAAAGCAAAAGAGAACGTCTGTAATCTCGGTTTTTTTTTAAAAAAAACTTGGTTCCAACAAAATCATATATAGGTTTGTTTTATCCTTGCATTGATAAGAATCAATGCAGTCCCATCAATTAATCACACCAGAAAAGAACGAAAATAAAATGTACGTATATGCCATCCGCATTCGCCACTGGGTCCCGTCATCACCCGTTAGGTTACTTAACTAACGACAGAGCGGGGACTGGGCTAGCGCGGGTGCAAAACATATACAACATCTACTAATATATATAAATATATATATAACATTCGTCTCGGGCATGATATAAAGCAACATCACAGAAGCATCACAGAAACAACATAGAATGGTGGATAGTCCGGAGCCCCGGGTTTCACTTGAGCCGCAAGTGAGACCTGACGTTCCCTGTTGTGTGGATAGAATGTACAATGAGTAGACCCCTACGAGCGCGGAAAGCTACCCGCCAAAACCAGAAGCGAGGCAGCCCTCTTCAACAACGTGAATGGACCACCCAGCACTTCACGGAATCCGGTAACTTGAGCGTCCCTCCATGGGTCAACCTATACCCCCTATGAGTGCGGCGAATAGCCCGCCAATTCTAGAGTAAGGTCCCCTCCGTCCCAATGCCATGAGATGCGGACCCGCTGCCCTCTAGAACCCGGCTATTCGTGCACTCCACCGCGGGGTAATCTTAGTACAGAAAATAAAATAATATACAAGGATGACATCGACCTCAGCCCGGTCGTGCCCCAAAAGAATAATATACAAACTGGCAGTGACGGCAGTCCACATGTCGGACGCTCGCCCCGCAATATCAAATGTACAAATAAAATTAAACTGTACTAACATTGCACCACTGGCTATCCACCACGACGATCCAACCAACATCACAGCACAACATAGAACATCAACGTGAATGTCACGTTCGCAAACCTGTCTAAAAGACATATAGCAATTAGACGAGTTTACCGATCAAATGACATTCACGGTCGCAGATAGAAATGTATGTACTGTTAAACGCCCACATAAAATATCGATCGAATAAATTTCCAAATTGGCCCCAATAGCAAAACCAGCACTGAAACAGAAAACTGGGCTTAAACAGAATATCACAAAAATCACAATTCCAAGTAACTAAGCTACAGAAAAAATTTGGACGCCCGTCGCCGCCAAATGGTCGCGGAACCGCCGCCAATAGGGCCTAAGTGCGGCGGTTCCGCGGCGCTTTAGAGGAATCATGGGCCCAAAATTTTTTTGTACTCTTAAAAAAGCCTGCACGGATTTTTAAGCCTCTGGAAAATATTTTTTGAACACTTTTGAAAATCGGCAGAGAACAGAAAAATGGAATCGTGTTTTTGGAAATTTCCGTCGATCGATCTTTCAAGCACGTTTAAACAAGCTATCAAGGGGTTTAAAGGGTGGCTCTGATATCATGTTGGGTCACGGCAGCGCCCAGGCCGTCGAAACGCGGCCAAAATGCGGAACAAAATTTTCTAAACCGGCGCTACCGCTACCCGAATCCCGGATCTACCTTAAACCCAAAACTAGCAAACTAAGAAGAGGTTAGAATTGTTATACCGAGTTGATCCAAGTCCTTTGGTCTTCATTCCAAGCTCCTAGCGGCTCCTTGATGTGGTTTGGTTGCCGGTCTTTCTTCATCTCCGATGATCCACACGAGAGATGTAGCTCCGGCTCTAGCTCCTCAACACGATGTATATGGAGCAACTAGGGTCTCTAGGATGCTACCCTAGAGAGCCTAGGATGTAGTGTGTAGGATCTTAGTGTTAGCTATCTTAAAACAAAGAAGGTGATAGCATCCATGGAAATCTAAAGGAGGTGAAGCAAATGGTGATGGAGGAGCTCAAGAAGAAAATCTCAAGTGAACAAAACCTTCATGCTTGCAAGAAATGAACTCAACCAAGAAAGAGAAAAATAGCATGCAAGGTTTTGTTCAAAGCATTTTTCCAATTTAAAAATCCTACCATACTTGAATAGTGAACACAAATGAATTAACAATTCATTTGTGTGCACTATTGCAAGCATGGTTCTCTCCACACCTCATCATGCTAATATCCACCTCATTTACTATTTAAATAAAGTGGTCAAATCAAGAAATGAGGTGGCACCTTCTAGAATGTTATCCGGTAAAAAATACAGATTACATTCAACTGTAAATATATCTGCATTCGTACCGAAATACGAATACCCAAAAAGATAGAATGACACAAAGAATATAATACTAGAATATACGTACCGAAATACATATACGTAAATTATTAAATCAATACCTGATTTAATAATCCGGCTCTAACCCGAGCCGGCTAGTATTATCAGCTGTCCAATCGAAAGTCCGAGTACAATGTACATCAATCGATCGGAACCCTGCACGTATCCAATACGGCTACTACATCATTTCGCCAGAACCAGGGAAACCCTCTGTGTGGGACTCTAAAGACTCGTCAATACGCTGGCAGTGGGTTTAACCACAAGCACGTCAGTGGCACTAGCTGTACGTAACGGCTACCCAGGTATTGAGCGAAAGGGAGGCCGACGAGCAAACTCATGCAGAACCCCTACTGAGCCTGACAGTGACAATATCCGTACAGTCCTGTCTGTTCATCTAAGAGTATCGCATATCGAGTCTAGGGGTGGATAAAGTCAGACCCCCAACAACACGATATTTAGTGTCGGTATGAAACCCATCACCACCTGAGAAACTATCGATCCTGGATCGGTAGTTCTCGTCCACCGTGGCCACGGATTTATGGTGATGGCCATCCGTACACAACACGACATCAACCTCCAATACCGGGATAGACGAATCCCCGACGATCCGATCACTGCCTCCATGTGGCTCGGGACTGTACCCAACTAAAACCTGTTTGCACGACTCCTTTGAGCCGTGATAGGGTAGTAATCAAAGCACAGTGGGAACTCACACGAGACAAATGACGATCTCAGGTCGACAGACTAACCTGTACACATGTCACATGGGAACTGCTATCTGACAATAAGTATAATACCAACTAGCAGGTTCCCGGCGAGTCTGTCCAGTGTACTCATAACCCAATGAGCACCTGTATACTATCTTAGGTGAACAAACTAACACTAATGGCTTGTGAGACCTGGCCACCGCCCCTCGTCGGGGTCTCGATCAGTATACACTAGTCTACACTGGAGTATCGATGCCCGGTCTCGATACTCCTACGACTAGGGACATTTAAGGATGTGCTTATAGACCCCCAGCTCCCACATATATGATCCCATCATAATGCTGGCAGTCAAGCAAGAATCCTAAGGGCTCTATCAACATGTACATGATGATAGAGACAAACCAGATAGCATAATATCAACTTGAGTAAGACTGTTCTATCGGTACAGGTTCTCACTCAATCATCATAATCACAAGTCTGCGACTATGATAATTGCCTTGAGGGCACTATAGCCAACATTAAATATATCAAATGCAGGTTTATTAATCATAATTCGAGCAAGTGATAAGATGCGGATTTAATTAAGCTATATAGTGTTCGTGACATTGCAATTATTAAGGCGTGTGTGTCCCCATGAATAGTGCTCGTGCAGCATAAACCAATGGTAATAGTGCGAGTGTCCTACGAGGTGCTACCACAGTATATCTATATATGATAGATGATGCAATGCAACGGAATGATTAACTAGGAAATACACATATAAGTGTAAGTACTAATCGAAATTCTAACTATCGGGCATCTTGCGCCATCCAAACGATTTCCCCTTAGATGTGTACATCTACTTGTTCATATTAGAATATTGCATTTTTTACCGCTCATTCTTACGCTCGGTTGTTTATAGGTAGGTGCTTTTAATCCGTGTTTGTTACATATTTACAGACTACAGGTCTCCAGTACAAATATTGCAAATCAAGACAAAATCTCCACAGTTACGCCAAAAGCAGAACATCTGTTGACAGCAGATAAAAGCCGGGTTTCGGTCATCCATATCCGTCCAGTGCCGAGTACCAGTTCCTGAGACAAGACAGATGACAATGGTCATTCGTGTCTGGGACAAGCACAGAGCACGAGGGGGGCTGCACAAGAATCAATGGGTGCGCGGAGCTCGAGGGGGAGAGAAGTCAAAAGTGAAAAAGATAATGCAATCTTGGACTTGGAAAACTGCAGAGATTCTGGAAGACTTTTGTGCATTTTGAAGTTTTCAAACACGAGGAAATACAAAACCAGGAAACCACCCAAAATCCCACGACACAACCCCACCATAGGGCCGCGGATCCGCGGCCAATAGGGGATATTGGCCGCGGATCCGCGGCCATACCGGCTCCTCTCTCTGTCGTTTTCTGGGGGCTGTTTGGTCTTTTCATTTAAGGGCTGATGGTTGCCCTAGGTTTCCAGTTTCCCTCCTATAAATACCCCAGATCTGAGCAAAGCCAAGGGAGCTTTTCTTTAGCCTCTTTTTTGTGTAGTTTTGTTCTTCTTCTTCTTCTTCATTCTTCCTCCATTAAAATTGTAGTGAGAGCTTTTTGAGTGGTGATCAATGAAGATGAGGGTTTTTGTATCTTTCTTGTTGGTTTAGCTCCCCCTTGAGATTCTTGCTTCCTCTTGATCTTTCAACCTCTTCATTTTGCTTGAAAGGTTAAGGGTTAGTTATTGATCTCAAGGGTCGTATTTTCCCACGGGACTAGTTCTTCACTTCACATGCGTTCTCTACCCTTCTCTTGATCTTGCAACCTCTTAATTGAGCTTGCAAGTTTAAGGGTTGGCTATTGATCCCATGCTTGTCTTGAGTTCTAGTTTCTTGTTCTTTTTATTGTTTATTTATTACTTGCATTTTTTCATTCTTGCTTTACTTACTTGTAATTTAATTCCATGCACTTTAATTACTTGTAATCTTTTCTTTTCTTTGTTCTTTTCTTTTGCTCTTTGTTGTTCATTTTATGAATGTTGTAATTATTGTTGTTGTTAAGAATCCATATGATATTGTAAGTTAACATTTCTTTTCTCATTTCCTTTTCCCGTTATTTTCCATTGAACTCCGCCCAAACCATACGCAAGCGCTCCGTTAGGCACCCTACCCTGACAAGGTAACGGTGATTCCTAACCGCGACCGGTTGCGTTCGGTTTGGCCGGAGGCGAAAGCAAGAGAAAAGAACGGAAGGACAAGGGTAAATAAGCCGGATTCCATGAATACCGCGCTTAAATCCCCTAATCCACGTTGTTGCCGATTGCTCTAGCTTCAATTGGTCAAGACTCGGCTCAAAGGTTTTGAGTACGGATTTCTTTAGCTTATAATTTCGTATCTTTTCTTAACAACTTTATACTTGCAAATAAACACATAGGTTAGATCAAACAAACATACAGATTCTTTATTGACTCGTCTAAGACAAGAAAAGACATACAACCATCTCCCTGTTGATCGACCCGTGCTCAACCGGCTAGCTGCATAGCGACACCGTCTTGATTGCGGTTAACTTTAATTCTTTCAATCAAATGGCGCCGTTGCCGGGGAGACGGTAACGTATTTCTTTTCTTGTTATTCGGGTTAATATTCTTTTTGTATATATTTAAAAAATATATATAAAAAATAAAAATAAAAATCTTTTTGTTTTTTTTTGATCATTTTTGTGGGCAAGAGTGCAGATTTTTGCAAGTTTGCAAACTGCGATTGTGGGGAGCAAAGTGTGCATTCAAGGCAAGGGTGATTTACGAAGTACAGTGCCAAAGATCCGGGTAGTTTGACCCGCGCAAGCGAACTTTTCAAGCTTACCGGATTTGATTCAACGGGGGTTTCCTAACCCAAAAACTTAACATTACGTACTTTCCTAACACCTTCTTCTCAAATCCGACGCTTCCAATATACTATTCTTTGCAGGATTCTTTGCAAGTTCGCTAGCAAACGCTAAAAAATTAACTAACCCGTATTTGTTGCAGTGCCGTGCTAAAATAAAAAAAAACAATTTTTTGATTCTTTATAGAATTTTTATTGAATTGTGCATTGCATACATTAATACGGACTTAAGGGCAAACGAACCCCACAAGATACGGTAAAGGATTTCATCACCTTTTCCGTGGCCCACAAATCACGAACTTGAGCATAACGTTTACCCGCACGAAATTTAAAAGAAACTAGACTTTAAGCCTTAAGGACTTCGCGCTCACTAGGAGAAGTTAACTGTGTTTAGAACCTTGCTTAACGGTATATTGTTTACGGGGTGTCTAGGAAAGTGTTAACGGCGAAACCGCCAAAAGAGAAAGGGTTATTTAATTAAGGAACTTCGCGAAAGCGTTGGAAAACCTCCCCTTATCTCTGCACTTACCTGGCCTCGTGATCAGTGTATCTTGAGCCTGTTTCTCGACACAGTTTTACTTCGACAATCAAGTTCTGGAGCAGGTCTAGTTGACCTAGGTTAACCCTAGAACGATTAGGTGTGTGGTATTTTTTGTGTCGTGATTGTTTTTGTCCATATTCTTTTTTTGTGTATACTTCATTCTTTTGTTAATATATAACTAAAAAAAAAAATATCACATTCTTTTCCCCCTCCTTTTCTTTACCTTTCTCTCTCTCTCTTCATATCATGGGTACTCCACCTCGCAAAACTCTTGCCGAACTTTGGTACCCACAACCAGACATTACTTCTTACGGTTCTTGCTTTGGCCGAACATCTAACGACCCCTCCATGCCCAAAGTTTCACTGAAAGATCGCATAGCAGCGTCTAGGACAAATACTTGCACTCCTCATTCCACTTTGTATCAACCTTTTCAACCTCCCGCGCCCGCTTATGTTGATACCCCTTCTACAAGTCGTCCTTTGTCCATCGCTGAACGTATTGAACAATCCCGTAACCGATCTTTCACTCCTTTCACCACTTCAAATTCTTGGGATCAACAATTTCATTCACCTTCTTATCCAACTGTTGATCCTACCCCTGTCCAACCATTCAATTCCTACCCATCCTACCCTACTTTTGCACCTTCCATAGACTTTGCATCAGAACCGCCATTTGGGAGTTTTCAGTATCCAAACAACTTTGAATCTTTTACTGAAACCCCTTCACAACCAATGTCTAGTCTAGAACAGTCGTTGGAAGACTTTAGGGTAGTGTCAAGCCAACAGATGATGGATTTGAATGCATCCATGGCCGCCCTCATGCAACCTAGTGACCCGGTAGCTAGTTTTCAACTAGCTCCAACTTTTTCAATGTATGATGAGGCGGCAGGACAGGCGGTGAATTTGAGTGGAGAAAGTGAGATGTACCCCCTTCCAAATCAAACCTACCCGTCTCAAATTGAATCCCACAACTCCTGTGTTGAAAGTCTATCAAGTGTCCCAAATGAATTATCAGTTGAAGATAGAATGTTTAATGAGTTGTGCGACTTTGTAGTATTTGATTTGCCAAATTGTGAAGGGACCTTGCCAAGTGAAACCACACCCAATCCTTTTGACCTCTACACCCCCATCTTAGAACCTGAATTGATTGAAATCCATGCTTTTGATGAGGTGTCTGAGAAAATTGACTTTCACTTGATTAAGGATATTGACGCTGGGACTATTTTGGATGATGAACCCGTAGATTTGACTGAGTTTTTCTCTCCAATTCATCATCCCGAGTCATTAAATGTTTTTCCCGAACAACATATGCGTCTGGACTTTGATGAAATATGCATGGATAAGCTTAACTTTGAGGAAAATTTTGAGGATATTTTTGAGGATGAAACAGTTCTAGATGATGAGTCGGATTTTCCAATTCATCCTGTTCCTTTCACTGACTGTGTACACCCTCCTGAACCTTAAACCAATACCCTTCCTCAACCACTTCCCTCCATCCTTTCCATCGTTCCGACCTTGCAAGAACCCGTCTCACTTTCATTTACTATGTCTGGTTTACCAAGTTCGGCGTACCCATGGTTTCTCATGAATCTTGAGGGATTTGACCCCATTTCTCGACGGGTAAATATATTAGCACAATCGCTTTTTACACATCGCTCATCACAAATTGTGCTAATCTATTCACTCCATTTGCACCCTCAAGTTCGTACTCCACTTCTTTTTCCCTTCCGCCATTCTTCTTCTGATATACCGAGACCGTATCCTGCTTCTATCTCCATACGGTCTCGCGTAGTCTCCATTTCTTACCTCTCCGCATTCTTTCACCAGCCACTGCTTTATCATGATAAAATCTTTGAATGGTTGGTGCTCACTTTTGGCCTGTGTAAGGCCTTGTATAGCTTGATACTGTTCTCCTTCCCCCCTAATCCTGAACTTCAACGCTTAACAGTGGAAACACAGTTTTACTTAAGTTTGGGGGGGACATTTTTTTTGTACATATTTTTGTTTTCCTTTTTTGTATATAATTTGTTTTAGGGAGCGCCGGCAATTTTGACCCTCTTGGTTTAGCCTGACAGTGAGGGCACTGTCAAGTTTAAGTTTGGGGGTGTGCTCGGTAAGCTTTCTTCCTTCGCATTCATTTGTATATTTTGCATTTTGCATACCTTATTAAAAAACCCATAAAAATCAGAAAATTTTCCAAAATATAAAAACTTTGTCGTCAAGTTAGCTAATAGGGTAACTTAGATTTTTATTCCGAAAAGTTTAGTTGATATGATAGAAATAACTAAATTCTAGGCTTAGGAATTGAAAACCCTAAAAATAACCCTCATTCTGTTTAAACTTGGTAAGTATACGTCCTTATAGTTTTTTTTAGAAATAGGTAATCTTGAGTTCAGTTTTTTGAGTTAAGTCAAGAAGAAGGGAAAGTATTGAAGCTTTACCGGAGGATAAGTCTGAAAAATAGTTTTTTTTTTCTTGAGTTCAAATTTAGAGAGTATATACCCTACAAACTGCACTTACACGCATCTTGAAACTTGGGATAGTAGAGGATACCTAGAAATACTCTTGCCTGAAAGCCTAGTATGAAAGAAAAAACGGTATTTAAAGCTAAACACCAAAAGAGCATGTGAAAAATATATCCGGTCTTGAAAAAGAAAAAGAAAAAGAAAAAGAAAAAATAGAATAAAGTCAAGACCTGGAAACTGCTATTTACGCTTTAATGTTCACACATTCAGTAATCAGCCGTTAGTGCCTCAAGAAGCATTAATAGTCGCATGAAAGGTGTGTGAGCAAATCCGTCCATCCTTAATGAAAAGAAGTAGTATTAGGTATTAGGGCAAGGGTATTATAGCTTGAATTGAATTCTTGAGTGTAGGGGTGCAAATATACACACACGTAGGGGTATACAATTGATGTTTGAATAAAAGATTGAAATGAAGAATAAGACTTGTGTTTTCTGTAAAGTTGATAAAAATCCCTGATTTAAGGCCGCGCTTTAGAAGGAAAACTCAGGTGAACCGACATCTTTCTAAACTTTTTTGGAACGTATATAATCTAAGGGTAAATAGATAGGAGGTGTGAAGAATAAGGGTTGGATATTTCTAACTTAGGAAAATAGAGTTTCTAACGTAAATACTAAACTGTAGGAGTAGAGTCGATGTTAACTTATGACACTAGCTTGACGGGATTTTGTGGGTGTAATCCGCTGAAAACCCTCAGGAGACAACACTCCTCCTACTAGGGACACCTAGAGGCTTAACGGCTTGTTGCACACGCTCAGTGCAATCGCGTTCCCTGCGAAAGTGCGGTTATCATTTTATTTTTATGAATAATTGGTTTTGCTCGGGACGAGCAAAAGATAAGTTTGGGGGTATTTGTTCATATTAGAATATTGCATTTTTTACCGCCCATTCTTACGCTCGGTTGTTTATAGGTAGGTGCTTTTAATCCGTGTTTGTTACATATTTACAGACTACAGGTCTCCAGTACAAATATTGCAAATCAAGACAAAATCTCCACAGTTACGCCAAAAGCTGAACATCTGTTGACAGCAGATAAAAGCCGGGTTTCGGTCATCCATATCCGTCCAGTGCCGAGTACCAGTTCCTGAGACAAGACAGATGACAATGGTCATTCGTGTCTGGGACAAGCACAGAGCACGAGGGGGGCTGCACAAGAATCAATGGGTGCGCGGAGCTCGAGGGGGAGAGAAGTCAAAAGTGAAAAAGATAATGCAATCTTGGACTTGGAAAACTGCAAAGATTCTGGAAGACTTTTGTGCATTTTGAAGTTTACAAACACGAGGAAATACAAAACCAGGAAACCACCCAAAATCCCACGACACAACCCCACCATAGGGCCGCGGATCCGCGGCCAATAGGGAGTATTGGCCGCGGATCCGCGGCCATACCGGCTCCTCTCTCTGTCGTTTTCTGGGGGCTGTTTGGTCTTTTCATTTAAGGGCTGATGGTTGCCCTAGGTTTCCAGTTTCCCTCCTATAAATACCCCAGATCTGAGCAAAGCCAAGGGAGCTTTTCTTTAGCCTCTTTTTTGTGTAGTTTTATTCTTCTTCTTCTTCTTCTTCATTCTTCCTCCATTAAAATTGTAGTGAGAGCTTTTTGAGTGGTGATCAATGAAGATGAGGGTTTTTGTATCTTTCTTGTTGGTTTAGCTCCCCCTTGAGATTCTTGCTTCCTCTTGATCTTTCAACCTCTTCATTGAGCTTGAAAGGATAAGGGTTAGTTATTGATCTCAAGGGTCGTATTTTCCCACGGGACTAGTTCTTCACTTCACATGCGTTCTCTACCCTTCTCTTGATCTTGCAACCTCTTAATTGAGCTTGCAAGTTTAAGGGTTGGCTATTGATCCCATGCTTGTCTTGAGTTCTAGTTTCTTGTTCTTTTTATTGTTTATTTATTACTTGCATTTTTTCATTCTTGCTTTACTTACTTGCAATTTAATTCCATGCACTTTAATTACTTGTAATCTTTTCTTTTCTTTGTTCTTTTCTTTTGCTCTTTGTTGTTCATTTTGTGAATGTTGTAATTATTGTTGTTGTTAAGAATCCATATGATATTGTAAGTTAACATTTCTTTTCTCATTTCCTTTTCCCGTTATTTTCCATTGAACTCCGCCCAAACCATACGCAAGCGCTCCGTTAGGCACCCTACCCTGACAAGGTAACGGTGATTCCTAACCGCGACCGGTTGCGTTCGGTTTGGCCGGAGGCGAAAGCAAGAGACAAGAACGGAAGGACAAGGGTAAATAAGCCGGATTCCACGAATACCGCGCTTAAATCCCCTAATCCACGTTGTTGCCGATTGCTCTAGCTTCAATTGGTCAAGACTCGGCTCAAAGGTTTTGAGTACGGATTTCTTTAGCTTATAATTTCGTATCTTTTCTTAACAACTTTATACTTGCAAATAAACACATAGGTTAGATCAAACAAACATACAGATTCTTTATTGACTCGTCTAAGACAAGAAAAGACATACAACCATCTCCCTGTGGATCGACCCGTGCTCAACCGGCTAGCTGCATAGCGACACCGTCTTGATTGCGGTTAACTTTAATTCTTTCAATCACTACTCACCGGAACGCCTCCGCTAGTCTGATCCAATCACCGCATTTCCTTTCTGTGCCGCGTCCGATGTCTCCGCGACCGATCCTATAATTACACAAAGCAACACACATTAGGCTAATATCCTGTAAAACACGATATCAAGACCATACGAGAAACTAGCGTCGCAAGCTAACCGCGTGTGCACTCGAAGCACCAAAACGTGTGTGCTAACGTCTGAAACCACCCCGACATGCTGTGATACACAGCAAACACCAAACCCAAACTCGAAATGTATGTGTCGCGCAAGTCTAAAAGTACTAAAAATAAGGTAAATGGTCCCAGATTTTGATACGAGTGGAACTAGGAAAAGTTGCATATACCAAAGACCTACAATATATAGCAGACACCTACAGCAAAAACCCAGACACCCAGGTCCCTACTCTGGCCGCAATTTGCGGCCAGAACCCTTAAATTTACGGCCTTAGAGGGGAAAGGAGGTCTCGTGCTTCGGGTGTGTGATCCTAGTCCAGTAACTATACTCCAGTAATTGCAACTTTTGTCTGCAGCGTCTGGAATAAAAGCAGATCCCAAAAAGGAGTAATTTTTCAATTAAACTCTATTTAAACACTAATTTAATACAATATGGTGTTTTAGTGAAATCTGGTGAAAAGACTTATATTAATTAACACCAACAACACTTAATTAAGCTACTCAAGTCATAAAAACCCTAACTTGCCCTAATCTCCACTTAAACCACATAATTAGCACTAAATCCCACTTAAACACTACTTTAGGCTAAATAAACTAAAAGTTTAGCAAAAAGGTAATTAAGGTAAGCCTTATACCTCAAGTTGGTCTTAGGAGGGTTCAAACTTGTTGACCTTGCCTTCAAAAGCAAAGACTTGCCTCAAGAACCAACAAAGAATTGTTTTGAAGTGTTTAACATGAGATTTTGTGATGAAATGAGGGATTTTTGATGGAGATTGGAGGCTTAGAATGAAGAGAAAAAGAAGAAATGAAGGGGAAGGGCTTCTGCTGCTGGGGCTGCTGCTGAGCTAGGAAGGAGAGTGAGGGGGGGAGAGAGAGAGTGCCAAAAATCAAGCCCCCATGCTTATTTAATGCCCCATGCCTCTCTTTTTTTCATTTGTTTTTCTTATTTATTTCTTTTATTTGATTTTTTTTTTTAAAAAGATTAGAATACCATAAGAATTAAAATGAAAGGCATGTTACAATATTAACCTAGGGTAATTATTGGGTTGTGCATGCTAGACTAAAATTTTGCTTGAAATTAATAGTTAAGAAAATTAGATAAATATGTGAACAACAAATTAAATGTTAATTAATAAAAGACAAATATATATATATATATATATATATATATATATATATATATATATATATATATATATATAATTACATACTTTCATGATTAAAATAGATTTATTCCAGTCTACGTGGAAATAGCTATAACGAGGTTTTATGAAAAACACTTATTATCGCTAATTAGCACGAAATTAACCTAAACGAATTTTCAAGGCGTTACAATCTTTCCCCCTTAACGAAATTCGGACCCCGAATTTAAAAATTTAGCTACGCGTACCTTCGAAGAGATGGGGATATTTCTTCCTCATCTCATCCTCGGTCTCCCAGGTGACCTCTTCGCTGCTCGGGCCACGCCAAAGGACCTTTACGGACGGTATAACCTTTGACCTCAATTTCTTCACCTGCCTAACCAGGATGACCACCGGCTGCTCTATAAAAGAAAGGTCGCGCTCCAGCTGGATCGTCGGGTGCTGAATCGTATGAGAAGGGTCATGAAGGTACTTGCTGAGCATCGATACGTGGAATACGGGATGAACGTCTGGGAAACTGGGCGGAAGAGCCAATAGATACGCAACTGCACCAATATGCTCGAGGATCTCGAAGGGGCCCATATATCTGAGACTAAGTTTCCCCTTCCTCCTAAATCTCATCACGCCCTTCATTGGGGAAACCCTCAAGAAAACATGATCACCTACAGCAAACTCAAGTCTGCGCCGACGTCTGTCCGCATAAGATCTCTGCCTGCTCTGGGCCGCTCTCATCCTATCATGAATCAACTGGATCTTTGCAGTCGTCTCCTGTACGATATGCGGCCCCAAAAAAACTGCACTCGCTAAGCTCTGTCCAACAGACGGGCGATCGACATCTCCTCCCATACAGAGCCTCGAAAGGTGCCATCCGAATCGTCTCTTGGAAACTGTTGTTGTAGGAGAACTCTATCAAGGGAAAATGATGATCCCAGCTGCCACCAAAATCTAAAATGCACGCTCGGAGCATATCCTCAAGAGTCTGAATATTCCGCTCTGACTGGCCGTCAGTCTGCAGATAGAATGCTGTGCTGAAACTCAATCGGGTGTCCAAAGCCTCCTGAAGTCTTTGCCATAGTCGGCTGGTGAACTGGGTGCCTCGGTCGGACACAATACAAGTCGGGACGCTATGAAATCGTACGATCTCAACGATGTATATCTGGGCATACTGAGCAAATCCAAAAATGGTCTTCACTGGCAGAAAGTGAGTCTCTTTCGTCAATTGTTCCATGATCACCCAAATAGAGTCATACCCTCGACTGGTCCTGGGTAGACCCACAATGAAGTCTATAGAAATCTGCTCCCACTTCCACTCCGGAATGGGCAAGGGCTGCAACTCTCCCGCTGGCCTCTGGTGCTCGGTCTTGACTTGCTGACAAGTTAGGCATCTTGATACGAAGTCGAAACATCTCTCTTCATCCCTTCCCACCAGTAAACGTCTCTCAAATCATGGTACATCTTGGTGGAACCTGGATGAACACTGTATACCGATCTATGTGCCTCGTCAAGAATATCATGCCTCAGTCCCTCAAAATCTGGTACGCACAGTCGAGTCCCTAATCATAGTATCCCCTGATCATCGATCATGAACTCGGAATCTCTGCCCTGTCTAACCTGCGCCATGATCTCTGAACAACGGTCATCACTGCGCTGTGCCTCATGGATACGGTCAAGCAAATGTGGACGTGCACAGATATGCGCAAGCCGTCCCCCGTTCGGAGTAAACTCGAACTGTACTCGGCTGTCGCATAGGATCTGCCAATCTGCCGACGATTGCCTCTGAACTGCGCTCAAACAAGATAAACTACCTCCGGGCCTCCGACTCAAAGCATCCGCCACTACATTCACCTTTCCCGGATGATAAAGGATCTCGCAATCATAGTCCTTCATTAGCTCCATCCAACGGCACTGTCTTAGATTCAGGTCTCGCTGCTGAAATATATATTTCAAGCTCTTGTGGTCCGTGAATATCTGGCATGACTCGCCGTATAGATAATGTCTCCGGATCTTGAGTGCAAAGACCACCGCCGCCATCTCTAAATCGTGAATAGGATAATTCTGCTCGTGTTTCTTCAGCTGCCGAGAAGCATAAGCGATGACCCTATCGTGCTGCATCAACACACAACCTAGCCTCACTCGAGAAGCATCACAATAAACCACAAATCCGCCCGATCCCGAAGGCAAAGATAAAACTGGCGCCGTAGTCAAACAAGTCTACAACTGCTGGAAGCTATGCTCGCACGCCTCGGTCCAAACAAAAGGAACTCCCTTCCGGGTTAACCCGGTCAACGGTGCAGCGATACGGGAGTAGTCCTGAACAAAACGTCGATAATAGCCGGCCAGGCCTAGAAAGCTGCGGATCTCTGTAACTGATGCCGGTCTGGGCCAATGCTGAACGGCCTCGATCTTCTTCGGGACCACACGCATACCATCTCTCGTAACCACGTGACCCAAGAAATCAACGCTGTCAAGCCAGAATGCGCACTTGGAGAATTTCGCGAACAACCGGTGCTCTCTCAAAGTCTGCTATGTGATCCGCAAGTATTGCTCGTGCTCCTCTCGGCTTCGGGAATACACTAAGATGTCGTCAATGAATACGATGATGAACTGATCAAGATACGGCCTGAAAATACAGTTCATCAAGTCTATAAAAGCTGTTGGGGCATTGGTATGGGGTTGCTAGGCACACGCACAAGGGTCTACGAGGAATCAACCATGCCCAATTAAAATTTTAGCAGTGCCGAACAACCCAAAGACGGATCTTTAAACTAGATATTAGGCGAAAACAAGTATGTTAAACAGTTTAACACTAAGTGAGAGGGATTACAACCTTTGTAGATCCTGTCCTTCACTTCTAAAGCTCCGTGTTGAGGTCCCTTCGCTGCGATCATCGTGTTCCGGACTCTCGAGAGGTTCCACGAAGAGAAAAATGCAGTCTTGCTTCCGATCTTCGATAACAAAGATGATCTACCTTGAAGTTTCATTAACACAAGCTAACACTCACTAAATGAAGTGAACACTCTCATCTAAAGGGCAAGGATAGATGAGGATGATGAAGTAGGATTTTTGCTCTCATTTTCTTTCTATTTCTCACTCATTTTCATCATAAAGATCAAAGCTAGAAAGCTTTGCAAGCAAAGAAGAAGAAGGAAGAAGATGAACAATGAATCATTAGAATTCTTTTGTGATGAATAATGAAAAAATAAATATGATGAATAATGCAACCATGGTCAACTAAACCCATGTAAAGAATTAACTAGGGCTAGGGTTTGGGTTGGGTTAAAAGTGAGTCACTTGAAAATATCAAGCATAATATCTTTTCCAAGACAAAAGAAAAGCTTCTAGAATCTACTAGAAGTCTTAACCCTAATCCAAACCCTAATAATGTTTAAACTCCACAAAACATGTTGCATTAATAACCATATCTTGTTACAGTATTATATATCACATATATAATATTTATCGTAACAAAATAATACAATTAACATATATCGCATATATATCAATGTATTACCCGAGTGAGAAAAAGAATCTTTTAGTGAGCTAATATTAGTTAATGTAATTTAATATATCATATATATTATTATACATTAAATTATCGAATCAACACTTGATCCGACAATCCGGCTATATCGCATATAACCGACTAATACGATGACCCGGCTATATCACATATACAAGGCCGATATCTCATATCGTGAGAATCCAATACAGTATCACATACCGCATTATCCTCGGTCCCGCACATATCACATATGTGCTCCTACTTCGTTTTGCCTGAGTCAAGAAACCTCTGTGTAGGACTCTAAAGAATCGTCAATACGCCGGCAGTAGGTGATGATCATATCAAACACCCACAAGCTGCAAGCGGTCAGCTAAACGTAACAGCTACCCAGGTATTGAGCACTCAGAAGATCAACAAGCAAGCCTGTACATTCTCCTGTGAATCCAATCAGTAACACTCTCGTACAGTCCGGTCTTGTCGTCTGATATGTCGCATATCTCGCCTAGGGGTGGTAAACGTCAGACCCCGGTAGCTTGATAAGTCGTGTCGATTTGAGGTCTACAACAGTTCGAGAAACTACTGATAACACTTACCAGTAAATCTCAGCAACCCTGGCTAGGGATTTCCGGTTATAGCCAATCGAACACAGCACAACATCAACTCCCTATACCGGGAGAGACGAATCCCCTCCTATCGCTCATTGCCTCCATGTGATTCGGGACTGTACCCAAAAGCCACCTTTTTGCACGCCCTCTTGGATGTGGTATGATGGAAATCAAAGCACAGTGGGAATCACACAAGACTCTATGACAATCTCGGGTCAACAGACTACTCTGTACCAGTGTCACCGGAGAACTGCCATCTGATGTGAGTTATAAATACCATCTGGGAGTTCTTGGCGAGTCCGTCCAGTGTACCCAGTCTCCACTGAGCACCCGTACACCATCCTTGATGTCAAACACCGATGGATATGGGATCATACATCGTCCATCATATGGGTCAAGATGCGTATACGCTACTACGCTGGTGTATCGATGCCCTGTCTCGATACACCCTCGACTAGGAACAGTTATAGGATGTACTCGTCGACTACTGTGGCCCCACTAGTATGATCTCATCATAGTCCCAGTAGTCGAGTAAATATCCTAAGGGCTTTATCAACATGTAACATAAAGACAATCAGAGTGCATGTTAAGATAAAGTACAACCAGATAGCATACTATCATGTCGAGCAAGAAAATCCTCCCTATATATGTCCAAGCATCCATTACAATATACATCATGTGTAAAGTAATGGCCTCTAGGGTATACATATAACTAACAATCTCCCACTTGCACTAGGGCCATCTGTTGTGGTATCACATACCCAACAATTAGCTGTGGTTGAAGTATCTCATACTCAACCATCCCATAAAAGTCTCTACTGGGAAAAAGGCCTTTGTGAGTGGATCCGCACTGTCGTCCTCTGTGTCTACTCTCCTAACCTCGATCTTCCTGGAGATCAACCATCTCCATGAATAGGTGATACTGCCTAAGAATTATATCTGGATTTCTGATGGGACGGTAGTTCCTTGGCTAAAACCACAACTCCATTGTCACACAATAGTAGGAACGAAGTTCATCTCATGAACTTATATATATCCAGACTGCCTCTTTGGTAGCATCCTTGGTAACGATGTATCTTGCCTTTAATCGTCTAGTAAGTCACGGTATCTAGCTTGGAACTCTTCCAACATACCGTCCCTCCACTGAGGGTAAAGACAATGCCTGCAACTGACATTCAGCCGTCCTTATCACCCTGGAACTATTCCAATGATTCTCCCCAGGATCGATTGATACCATCTCACTACAACTAGTGAGTATCCTAACATCCAATTAGATCTATCTCATAGATCCAAAACCCAGGATTTAGGAGGTATCACCTTGATCCTATATGAAGAAATCCTTGTGATAAGCGGAGATTGACCGAGCGTAGTATAGGAAACTCCTTCCCTATCAAGAGTATGTCATCCACGTACTCTACGAGGATCACCACCATACTCCCTACTACCTTTTTTTATATACAAGGTTCATCTACCATTTTGATGAAGTCAAACTCTTTGACTACCACCTCAAAACAGATGTTCCAACTCCGCGATGCCTGTTTTATCAACATAAAACATCTTGCATATGTTTCCGCTGCTCCCACTGTTTACGAAGCCCTCTGGCTGTGTACTTATAAACGCTCTCTTCCAAATCATCATTTAGAAAAGCAGTCATGACACCCAACCGCCAGATATCGTAGTCATGGTATGTAGCCGTGGCAAGTAGGATCTGGATGGACTTAAGCATAGCTTTGAAAGTCTCAACTTTTCCATGTACACCAAGTAATCTTCTCAAGATATACTTGCTCCTGATGGGGATTTAACCCTTCAGATAAAGCAACCAAAGTCCATACTTTGTTGGTGTATAAGGATTCCATCTCAGATCGATAAGCATCCAGCCATTCTTACAGAGTCCCACTCCTGATGGCCAGCTCGAAACTAGTTGGGTCATCATCTCATGATGCAATCCTCGCTCCCACTGTCATAGAGAAAACCGAAGTATCTCTCAGGTGGGTGAGAAACCCTACTAGATCGGCGGAGAGGATGAGGTTTGTTGGAAACTATTGAATCCTTTGGTTCTACCAAATCATCTGCTGTAGTTTGTATAGCTGGAACTCCTTCCAGTTCTACCTCATGACCATTAATTCCTTCACAAGAAATTCCCTTTCCTGAAGGTGGCATGCTGAGAAACAAAACATCTTTTGTTCCTCGGTTTGGTAGAAGATATTCTCTTGCGAATGCTTGGGATATCCAACAAACTTCTACAGAACTGACTTTGCCTCGAGCTTGTCCGGATTTTGCTTTTTAGACATAGGCCGGACGACCCCAAATCTTAACAAACTTAAGATATGGACTCTTCCCATTCCATATCATATATGAAGTGGTAGGCAACTGATTTGATTTGAACCCTATTCAATAGGTATGCAGCTTCTCAAGTGCATAACTCCCAAAAGGAAATAGGAAACTCAGTAGTACTCATCATAGAGCACACCATATCATATAGGGTGCTATTGCTCCGCTCCGATATACCATCGTGCTATGGTGTATACGGAGGAGTAATGCTGAGGGAGAATCTCATTCTCCTTTAGAATAGTCCAGGAATTCCGTGCTCAAGTATTCTCCTCCTTGATCTCATCAAAGGACATAATACTTATACCCTTTTTTTTGGTTTTCTACTTCTTACTTATATTCTGTGAATATCTCAAAAAGTTCAGACTTGTGTTTCAACGGGAACATATGTCCGAATCTTGAGAGATCATCAGAGAATGTAATGAAGTACAAAGAACTAGTCTTGGCATGTGTAGACAGGGGACCATCATACATCTTCATGTATCAATCCCAAGAGTTCACTAACTCTTTCTCTGTTTCCAATAAACAGAGCTATGGTCATCGTATCTTTGTGACATGACCGGCAAGTTTCACAAGATGTAAATTCAAACTAATTTAAATATGCATCTATATGTAACTTCAGCCAGTCGGGTCGCATTGATATGACCTAGTCTACAATGCCTCAAGAAGGATTCATTCATTTCTGAACTCTTCTTCTTGTGTGTGTTCTGTACGTTAAGAACTGTGGTTTGATTTAGAACGTCTATGCTTTTAGATAACGTGCCTGAACCGATCAACTCTTGATATAGAAAATGTTCAAAACATTACCCAACAATACAAAATTACATCCTTCTTTACTTATAAAGAGACTGATATGATGTTGTATATCAGGTTCGGTATTTAATAACATTCGTTCAGAATCAATGTATTCTGGTAATACAGGGTGATAGTGACCAACAGACTTGGTTGCAACACTTGCACCGTTTCTATCTCAGGAAACTTATCACCCGTTCTCAGTTCTCTACCTATCTGTAGCCCATGTAACAAATTACATATATGGGATCCTGATCCAGTATCACATACCCAGGACGTAAAGGTTACTTAGAAACAGTTCTCTGTAATGAACACACCCGACGATGATGCATCTTCATGCACTTTCTTCGTTTGGGCGGCACGGGAATTCCGGTAATCCCTTATATCCTCCTCTGTCTTATAACAATTATAAGTTGGAGCGGGACCAACGTTCCCCAGCTCAGTATAACAAGCGGGTTCGGTCAATACATCCGTATAATTATCTTGATTAAGGCGTAATATGGTCGCTACCTAGAGAGAGAGAGAGAAGAAAACACTCAGCGTATGGTCTTGCAAGATTAGATTGGTTATCTAATATATCTAATCAGGATGTCTCCCACTGTTTTAATCAAATCTTCCTTCAAACCCTAAAAGGAAAGACTACCCGGGATTAATTACACGCTACAAGTTCGTCAATCTTTCAGCCAGGCCAGTGCCGGTACTTTGAGGGAGGTTCCCCGTTCTTTCACACGAACCTAATTAAAGTAAACCTCGTTTTCCCAGGAGCGTAACCCCGTTGACACCTTTCTAGACACCTACTTGATCGGCTAATTGTAATGTGTAAAACTCTCCCAGGAGTAACTCTTACTCACAGCGAGTATCGGGATCCAACTATTTCATAGAAGGTAATCTCATTGTAAATTTCAACACTTGAAATTCCCAATAATATTTTACCCCTAGCGTCCTATGACCTTGACGGAGGCCAAACTACCCATAGTCCGTTAGTCAAATTCAACCCGTCATTTCCTGATTGAATTAAACCCACCCGCAAGACCCTTGACGGAGGCCAAACTACGCCGTACGAATACCCTAATCCAATCGCATCGTATGCTTGCAGATAAGCATTAGTTAGCTACCGTACACTACGCCTTGACGGAGGCCAAACTACCGCGGCACGAATACTAACTAGTACTTATCTGAAATGACGGAGGGCTACGACAGGTTTTTAAGAAAACTTTTTGCGTAATGAACTTGATATCGTTGTAGAATCGAGTGATTTTGTAAAGGAGTGTTTTTGAGGCTTTTCTAGTTTTGCTAAAGAGGTCACTCCCGGTGAAGGGATCGTCGGCTCTTTCCTTATCGAATAAGGTGCAGGATATTTCATAAATACAGCTATGCAAAGCGAAAACTATAGAAGCAATCAAAAGACAAACCGAGTGTGTAGCATCTGCTAGTTTCACTAAAAAGGTCACTCCCGGTGAAGGGATCTCGGCTCTTTCCTTATCGAATAAGGTGCTGGATGTTCACCGCTATGCAAAGCAAGAACTAGAGCTACCAGTTTTTAAACAAGTTTCTACAACATCTTTAGGTTTCTTTTATTTCATTAATCTCATTAATGAAGTCCCATTTTATTATGCTTCACAAGCATCTCATTTGAAATGAAATCTACAATATAACATATATCTCATATATATAATATAAACATTCGTCTCAGGCAGTAATATGATATCATCACAGAACATTGCAGCAGAAGAACATATATGAAATGTTGGATATACTAGGACGTCCGTGTTTTCAATACGAGCCTGTATAAAACATGGATTCCACGGTCGCGATGAATAGCCAAACTCACATCCCTAGACCCCTACGAGAGCGGCAAGCATCACTGCCAATTCTAGGGTTAGGAGACCCGGTCTCAACTCCTCGAGATGGTCTCCCACTGGACCCTGGAACCCGGTTACTTGTGCTCCCCGCCTTGGGTCTACCTAATGCGGAAAAATAAATAATATACAATGGTGACATCATCCTCAGCCGGAAGTGCCCCAATAAAAGAATATTATATACAAATGAATTTTACATGAATGAAAAAGAAAAACTCTCATCTCACATAAAACCCCCGGCTATTCAAACGTGACGATCCAATACAACATATCACAGCAACACATAATATCACATATCATCAATGTAAGCAAGTATGCGTATCCCGATTGTCGTTGATGTATAGCAACGAAGCCGGCGATACACCACATACTACGCTTATGGTCACAGAAAAGAAAGTGTAAAACTACAACAGTTGGAATCCGCAACCTCCTTAGACATCGCATGCCTAACCAAATGAATTCCTTAGACATCGCATGCCTAACAATTATAAACCCCGCATTTTAGTCTCATTATCGAAAACTCTTTTCAATATCAAGTCAGGCAATTCAACAAGATTCCCGACATCCTGATCGAATGCTCGTCGCAAACTTTAGTAGACGGCCGCACCCCCGATGCCATCGACGAAGTGCACTAAGGCGGAACACCACTGCCGCGAGCACCCGAACGGATGCTTTTGGCGACGGGGTTCTCCTACTGTCACTTGGTCGGAGCTATGGGGCGTGGCTGTCTATTAAGTTTACCCGGCGAGTATCCGCGTACGCTACGTGATTGCGATGGACTTTTGATCACATCGAAATTCCGTGGCAACCGATCATCGGAGACTGAACTGCTAGATTTATAACATTCATATTAGTTATCTCATAACTACTTGTGGATTCCAAATATTGTATCACATTCCAGATAAATAGACAATGTTAAACTTTCCGATCGAATAATGAAACACTCAAGTTTTCCCAAATAGCTCAACACTTGAGCAGAGTTCAAAAATATCCATCACATGCCACAGTACCATGGTCCAGCCGTAGAAGGGTCAAGCCAACGCCTCACATGTGGCACGCCGTACTTCCCCAAACCCTAAGGTTCAGAGACAGTTCAAGACGGTCACATAATCGAGTTAAGGTTTGTTGTCTTCTAGAGGGTACACCGCGTTACTTGCACAAGTTAGAACATTCTTAAACTCGAGAAAAAATCCAACTTTTGAAAAAATTTCCGACAGGGGAAAAAGTGAGTTATTGATATCCATTCGAACTTTTTAACAGTTTCTAAAATTATCCGGAAAAATTAAACGAAGTTAAATTATCCGATCGAATCAATGAGTCCCCAATACAACCCAGAAAACTCAACACTTGAGTATAAATTAAAAATTCCCAGAAAAATCAGGAAACAGCTACGGTTATTACTGTGCAAACAGTGAACCAAAACACTACTATTTGGCCGCGGAACCGCCGCCAAAGCCATTGTACGGCCGCGGTTCCACGGCGGTTTAGGGGTAATTTGGGCATGTGTTTCACGGTAACTCTTGTATTTCCCTGCTGATTTTTTTGAGCATTTTTAATACAGAAAAAATCACAAATCTAGAAAATTTCCAGAAAGGGGTAAAAACTAGGGTTTCGGGGTTCGATCGGACTTTAAATTTCGTCTAGACTTCGCCTAAATCTCTAACCTGGCTCTGATACCACTGTAGGGTTGCTAGGCACACGCACAAGGGTCTACGAGGCATCAACCATGCCCGATTAAAATTTTAGCCGTGCCGAACAACCCAAAGCCGGATCTTTAAACTAGATATTAGGCGAAAACAAGTATGTTAAACAGTTTAACACTAAGTGAGAGCGATTACAACCTTTGTAGATCCTGTCCTTCACTTTTAAAGCTCCGTGTTGAGGTCCCTTCGCTGCAATCATCGTGTTCCGGACTCTCGAGAGGTTCCACGAAGAGAAAGATGCAGTCTTACTTCCGATCTTCGATAACAAAGATGATCTACCTTGAAGTTTCATTAACACAAGCTAACACTCACTAAATGAAGTGAACACTCTCATCTAAAGGGCAAGGATAGATGAGGATGATGAAATAGGATTTTTTCTCTCATTTGTTTTCTATTTCTCACTCATTTTCATCACAAAGATCAAAGCTAGAAAGCTTTGCAAGCAAAGAAGAAGAAGGAAGAAGATGAACAATGAATCATTAGAAGTCTTTTGTGATGAATAATGAAAAGATAAATATGATGAATAATGCAACCATGGTCAACTAAACCCATGTAGAGAATTAACTAGGGCTAGGGTTTGGGTTGGCTTAAAAGTGGGTCACTTGAAAATATTAAGCATAATATCTTTTCCAAGACAAAAGAAAAGCTTCTAGAATCTACTCGAAGTCTTAACCCTAATCCAAACCCTAATCATGTTTAAACTCCACAAAACATATTGCATTAATAACCATATCATGTTACAATATTATATATCACATATATAATATTTATCGTATGAAAATAATACAATTAACATATATCGCATATATATCAATGTATTACCCGAGTGAGAAAAAGAATCTTTTAGTGAGCTAATATTAGTTAATGTAATTTAATATATCATATATATTATTATACATTAAAATATCGAATCAACACTTGATCCGACAATCCATCTATATCGCATATAACCGACTAATACGATGACCCGGCTATATCACATATACCCGGCCGATATCTCATATCGCGAGAATCCAATACGGTATCACATACCGCATTATCCTTGGTCCCGTACATATCACATATGTGCTCCTACTTCGTTTTTCCTGAGTCAAGAAACCTCTGTGTAGGACTCTAAAGAATCGTCAATACGCCGGCAGTAGGTGATGATCATATCAAACACCCACAAGCTGCAAGCGGTCAGCTAAACGTAACAGCTACCTAGGTATTGAGCGCTCAGAAGATCAACAAGCAAGCCTGTACATTCTCCTATGAATCCAATCAGTAACACTCCCGTACAGTCCGGTCTCGTCGTCTGATATGTCGCATATCTCGTCTAGGGGTGGTAAACGTCAGACCCCAGTAGCTTGATAAGTCGTGTCGATTTGAGGTCTAGAACAGTTCGAGAAACTACTGATAACACTAAACAGTAAATCTCAGCAACCCTGTCCAGGGATTTCCGGTTAGAGCCAATCGAACACAGCACAACATCAACTCCCTATACCGGGAGAGACGAATCCCCTCCTATCGCTCATTGCCTCCATGTGATTCGGGACTGTACCCAAAAGCCACCTTTTTGCATGCCCTCTTGGACGTGGTATGATGGAAATCAAAGCACAGTGGGAATCACACAAGACTCTATGAAGATTTCGGGTCAACAGACTACTCTGTACCAGTGTCACCGGAGAACTGCCATCTGACGTGAGGTATAAATACCATCTGGGAGTTCTCGGCGAGTCCGTCCAGTGTACCCAGTCTCCACTGAGCACCCGTACACCATCCTTGATGTCAAACACCGATGGATATGGGATCATCCATCGCCCATCATATGGGTCAAGATGCGTATATGCTAGTCTACACTGGTGTATCGATGCCATGTCTCGATACACCCTCGACTAGGAACAGTTATAGGATGTACTCATCGACTACTGTGGCCCCACTAGTATGATCTCATCATAGTCCCAGTAGTCGAGTACATATCCTAAGGGCTTTATCAACATGTAATATAGAGACAATCAGAGTGCTTGTTAAGATAAAGTACAACCAGATAGCATACTATCATGTCGAGCAAGAAAGTCCTCCCTATATATGTCCAAGCATCCATTACAATATACATCATGTGTAAAGTAATGGACTCTAGGGCATACATATAACTAATAATTGGTAAGCCTGAACGACATCACCAAGAACTCGTAGTGCCCATAACGCGTGCGAAAAGCCGTCCTCGGAATATCGTCCTGTCGTACCCGCAACTGATGGTAGCCTGATCGCAAGTCAATCTTCGAGAAGTGTCCCGCACCCTGGAGTTGGTCGATAAATCATCGATACGAGGTAAGGGATATCTGTTCCGCACAGTAACCCGGTTCAGCTGACGGTAATCAATACAAAAATGCAAACTGCCGTCCTTCTTCTTGACGAACAGGACAGGAGCACCCCAAGGTGACACACTCGGTCGAATAATCCCTTTATCTAGCAAATCCTACAACTGATCCTTCAGCTCTCTAAGCTCCGCCGGGGCCATCCGATAAGGCATTATGGAAATAGGCCCAGTGCCGGGGATCAAGTCGATGCAGAACACAATATCACGCTTAGGCAGTAGCCCAGGCAGCTCGTCAGGGAAGACATCAGGAAACTCACTCACAATCGGGACCTGGTCCAACGGGACCTCTGCAGCTCTAGTATCATAAACATACGTTAAGAATACCTGACATCCTTTCCTCAAGAGCTAACCAGCGCGAACAGACGAAATCAAGTTAGGAAGGGTGACGCTACGGTCTCCCTGAATAACAAGAACTGGCTCTCCCGGAAAAATAAAACTGACTACTTTCTCACGGCGGTCCATGGATGCATAACAAGTGCTGGGCGCCAATAGCAAGGAATAGCTGCGTGTCTAACCCACGTACGAACCTCTTCATTCGTGTATCTTCGCTGTCCACCAAGTAAGGAGCATATCGGGACAACTGAGTAAACTGGATATCATACGCAAATACTGTCATCCCTGGAGTTTTGCGCAAAACCTCAAAACTTCGGGCTCGAGCATCACGGATGCTCTCTGGAAGGAAACGGGCAAGAAACGCCGCTGTGAACTCGTCCCACGTCATAGGAGGTAGACCTGCAGCTCGACCTCTCTCGACTGACTCGCACCGCATCTAAGCAAGGCCCTCCAAACAAAAACTCGCAAGCTCCACCCATCTATCGTCAGAACATCTCAGCGAACGGAAAATCCTAGCTGGCCTGTCGAGGAATGTCTGCGGATCCTCCGCTGCATCTGTGCCGGTAAAGACTGGAGGTCTCAGCCTCATAAACTCTTGCAATGATACGGGAATGGTCTCGGTAGTAGCAGGAACAACTGTATGGGCAGCAGGTACAATCGTGGTCTGTGCAGTGGTAGGTAAATCCTCAGATCTCTGTGCCCGACTGGCCTCAACTAAAGATCCCATCATCTGACGTAACTCCTGCATACCTGACTCTTGCCTGTCAATGCGGCCTGGGGAAGGCGAATCAATTTGTCCCTGAGGGGTAGGCATACCATCCCGATCGGTCCACATCTCAGACGAGCCCGCTCGAATCTCATCTCTGGCGGCAGCCCTCTGAGCCCTCGTAGCCTTCGGCGGCATAGTGGCTGGTATAGGAAACAGGATAAGAATGCTGCAATAGTATCATAGGATATAAGGAATCGAAGAAGGAATTGCAAGCAATTATATCCTAAGGTCACTTAGGCGGAGTACCGTATCGTAAGTATGCCGCGGAACATACGCACGCTACGTCACTCTGCTTAAGTTACCTACTCCATCTACCAAGGGCTATCCTATACTCAAAAAAGTAAAACCTAACGCTCTGATACCAACTTTGTCACGACCCGAAAGGTACGGAGCGTGACTGGAACTTAAATTACGAAACGTCTCGAGGCGTACGTAATCTAAGTAAGCCAAAACCCAGAAAACAAAACCAATTGAAGTATTAGAGTGAAGGAAAACCAATTTATTGAAAGCGATTTTTATCAAATAAGTCACATCATGCTTTTTAAAAGCAACATCCATTTTTCCGAAAATTTCGGCAAAGTCTCCTTTGTAAATACTGGCCCCAAACGGGTAAAAACAGAAATATATGTACAACATGAAATAAGGTATCCCCAAGCGGGAGCTAGCTCTTCGCCCAAGGCGGACTCAAAATCATACGCAATATATATCATCACCGTGCAAATAAGCATATAAAAGCATAAAGTACTAAAGTATCATGTCGGCTCAAGTGAGCTCGACCCAGAGAAACAACAAAAAAGTACAAGTCTCACTGTCTCATTTCTAAGTCGCTAATACAATAATACAAGTGGTAGATACGGTAGATGGAGGACACTAGATAAAATACTGATACAAGGTGGAAACCAAATAACCCCGCAACCCACCTACGAACAATGCTGCGGGTCCAAGCAAAAGAAGCAAAAGAGGAGGTGCGCCCGCCGCTACTGTGCTAACGGGTCGGACCTGCAAAACACTGTGGCACGACGGGGTTGAGTTGCCAACTCGTGAGTAATAAGTAACATCTAATAAGGTTATCGTAAGCATGTACACAATTTCAGCACAGCCTACAAATACTAATATGATGCGATGTAATAATATGTATGCAACATGAATGCAATAAACAACACGAGATTTGAATATAATTAACATGAGAAAATCTGTATTCTTATCTTACTAAAAATATCTGTAATTTAGTTGTAGTTTCATCAATGAAATCATTATAAATCTGTGTCAAGCATCGACACAAAATATGAATATCTCATTTATCCCGGGCTCTGGCAAACCGGACTGGCCCATAAATCTGATCTCGGGCTCCGGAAACCCGGACTGGCCCGAATCCCATAACTCAAGACTATGTCGGTATCCTCCGGGTATCCGCCGCGTCAGCAAATAACCGGTCGGTAGTGCTCCCCTGCCGGGCTCAACGACATCATCTGTGACCATCTTGTCCCGGGGTACCGCACTGGGTCCACCATGCACCCACAGACTGTTCATCCTCCTTATCGAATCGGGTGTATGATACCGCTCAAGCACCGAGAGAACTCATGGTGGACGATATATATACATCATATCAGGAGAAAACCGCAAACTTACATTTTTTAAATGGTAATATGTTCTTAAATCCTTGTGGTTTCTCCAAATTCATAAATCTCATAAATACGGAAATTCTCGAGGAGAATCATAATACAGGAATGTCTATGATAATAACAATATGAAATGCGATGCGGAACTAGCAAACTACGCATGAACGATGATGCAATAAGATAAATGCACATGACTAGCAATCCTATGTATCCATCTTGATGAATTAAATATATCAAATGCAGGTTTATTAATCATAATTGGCGCAAGTGATAAGATGCGGATTTACATAAGCTATATAGTGTTCGTGGCATAGCAATTACCAAGGCGTGTGTGTCCCCATGAATAATGCCCGTGCAGCATAAACCAATGGTGACAGTGCGAGTGTCCTATGAGGTGCTACCACAGTATATCTATATACAATAGATGATGCAATGCAACGGAATGATTAACTAGGAACTACGCATATAAGTGTAAGTACTAATCGAAATTCTAACTATCGGGCGTCTTGCGTCATCCAACGATTTCCCAATAGATGTGTACATCTACTCACCGGAACGCCTCCGCTAGTCTGATCCAATCACCGCCTTTCCGTTCCGCGCCGCGCCCGATGTCTCCGTGACCGATCCAAGAATTACACAAAGCTATACACATAACGCTAATATCCTGCAAAACGCGATATCAAGACCATACGAGAAACTAGCGTCGCAAGCTAAACGCGTGTGCACTCGAAGCACCAAAATGTGTGTGCTAACGTCTGAAACCACCCCGATATGCTGTGATACACAGCAAACACCAAAACCAAACTCGGAACGTATGTGTCTCGCAAGTCTAAAAGTACTAAAAACAAGGTAAATGGTCCCAGATTTTGATACGAGTGGAACTAGGAAAAGTTGCATATACCAAAGACCTACAATATATAGCAGACACCTACAGCAAAAACCCAAACACCCAGGTCCCTACTCTGGCCGCAATTTGCGGCCAGAACCCTTAAATTTGCGGCCTTAGAGGGGAAAGGGGTCTCGTGCTTCGGGTGTGTGATCTTAGTCCAGTAACTATACTCCAGTAATTGCAACTTTTGTCTGCAATTTCTGGAATAATAGCAGATCCCAAAAAGGAGTAATTTTTCAATTAAACACTAATTTAATACAATATGGTGTTTTAGTGAAATCTGGTGAAAAGACTTAGATTAATTAACACTAACAGAACTTAATTAAACTACTCAAGTCATACAAACCCTAACTTGCCGTAATCTCCACTTAAACCACATAATTAGCACTAAATCCCACTTAAACACTACTTTAAGCTAAATAAACTAAAAGTTTAGCAAAAGGGTAATTAAGGTAAGCCTTATACCTCAAGTTGGTCTCAGGAGGGTTCAAACTTGCTGACCTTGCCTTCAAAAGCAAAGACTTGCCTCAAGAACCAACAAGGAATTGTTTTGAAGTGTTTAACATGAGATTTTGTGATGAAATGGGGGATTTTTGATGGAGATTGGAGGCTTAGATTGAATAGAAGAAGAAGAAATGAAGGAGAAGGGCTGATGCTGTTGGGGCTGCTGCTGAGCTAGGAGGGAGAGTGAGGGGGGGAGAGAGAGAGAGAGAGAGAGAGAGTGCCAAAAGTCAAGCCCCCATGCTTATTTAATGCTCCCATGCTTCTCTTTTTTCATTTCTTTTTCTTATTTATTTCTTTTGTTTGATTTTAAAAAAAAGATTAGAGAACCATAAGAATTAAAATGAAAGGCATGTTACAATATTAACCTAGGGGAATTATTGGGTTGTGCATGCTAAACTAAAATTTTGCTTAGAAATTAATAGTTAAGAAAATTAGATAAATATGTGAAAAACAAATTAAATGTTAATTAATAAAACACAAATATATATATAATTACATACTTTCACGATTAAAATAGATTTATTCCAGTCTATGTGGAAATAGCTATTAACAAGGTTTTATGAAAAACACGTATTATCGCTAATTAACACGAAATTAACCTAAACGAATTTTCAAGACGTTACAATCATGTTTATTGAATCTTATTTATCGTGCTAATCCTCTTCAGTATCATGGTCTCAGAATCATGGCAGACAGAGATCTGCGATCGTACCAGAGGCGTGTAGATAACGCCGCATTGCTTGGAGTAATTCGTGGGATGCTGGAGAACCAGAAGCGGCAAACCGAGCTGAATCAGCAGCAAGCCGAAGCTTTTCAGGCGGGTCTGCGGACAGTCCAGCGGTCTGTAAATGCAGTTGCAGCCAAACCAGCTCAGCGTGTGGGTACCGTGGCGTATTTCAGGAGACTTAGTCCGTCCACTTTCACTGATTTGGAGGAGCCATTGCCAGCAGAGCAGTGGCTATTCGATACGGAGAATTTTCTCACCGCCGCGCAGATTCTGGATTACAACAGAGTGGATATTGTAAGCGTCCAATTGGTGGACTATGCCCGCGAGCGGTGGCTCGTAGAAGAGACCCGTTTGCCCAAGCCGATCAGTTGGGCAACATTCTCGCAGAGTTTCTTGGAGAAGTTTTTTCCGGAGACTGCACGGGAAGAAATGGAAGAGAAGTTTATCAGTTTGAAGCAGAATGGCAGATCCGTGGATGTGTATGCGGCTGCGTGGATACGGCTCAGTCGATTCGCAGGACCTTTGGTTGCCAAAGAGGCTGATAGGGCACGAAGGTTCATGCGCAGTTTGGACGTGGAAATCCAGAGGCACATTATATCTCTAGAATTGACCACTTTCTTGCAAGTTCTACAAGCAGCCAGGGAGCAGCAGAGCTTATTGGTGAAGGCAAAGGGTACACAGCAGTAGGCCATAGTGGTACGGAAGCCGGCGTTTACGCCGAACCGATCTCCTATACACAGAGGTATCCCGGTGGACTGACGTGGCATTGTGCCGATGAAGAAGCCCGTCGTGCCCGAGCTGAGAGGTAGAACATTTTGTGAATTCTGCCATCTACCCGGACACATGCAGAGGGATTGTCGAAGGAAGCTTGGGCTCTGTTTGGTTTGCGTATCAGCTAATCATATTGTCAATGCTTGCCCGTCGAAGCTACGTTTGAGAGAAGATGCTCAGAAGCCACCGCAGAAGCCAATTCAGGGCAGAAGCAGATAACTCAGGAGCCTAATTAAGCTCGAGCCTTCACTTTGACGGCCGAAGAGGCTAAGGAATCAGATGAAGTCGTTTCAGGTATCCTACTTGTTCATGATTTTCCCGCATTAACATTATTCGATTCTGGTGCATCCCATTGTTTTATGTCGTCCAAGTTTATTGCTGCACACTCGATTTCCTGCACGACCCTGTCTTGTTGTTAGGACATTCACACTGGGAACGGGAAGATCATATCTAGTAGCAAGTGCAAAGATTGTTCAGTTGCTATATGCGGACAAGAGTTATTTGCAGATTTCTTGGTGATCGATACTGGCAGTTACGATGTTGTCTTGGGAATGGATTTTCTCGGCACTTTCTACGCTCACATTGATTGTAGGGCAAAGAAAGTGATTTTCCATATTCCCGGATATCCGGAGTTTGTTTTTGCTGGAGGTAGCAGTTCTGTCGGGCCAGTCGAGTTTAGGGCTAGGCCGACAAGCGTCGTTCTTTCGTCGATGGAAGTTGATAAGGAGGAAGCGCCAGCAGTAGTTCGAGAGTTCATGGATGTTGTTTACCGCCGAAAATGGGAGATGGGGCCGCGTAGGCCGTCTTGCCAGAATTTGGGTGCAGATTCTATTCGGTGTTATTCGTCCACCTCTCCGAAGATGCCAAGCTGATTTATAGCACCGTGTATCGGAGGTTTGGATGGATACGGCCTTTGTATCAGACTTCATCAGATTCCCCATCGTTATGAAGGGGGTTTTTATTGTGGGGACGCTCTTCCCTGCAGGCGCAAGCCCCTGCAGTTAATTACGTTACCGCGCAGCGATAACCACTTTCTTCTGCTCCAGAAGGTCACTTCGTATCGTGTGTATTTGTTTTATTTTTGGTTGCCCATGGATTGTATACGGAGACTAATTCATGTTGTCACCCGTAGGGCATGGATTAGTCCAAATCCGTATTTTCTTAGATTTCGGTTTGTTTGATTTAAGGATCGTTAACCTTGTTTAAGATTAAGATCGACTTAAATGTTTGTTAAGGATACGTTAATCCGATATTGGACTAAGATCTACTCAACGGGGGTTCAGGATCATTTTTGATCCAACAAAAAGGAAATTTGGGCTCTATCATTTTAGTTACGGTCCATAGATCACCATTTTTTGGGGTGAGGGTTTAGTTTAAGGACATTGCGGTCCATATCTAGTTTAAGGACATTGCGGTCCGTTATTAGTTTAAGGACGTTGCGGTCCATAGTTGTTGGTTGTCGGGACCCACCACCTCTCTGAAGATGTTGAAGAATTACAAAGACATGTATCAGAGGTGTGAAGAGATATACCCTTGAACCAATGAATGTTCATCAGGGACTTGGTAGTCTTGTTTGGGACTAATGCCAATTTAGAAGAAGACATATGGGCTCGGTTAATTTGGGGTTTGGCCAACCTTGGGCTTAGCCCACTTGATTACTTATTTGGGATTGATCCCCTTTCTGTATCAGCATTGTTGAGCATTGATTTGGATTCTGACACCCCTTTTTCTTTTTGTTTTATTTATATTCTTTTATATGGAGTGTTAAACAATTTATGGCGCCCACGTGCAGAGCACGTGAGGCGCTCGGCGCTGAGCGCCAGACACTGAGTGCTAAGCACCTTTTTATTAAATAGCGCCCACGTGAGGGGCACGTGGAGCGCTCGGCGCCGAGCGCCAGACTTTGAGTGCTAAGCGCTTCTTATTAAATAGCGCCTACGTGAGGAGCACGTGGAGCGCTCAGCGCTGAGCGCCAGACTTTGAGTGTTAAGCGCTTCTTATTAAATAGCGCCCACGTGAGGAGCACATGGAGCGCTCGGCGCTGAGCGCCAGACTTTGAGTGCTAAGCACTGAGTTTTCCGTTCTTCTCAATTCAATTCTCTGAGAATTAGATTCCCACTTATAAAAGACTTTGTCTTATAGATCTGAGATCTGGAAAAAGAACTAAGTTTTTCTGATGTGAGAGTTAAACACTTAGATATGGAGGAGATGCTATGATCTCTCTTATTTTTATTTACCTTGAGGAGAAATCGTTCTCGTCTTGAAGTTTGAACTTTATGGGGGGTTCTTCTGTCCAAGACTTGAAGTCTTAGGGCCTTTATATAGTGGAGGCTAATTTGTTGATTTAGTTAAGAAAATCTCTCATTGAGAGATCTCTAATTGATTTAGGGATTTTATCCACCGTTGGATCTTTGATCCTAGGCCTTCTGTTTTACAGAAGATATTTTTCTTGTTCTCAACAAGATTGGGAAAATATTTTCTCATACAGAGCTTATTCTGTATCTTAGTGATTTTTAATCACCATTGGATCTTTAATTCAATGGTGCTCTATTTTACAGAGATTAACCTTTCTTGTTTTAGGAAGATTCGAGGAATATTTCCTCAACAGAATTTAATTCTGTAATTTGATAATTTATCATCTTCGTTGGATCTTTGATCCAAGGGTGGAGAAATTTTAGTTCTGGCGCTGGCGCTCTCGTGCTTTACACGTGAGGCGCTGCCTCAGAGTTTTTAACTCTTGGCGTTGGCGCTCTCGTGCTTTGCACGTGAGGCGCTGCCTCAGTTCAAATTTTGAACAGAGCCTTGCTCTCTTATTGGGGGAAACAGACGTGTTCGAGGACATCTCGGGTTTACCGCCAAAACGAGATGTGGAGTTCGCGATCGATCTTGTTCCTGGTGCATCGCCAATTTCAAAGGCGTATTATTCAATGGAACCAGTGGAGTTAGAATAAGTGAAGAAAAAAGTAACCGAATTGTTAGAGAAGGGCTGGATTCGCAGCAGCAATTCACCCTGGGGAGCTCAAGTTCTTCTAGTCAAGAAGAAAGATGGCACAAGGAGGATGTGCATCAACTATCAAGAATTAAACCAGATGACTATTAAGAACAAGTACCCGATCCCTCACATTGGCGAATTATTCAAGCAACTCAGTGGCGCGAGGGTATTCTCGAAGCTGGATTTTCGATCCGGATATTATCAAGTTCGAGTTAAATCAGAGGCTATTTGTAAGACTGCGTTCCGAACTCGATATGGGCATTTCGAGTATTTAGTGATGCCATTCGGAGTCACGAACGCACCTGCAATATTTATGGACTTGATGAACCGAATCTTTTCACCGTTCTTGGACCAGTTTATAGTGATGTTTATTGATGATATTCTGGTGTATTCGAGAAGCCAAGAAAAGCATGCAGAATACTTGAAGATCGCACTGCAAACGTTGAGGCAAAAAAGATTATATGCGAAGATGAGCGAGTGCGAGTTTTGGCTCGAAGAAGTGAAGTTTTTGGGGCATGTCGTATCCGGAAATGGAATCGTTGTTGATCCTGAGAAGATTGTAGCAGTTCAAGATTGGCTGATTCCGAAGAACGTGGCGGAGATCAGAAGTTTTCTTGGGCCTGCTAGATATTATAGAAGATTCGTGGAGAATTTCGCTCGTAAAGCTGAGCCTTTGACCAAGCTTACGCGGAAGGAAGTACCGTTCATTTCGACGGATAGATGTGCGTCAGCTTTTGAGGCGTTGAAGCAAAGATTGACAACCGCTCCTATTTTGACTGTGTCAGACGGTTCCGGAGGATTGGTTATTCACAGCAACGTATCTGGAAAAGGTTTGGAATGTGTCCTTATACAGCATGGGAAGTTTATAGCTTACGCATTGAGATAGTTGAAGACCCATGAGAAGAATTACCCAACTCATGACTTGGAGCTTGCAGTGATGATTTTCGCTTTGAAGATTTGGAGACACCACTTATTGGGCGAAAGGGTCGAAATATTTACCGATCACAAAACCCTAAAGTATGTATTCACGCAGAAAGAGCTTAATATGAGGTAGCGTAGAGCGGATGGCTGACTATGATCTTGATCTCAAGTACCATCCGGGGAAAGTTAATGTAGTGCCAGATGCGCTTAGTCGGTTGCCAGCAATTCAGATGTTGACAGCACAGAAGGAGCTTATGGATGATTTTCGGAGATTCGAGTTGGAGATCGTGTTACCGCATTCTTCGGGACAGCTGATGCAGCTGCAAGTACAGTCATCGTTGATCGATGGTATTAAAGCAGCGCAGTCACAGGATCAAAGGTTGCAGAAGTTTCGAGAACAGGTAGAAGCGGGACTTTGAACGGACTTGTTGATTCATGAAAATGGTTCATTGTGATACGGTAGCCGTTTGTGTGTGCCTAAAGGAGATATTCGTGAAGAAGTTATGAAGGAGGCACACAGTTCCGCATATTCCGTACATCCAGGAGGCACGAAGATGTACCGTGATCTACGACAATATTTCTGGTAGGAAGGCATGAAAAGAGAGATTACCCGCTTTGTAGCGAAGTGCTTGGTGTGTTAGCAGGTCAAGGCTGAACATCAAAGAGCAGCTGGTTTATTGCAACCACTTTCGATTCCTCGGTGGAAGTTGGAACATATAACCATGGATTTCGTGACAGCTTTACCGCGGAGTCCATAGGGCAACAATGCAGTTTGGGTGATTGTTGATCGGTTGACCAAGGCAGCTCATTTCATTCTATTTCGAGTTGGTCAGTCGACGGAAGCGTTAGCAGAACGGTACATGCAGAAGATTGTGAGATTGCATGGAGAACCTGTGAGCATCGTTTCTGACCTTGATACCCGATTCTTATCGCACTTCTGGAGGAGCTTACAGGAAAGTTTGGGGTCGCGATAGAAGTTTAGTACCGCATATCATCCTCAGACAGATGGCCAGTCAGAAAGAACGATCCAAACTCTTGAAGATATGTTGCGAGCTTGCATGTTGGACTTTAAGGGTTCATGGGAGGATCATCTACACTGGGTAGAGTTTTCATATAATAACAGCTTTCAGGCGACTATTCAGATAGGTCCATTCGAAGTGTTATGGTCACAAGTATCGCTCACCTGTTTGCCGGGATGATTTCGGAGAGCGAAGGTTATTGGGACCGGATCTTATTGTGCAAACCGTGGAGAAAATTAATACGATCCGGAATCACATGAAAGCAGTACAAGATCGGCAGAAGAGTTGGGCCGATACATCGAGAAGACCTCTAGGGTTCGATGTTGGTGATCTTGTATTCTTGAAAATATCACCAACTAAATGAGTGATTCGTTTTGGGAGTTAAGGCAAGCTTAGCCCTTGATTCGAGGGGCCTTTCGATATTATCGAGCGTGTTGGAGAAGTAGCTTATCGATTGGCGTTACTACCATCTTTGGCGAGTGTTCATGACATATTTCATGTATCTCAACTCCGTAAGTATGTTCGAGATGAAACACACGTGCTAGATCATTCGGAGCTGACTATAAGGGAGGACTTGATCTATGAAGAGCGACAGATGTCGATTGTTGATCGAAGAGAAAAGGTCCTCAAGAACAAGGTTATCCCTCTCGTACTTGTTTCATGGGGGAATCGCTCGCACGGAGAATCGACTTGGGAACGAGAAGACGAGATTCGACAGAAGTTTCCACACCTCTTCCCGTAGATTCATGTTTGTTTGTCTTTTCTTGTTTCGGGAATTTTGAGGACGAAATTCTTTTTGCAGTTGGGTATAATGTAACAACCTAGTTCGTTATACCATGACTTGATTTGATTAATTTATATATATTGGATGGCTATTTCTTGATTTATTGCTGTTATGGGTGCGAATAGTATAATTCTTATCTGTGGTTGCATCCAACCCGACCCGCATGCTGGAAACCAGTCTTGATTCCTATTTTTGATTTATCCTAGCTAAATATGATGATCCGTGCACTTTCATGTTCTATATCCTACATACCTGTATTTTATCTGGCATCTGCATTTTTTAATAATACATTTATATTCAAATAATATATTTTTAAAAAATATCTAGCATGGCCTGCATCATACCCCTGACCCTGTGGTGGCATCCGTACATCGTGTTCTCGTCCCGTTTAGTGAAATGAACTCGTTTGGATCGCTACGTGCACGCTACGTGTGTCCGTTCTTGGGGGTATGCATTTTCGTTAACCGGACATCGTATTTTGGTTTTGGTTGATATGTATATTATCCGTATTTTTAAAACATAATTTTAGACCCAACTCGGGCGTATTTTGGAGTAATTTCGTATTAGCCAAAAACTCAAATTTTCCTTAATATTATATTATTATATTGAAACTGTTAATAGTTAAGTTTGTAACAAAAATATTTTTTAAAAAATATTTTTTACAAAAAAATCCAAATCTTAATCAAATCCTCACAGATCCCCTCACCTCAAATCTCACACTGCTCCTCTCTCTCTCTCTCTTTCGTACTATATATATTTTTTCTTTTAAATTTTTTTTTAAAACCTTATTCAAAACCCACGTCCCCTCTTCTCTCCTTCTTCCCCAGTTCCGCCTTGTCTCGAAACCCTAACCCAAGCCTTCGTTGCGCCTCACCGCCGTCGCCGTCTCCTCGACCCCGATCTCCTCCTCTCATCCTCTCTGACTCCTCATCTCCTCACCTCCTTCTCCCGAGCCCCTGCAAACCCACAGCCCCGACTGCACGCTCACGAACCCATCACCTCCCCTCGCCGATGACCCTTCGCCTCCACCCTCGTCTTCATCTCCTCACCCTCGGCAACCCATGACCACGACCTCCATCACTTCCTCTCTCCCAACACCAGAGCTTTCCCCGCTGCAAAACCCAAGAACCCCGATGAAAACCCACCACCTCCTCTGTCGCCGTCGCCTCACACCGCCGACCCCCTCGCCTCAACACCCTTGTCACCACCACATCATCATCACCTCCACCTTCATCACCTCTCTCTCACTTTCCCCGAGCCTGCACCCACAACCCCGCAAGAAACCCACCCTGCAACCCGACCCCATCGCCGGAAAACCCATCGTCGAAGTCACATCCCCTCTTCTCTGATGCCAGAACCCAACCTAGCAGAGAAACCCCATTCCTTCTCTTCTTTTCTTTTCTTGACTCTTACTTTTCCGGTGATCGCTGGAGCCGTGCACGTTGCCGACGATTCGGGCGACCCAGTCATCGTACTCAGCTAGCATGGTCACATTCTTGAGTAGCTTGGTTCAGTTCTGTACACGCGTGTGTGCATTGCGACGTTTACCCGACGTCGAACGTGACGTATGCACCCCGTCGTAAGATCCGATCAGGCAAGTTTATCTTGCTACATGCTATGTTACTATGTTTATATCCATATGAATAAAAATATCACATGGTTACTGCATTGTGCATCATATGTTACAGTTTTACGGTTTTACAATACCCGTTCGCATCCATACAGTTATCACATATCTAGTCGCATGCAAGTTTATCTCGCTACAGGCTATGCAACATATTTTACATCTATATGTATAAAAATATTACATGTTTATTGCATTTCACATCCATGTTACTGTTTTACCGTCCGATATCCGTTCGTATCCAGGTTATTTAGTATATATCTAGTTGCATGCCATGTCATATTATATCATGTTACTGTTATATTAGCACCCCCTGCTTGATAATGTGCATCATGCGTAGTCATGAAGTTATAGATGTGATCCCTGATAAACATTGTGCATCCGTGCTTTTACTGTGCTCCGATACTTGCTACATGTTACTTTTAGGCATCCGTTTGATACATTGTGCACTACCTGACATGACCTGATATACCACTGCTTGACTTGATATCCGATCTTGTTTACTAATGCCGACAATCCTGACATGTTGTCCTGACGGACGTATCCTGTTGTCTACGTAGACAAATATGTACCAGCTTGATCCTGTGTTGGCATTAGCTCCAGATTATCAATACCTGACTTGAACACATAACCTTGGGGTATGGGGAAATCAAAAGTGTAACTAAAGTGTAGCTTAAAAGGGTATTACTTGATCCGTGGTGCCGGAGGATAACGGGACAGAATCATTCGTGATTCTTACTACCTGATCCGTGGTCCTGGGGGATAGCGGGACAGAACCATTCTTGGTTCATACATCTTGATCCGTGATCCCGGGGGATAACGGGACATATGATTTTGAGTTACATGGAGGAGTACATTAATTGATTTCGAATAACTTTAGAATAGATAACCTAGTAGCACAATTTAGATTACATATCACACTTTACATACACATATACACTTCACTGTTTCATATCTGTATTTACTTGCTAGATTCATGTTAAAGTTTATATTCATGCCTGCATATATTGTTGCATCCTGATTATATTTTATTGTTTGATATTATGACGCACTGACGTCTGGGTTTTTCATGGCCGAGTTCCTCTACCTTTATCGCAGGCTGACCAGGAGTACTTTAGCTGTCAAGTCGAACAGTGAGGAGCTTGTTAGTGATAGTTTAGTTTAGTTTTCTTTCCGCAGTTTTATTTTCCTGTCGTGAGCCCGTATTTGGGACGTACTTTCCAGATGTGTAACATTTTGGAAAATTATAAATATTAATTTATAATTTTAAATATAAAAATAATGAGTTATAAAAAGTGATATCACATACAACTTTTGGTATCGGAATTATATCCGTAAAAATGTAGTTATTTCGATAAATATGAATAAAAGTGTGTGATATCATAAAAATGATATTTTTAATTATTGAACATGACATTGTATTTTATATTAAGCTAATGACATTTAAGTGATAGATTAATCATTCCATATCTTTTATATTATATGGATTTAAATTGTAACATGAATGGTTTGATATTTTGATAATTCTTTTAAAGATTTATATATCTTAACCAAGGCTAAACCCTAACAACACCACACCCTCAACCATGCTCAACACCCTCCACCTCCTTGTTAGTTATATGTATGCCCTAGATGCCATTACTGTACATACGATGTATATTGTAGTGGATGCTAGGACATATATAGGGAGGACTTTCTTGCTCGACATGATAGTATGCTATCTGGTTGTACTTTATCTTAACATGTACTCTGATTGTCTCTATATTACATGTTGATGTTGATAAAGCCCTTATGATATGTACTCGACTACTGGGACTATGATGAGATCATACTAGTGGAGCCACGGTAGTCGACGAGTACATCCTATAACTGTTCCTAGTCGAGGGTATATCGAGACAGGGCATCGATACACCAGAGTAGACTAGCGTATACGCATCTTGACCCATATGATGGGTGATGGATGATCTCATATCCATCGGTGTTTGACATCAAGAATGGTGCACGGGTGCTCAGTAGAGACTGGGTACACTGGACGGACTCGCCGAGAACTCCCAGATGGTATTAAACCTCACGTCAGATGGCAGTTCTCCGGTGACACTGGTACAGGCTAGTCTGTAGACCGGAGATCATCATAGAGTCTTGTGTGATTCCCACTGTGCTTTGATTTCCTTCATACCACGTCCAAGAGGGCGTGCAAAAAGGTGGCTTTTGGGTACAGTCCCGAATCACATGGAGGCAATGAGCGATAGGAGGGGATTCGTCTTTCCCGGTATATGGAGTTGATGTTGTGCTGTGATCGATTGTCTATAACTGGAAATCCCTAGCCAGGGTTGCTGAGATTTACTGATAAGTGTTATCAGTAGTTTCTCGAACTGTTATAGACCTCATATCGACACGACTTATCAAGCTACTGGGGTCTGACTTTTACCACCCCTAGGCGAGATATGCGACATATCAGACGACGAGACTGGACTGTACGGGAGTGTTACCGATTGGATTCGTAGGAGAATGTACAAGCTTTCTTGTTGATCTTCTGATCGCTCAATACCTGGGTGGCTGTTACGTTTAGCTGACCGCTTGCAACTTGTGGGTGTTTGATATGATCATCACCTACTGCCGGCGTATTGACGATTCTTTAGAGTCCTGCATAGAGGTTTCTTAGCTCAGGCAAAACGGAGTAGGAGCACATATGTGATATGTGCGGGACCGAGAACAATACGTGTATGTGATACCATATTAGATTCTCACGATATGAGATATCGGCTGGGTATATGAGATATAGCCGGGTCATCGGATCAAGTGTTGATTCGATGAACTGATACAGATTATATTAGTCGGTTATTTGTGAAATAGCCGGATTATCGGATCAAGTGTTGATTTGATAATTTAATGTATAATTATATATTTGATATATTAAATTACATTAACTAATATTAGCTCACTTATTGATTCATTTTCTCTCCGGGTAATATATTGATATATATGGGATATATGTTAATTGTATTATTTTCTTTTGTTACAAATATATATTATATATGTGATATATAATATTGTAACATGATATGATTACTAATGCAACATGTTTAGTGGAGATTAAACAAGGTTAGGGTTTGAATTGGGTTAGTTTTTTCATGAACCTTCTAGAAGGTTTTCTTTTGTCATGAGTTAGGATATTATGGTTGATATTTTAAGTGACTCATTCCTAACCCAACACAAAACCTTAGCCCTAGTTAAATCTCTACATGAGTTAGCCTTGTCATAGTTGACCATGGTTGCATTTGTAATGATATGATCATTTGCATTATTCATCACAAAAGGATTTATTCATTGTTCATCTTCTTCTTCCTTCTTGCAAAGCTTTCTAGCTTTGATTCTTGTGATGAAAATGGGTGAGATTATGAAAATAAATTAGAGCTAAATTCCTACTCCATCATCCTAATCTATCCTAGCCATTTAGATTAGGGTGTTCACTTCATTTGTGAGTGAGAGCTTGTGTTTAAGAAACTTCAAGGTAGATCATCTTAGTTATCGAAGATCGGAAGCAAGTTTGCATCATTCTCTTCGTGGAGCCTCTTTAGAGTCCGGGAACATGATGATCGCAGCGAAGGGATCTCAACACGGAGCTTTAGAAGTGAAGGACCGGACTACAAAGTTGTAATCCCAAACTCTTAGATGTAAAGTTGTTTACATGCTTTGTTTCGCCTAATCTCTAGTTTAAAGATCTTGGTTAGGGTTGTTCGGCACATCTAAATTTTAAATCGGGCATGGATGATACCTCGTAGACCCTTGTGAGAGTGCCTAGTAACCCTACAGTGGTATCAGAGCTAAGCGAGAGCTTTAGGCGAAGTTTAGACGAAGTTTAAAGTCCGATCGAACTCCGAATACCCGAAAAACCTAGTTTCTGGAAATTTTTCAAAACTGTTAATTTTTTCATATTAAAAATACTCAAAAAATTCAGCACGGTATTTTAGGAATTACTGTGCAAAACAACACCCTAAATCCACTAAAGCGCCGTGGAACCGCGGCCAAACCAGGGTATTGGCGGCGGTTCCGCGGTAAGTACTGTTGATTGAGAGATAGTTTTTATGTAGTAATAACCGTAGGTACTTCCTGATTCTTCTGGGAATTTTTAATTTTACTCAAGTGTTGAGTTTTCTGGGTTGTATTAGGAGCTCGTTGATTCGATCGGAAAGTATAACTTTGTTTATTTTGTCCGGGTAATTTTTTAGAAAGTGTTAAAAAGTTCGACCGGATATCAATAACTCACTTTTTCCCCTACCGGAAAATTTTCAAGTGTTGGATTTTTCCATAGTTTAAGAACGTTCTAAGTCGTGCATGTAACGCGGTGGACCCTCTAGAAGACAACAAACCTTAACTCGATTATGTGACCGTCTTGAACTGTCTCTGAACCTTAGGGTTTGGGGCAGTACGGCGTTGCCACATGTGAGGCGTTGGCTTGACCCTTCTACGGATGGACCATTGGTACTTTGGCATGTGATGGATGTTTTTAAACTAATTTCAAGTGTTGAGAACTATTTGGGAAAACTTGGGTGTTTGATTATTCGATCGAAAAGTTTAACATTGTCTATTTATCTGGAATGTGATACAATATTTGGAATCCACAAGTAGTTATGAGATAACTAATTTGAATATTATAAATCTAGCAGTTCAGTCTCAATTGATCGGTTGCCACGGAATTTTGATGTGATCAAAAGTCCGTCGCAATCACGTAGCGTACGCGGATACTCGCCGGGTAAACTTAATAGACAGCCACGCCTCATAGCCCCGACCAAGTGACTGTAGGAGAACCCCGTCGCCAAAAGCATCCGTTCGGGTGCTCGCGGCAGTGGTGTTCCGCCTTAGTGCACTTCGTCGACGACATCCGAGGGTGCGGCCGTCTACTAAAGTTTGCGATGAGCATTCGATCAGGATGTCGGGAATCTTGTTGAATTGCCCGACTAGATATTGAAAAGAGTTTTCGATAATGAGACTAAAATGCGTGGTTTATAATTGTTAGGCATGCGATGTCTAAGGAATTCATTTGGTTAGGCATGAGATGTCTAAGGAGGTTGCGGATTCCAACTGTTGTAGTTTTACACTTTCTTTTCTGTGACCGTAAGCGTAGTATGTGGTGTATCGCCGGCTTCGTTGCTATACATCAACGACAATCGGGATACGCATACTTGCTTACGTTGATGATATGAGATATTATGTGTTGCTGTGATATGTTATATTGGATCGTCGTGTTATGAATAGCCGGGGGTTTTATGTGAGATGAGAGTTTTTCTTTTTCATTCATGTAAAATTCATTTGTATGTAATATTCTTTTATTGGGGCACTTCCGGGATGAGGATGATGTCACCATTGTATATTATCTACTTTTCCGCATTAGGTAGACCCAAGGCGAGGAGCACAAGTAACCGGGTTCTAGGGTCCAGTAGGAGACCATCTCGAGGAGTCGAGACCGGGTCTCCTAACCCTAGAATTGGCAGTGTTGCTTGCAGCTCTCGTAGGGGTCTAGGGATGTGGGTTTGCCTTTTCATCGCGACCGTGGAATCCGTGTTTTATACAGGCTCGTATTAAAACATGGACGTCCTAATATATCCAATATTTCATATATGTTTCTTCTGCTGCAATGTTCTGTAATGAGGTCATATTACTGCTTGAGACGAATGTTTATATTATATATATGAGATATATGTTATATTGCAGATTTCGTTTCAAATGTGATGCTTGTGAAGCATAATAAAATGGGACTTCATTAATGATATTAATGAAATAAAAGAAACCTAAAGATGTTGTAGAAACTTGTTTAAAAACGGGTAGCTCTAGTTTTTGCTTTGCATAGCGGTGTTCCTTGTAGAACATCCAGCACCTTATTCGATAAGGAAAGAGTCGAGATCCCTTCACCGGGAGTGACCTCTTTAGCGAAACTAGCAGATGCTACATACACGGTTTGTCTTTTGACTGCTTATATAGTTTATGCTTTGCATGGTGATATTTGTGAAATATCCTGCACCTTATTCGATGAGGAAAGAGTCGACGATCCCTTCACCGGGAGTGACCTCTTTAGCAAAACTAGAAAAGGCCTCAAAAACATTCCATTTAAAAATCACTCGATTCTACAACGATATCAAGTTCATTACGCAAAGGGTTTTCTTAAAAACCTGTCGTAGCCCTCCGTCATTTCGGATAAGTACTTCATAGTATTCGTACTACGTTTGTTGGCTTTCGTCAAGGCGTAATGGGCGGTATCTATTTATGCTTATCTGTATAAGCATATGATGCGATTGAGTTAGGGTAGTCATGCGGCTTTGTTGGCTTTCGTCAAGGGTCGTGCGGGTGGGTTTAATTCAATCGGGAAATGACGGGTTGAACTTGACTAGTAGCCTATGGTTTGTTGTCTTTCGTCAAGGTCATAGGATCCTAGGGGTAAAATATTATTGGGAATTTCAAGTGTTGAAATTTGTAATGAGATTGCATACCTTCTATGAGATAGTTGGATCCCGATATTCGCTGTGAGTAAGAGTTACTCCTGGGAGAGTTTTACACATTACAATTAGCCGATCAAGTAGGTGTCTAGAAAGGTGTCAACGGGGTTACGCTCCTGGGAAAACGAGGTTTACTTTAATTAGGTTCATGCGAAAGCACGGGGAACCTCCCTCAAAGTACCGGCACTGGCCTGGCTGAAAGATTGACGAACTTGTAGCGTGTAATTAATCCCGGGTAGTCTTTCCTTTTAGGGTTTGAAGGAAGATTTGATTAAAACAGTGGGAGACATCCTGATTAGATATATTAGATAACCAATCTAATCTTGCAAGAGCATACGCTGAGTGTTTTCTTCTCTCTCTCTCTCCAGGTAGCGACCATATCACGCCTTAATCAAGATAATAATACGGATGTATTGACCGAACCCGCTTGTTATACTGAACTGGGGAACGTTGGTCCCGCTCCAACTTATAATTGTTATAAGACAGAGCAGGAAATTGGGGATTACCAGAATTCCCGTGCCGCCCAAACGAAGAAAGTGCATGCTGATGCATCTTCTTCGGGTGTGTTCATTACAGAGAACTATTTCTCAGTATCCTTTACGTCCTGGGTATGTGATACCGGATCTGGATCCCGCAAATGTAATCTGTTACATGGGCTACTGAAAGATAGAGAACTGAGAACGGGTGATAAGTTTCATGAGATAGAAACGGTGCAAGTGTTGCAACTAAGTCTGTTGGTAGTTATCACCCAGTATTACCAGAATACATTGATTCTGAACGAATGTTATTAGATACCGAACCTGATATACAATATCATATCAGTCTCATTATTAGTAAAGAAAGATATAATTTTGTATTGTTGGATAATGTTTTGAACATTTCCTATATCAAGAGTTGATCGGTTCAGGCACGTTATCTAAAAGCATAGACTATCTAAATCAAACCACAGTTCTTAACGTACAGAACACACACAAGAGGAAGAGTTCAGAAATGAACGAATCCTTCTTGAGGCATTGTAGACTAGGTCATATCAATGCGACCCGACTAGCTGAAGTTACATTTAGATGCATATTTAAATTAGTTTGAATTTACATCTTGTGAAACTTGCCGGTCATGTCACAGAGATAAGATGACCACAGCTCCGTTTATTGGAAACAGAGAAAGAGTTAGTGAACTCTTGGGATTGATACATGCTGATGTATGAAAGTCCCCTGTCTACAAATGCCAGGACCGGTTCTTTGTACTTCAGTACATTCACTGATGATCTCTCAAGATTCAGACATATGTTCTTGTTGAAACACAAGTCCGAAACTTTTAAGATAATCACAGAATATAAGTTAGAAGTAGAGAACCAAAAATGGGTATAAGTATTATGTCCTTTGATGAGATCAGGGAGGAGAATACTTGCGCACGGGATTCCTGGACTATTCTAAACGAGAATGAGATTCTCTCTCAGCATTACTCCTCCGAATACACCACAGCACGTCGGTGTATCGGGGCGGAGCAATCACACCCTATTAGATATGGTGTGCTCTATGATGGGTACTACTGAGTTTCCTATTTCCTTTTGGGTGTTATGCACTTGAGAAGTTGCATACCTATTGAATAGGGTTCAAATCAAATCAGTTGCCTACCACTTCATATGTGATATGAAAAGGGAAGAGCCCATATCTTAAGTTTGTTAAGATTTGGGGTTGTTCGGCCTATGTCTAAAAAGCAAAATCCAGACAAGCTCGAGGCAAAGTCAGATCTGTGGAAGTTTGTTGGATATCCCAAGCATACGCAAGGGAATATCTTCTACCTAACCGAGGAACAAAAATGTTTTGTTTCTCAGCATGCCACCTTTGTGAAAGGGAATTTCTTGTGAAGAAATTAGCGGTCATGAGGTAGAACTGGAAAGAGTTCCAACTATACAAAACTGCAGCTGATAATTTGGTAGAACCCGAAAAATTCAATAGATTTTAACGAACCTCAGCCTCTCCGCCGATCTAGTAGGATTCCTCACCCACCTGAGAGATACTTCGGTGGGAACGAGGATTGCATCATGAGATGATGACCCAACTAGTTTCGAGCTGGCCATCAGGAGTGTGACTCTGTAAGAATTGTTGGATGCTTAGCAATCTGAGATGGAATCCTTATACACCAACAAAGTATGGACTTTGGTTGCTTTATCTGAAGGGTTAAATCCCCATCTGGAGCAAGTATATCTTGAAAAGATTACTTGGTGTACATGGAAAAGTTGAGACTTTCAAAGCTATGCTTAAGTCCATCCAGATCCTACTTGCCACTGCTACATACCATGACTACGATATCTGGTGGTTGGGTGTCATGACTGCTTTTCTAAATGATGTTTTAGAAGAGAGCGTCTATAAGTACACAGCCAGAGGGCTTCGTAAACAGTGGGAGCAGCGGAAACGTGTGTAAGAGGCTTTATAGGATAAAGCAGGCATCGCGGAGTTGGAACGTCTGTTTTGATGTGGTAGTCAAGGAGTTTGACTTCATCAAAATGGTAGATGAACCTTGTATATACAAAAAGGTAGTAGGGAGTATGGTGATGATCCTCGTAGAGTACGTGGATGACATACTCTTGATAGGGAAGGAGTTTCCTATGCTACGCTCGGTCAATCTCCGCTTATCACAAGGATTCTCCATATAGGATCAAAGTGATACCTCCTAAATCCTGGGTTTTGGATCTATAAGATAGATATAATTGGATGTTAGGATTCTCACTAGTTGTAGTAAGATGGTATCAATCGATCCTGGGGAGAATAACTGGAAAGGTTCCAGGGTGATAAAGACGACTGAAAGTCAGTCGCAGGCATTGTCTTTACCCTCAGTGGAGGGACGGTATGTTGGAAGAGTTCCAAGCAAGATACCGTGACTTACTAGACGATTAAAGGCAAGATATATCATTACCAAGGATGCTACTAAAGAGGCAGTCTGGATATATAAGTTCATGAGATGAACTTCGTTCCAACCATTGTGTGACAATGGAGTTGTAGCTTATGCCAAGGAACCCCCCATCCCATCAGATATCCAGAAATAATTCTTAGGAAGTATCCCCTGATCATGGAGATGGTTGATCTCCAGGGAGATCGAGGTTAAGAGAGTAGACACAGAGGAAAACAGCGCGGATCCACTCACAAAGGCCTTTTTCCCAGTAGAGACTTTTATGGGATGGTTGAGTATGAGATACTTCAACCGCGGCTAATTATTGGGTATGTGATACCACAACAGATGGCCCTAGTGCAAGTGTGAGATTGTTAGTTATACGTATGCCCTAGAGGCCATTACTATACATACGATGTATATTGTAGTGGATGCTAGGACATATATAGGGAGGACTTTCTTGCTCGACATGATAGTATGCTATCTGGTTGTACTTTATCTTAACATGTACTCTGATTGTCTCTATATTACATGTTGATAAAGCCCTTAGGATATGTGCTCGACTATTGGGACTATGATGAGATCATACTAGTGGGGCCACGGTAGTCGACGAGTACATCCTATAACTGTTCCTAGTCGAGGGTATATCGAGACAAGGCATCGATACACCAGAGTAGACTAGCGTATACGCATCTTGACCCATATGATGGGCGATGGATGATCCCATATCCATCGGTGTTTGACATCAAGGATGGTGCACGGGTGCTCAGTAGAGACTGGGTACACTAGACGGACTCGCCGAGAACTCCCAGATGGTATTATACCTCACGTCAGATGGCAGTTCTCCGGTGACACTGGTACAGGTTAGTCTGTAGACCCGAGATCATCATAGAGTCTTGTGTGATTCCCACTATGCTTTGATTTCCATCATACCACGTCCAAGAGGGCGTGCAAAAAGGTGTCTTTTGGGTACAGTCCTGAATCACATGGAGGCAATGAGCGATAGGAGGGATTCGTCTCTCCCGGTATAGGGAGTTGATGTTGTGCTGTGATCGATTGGCTATAACTGGAAATCCATGGCCAGGGTTGCTGAGATTTACTGGTAAGTGTTTTCAGTAGTTTCTCGAACTGTTATAGACCTCATATCGACACGACTTATCAAGCTATTGGGGTCTGACGTTTACCACCCCTAGGCGAGATATACGACATATCAGACGACGAGACCGGACTGTACGGGAGTGTTACTGATTGGATTCGTAGGAGAATGTACAGGCTTGCTTGTTGATCTTTTGATCGCTCAATACCTGGGTGGCTGTTACGTTTAGCTGACCGCTTGCAGCTTGTGGGTGTTTGATATGATCATCACCTACTACCGGCGTATTGACGATTCTTTAGAGCGTACATAGAGGTTTCTTGGCTCAGGCAAAACGGAGTAGGAGCACATATGTGATATGTGCGGGACCGAGAACAATAAGTGTATGTGATACCGTATTAGATTCTCATGATATAAGATATTGGCCGGGTATATGAGATATAGCCGGGTCATCGGATCAAGTGTTGATTCGATGAACTGATACAGATTATATTAGTCGGTTATTTGTGAAATAGCCGGATTATCGGATCAAGTGTTGATTTGATAATTTAATGTATAATTATATATTTGATATATTAAATTACATTAACTAATATTAGCTCACTTATTGATTCATTTTCTCTCCGGGTAATACATTGATATATATGCGATATATGTTAATTGTATTATTTTCATTTGTTACAAATATATATTATATATTTGATATATAATATTGTAACATGATATGATTACTAATGCAACATGTTTAGTGGAGATTAAACAAGGTTAGGGTTTGAATTGGGTTAGTTTTTTCATGAACCTTCTAGAAGGTTTCTTTTGTCATGAGTTAAGATATTATGGTTGATATTTTAAGTGACTCATTCCTAACCCAACCCAAACCCTTAGCCCTAGTTAAATATCTACATGAGTTAGCCTTGTCATAGTTGACCATGGTTACATTTGTAATGATATGATCATTTGCATTATTCATCACAAAAGGATTTATTCATTGTTCATCTTCTTCTTCCTTCTTGCAAAGCTTTCTATCTTTGATTCTTGTGATGAAAATGGGTGAGATTATGAAAATAAATTAGAGCTAAATTCCTACTTCATCATCCTAATCTAAGATTAGGGTGTTCACTTCATTTGTGAGTGAGAGCTTGTGTTTAAGAAACTTCAAGGTAGATCATCTTAGTTATCGAAGATCGGAAGCAAGTTTGCATCATTCTCTTCGTGGAGCCTCTCTAGAGTCCGGGAACATGATGATCGCAGCGAAGGGATCTCAACACGGAGTTTTAGAAGTGAAGGACCGGACTACAAAGGTTGTAATCCCAAACTCTTAGATGTAAAGTTGTTTACATGCTTTGTTTCGCCTAATCTCTAGTTTAAAGATCTTGGTTAGGGTTGTTCGGCACGTCTAAATTTTAAATCGGGCATGGTTGATGCCTCGTAGACCCTTGTGAGAGTGCCTAGTAACCCTACACTCCTTATTCTTAACTTTACACCTGTACCTTCACATTTGACACATCCTCTTTCACCATGCCACCTCTACCTTTTAACCATCCACCTCATGCTCTCTCTACACAACACTACACATAGGAACTTCTAAGCTTTCACAACTGAACAAAAATTAACTCTTCAAGCTCCAACACCTAAATTCCTATGTTTTCCTCATATCAAAAGAGAAAGCCATGATCTCCTTCATCAAGTTTGTGCACTTCATCAAGCTTAATACACTACAACCACTAGATACTTCCACAAGCATTTCATGAGCTGGTGTTTCATTGCACACAATCTCCATAGGTATAATTCCTTCCCTCCTTACATGTTCAGTTTATCCATATCTGTTTTCATGTGCAGTATTATAAAAACTGTTGTTTTGTGATATTTAGCCTACTGTAATTGAATCTGGAACCAATAGGTGTAACCATTAGAAAAACTAGTAATACCATAAGTATAATAAGATCACTAGGAGACTTCACCTAAAGCCCGAAAGCCCATCTTCAACTTTGGACCGGCGAGAAACCTATATTGTCCGATCTCGCCGGATTTTTGGGGTATTTGGTGTTGGTTTTTCTTATGTAGTTTTAGTTTGGTATTTTATAAGTTATTGTATTGCTTGATTTGTCCCAATAATTATACAGTAAAATCTAGGAATGTTTTAGTAAGTGTTTTATCAAGTTTCCGATATTCTGATACGGATTTTTCGTATTTTGTACTGCGACTGAAATATCGACGTTCGTACGTTGATTTCAATGGCATTTGTTCGTTTTGGGTTAAGTATGCTGTAGGTTCTAACCTATGGGTGCCTATTTCATTGTTTTGAGTTTTGATATGATATTTACGTCGATATGATATAACTACGATTATAGGTACGATCGCGAAGGTTTTCGAGATGGAGTTGGCGGACAAAGCAGCGTGGATTTCAGCAAGCTCATCAAGTTGGTGAGTAGATTTATATCTATGGGGGAAGTCGGGTGGATGGCGTATAGCACCTCCGCAACCTTATAAATACTAGTATGATATATAGTAGTTTTAGTACTTATTCAAGATATGGATATTGGAGTTAATTTGCATCTAGCATGATACTCATTTGCATGTAGTTACTTATGGTTTGATAAATTGTACGAAGGATCATGTCGTACTAGAGATGATTTAGATATAGTGATAATGTGAGATATTATACGAAGAATTATACCGTATTGGTGGTGATGAGTTCGTATGCCGAATAACGGCCAAATTTCCTTTAGACTCGTAAAATAATGTTTTATTTCATTTTAGAACGTAACACTTTAGTGAGCTATACTTTTTTTAAAACTAACGATTCGTTTCCCTTTTTTTATGATAAAAGACAAGGATGCGATGCCAATTTCCAAGACAAATATCCCTTTTCAACCTAAGGCAGCTTCCTCATTTCAAAACCAACGTTTCGTTTCGTTTTTCAAAGATAATGTTATAGCTCATAGCAAGTATTTACACTTAATAGTTACGCTTAGATTTACTTTATATGCTCGCGATATATTCCTCGATGTTATATGCTTCCTATATACGGACATAATGATAGAACACTGCACAACTACCAATGAGTATTATGTTGCACGAGCACATACGTATATGCTACACTACACCTCATTGGTACTGCCATGTCACTGTAGAACCGTTACACTACCTAATGCGTAGGTAACCATTGATACAAGTATGAACTATACACTTATAGAATACTAGCACAAATACTAGTGATTGCATTGCTGCACGAGCACAGACGCATATGCCACACTACACATCATTAGTATTGCCATGACACAGTAGAATGGTTACGTTTATTACTTGTATGATATTATTTACGTGCTTTACCTATTTTACATGTTAATTATTGCGAATACCAGTACTATAGGTATTCATATTGGATTATTATGAGTTTCTGAAGGTTTTACTTTTGATGATATATATCAGTGGTATGGGACGCTGTTATATATGTATATATATAATATATCATCAGAATGATTAATGCAAGGATTCTTCTTCTTTACTTGTTATCTTTGGATATGATGATGTTGATGTCCACCATGAGTCGTTTTTATGTTTTGTTTTACTCCGAACCGAGTGGGGGGCTATAGGGTTATGGATTATTACGTTATCCAGACTGAGTGGGGGGGATATACAGTCGGATACATGGTGGACCCGGTCGAGACCAAGGGGCAGGATAGCTGCATGTGAGGCGGGGAGCCTAGCGAGGATACTCAATACCGGAGATAGAGATGAGCATGGAACATATCTGGGGGATATTGACCGGGGCTATATTTGGGCACGCCGGATATCCAGGGGATACCGACCGGGGTCAGGGATATCGGGTGGCGATCATCTGTTGAGATGGTGTCAACGGTATCGGCATTTGTGTGTCGGTGATGGACACGAGAGATTTGAGGATTTGCGTGTCGGTGATGGACATGAGAGATTTCTGATTTCGGGTGTCGATGTTGGACATCCATATATATTGATATGTTTCTATCATGAGGTACACAGTTATATTATAGTTATTGTAGCCGACCAGGGCTGATCCGGGGGACAATACCTGTATATCTTTTACGGGCATTCACATACAGAAAAAGGAATTCAAAAACGAGCTATAGTCTCATTATTTTGACATGTCTGATATGACACTGGTATCTTGAAATTGTAAAGCTCTTGACATTCTTTACCAAAACAGCAGGATGTATATCTAAAATAAGATACCTATTATATTTCATACCATCACATCTGCTTCTATGCCGTGACATATGTATTCCGTGGCTATTTTAAAGAAGAGCTTGTACATATATAGTTTTGGCCACTTTTGAGATTATACCTAGATATAGGCCAATTGCATTCCCTTGTTGGTTTATGTGATAGATAGAGTTGCATTTACGATACATCCGCATATTATATATTATATTAGTGCAGGATATGATAGTAGTATATTTATAACCTATGTATCGTTGTGCATTTCGATTTCTACCTTGTGATGTACTTTTATTCACTGAGTTAGCAACTCACCCCCGTTGTGCCACAGTTTCTTGCAGGTTTTATCGCTTGGATTATCAGTGGTTTGGGTACACACTCCTTTCGGTGATTGCTTGGTAAGTGGGTTACTATTGTATCGTACTCACACTTGGTTATTCATATATTCTTGTATCTAGTAAAAACTCCATCAACTTAGAAAGGGGTATATTGTGGACTTAGAAGCGAGACTTAGAGTTGTGTGTTGTGATGTCGCGCTTATTGGAGTCAACCATTACATATTGTTGATTTTGTTTCGCTTTCTTTTCTTCGCCATTGTGCGTCGTATATTGTTTGCTTGGTCGCTCCGCCGTTTGGGCGTGGAAGCTAGCACCCGTTGGGATGCTATTTATATTTTTATGTTGTAGCGGGTTTATTCAAATTACAAAGGAGGTGCTGTCGAATTTCAAAACGTCATAGATGCTTTTCAAACATACTTAGTTAAACTTAAATGTTTATTTTAAACTGATCCTATCTGATTACTATTTTAAACCCCGCCTCCAATATTTTCAAAAAGGGTTTAGATTCCGGGTTTCGGCTTACTTGGACCGCGTCGACGTCTTTAGATGTCACGTGATTTAAGTGACAGTCACGTGCCACATTCGGGTCGTGACAAGATGTTATTGGTTATTGGATTTCTTGCTTCCGCATATTTATATTTCTTGACTCGTTTATTCTGGCAGATAGACATGTACTAGTTAGTTTTATATATTTACTGTTCTTGATATCTTATAGATAGCCATAATGTGACTGTGGAGGGATGTTTCCTAGCCACAGGTAGCATGGTTGGCTCTGTCACGTGCCGATCTTAGCGCACTCTAGGAAGCGGGGCGTGACATCTAAGCACTCTTTTGCGGCGCCCATGTGGGGAGCACGTGAGGCGCTGGGCGCTGTCCAATGAGTGTTGAACACTCAACCGTTAGGCTTTTTTTTATGGAGTGATGAGCACTTTTATGGCGCTCACGTGATTTTCATGTACGGCGCTGGATGCTGGGTACTGTCCAATGAGTTCTAAGCACTCTATTCTTCTCTTTTGTGGCCCTCACATGGGGAGCAAGTGAGGCGCTAGGCGTTGTCCAATGAGTGTTGAACACTCAACCATTTTTGTTGTTTATTGAGTGCTATACACTCTTTCTTTTCTTGATTGTGACGCCCACGTGAGGCCCTAGGCGCTTTTAGAGGCGCCCACGTGGGAAGCACGTGGGGCAAAGAATTATTTTCTCCAGTGTTAATGGCATTTTTTGTTGGAGATAGTGCCCTCAGAGTCAATTATTGGATCACAGGCACGTGATTGCAATGATTGAGGGAGGACCTATCCCGGTAGGACAGTCTTACTCGAGATGATAGTATGCTATCTGGTTTACCTTTATCATCGTGTACTGCTTCAGGTGACCTTACAGGTCACTATTACACGCTGATAGAGCCCCTAGGATTCTTGCTTGATTGCCGGCAGTATGATGGCGATCATATACGTGAGAGCTGGTGGTCCATAAGCACATCCTTAAAAGGTCCCTAGTCGTGGGAGTTTCGAGACAGGGCATCGATTCTCCAGAGTAGACTAGTGTATACAGTCGAGACCCCGACGAGGGGCGGTGGCCGGTCTCACAAGCCACTGGTGTCAGTTGGTTCACCTAAGATGTATACAGGTGCTCATTGGGTTATGAGTACACCGGACAGGACTCGCCGGGAACATGCTAGTTGGTCTTATACCTGACGTCAGATAGCAATTCCCTGGTGACATGTGTACAGGTTAGTTCATCGACCTGAGGATCGTCATTTGTCTCGTGTGAGTTCCCACTGTGCTTTGATTACTACCCTACCACGGCTCAAAGGAGTCGTGCAAACAGGTTTTAGTTGGGTACAGTCCCGAGCCACATGGAGGCAGTGAGCGGATCTTCAGGGGTTCGTCTCTCCCGGTATTGGGGGTGAGGTCGCGCTGTGTCTAGGAGAGCCATTACACAAAGCCCTCGGCCGAGGCAGGAGATTTACTGGTAGGTATTCCAGTAGTATCTCAGGGTGTTCTGGGCTACACTCCGACACGACTTGTACCGCTTTTGGGGGTCTGACTTTTACCAACCCCCTAGGCCCGACATGCGATGCTCATAGACGAACGGACCGGACTGTACGGATATTGTCACTGACAGGCTCAGTAGGGTGTCAGGATGAGTTCGCTCATCGACGTCCCTTTTGGTCAATAGCTGGTGGCCCGTCACGTATTGGCTAATACCTCTGACGTGCTAGTGGTTAAATCCACAGCCATAGTATTGACGAGTCTTTAGAGTCCACCACACTTTCAGTTACTCAAGCTTTCGGGCAAAACGCTGTAGAGGCCGTATGGAGATATGGCAGGGTCCGATCAGATACGTGCGGTATTGCACGGATCGGGATCGGACGGTTTGTACTAGTGGCCGTATGGATATATGGCAGGGTTCGATCAGATACGTGCGGTATTGCACGGATCAGAATCGAACGGATATAACTAGCCGGCTTTGGTTTAAGCCGGTCCTAGTTTAGTACAGTGTAGATTTTGTCTCATTGCATTTGTATCCGGTCGGAATACAGATGCGGGTGTGTATGCACAGTGTCGGGGTTTTCCTGTAATTTATTACGGGAACAGTTTTCTGGAGTTGCCAGTTTGCATTCTGTTCCGGCCGGTTTTCCTTTGTTCTTTCCCGGCCGGACTTTTCCGATGGAGGGGGTTATTTGCAAGTTTGCAAATAACATTTGTGGAGGGGGTATCTTGCATATTGGTGGCATCATGATAGTTTCTCATGATGAGATCCTTTCTAAGTCTTTTCATTTGCTTTTTGAGAATGGATTGATTAAAGTTGATTAAGTGTTTTGGATGTGAGGTTTGCTTTTGATGTGGTCACCTTTTCTTTTCTCCTACACTCACCTCCCTTCATGAGTTTTGTTTTATGCCTCCACCATTCTCAATTTGCAATGGCCGGCCACATTTTTTGATGGGGAGAAGAAAAATGAGAGGTTCATTTCATGTGAGAAGAAGAATTCTTATCTCATTTTTCTTGCTACAAAACATTCTAGCTCCATTTGATAAGTTGATTTCCATTCTATCCCTCCATCACCATGGCAACCAAAACCCAAGTGAGACAAAGCACTACACATTCTACAGCATACCTTGGGCACGTCGACTAGCCAGCTTCGTGCCTGAGTTGCCTCGGTATTGAGGTGGGAGCCCGTAAAAGATGCAGACGATGCGGTGCCCTTCCGGCAAGGATGCGACGACCGGAGTTTCCGCGGGAGATCGGGACGATGACGAGAAGACCGGAGGACTCGGATCACTTGGTATACTTCTCTTCCCATCTCTTGTTTGCTAGCATTAGGTTAATGGTTACGATCCGGGTTTTCATTGTCCGCGGTAGCGCCAGTTTCCAAGTAAGGAAAATTTTTGATTCCGCATTTTGGCCTCGGATAGGCGGCCGGGGCGCTGCCGTGGCGCAACATGGTATCAGAGCCACGCCATTAACCTTGCCTAGCTTGTTCTAATGCATTTTACTTATCCGATCGACCAAAATTCCAAAAACCGCGTTTTGCTTGCATCAGTTTTCTGTCGTTTTTTTTCCGGGCTCTAAAAATTTTTCAGGTTGTAGAAAACTGATGTACATGAAATTCTAAGAAAACTGCAAAAGTTTGGTAAGTTGATCCTTCTAGAGGACTGCGGAACCGCGGCATTGACCCCTCTTTTGCCGCGGTTCCGCCGCAGAATATTCCCTTCATTTTACCAATTTTTTGTGGTGGGCTTTTGGGCTGAAAATGGGGGTTTTGGAATATTAAAACTGGGCCCAGAATTTCTGTGAGTGCTACAGTATTACTTGGGGGCCCACTTGTTAATTTTTGATCGATTGGATCTTTTAAACACATTATTTCACAGTATTTACATTATATCTGCGACCGTGAATGTCACTTGATCGGTAAATCCCGTCTAACTGCTATAGCCCGGTTAGACGGATTTGCGAACGTGACTTTCACGTTGATGTTCTGTGTTTATGCTGTGTTGTTGCGGATCGGTCGTGGGGGATAGCCTGGATGCAATGTTAGTACAGTTTTGTTTTATATATACATTTGATATTGCGGGGCGAGCGTCCGACATGTGGACTGCCGTCACTGCCTGATTGTATTATTCTTTTGGGGCACGACCTGGTTGCGGTCGATGTACCCGGTGTATGTATATTTTACTTTCTGTACTAGGATTACCCCGCGGAGGGGTGCACGGATAGCCAGGTTCTAGAGGGCAACGGGCCCGCATCTCATGGCATTGAGACGGAGGGGGCTTCACTCTAGGATTGGCGGGCTATTCGCCGCACTCGTAGGGGGTACAGGTTGACCCAGGAGGGGTGCCCAAGTTACCGGATTCCATGAAGTGCTGGGTGGTCCATTCACGGTGCTGAAGGGGGCTGCCTCGTTTCAGGTTTTGGCGGGTGACTTGCCGCGCCCGTAGGGGTCTAGGATTTCATTGCACAGGCTATCCACACGACCAGGGGAACGTCGGGTTTCAGCAGCGGCTCTGTGAAACCCGGGGATCCCAGATATCTGTATTGTTCTGTGATGTTGTACATTTCTGTGATGTTGCATTTTATCACGCCTTGAGCGAATTTAATATATTGGTATATATATTAGTAGATGTTGTATATGTTTTGCATCCGCGCTAGTCCAGTCCCCGCTCTGTCGTTAGTTAAGTAACCTAACGGGTGATGACGGGACCCAGTGGCGAATGCGGATGGCATATACGTACATCAGTATATTTTCGTTCTTTGTGGTGTGATCAATTGATGGGACTGCGTTGATTCGGATCAATGCAAGATAAACAAACCTATTCTGATGTTGTTGGAACATTTTTCAAAAAGCTGTTATTGCAAGGACGTTCACTTTTGTTTTGCATCGTGGTATTCATTTGGAATATCCTGCTCCTCAGTCGACGAGGCAAGGGCCGAGATCCCTTCACCGGGAGTGACCCCTTGGACAGAAGTTTGCGTCAGGGCATTAACTTCACTATAGCCGATTACTTTTGCTTTGCATCGTGGTATTCAGTTGGAATATCCTGCACCTCATTCTACGGGGAAAGAGCCGAGATCCCTTCACTGGGAGTGACCTCTTTAGCAAAGGTTTTCGTCACTATATTTTTATAAAAAGTTATCCGGTTCCTTCAACGATATCAAGTTCATTACGTTAAAGGTTTTTCGCCAAAAACCAGCCGTAGCCCTCCGTCATTTCAGATCAGTATTGCTTAGTATTCGCGCTACGTTTGTCGTTGCCATTCGCCGAGGCGTAGTGTGCGGTAGCTCTGTAATGCTTTCTGTCGTATGGATATGTGGATTGGTTAGGACAGTCGTACGACTTTGTTGATTATTCGTCAAGGGTCGTGCGGGTGGGTTTAACGCAATCAAGATAATGACGGGTTGAACTTGACTAGGACCTTTTGATTTGTTGATTATTCGTCAAGGTCACTTGGGTCCTAGGGGTAAAAATCACATCGGGAGTTTCAAAAGAACTGAAACTTGCCAGGCATGCGCATACCTTCTGGAGTGTGGTGACTTGAGTGGATTCCGTCAAGTTATCATGCGATAATAGTTGGATCCCGATTCCCACTGATGAGTTAGTTTACTCCTCGGGTGACCCCGACTAATTCTTCTTTCAGGTTTGGAGGATAATTTGAGGTACAGTGGGAGGTTTCCTGATTAGATAAATTGGTAACCATTCTGATCTAGGTTAGAGTGCACGCTGAGTGTTTCTTTTCTCTCTCTCTGGCAGCGACCTTTGACCCGACCCTAAGACTATGACTCAGTAACCAAGTTGACCGAACCTTCTTAACACTGGCTTTTGGATTGTCAGAGTTGCAAACCTCATTGCCACTCCTACTTTTACCCTTTTCTCCAGGACACCCCGTATTACTACGAACGTCCACTTCCATTGGACAAAACCATCGTATGGTTATATACGAACTCGAAGGACTTCGAGGATGGTTTCTGGTTCTGGAGAAAACGAATAGGATTATTCAGTTGTCTTTTCTTTTCACCTTCTCTCATTGCGAGTACTCCTTGGTTTAGGAGATAGTACACCTATTACGCAAATTGGATAGTCTTCTTCCAAACCTTAGGCTGGTGCCGACCGGTAGGGAATGAAGAAAACCAATTAGCATAACGATGGTGTGCAGAAGGTATTAAGTTAAGACAAAGCAAGGGATTAGTAAGAGGGCAAAGTAAATTGTGACTGCTATTCACGATCAAACCAAGTATTTCTTCGCCAATCCTAAATCACCTTTGTATTTCTCCAGGACACTCCGTATCACTACGAAGATCCACAATTTATTTGGATACTCCATCGTGTGGTTATATACGAACTCGAAAGGAACTTGTTCCAGTTCGGGGATGGATTCTGGTCCAGGAGAAATAGGAATACAGTTTATTCGGTTGTCTTTTATCTTCACCTTCTCTCACTTTGCGAGTGCTCCTAGGATTAGGACAGTACACCCATTATGCTTATTGGATAGTCTTCTTCCAAACCATAGGCTGGTGCCGAACGGTAGGGAAGGAAGAAAACCAATTGGCCTAAAGGGGTGTGCAGAAAGTAATGACTAAAGACATATAAAGGGATTTGGAGAGGTGGCAAAGACTTATACGGTTGTAATTGTGAATCTGGATAATGGAAGAAGCATTACTAAGAATACCGGAATACCCCACCGAAACATTTCAATGTTTCAGTTTCACTGTGTAATGTTAAAAGAAAACTGATTTCCCGATTAGATACTTACTCCAGGGTATGTATTTACCAGGTATGATTCTCACATCTGTATGGTTTTACAGATGATGGGTGGGAGTAAGTTATTGGGAATAGGGTGATCATCCTCATTATATCGGGATTCGTTGTAATCGGTGATATTTGAGGAGATCATCTGGTCTGTTTGCCGGTCGGCAAATATTTGGTTTTGAATATCCGCTGTTGTGCACCAATTTCAAATTGATATATCTGTACGTCTATTTTCATAGAGTGAGATATACCTTTTGATATTATGTCGATGACATTTACCTATATCAGTGGATGGTTAGGTAAGGAGCATTAAACAGCGGTGTAATTCTTCTTAACCATAAGTACAGTTTTTAACCTACGACACACAGTGAAAGAGTTGTTAGACTCAGCGGACTTATACAGAGTATTGTATATTGTCCAGTGGACAGAGGGGTTGGTCCTCTTGCTATATTCTGTTTACTTTTAATTTCTCTAGTTCTTAGACATGTGTTTCGTAGAAACACAGGGTCTAAGTTTTGAGGAGTTATAGGTATTTGAATAGAGTAGAGAACCAAGTGTAGCAAGTATCGGGATTCTTCAAAGTGATCGAAGATGTAGATACTTGTGTATAGTATTCAGTTGATAGTAATGATAAAGAGAAATTACTTCTCTTTCAGGTTACTCATAATTGGAAGCATTCCTATGTTGAGTAACGCTGATCGGCCTCCTTCCATTTAGTTGACATGCACTGGAGACAGCTGCATGATTTGAATCTGGTTCCAATTAAATCAGTGCCTCTGTTTCTATATTGGATATAGAACAGTTCATATCTTGACATTGTTAAGGTACGGGGAGTTGTCCGGCTTATGCTTAAAACCAGACACTGGACAACTCAAGGCACGTTTCTGTAATGGCTGTTTGTGGGTTGACCCAGGCTATGACGAGGGTTGACTTTCTACCATCTGGGAGATCAATATTAATATTGTTCTAGACTCGCCACAGTTTTAATAAAAATGGATTTTTTCAGAAAACAGTAGTGGGAGTATGGTAGAACTGGAAGTAATTCCAGAACCACAAACGATTACTGAAGATTTGATAAGGAACCTAAAGATTCAATCTGGTTTGACATTCCATTGGCCACTCCGCAGATAAGATGGGTAACCTCAGGCACTCGAGAGGTACTTCGGTATGCTCAAGGACGGTGGCAGGGAGGTTCTTGTTTACCCAGACTTACCATTGCTGTTGTTCCAGACTATAAGACCCGGCAGGAGGATGAGTATAGCGTCGTTCTAAACTAGCTTTAGAAGTGCACGTCTATATGACCCTGTCAGAGGGTTGTCGTAGTCAGTGGGAGCAGCGGAAGCATTGGTGGTCATCAGGCTTATGTCTATTTATAGACTAAAGCAGTTACAGCGGAGATAGATCATCTATTTCTGATGTGACAATCATAGGTTTGACTTCATCAGAATAGGGGATGGATCTGTTGAGAAGGTAGTAGGGTGTGATATCCTGGTATTTGGATGACATACACATAGTAGGAAAAGAAACTCCTATACTACGATCGGTTATACTTTGGTCGTCACACAGTGGTTTCTCCACATGGGACTTGGACATAATATCTGACATACTGGTTATTAGATCTATGGTTTTAGATCTAGATTTGGGTGGTTTCCCAATCTGGATACTTAGACAGCATTCTAAGAGTATTTAGAATGGACGACTCCTGGCATGGTAGTGTACCTGCAGGTAATGGAGTCACCCTCTCTAAAGGTGTCTTACAGACTAAAGGGGAGAGGGATGTGCATGATTGGCAGATCACTTGCTTAGGCAATTGAGTCAATCATGAGATGTCAAGTACCACACCAGATGTTGTTCTTGCACTAGATGCAATAAGTTGACATTGATCCAATCCTGGAGAAACAGTCGGAAGCAGTTTTAGAACATAAGTGGATGTTCTAGGGATATGATAACGACAGCCTCATTTGGGAGACAGTTATCATTCCAGGCTTCCAAGGTGACATGGACGACAAGGAGGTTGTCAGAATTATAGTTTTCCTTCTGACGAGGGGCAGTATTTTGGACAGGTAGTCCAAGGCAATACCGAGGGTGGCATGGCGCAGGATACTGATTAAGTTCAGTTGACGATACAGTCTAAGAAGTTTGGATTTGGAGTTCATTTATGAGCTAGGTCCCATCAGACATCCAGACATTCTAAGACAGGTATTGCTCATTTCGGGAGATGGCTTTCTCCACGAACTTGAGATATAGAGAGACATAGAAAGAAACATCACAGCGGATCCACTCACTGAGGCTATTCCTCGAACGCAATAGTTTAGCAAACGAGCTTTGTGAGACTGACTAGTAGAGGAGTTGGGTGTTCGGTATCACACGGGCTGTGAGTATGCGGCATCGCAATAATTAGCCTTGAGTGCAAGTGGGAGATTGTTGGAGATAGTGCCCTCAGAGTCAATTATTGGATCACAGGCACGTGATTGCAATGATTGAGGGAGGACCTATCCCGGTAGGACAGTCTTACTCGAGATGATAGTATGCTATCTGGTTTACCTTTATCATCGTGTACTGCTTCAGGTGACCTTACAGGTCACTATTACACGCTGATAGAGCCCCTAGGATTCTTGCTTGACTGCCGGCAGTATGATGGCGATCATATACGTGAGAGCTGGTGGTCCATAAGCACATCCTTAAAAGGTCCCTAGTCGTGGGAGTTTCGAGACAGGGCATCGATTCTCCAGAGTAGACTAGTGTATACAGTCGAGACCCCGACGAGGGGCGGTGGCCGGTCTCACAAGCCACTGGTGTCAGTTGGTTCACCTAAGATGTATACAGGTGCTCATTGGGTTATGAGTACACCGGACAGGACTCGCCGGGAACATGCTAATTGGTCTTATACCTGACGTCAGATAGCAGTTCCCTGGTGACATGTGTACAGGTTAGTTCATCGACCTGAGGATCGTCATTTGTCTCGTGTGAGTTCCCACTGTGCTTTGATTACTACCCTACCACGGCTCAAAGGAGTCGTGCAAACAGGTTTTAGTTGGGTACAGTCCCGAGCCACATGGAGGCAGTAAGCGGATCTTCAGGGGTTCGTCTCTCCCGGTATTGGGGGTGAGGTCGCGCTGTGTCTAGGAGAGCCATTACACAAAGCCCTCGGCCGAGGCAGGAGATTTACTGGTAGGTATTCCAGTAGTATCTCAGGGTGTTCTGGGCTACACTCCGACACGACTTGTACCGCTTTTGGGGGTCTGACTTTTACCAACCCCCTAGGCCCGACATGCGATGCTCATAGACTAACGGACTGGACTGTACGGATATTGTCACTGGCAAGCTCAGTAGGGTGTCAGGATGAGTTCGCTCATCGACGTCCCTTTTGGTCAATAGCTGGTGGCCCGTCACGTATTGGCTAATACCTCTGACGTGCTAGTGGTTAAATCCACAGCCATAGTATTGACGAGTCTTTAGAGTCCACCACACTTTCAGTTACTCAAGCTTTCGGGCGAAACGCTGTAGAGGCCGTATGGAGATATGGCAGGGTCCGATCAGATACGTGCGGTATTGCACGGATCGGGATCGGACGGTTTGTACTAGTGGCCGTATGGATATATGGCAGGGTTCGATCAGATACGTGCGGTATTGCACGGATCAGGATCGAACGGATATAACTAGCCAGCTTTGGTTTAAGCCGGTCCTAGTTTAGTACAGTGTAGATTTTGTCTCATTGCATTTGTATCCGGTCGGAATACAGATGCGGGTGTGTATGCACAGTGTCGGGGTTTTCCTGTAATTTATTACGGGACCAGTTTTCTGGAGTTGCCAGTTTGCATTCCATTCCGGCCGGTTTTCCTTTGTTCTTTCCCGGCCGGACTTTTCTGATGGAGGGGGTTATTTGCAAGTTTGCAAATAACATTTGTAGAGAGGGTATCTTGCATATTGGTGGCATCATGATAGTTTCTCATGATGAGATCCTTTCTAAGTCTTTTCATTTGCTTTTTGAGAATGGATTGATTAGAGTTGATTAAGTGTTTTGGATGTGAGGTTTGCTTTTGATGTGGTCACCTTTTCTTTTCTCCTACACTCACCTCCCTTCATGAGTTTTGTTTTATGCCTCCACCATTCTCAATTTGCAATGGCCGGCCACATTTTTTGATGGGGAGAAGAAAAATGAGAGGTTCATTTCATGTGAGAAGAAGAATTCTTATCTCATTTTTCTTGCTACAAAACATTCTAGCTCCATTTGATAAGTTTATTTCCATTCTATCCCTCCATCACCATGGCAACCAAAACCCAAGTGAGACAAAGCACTACACATTCTACAGCATACCTTGGGCACGTCGACTAGCCAGCTTCGTGCCCGAGTTGCCTCGGTATTGAGGTGGGAGCCCATAAAAGATGCAGACGATGTGGTGCCCTTCCGGCAAGGATGCGATGACCGGAGTTTCCGCGGGAGATCGGGACGATGACGAGAAGACCGGAGGACTCGGATCACTTGGTATACTTCTCTTCCCATCTCTTGTTTGCTAGCATTAGGTTAATGGTTACGATCCGGGTTTTCATTGTCCGCGGTAGCGCCAGTTTCCAAGTAAGGAAAATTTTTGATTCCGCATTTTGGCCTCGGATAGGCGGCCGGGGCGCTGCCGTGGCGCAACATTTTTGCCCATTAATGATCACCAAGATCTTTATTTTGAAGATCTAGGATCAAATTTCATTTTTAAGAACTAAGTTTCTTTTGAGGAATTTAATTTCTAGCTCTTTTCTGAATCTTTGATTCTCAAGAATAAGATTTTCCCGATGAGAATTAAATTCTCAACTTGTGGGAGACTTGTCTTGTGGATCTCAGATCCAGAAAAATAACTAAGTTCTTTTAAAAGGGTTAACCCTTCAATAGGTAAATGAGATATTTTGATCTCTGTTTTTTAATTTACCTTGAGTTTTGAGGAGGGAGATCTTCTCTTTTGAGAATTAAATTCTCTGTTCTTTTAGAGCTCTCTATATTTTTTTGCAGAAGCTTATAGGGGGTGTTCTGTCTCTCTTCTGTGTTTCTTCAATATGTCTATGTCTTCTATATTCACTCTCCCCATGTTCTCCTCTGTGGTGTCTATGGTCTTTCCCTTCCTGAGACTTGAAGTCTCGGGTCTTTTATATAGTAGAGGCAAATTTGTTACTTAATTATGAGAAAATCTCTCATTAAGAGATTCCAATTGATTTGGGAAATTTTACTCACCATTAGATTTTTGAACCAAGAGTTTCTGTTTTACAGAACATATTTTCTTGTTTTTAACAAGATTGGAAAAATATTTTCCCATATGCAGAATTTTATTCTGATAAATGGTGATTTTTAATCATCATTAGATTTTTAATTTAATGGATCTCTGTTTTATAGAGAGCGGTCTTTCTTATTTAGAAAGATTGAGAGAATATATCCTAAAATAGAATTTTATTGTATATTTGGATTTTTGATCCAACCGAAAGTATCTTTCTTTTAGAAAGATTTGGGAAATGTTTTCTCCCAACAGAATTTAATTATGTATATTAATGATTTATCATCTCCGTTGGATTTTCGATCCAATGGCTCTGTTTAACAGAGAGTAGAATTTAATTCTACCTGGACGCCGGCGCTCACGTGTTGTGCATGTGGGCGCCAACTGAGTATTTTAAATCTTATTTAATTTAATAAATTCTTTTGTATTTTGCACACTAACGCCCGCGTGAGGAACACGTGCGGCGCCATCTAAGAATTTTACTTTTATGTAATGAACTCTTTTGGCTTTGCATATTGGCGCCCGCGTGAGGAGCACGTGCGGCGCCACCATAGGTTTTAATCCTATAAGATTAGCTCTGGCGCTGGCGCGCTCGTGGAGAGAACGTGAGGCGCTGCCTCATTAATGAAGGTGTCTTTTCACCTTCTTTCTCTGCTTTTTCTAAGTCAAACTTTTCTATTCCAATACCCTCTTTTGACAGAGCTTGGAAATGGTTCCATCATGCACAACAGTTTCTGTGCCGAGACTTAAATACCTCCCTTCATAATCGGAAACAATGCTCTTCTTCTCTCTCACTTTCAGAGAATCATTTTAACATAGGAGAGTTATGGCATGTAATTGTCCACATGATCGTCGGTAGCCATGGGAGGTGCCTATCGAGGAAATTGTTCCTCGTTTTGCTGCACGCTTAGTGAATCCTACTCTTACGGATGACCAATGTGATACGATGATGCACGTGTTAGGAATATGTATGCCCTAGAGGCCATTATTGTTGATATAGTGGATGCTTGGACATATATAAAGAGGAATTTCTTTCTCGACATGATAGTATACTATCTGGTTACTTTTTATCTTAACATGTTGACTGGTATTCTTTACTGTCTTGCTCTCACATGTTGATAAAGCCCTTAGGATATGTACTTGACTACCAGGATTATGATGAGATCATACTAGTAGGGCCAGGGTAGTCCAAAAGTACATCCTTTAACAGTTCCTAGTCGAGCGGATATCGAGACAGGGCATCGATATTCCAGAGCAGACTAGTGTGTACGTTTCTTGTCCCTTGGAGGGCGATGGATGATCCCACAACCATTGGTGTGTGACATCAAAGATTGTACATAGGTGCGTATTAGAGAATGGGTACACCGAACGGACTCGCCGAGGACTCCTAGTTGGTATTATACCTATCGTCAGATAGCAGTCCTCTGTTGACACTGGTACAGATTAGTCTGTAGACCCGAGATCGTCATAGAGTCTTGTATGGCTCACACTGTGCTTTGATTTCCTCCCTACCAAGCTCAAGAGGAGTTGTGCAAACAGGTGGATTTTGGGTACAGTCCAGAGTCACATGGAGGCAATGAGCGATAGGAGGGATTTCGTCTCTCCCGGTATTGGGGGTTGATGTTGCGTTATACTCGATTGGCTATAACTGGAAGTCCATGGCCAGGGTTGCTGCTGAGATTTACTGATAAGAGTTATCAGTAGTTTCTTGAACCATTATAGGCCAAACATCGGCATGACTTATCACGTTACTGGGGTCTGACGTTGACCACCCCTAGACATGATATGCGACATATCAGACGAAGAGACCGGACTGTACGGTAGTGTTACTGATAGGCTTCAGGAGACTATGGACAAGCTTGCTTGTTGATCTTCTAATCGCTCAATACCCGGGTAGCCGTTACGTTCAGCTAGTACCACTGACGGCTTGTAGGTGACCGATGCGATCATCACCTACTGCTGGCGTATTGACGAGTCTTTAGAGTCCCACACAGAAGTTCCCTGGTTCAAGCGAAACGAAGCAGGACACATATGTGATATGTGTGTGGGCCTAATTAAATACGTGTATGTGATACCATATTGTAATCAGGCAGTTATCTGATGTCGGTCAGGTTATATGTGATATAACCGGATTATCGAATCAAGTGTTGATTTGATAATGTGATATACAGATAAATGATATTAGTCGGTCATATGTGATATAACCGGATTATCAAATCAAGTGTTGATTTAATAATGTGATATATATTATATTTGATATAATTATATCTTAACCAATATCATTAGCTCACTAAATATTTTCTTATATGTATTAATATGTATATATGATATATTAAATATATATATATAAGCATGGCATGGATTTTTCTATTTTTGGAAAATGGAAAAATGAGGTGAAAAATGAGAAGCATGGGATGAAGCATGGCTTTTGTATTTGTTTATTCATCTTGACTTACTATTGAAGCATGGCTCCATATTTTATTTATGAAATTGGCATGCTTCAATGAGTGAGGGGTTTGATCATGAGCCATTCTTCATTCTACACAGCACATAGCCATTTTTCATGCTTGCTTTTCTCTTGAGTTGCTCTCTAGCTTCTTCTTCCTCCTTATTGCCATAGTTCAAGCTTCAACCCTCATATGTGATGTGAACCATGAAGCTTGAACACAAACTTGTGAGTTTTCATATCCCCTACTTCACCATCCTACACTTGATTAGCGATCGAGTGTAGACTGTTTTCTACGCCAAAGAGTTTAGTGTAGAGGTAGCTTGAATTGGAGGGACTTCGCGTGGATCATCTTCGGCACGAAGGTCATCGGAGGAAGCTCGTCCAAACTCTCAAGTGGAGCCTAGTGGAGTCGTGTGGACTACTACACGGAGCATGTGAAGTGAAGGACTCGATCTACGAGGGTATAGCCATCTTTCACTTCTTGTAGTTTTAGTTTATATCAAACATAAACCCTAATCATCTAGTTTAGATCTTGGTTAGTCTAGCTTAGCACCATCAAAAATTTAAATTTGGCATGGTTGATGCTTGTAAAACCTTATGGTGGTGCTAGGGTAGACTTTCATGGTATCAGAGCCAAAGCTAGAAGATTAGACGATGTAATTAGAATCAGCAAACCGAAAAACTCCGAAACAACGAAATCCAAAATCAAGTTTCTGTCGATTTTAAAATAATCTCAGATTTTTTTTTAAACAAGTGCAGAATGTTGTATATGATGCATCTTGAACACTGGAAAAATTCGAGGCCAATCCACCACTTTTGAACTGGAGAAATCCCCTAAAAAACCGATTTTCCCGGTTTTCTAATGCAGTCCGGCCTTGAAATTTTTCCAGTGTTCCAGTAGCTTGATTTTGGGGTTTCAGGTATTGTTTGATTAGCCCAGTTTTCATGTGATGTTAACAGTTCTATTGGGGCTAATATGGAGTGTTTCGTAGTCATAATTGTTACGTAGTTTCGGGTTTAAGTTTGATATGGATGCAATATTTAGGATCCACATTAAGTTAGTTTTGCGAAAACTAGTTTGTTTGTAAATCTAGTGTTTTGGTCTGGGATAATCGGTTTCCACGGAGTCTTGATTCGGATCAAAACTCTGTCGCAATCGTGTATTGTACGCGAATACTCGCCAAATAACTTTGCTAGGTAGCCATGCCCCATTGCCCCGACCAAGTGACTGTAGGAGAACCCCGGTGCCAAAAGCATCCACTCGGGTGCTTGCGGCCATGGTGTTCCGCCTTAGTGCACTTCGTCGATGGCATCGGGGATGCGGCCATCTACTAAAGTTTCTGACGAGTATTCGATAATGTAGTCGGGAATTTTGTTAAATCCCCGACTAAGTAATTGAAAAGTGTTTTCAATTTGAGACTAAAATACAAGATTTATCTGGTTAGGCATGAAATTCGGAATATGAGATATTCCAGATTTATGATGTCTAAGGAAATGCGGATTCTAATTATTGTAGTTTTTCATCTCTTTTCTATGACCGTAAGTGTAATACGTGGGGTATCCTAAATCTCGTTGCTATATGTCAACGGAATTTGGGATACGCGTATTTACTTACGTTGATGATATGTGATATTATGTGTCGCTGATATGTTTTATTGGATCGTCGTGATTGAATAACCGGGGGTTTTATGTGAGATGAAAGTTTTTATTTTCATTCATGTAAAATCTGTATGTAATATTCTTTTATTGGGGCACATCCGGGTTAAGGATGATGTCACCACTGATGTATATTATTTACTTTTCCGCATTAGGATAGACCCAAGGTGGGGAGCACAAGTAACCGAGTTCTAAAGTCCAGTGGGAAACCATATCAAGAAGTTGAGGCCGGGTCTCCTAACTCTAGAATTGGTAGGGTTACTTGCCGCTCTCATAGGGGTCTAGGGATGTGGGTTTGGCTATTCTTCACGACCGTAGAATCCGTGTTTTACATTACTGGATAAATTTAAAACACGGAAATCCTAGTATATCCAATATTTCATATGTTATCTTCTGCTGCTGAGTTCTGTGATGTGATCATATAACTGCGTGAGGCGAATGTAATATTATATATATGATATATAATAAACGTTGCTTATGTTTTGCACCCGCGCTAGTCTAGCCCCCGCTCTGCCGGTAGTTAAGTAACCTAATGGTGTGTGACGGGGCCCGTGGCGAATGCGGATGGCATAAGCGTACGTTCTATTTTCGTTTTATTTTTCTGTGATGTTTAACATTATATGATGGGACTTCATTAATGAGATTAATGAAAAGAAACAAACCAAAAGATGTTGTAGAATCAAATTTTTAAAAAAGGGTAGCTCTAGTTTTTGCTTTGCATAGTGGTATTCCTTGATGAATATCCAGCACCTTATTCGATGAGGAAAGAGCCGAGATCCATTCACCGGGATTGACCTCTTTAGCGAAACTAGCAAATGCCACAACTCACTCGGTTTTGTTTTTGATAGCTTCTCTAGTTCTTGCTTTGCATAGTGGTATTGCTAAATATCCCGCACCTCATTAGATGAGGAAAGAGCCGAGATCCCTTCATCGGGAGTGACCTCTTTAGCGAAGCTAAAAAAGCCTAAAAAACACTCCTTTTCAAAATCACTAGATTCTACAATGATATCAAGTTCATTACGTTCATGGTTTTCTTAAAAACTTGTGTAGCCCTCCGTCATTTCAGATAAACACTATTTAGTATTCGTACTATGTTTGTTGACCATAGCCAAGGCGTGGTGTGCGGTAGCTAATTAGTTCTTGTCTGCAGCATGTGATGCGATTGGATTAGGGTAGTCGTGCGGCTTTGTTGACCTTAGCCAAGGATCATACGGGTGGATTTAATTCAATCAAGAAATGACGGGTTGAACTTGATTGGCACTTATGATTTTTTGACCATAGCCAAGGTCATAAGTTGCTAGGGGCAAAAACCATTATCGGGGATTTTAAGTGTTGAAATTTGCAATGAGATTGCATACCTTCTATATGATAGTTGGATCCTGATACCCACTGCGAGTAAGAGTTACTCCTGTGAGTGTTTTGCACTTTACAATTAGCTAATCCAGTAGGTGTCTAGAAAGGTGTTAACGAGGTTATGCTTATAGGGAAACGAGGTTTATTTTAATTAGTTTTGTGCGAAAGCACGAGGAACCTCCCTCGGAGTATCAATACCTGCCTGGCTAAACGATTGGCGAACCTGTAGGGTGTAATTAATCCCGGCTAATCTTACCTTTTAGGGTTTGAAGGAAGATATGATAAAAACAGTGGGGGCCATCCTAATTAGATAAATTAAAAACCAATCTAATCTTGCAAAAAGCGCACGCAAAGTGATTATCCTTCTCTCTCTTCTGGTAGCGACCAATAAAATGCCTTAATCAAGATAATAATATGGATATATTGACCAAACCTACTTATTATACTAGGCTAGGTTCTGCTCTAGCTTATGATTGTCATAAGTCTGAGCAAGGAATAAAGGAATATCCGGATTCCCACGCCACCCAAACGAAGAAAAAGTATGTTGATGCATCGTCTTCGGGTGTGTTCATAACCAAGAACTGTTTCTCAGTTATCTCTACATCCTGGGTATTGGATACCGGATTAGGATCCCACGTATATAATTTGTTACATGGGCTATAGAAAGATGGAGAACTAGGAAAGGGTGATATATCTCTAGTGGTAGAGATAGTGCAATTGTTGCAGCCAAAGCAGTTGGCACATATCACCTTGTATTACCAACTGGTAATACATTGATTCTGAGCGGCTGTTATTTCATACCAAAAATATTATGAATATTTTCCTAAATCAAGTGTTGATTGGGTAAGGTACGTTGTATAATAGTATACATGTTATGAATCAAACTACAGTTCCAAACATACAGAACAAACACAAGACCAACAGTTCAGAAATGAGCGAAGTTTTCTTATGGCATTGCAGACTGGGTCAAATCGATAAGACAAGACTAGCTAAAGTTCCAAAAGGATGCATATTTGAATCCGTTCGAATTTACATCTTATGAAACTTGCCGGTCAGGTCTCAAAGGCTAGGTGACCAAATCTCCATTTACTGGAAACGGAGAAAGAGCTACTGGACTCTTGGACAGATACATGGTGATGTATGCAGTCCTATGTCTACAAATGTCAGGGATGGTTCCGCGTACTTTATTACATTCACATATGATCTCTCAAGATACGGATATATGTTCCTGTTGAAACACAAGTCTGAATCTTTTGAGAAATTCAAGGAATGTAAGTACGAAGTAGAGAACCAGACAGGAAAAAATATTAAAATCCTTCGATATGATTGGAGAGAAAAATACTTGAGCACGGAATTCCGAGACTATTTAAAAGAGAATGAGATTCTCTCTCAGTTTACTCCTCCATATACACCAAAACACAACGGTATATCGGGGTGGAGGAATCGCACCCTATGAGATATGGTGCGCTCTATGATGAGTACTGCTGAGTTACCTATTTCCTTTTGGGAATATGCACTTAAGATAGCTGCATATATATTGAATAGAGTTCCGACCAAATTCGTTGTCTACCACTCTATATGAGATATAGAATAGGAAGAGACCATCTCTTAAACGTGTTAAGATATGGGGTTGTCCGGCCTATGTTGAAAAGCAAAATCCGGACAAGCTTGAGGCAAGATCAGTTCTGTGCAAGTTTGTAGGATATCCCAAACATCAGCGAGGGTATATCTTCTGCCACCCCGAGGAACTAAAGGTTTTTTGTTTCTCGACATGCCACCTTTTTAGAAAAGGAATTTCTTGTGAAAGAAATTAGTGGCGATGAGGTAGAACAGGAAGTAGTTCCAGCGACACAAACTAAAACTGACGATTTGGTGGAACCGGAGGATTCAATAGTCCCCGAAGAACCGTAGCCACTCCGCAGATCTAGCTGAGTTCCTCATCCACCTGAGAGATACTACGGTTTTCTCGTAGACAGTGGGAGTGAGGATTGCATCATAGAGATGATGAACCAACTAGTTTCTAACAGGCCATCACGAGTAGGGACTCTGTGAAATGGCTGGATGCTATGCGATCTGATATGGAATCCATGTACACCAGCAAAGTGTTGACTTTGCATGTTGCTCCTGAAGGGGTAAAACCCATCGGGAACAAGAAGGTCTTTGAGAAAGATAATTTGGTGTAGATGGAAAAGTTGAGACTTTCAAATCTAGACTTGCAGCAAAAGGTTTTCGTCTATGACCTGGTGTCGAATATGATGAAACCTTTTCTCCTGTCGCTATGCTTAAGTCCATTACGATCCTACTTGCCGTTGCTGCATACCATAACTACGAAATCTGGCAGACTGCACGTCATTACCACTTTTTATAAATGGTGATTTAGAAGAGAGCGTGTATATAACACTGCCAGAGGGCTTCGTAGACAGTGGGAGCAGCGGAAGTGTGTGCAAGCTGCTTAAATCCATTTACGGATTAAAGCAGGCATCGCGGAGATGGAACGTCTATTTTGATGAAGCTGTCAAAGTGTTTGACTTCATCAAAAAGGTAGATGAACCATATATATATAAGAAGGTTGTAGAGAGTAAGGTTGTCTTTCTTGTATTGTATGCAGATGGCATACTCTTGATAGGAAAAGTTGTTCCTATGCTACACTCGGTCAAACACCACTTATCACACCTGTTCTCCATGAAAGATCTAAATGATGCCTTCTACATCCTGGAGATATAGATCTATAGAGATAGATCTAAACGGATGCTGGGATTGTCCCAATCCAGGTATATAGACACCATACTAAAGGAGTTTAGTATGGAAGATTCAAGGCGTGGTAATGTACCCACAGGAATCACTCTCTCCAAAGAGATGTCTCCCAAAACTGATTTGGAGTGGGCTCGCATACAAGGGATACCTTATGTTTCGGCAGCCGGGTCAATCATGTATGCGATGGTGTGTACCGTACCGGATGTAGCATGCTCAATAGGTGTAGTGAGTAGGTATCAATTAGATCTTTGGGAAAACCACTGGATAGCTGTGAAGAACATTCTTAAGTACTTAAGAAGCACTAAAGAGACGTTCTTGGTGTATGGTAACGGTGAACTCCAGATGGAGTCCTTTACCGATTCGAGCTTCCAGAGTGAAAAGGACGACTGAAAGTCAGTCTCGAGTTTTGTCTTTACCCTCAGTGGAGGGACGGTATGTTGGAAGAGTTCCAAGCTAGATATCATAGCAGACTCGACGATGAAGGCTGAATACATCGCTACCAATGATGCTACCAAAGAGGCCGTCTGGATATAGATGTTCATGAGATGAACTTAGTGAGGTTCCATCCATTGACAATGGAGTTGTGGCTTAGGCCAATGGAACCCCGGTCCCATCAGTGATCCAGGCAAATTCTTAGGCGGTATCACCTGATCAGGAAGATAGTTGATCTCCGGGGGATCAAAGATAGGAGAGTTGACACAGAGGATAGCACAGCGGATCCACTCACCAAGGCCCTCCCCCAGATGCTTTTTGAGAGACTTCTTGGGATGTTGGGTATGAGATACTACAATAACTGGCCTTAGGGCAAGTGGGAGATTGTTAGGAATATATATGCCCTAGAGGCCATTATTGTTGATATAGTGGATGCTTAGACATATATATAGAGGACTTTCTTGCTCAACATGATAGTATGCTATCTGTTTACTCTTTATCTTAACATGTTGACTGGTATTCTTTACTGTCTTACTCTCACATGTTGATAAATCCCTTAGGATATGTACTTGACTACCAGGATTATGATGAGATCATACTAGTGGGTCCAGGGTGGTCCAAAACTACATCCTTTAACAGTTCTTAGTCGAGGGGATATCGAGACAGGGCATCGATATTCCAGAGCAGACTAGTGTGTACGTTTCTTGTCCCTTGGAGGGCGATAGTTGATCCCACAACCATTGGTGTGTTACATCAAAGATTTTACACAGGTTCTCATTAGAGAATGGGTACAGCGAACGGAATCGCCGAGGACTCCTAGTTGGTATTATACCTATCGTCAGATAGCAGTCCTCTGGTGACACTGGTACAGGTTAGTCTGTAGACCCGAAATTGTCATAGAGTCTTATGTGGCTCCCATTATGCTTTGATTTCCTCCCTACCATGCTCAAGAGGAGTTGTGCGTGTTGGGTTACGCCAGCGCCCCGGCCATCAATCCGTGGCCAAATACGGAACAAAAACATTTAGAAACCGACGCTAACGGAACCCGATACCCGGATCGAACCATAAGCCCTAGACTAGTTATCTTAAAAGGAGTTTAAAGAGGTTATACCAAACGATCCGAGTCCTTTGGTCTTCAACCTCTGTCCCAAGCTCCTCGTGGCTTCCTTGATCAAGTTTGATCTTCGGTCTCCCCACATCGAAGAAGATCCATGTCGAGAGTTAGTAATACGGGCTCCCGCCTCAAAACCGAGACAACTCGAGTATCTAGTTTGCTAGCCTAGATAGCCAAGATGTAGTAGAGAGTGTGTGTGATTACTTTGTCTCAATATACCCAAGGATTCTCAACTCATGAGAGGGTTTGGGTGGAGGTTGAAGAAGATGCCTTGGAAAAGGAAGTGTGAAGCAAAACTTTGCAACCGAAGAAAAGAGGGGCTACTACCTTTTTATTGTGTGTTGTGTGTGAGTTATTTTGTTGTGAGCTATATATATGTAGAGTGCAAACAACTAAAGAAAACAACTCAAAAAAAATCTCACTTGCTCATAACAAATATCTCATACTACAAACCAAGAATTCATCATGCCACCATGACCCACCAACCACCAAGTGCATGCATGAACCATGCCAAGAATGAGTCACACTTTTCATTCCAAATAAATATTGAAAACCCTAAATGTTTATAACAAAAAAGAAATGGCATCTACTAAAGTAATCTTGTAATGAAGTACAAGAATACCCCTCATCCGTATATACATACCCGCATCCGTATTCCGACTGAATACGAATACAATAAGACGAAAATAATCCAACAATATAATACTAGGATCCGGCTTAAACCAAAGCCCACTAGTATTATCCGTCCGATCATGATCCGTGCACAAATTGTAACGCTTTGAAAATCGTTTCGGTGAAATTTCGAAAAATCGGTAAAATAAGGGGGTTTTCTGTAAAAAGTCAAAATACAAATATCTTATTATAAAAATTAAATATACATATTCTAGCTATGTAATTGCTATTATTTGGTGTTTATTGAGCCGCTGGTGAAATGTCAAATTTTCTGAAAAAAAATATTATTTTATTATTATTTTAAGCCGTCACTAATACATTTAATTAGAGAAAATTACAAATTGGAATGAGTTGAAACAAATTTTATGAATCATAAAACATTAAATAAAATTTTATCACGTGGTTTTTGAAACGAAATAGTTTGCAAAAACGGTTTAGAAATTATTGAAGAAAAAAAAGGCTTTTTTTTAGCGTAAATGGATGTTTGGGGTATTGTATTTATCATTTTTCATCACCCCACACCCGTACCCACACCCACACACCCCCATTCACTTCTCCCCTTGGCTGAATTCAGCAGCCCCCATCTTTTTCCCCACATGATTTTCAAAGGAAAAGAAATGAAAGAAAAGAAAAGAAAATGGATAAATGAGGTGGACTTTTGACTTTGGTTGACCTTGACTTTCACCCCCACTTTCTCTACCTCCCTCTCTCTCCTCTCCCACTCCCATTCAGCCGACCCCCCCCTCCCTCCTACAGCAGCAACAGCCCCAGCATTTCCCTTCTCTTTTCTCTTCAAAACTTCATCAAAAATTGCCCAAAATCCATCAAAAAAAATCCCAAAACCCAAATCCGACTCCTACCCATTTTAGCTTAGCCCGTATAGCATGGATCTTTGTGAGAAGAGAGCATTTTGGAGGGCCATGGATGCTTGTGGATCTTCAAATGTTTTTGGGTATAATTCTAAACCTTTTTGCTTAGTTTGTTACTAATTTCTTAAAGCTAATTTAGTTAAGTGTTAATTTGGTTTATGTGAGTTTAATTGCATGATTAAAGATTTCAAGTTAGGGTTTGTTGTGGAAATGAGTTGTGTTTGATTGTGCATGGTTTAGTGATGTGGATTAACATATTTAGTTTTGTAGAAAACTAATCTAGTTGCTAATTACAAGTTGTTACTTGAAAAATGTCCAAATTAAGCTTTTTGTTGCAAACTGGGTTTTTTGATTTAATTCGAAATATGAGATTAAAAATATGGTTAGGGTTTTTATCGTATTATTAACTTTATTAAGTGTAGTTTAACACTTTAGTTCATGGAAATCCAACCTAAATTGTAGTTTGTGCATTTTTGCTATGAAATTGTTAAAAAGGGTATTTTGTAAACTAGAATATTAGGGTTTTTGGAATTTAATGAGATTAAATTCCGGAAATTGTTTCTATGACTTATTTAAGATATTTAATAAGTATATTGGCCGCTACATTTATTTAAACATCTTGTTTTGTACAAAAACGGTGATTTGTGCTTGCTAGATTTTCGGAAAAATGACTTTTTAAGTGAAATTGGGGTTTTTGTGAGTTTTAACCTAGTTTATATTAAAATTAGTGTTCGTGAATGTGAAAATGAGTGTGATTGGATTTTTCTCGATGGTTTGAAGTTTGTACATCGACATCGAGGGTTGGTTTGACTATTCTTGCATGCGTTGGCGATAGGTTTGGACCTATGCGTGATACGCGTGCCGATTTGATTTTCGTATGCCGTTTCGATTTCGAATTTAGTTTTAATGCGATATGGTGCGTTATGATATGTAGGTACCCCCATGTAGACTTCGAGACGACAAGCAAGCGCGTGGCGATGTCGGCACCGGCTAGCGAGGACCAGGTGAGTAGATTTATATCTACGGGGAGAAGTCGGGTGGATGGCGTATAGCACCCCCGCAGTCCGTGGTGGTGTATACGGATGCGTATACACACCAACAATTATTATATGTTATTTGGGATTAATAACGATGCTTAGGATGGATATTGGTGTGTTGGATTACTTTAGTGTTGCGAACCCTAGGGTAGTGTTGCACTACACATACACACATACATACTTGCATACATTCCTATTTATATGTGCTCATGGGATTCTTTATAGTTATGTGTTCACATGGGTATGGGACTATGTGTTCACATACGGATTTTAGGATGATACTTGGGATTGAGCTGAGTCGATGAGATTTGTTTGAGGCCGTGAGATCGGTGATATAGCAAGGTTCGTATTTGAGATACGACATGACGTTGTAGCGGGTCCTTGACGTAGCGTTTCACACACGTCCATGCATACGTAGGCGGTATCAGTATAGTACTAGACGTAGATCAGTACCCCGATCATGATATTTGATAAAGTGGATACCAGGTGAATAGTATGATGAATGTGATATTGACCCGTACCCAGATTTGGGATGCCGTACGACGGATTTACGTACGAGCTATATCTTGATGATTGATCCGCACTCTTGACTTGGGATGTCTGATTTTAGATATGGTATCGGATATGATATTATTGAGGCGGGATCACCGACTAATATATATACAGGTATGTATATGTATCGACTCAGATGTTATTCGGTTTCCTTACCTGTAGTTCAGCTTGTTAGCTTAGCCTTTTTAGTTTAGTTTATTTGTTAGATTAGATTCGATTCTTACATATTTCAAAAACTAACGAATCATGGGTATTTTAAAAGACAGCCCAAGGGATCCTACGGATATTTCAAAAGACGTATCTTTTCATAAAAACACCGTAGCCCCTATTTTCAAAACCCCATGATTCGTGTTATTTCAAAAGGCACCATTTGTAGGACTTATATTAGATTATTACAGATTAGTTATCGTTGTGTCTAGTATTCAGCTCCCGCATATTATTGCCGTTCGCTCTGCCTCGCATACTTATTTTGCTGCATATTCCATTATTGATATCATGCTGTTAGGACACCAGCACCATTACCGATGATGCGTATGTACCACGTACACCTACTTTCCGGCTCACACACATCTTCATCGGTAATTGCCATGTCACGTACACTTTAGAGAATATATTTGCTTGACTTAGCTTGTTAGTTAGTAGTTTGATATGATATTAGTGTACCTGCCTTACATGCCTAGTTTATTAATCATACATTGCAACTTGGTTATTGATACCATATGCATTCATTATCATTGACATATGCACTTGTGATGATTTCTTGAGATTTATGATATTTCTGAATTTCGGGGAAAGCCGTTTTCTAGTGATGTAAAGTGTCGTCCACCAAGAGTTTGCTATGGTTTTCGAGATCCGTGTCGAGGAGTGGAGGAGCCGTCATGGGTACATGGTGGGCCCGGTGCGGTACCCCGGGGCAAGAGGAATGTGGTGTTGACGTTGAGCCCGGCAGGGGAGCACTACCGACCGGTGATATTACCCGACGCGTCGGATATCCGGAGGATACCGTCGTGGTCTTGAGATGGATGGTAGGGGCCGGTCTGGACTGACGGCGCCCTAGATATTGAGATTGAGACATTGATATTTCGAGACAGTGAGATTTATGTTTTGTGTCGATGCTAGACACTGTTGATACTGATTTCATTTATGATACCTCAGTTTAAAAATACGAAGGAAATCTCACTAATTTATGAAAACAGTTTCTTCATTTACATGTATTCTGTTTCATGCATGCATACCTCATTCATATGATATATTGCTACCTGAGGCACAGACACGGGCACATGAGATTACACTCGGGTTAGATATTTACCCTAGCCTTGTTATAGGCTACATGTTATATACATTTTTGAGGCTATATTATGATCATTGACCTAGGATTGCGTTATTTATGCGATTTCTGTGCGTAGATGTTTTTCTATTCACGAGTTGGCAACTCACCCCCGTTGTGCCCCAGTTTCTTGCAGGTTTGCCGTACAGGTTTCATTACGGCTTTGCTGGCACTATTTCCATTTCCGGGTGGCTTGCTAGTAGGTGGGTTTTTCTTGTATCGTACCCATCATATTACCTTGTATAATATTATTCCGTTGTATCTAGTAAATTCCATCAACCAAACATGTGTTTATCAAGTTGGAGACCAGTGTCGTTATTCTTTCGACCTTAGAGTCGCTCGTTATATTTCTGGTGGTTTTTGAGTTTCCTTTTGAGTTTTGATCCTCGCCGTTGGCGTTGTATATTATTGCTTGTGTGGTTGTGACCGTCGATTGACGAAGAGCTAGCTCCCGCTTGGGGATGCCTTTTTTTGATTTCGTATACTATTCATGTTGTATCCCGTTTGGGAGCCAGTATTTACAAAGGAGACTCTGCCGAAATTTTCAGTAAATTTTTGATGTTTTAAAAACCGCATAATTCGGCTTATGCTATTGAAACTACTTGCTTTAAGTTGGTTTTTCCTGCACTCTACTACTTTTCTTGGTTTGGATTTCTGGGTTTTCGGTTTACTTAGATTACGTACGCCTCGAGACGTTCGTAGTTTAAGTGCCGGTCATGTTCCGTACTTTCGGGTCGTGACAAAGTTGGTATCAGAGCGTTAGGTTTTAACCTTCGGAGCGTAGGATGACCCTTGGTTGATGGAATAGGTGACTAAAGTAGAGTGACATACCGTTGATATGTTCCGCGGCATATTTACGACACGCCACTCCACTTATGAAGCCTTAGGATGTACATTTCCTTGTTCAGTATTATATTCCTTCCCGATCTAGCCTCATCGGTACCAGTTTGGTTTTGCTGCTACGGTTACGGGCAGGGAGAGCTACGGCTAGAGTTGCGGTCAGCACACGCTCGTCACGAACGAGGACTGACCAGGGCGAAATTCCGGCGACACACGATTGCAGAGATGTGTCTTCTTACTGTGTTTCCACGCCACGAGCGTTTGGTGGAACGCCTTTATGAGGTTACTCGGAGGTGCTGATCGACACTAGAGAATTGAGCCAATGATGGAGGCCGGCCAGATTTTGATGACCGTTGGTGTGTTGCTTACTCCTGATGATCGAGGCACTGTTCAGCGTGCAGACGAGCGAGCCAGTTATTGCCGCGAACGACGAGGTATTGCCCCAGATGCTGGAGTTAGTGCAGAACGAGTTGTACTAAGAGATGATAGAAGGTCGCTAGTCATCGTGGTGAATGACTAGGATATGGGGATCGTTCGCCTAACCCGATGAGAGGTCATCAGATAGATTGATTCCAGCAAGAGACGACTTCACGCGGAGACGTTGAGAGTCGACAGAGACGATCGAATGTCAGAAACCTATTATTCCAAGTTTAAAGTAGTCGGAAAGACATGCAGGCAATTCTATGGTCCCTCTAGAAGAATGAAACCCTAACTCGACTTAATGATCGTGTGAAAGCCTTTGAACCTTCGGGTTTGCGGCAGTTCTATGGCGCCATTAGTGAGGCTTGGGTTTGCCCTTCTACGGCTGGACCACCGATGCTGTGGTATGTACTCGATACTATTAAACTGTGCCCAAGAGGTTGAGCTCTTGGGGGATTATGAGGTTTTGACGACTCGATTGGATGGCTCGACTTAATTCGGATGCTAGGTGGTGAGATGCATTCTTGGGAGACTCCAGATATGAGGATAGTCGTTGGAGCTCAGTCCATGCAGCCGCGACGAGACGAGTCCAAAGCAGACGACATTAGAGAAAAGTGAAGTAAGTGGTTCGTACCAGATCTAGATGAGATGACGTTCCCCTCCGCCGACATCAGAGATGCGATGCGCATGCCGAGGCAGAGTACTGGATATACCTTCCAGAAGGAGTCGCGATGGGTATGCAGCCGTTACAGAGCAAGATGCAGATATAGGAAAGGACAATGACTTTCGGACAGTTGGCAAAGATGAGACATGGAAGAGACCGTGAGCAGGATTCCTTCCAGGACGCTGCTGCAATGATACTTGCACCCAGGATCAGATGTGTCACATACATTCAGAGAGCCAGAGGCCGACGCCAGTAATATGCTGTCTTACGAGTGGTCGCGATGATTGACCAAGAGATGACCAGAGAAGTGCCAGAACGGAATCGTCCCCGTTAGCACACCTGACAGGGCCGATGAGCCGATGGACCGAAATATTGGTAATTCATAGTGAAGACCTTGACCCAGGAGTGGTCATGGTTACGCACGCCAGCAGGACAGAGTTCATGATCATCGACGAGACGTCCCACTAGTGACCGCGACAGTTGGCCGAGATTCTTAGAGGATGCGCTTGAGCGGTACTATTCCGCCATTATTGATTACGATGTTTTGGGTGATTTATTCGTATGATTTGATTTTGATGATTGAGGATTTACGATCTTTGCACAGTGTTGCACTTGATATCGTTTTCGTGCTTCAGTTTCACATGTTTGTGATTTTACGATTTTAAACAGTTGAGTTGGTTTTGTGCGTATGCATGCACACGATTTCGTTCCTGCACTCGGTATAGTTTATATATGCTTGCAGTGCAGTGATACGCCTTTTGTGCACTTAGATGCACTGGACTTCGATTTCGATTGTGATACCCGATATTTGTTTTGTGCACCTTGTGCACCTGATTGATTTTGCGCACGTTCGGTGCTTGATATTGGATTTCATGATTTCGTGCACGATAGATGCACCTGATTTTGCTGTCAGGCACACATGTTGCTTACGGCAGATGTTTCGTGCACACCCGATGCACTTAGATCTTGTTTCTGTGCACTTGTATGGCACGTATATGGATTTTGATTTCCGTGCGCACCAGACGCACGTAATAATCATACGCGTATTTTGCGATTGATTTTTTTCTTATAGAGCAGTACGTTTTTATGATATTGCTATGTGTTTTCGTACTAAGCAGGACTAGTCAGAGGACAGTACCTGAATATATTTTTGCATGCATTGATAGTTATTGAAGGGATTTCCAAAAAGCGAGCTATAGCCTCAGTATTTACCTACGTGTCTGATATGACACGAAATGTTTAAGACAAGGAGACCCTTCTAAATTGTTTCCAAAACGGCAGAACGTACATTTCAAACAAAGGTATATATGTATATAGTTATTTTCTTATGATAGACGTCCGCCACTGTGCAGTGTTATACGCGTTGCACAGCGACTTAAAGAGATTGGCATGCATTTCCTTCAGACACTTACAGATATAGATTCGATATTTACATGTATAGTTTCGAGTTATGTCATATCGGTTTTGATTGGGATTTGGCATTGATGTCTTCTCCATGACTCCGATTATTGCGGGATGCTTGACGGAGTTTTGATTTGAGTTATATGCTCATTTTTCAAGCGCATGCGCTGCGCTACGATTTGTTTTAAGTATTTACAATTTCGGAGCCCCGACGACTTGATGGTTTTTCTTAGATGTTTTAGTATTTGGGGGAGTTTGAATTTAAATTCGGGGACCGAATTTCTTTAAGGTGGGAAGATTGTAACGCTTTGAAAATCGTTTCGGTGAAATTTCGAAAAATCGGTAAAATAAGGGGGTTTTCTGTAAAAACTCAAAATAAAAATATCTTATTATAAAAATTAAATATACATATTCTAGCTATGTAATTGCTATTATTTGGTGTTTATTGAGCCGCTGGTGAAATTTCAAATTTTCTGAAAAAAAATATTATTTTATTATTATTTTAAGCCGTCACTAATACATTTAATTAAGGAAAATTACAAATTGGAATGAGTTGAAACAAATTTTGTGAATCATAAAACATTAAATAAAATTTTATCACATGGTTTTTGAAACGAAATCGTTTGCTAAAACGGTTTAGAAATTATTGAAGAAAAAAAAAAGGCTTTTTTTTAGCGTAAATGGATGTTTGGGGTATTGTATTTATCATTTTTCGTCACCCCACACCCGTACCCACACCCACACACCCCCATTCACTTCTCCCCTTGGCTGAATTCAGCAGCCCCCATCTTTTTCCCCACTTGATTTTCAAAGGAAAAGAAATGAAAGAAAAGAAAAGAAAATGGATCAATGAGGTGGACTTTTGACTTTGGTTGACCTTGACTTTCACCCCCACTTTCTCTACCTCCCTCTCTCTCCTCTCCCACTCCCATTCAGCCGACCCCCCCCCCCTCCCTCCTACAGCAGCAACAGCCCCCCCCCCCCATTTCCCTTCTCTTTTCTCTTCAAAACTTCATCAAAAATTGCCCAAAATCCATCAAAAAAATCCCAAAACCCAAATCCGACTCCTACCCATTTTAGCTTAGCCCGTATAGCATGGATCTTTGTGAGAAGAGAGCATTTTGGAGGGCCATGGATGCTTGTGGATCTTCAAATGTTTTTGGGTATAATTCTAAACCTTTTTGCTTAGTTTGTTACTAATTTCTTAAAGCTAATTTAGTTAAGTGTTAATTTGGTTTATGTGAGTTTAATTGCATGATTTAAGATTTCAAGTTAGGGTTTGTTGTGGAAATGAATTGTGTTTGATTGTGCATGGTTTAGTGATGTGGATTAACATATTTAGTTTTGTAGAAAACTAATCTAGTTGCTAATTACAAGTTGTTACTTGAAAAATGTCCAAATTAAGCTTTTTGTTGCAAACTAGGTTTTTTGATTTAATTCGAAATATGAGATTAAAAATATGGTTAGGGTTTTTATCGTATTATTAACTTTATTAAGTGTAGTTTAACACTTTAGTTCTTGGAAATCCAACCTAAATTGTAGTTTGTGCATTTTTGCTATGAAATTGTTAAAAGGGGTATTTTGTAAACTAGAATATTAGGGTTTTTGGAATTTAATGAGATTAAATTACGGAAATTGTTTCTATGACTTATTTAAGATATTTAATAAGTATATTGGCCGCTACATTCATTTAAACATCTTGTTTTGTACAAAAACGGTGATTTGGGCTTGCTAGATTTTCGGAAAAATGACTTTTTAAGTGAAATTGGGGTTTTTGTGAGTTTTAACCTAGTTTATATTAAAATTAGTGTTCGTGAATGTGCAAATGAGTGTGATTGGATTTTTCTCGATGGTTTGAAGTTTGTACATCGACATCGAGAGTTGGTTTGGCTATTCTTGCATGCGTAGGCGATAAGTTTGGACCTATGCGTGATACGCGTGCCGATTTGATTTTCGTATGCCGTTTCGATTTCGAATTTATTTTTAATGCGATATGGTGCGTTATGATATGTAGGTACCCCCATGTAGACTTCGAGAAGACAAGCAAGCGCGTGGCGATGTCGGCACCGGCTAGCGAGGACCAGGTGAGTAGATTTATATCTACGGGGAGAAGTCGGGTGGATGGCGTATAGCACCCCCGCAGTCCGTGGTGGTGTATACGGATGTGTATACACACCAACAATTATTATATGTTATTTGGGATTAATAACGATGCTTAGGATGGATATTGGTGTGTTGGATTACTTTAGTGTTGCGAACCCTAGGGTAGTGTTGCACTACACATACACACATACATACTTGCATACATTCCTATTTATATGTGCTCATGGGATTCTTTATAGTTATGTGTTCACATGGATATGGGACTATGTGTTCACATACGGATTTTAGGATGATACTTGGGATTGAGCTGAGTCGATGAGATTTGTTTGAGGCCGTGAGATCGGTGATATAGCAGGGTTCGTACTTGAGATACGACATGACGTTGTAGCGGGTCCTTGACGTAGCGTTTCACACAGTCCATGCATACGTAGGCGGTATCAGTATAGTACTAGACGTAGATCAGTACCCCGATCATGATATTTGATAAAGTGGATACCAGGTGAATAGTATGATGAATGTGATATTGACCCGTACCCAGATTTGGGATGCCGTACGACGGATTTACGTACGAGCTATATCTTGATGATTGATCCGCACTCTTGACTTGGGATGTCTGATTTTAGATATGGTATCGGATATGATATTATTGAGGCGGGATCACCGACTAATATATATACAGGTATGTATATGTATCGACTCAGATGTTATTCGGTTTCCTTACCTGTAGTTCAGCTTGTTAGCTTAGCCTTTTTAGTTTAGTTTATTTGTTAGATTAGATTCGATTCTTACCTATTTCAAAAACTAACGAATCATGGGTATTTTAAAAGACAGCCCAAGGGATCCTACGGATATTTCAAAAGACGTATCTTTTCATAAAAACACCATAGCCCCTATTTTCAAAACCCCATGATTCGTGTTATTTCAAAAGGCACCATTTGTAGGACTTATATTAGATTATTACAGATTAGTTATCGTTGTGTCTAGTATTCAGCTCCCGCATATTATTGCCGTTCGCTCTGCCTCGCATACTTATTTTGCTGCATATTCCATTATTGATATCATGCTGTTAGGACACCAGCACCATTACCGATGATGCGTATGTACCACGTACACCTACTTTCCGGCTCACACACATCTTCATCGGTAATTGCCATGTCACGTACACTTTAGAGAATATATTTGCTTGACTTAGCTTGTTAGTTAGTAGTTTGATATGATATTAGTGTACCTGCCTTACATGCCTAGTTTATTAATCATACATTGCAACTTGGTTATTGATACCATATGCATTCATTATCATTGACATATGCACTTGTGATGATTTCTTGAGATTTATGATATTTCTGAATTTCGGGAAAAGCCGCAAAATTTACAACTTATGATCTTTTAAAATATAAAATATTGCGGTTTTCTAGTGATGTAAAGTGTCGTCCACCATGAGTTTGTTGTGGTTTTCGAGATCCGTGTCGAGGAGTGGAGGAACCGTCACGGGTACATGGTGGGCCCGGTGCGGTACCCCGGGGCAAGAGAAATGCGGTGTTGACGTTGAGCCCGGCAGGGGAGCACTACCGACCGGTGATATTACCCGACGCGTCGGATATCCGGAGGATACCGTCGTGGTCTTGAGATGGATGGTAGGGGCCGGTCTGGACTGACGGCGCCCTAGATATTGAGATTGAGACATTGATATTTCGAGACAGTGAGATTTATGTTTTGTGTCGATGCTAGACACTGTTGATACTGATTTCATTTATGATACCTCAGTTTAAAAATACGAAGGAAATCTCACTAATTTATGAAAACAGTTTCTTCATTTACATGTATTCTGTTTCATGCATGCATACCTCATTCATATGATATATTGCTACCTGAGGCACAGACACGGGCACATGAGATTACACTCGGGTTAGATATTTACCCTAGCCTTGTTATAGGCTACATGTTATATACATTTTTGAGGCTATATTATGATCATTGACCTAGGATTGCGTTATTTATGCGATTTCTGTGTGTAAATGTTTTTTTATTCACGAGTTGGCAACTCACCCCCATTGTGCCCCAGTTTCTTGCAGGTTTGCCATACAGGTTTCATTACGGCTTTACTGGCACTATTTCCATTTCCGGGTGGCTTGCTAGTAGGTGGGTTTTTCTTGTATCGTACCCATCATATTACCTTGTATAATATTATTCCGTTGTATCTAGTAAATTCCATCAACCAAACATGTGTTTATCGAGTTGGAGACCAGTGTTGTTATTCTTTCGACCTTAGAGTCGCTCGTTATATTTCTGGTGGTTTTTGAGTTTCCTTTTGAGTTTTGATCCTCGCCGTTGGCGTTGTATATTATTGCTTGTGTGGTTGTGACCGTCGATTGACGAAGAGCTAGCTCCCGCTTGGGGATACCTTTTTTTGATTTCGTATACTATTCATGTTGTATCCCGTTTGGGAGCCAGTATTTACAAAGGAGACTCTGCCGAAATTTTCAGTAAATTTTTGATGTTTTAAAAACCGCATGATTCGACTTATGCTATTGAAACTACTTGCTTTATGTTGGTTTTTCCTGCACTCTACTACTTTTCTTGGTTTGGATTTCTGGGTTTTCGGTTTACTTAGATTACGTACGCCTCGAGACGTTCATAGTTTAAGTGCCGGTCATGTTCCGTACTTTCGGGTCGTCCTCATTATATCGGAATTCGTTATAATTGGTGATATTTGAGGAAATCACCTGGGTTTTTGCCGGACGGCAAGTATTTGGTTTTGAGTATCCGTTGTTGTGCACCAATTTCAAACTGATATAGCTGTACGTTTATTTTTATAAAGTGAGATATAACTTTTTGAAATTATGCCCGTGATATTAACCTATATCAGTTGACGATTGGGTAAGGAGCATTGAACAGCGGAGTAGTTCTTAACCATAAGTACAGTTTTCAACCTACGATGCACAGGTTTTGAGTTATTTGACTCAGGGGACTCATACAGAGTATTGTATGCTGTCCAGTGTCCATCAGGACAAAGGGGTTGGTCCTCGTACTATGTTCTGTTTACTTGTGACTTCTCTAGTTTTTAGACAAGTGTTTCGTAGAAATACAAGGTCTAAGTTTTGAGAAGTTGTGGGTATAGGAATAAAGTAGAGAACCAGGTGTCGCAAGTATCGAAGATGTAGATACTTGTGATTGGTATTCAGAAAATAGTAATGGTTTTGAGGAACTTGTTTTCTCTTTCAGGTTACTCATAATTGGATGCATTCCTAAGTTGAGCAATGCTGATTAGCCTCTCTCCATTAAGTTGATATGCACTAGAGACAGCTGTGTAATTTGAATCTGGTTCCAATTAAAAAGGTGCCAAAGTTTCTATATTGGATATAGAATGGTTCATATCTTAACGATGTTAAGGTACATGGAGTTGTCCGGCTTATGCTTAAAACCAGACTCTGGATAACTGATGGCACGTTTCTGTAATAGCAGTTTGTGAGTTGACCCGGGCTATGTCGAGAGTTGACTTTCTACCATCTGGAAGATCAATGGTGATATTGTTCTTGACTCGCCACAGTTTTAGTAAAATGGATTTTTTCAGAAAACAGTAGTGGGAGTATGGTAGAACTGGAAGTGATTCCAGAACCGCAAACGATTACGGAAAATTTAATAGAACCTAAAGATTCAATCAGGTTAGACATTCCATTTAGCCACTCCGCAGATATGGTGGGTAACCTCAGGCAGCCGAGAGGTACTACGGTAGCCTCAAGGACGGTGACAGGGAGGTTCTTGTTTACCCAGACTTGACACTACTGTTGTTCCAGGCTATGAGACCCGGCAGGAGGTTAAGTATAGCGTCGTTCTAAACTAGCTTTATAAGTGCACGTATATATTATTCTGCCAGAGGGTTGTTGTAGTCAGTGGGAGTAGCGGAAGCATAGTGGGCAAGTAGCTTATGTCTATTTATAGACTAGAGCAGATATAGCGCGGAAAGATCATCTAATTTTGATGTGACAGTCATGGTTTTGACTTCATCAGAATAGGGGATGGATCTGTTAAGAAGGTAGTAGGTGTGATGTCCTGGTATTTGGATGACATACACAGAGTAAGAAGTAAAATTCATATACTACGATCGGTTATACTGTGGTTGTCACGCAGTTATTTCTCCACAAAGGATATGGATATAATATCTGACATTCTTGTTACTAGATCTATGGTTTTAGATCTAGATTTGCGTATTTTCCCAATGTGGGTATTTTGACAGTATTCTAATAGTATTTTAGAATGGACGACTCCTGGCATGGTAGTGTACCTGCAGGTGATGGAGTCTCCCTCTCTAAAGGTGTCTTACAGACTAAAGGGGAGAGGGATGTGCATGATTGGCATATCACTTGCTTAGGCAATTGAGTCAATCGTGAGATGTTTAGTACCACACCAGATGTTGTTTTTGCACTAGATGCAATAAGTTTATATTAATCCAATCCTGAAGAAACATACGGAAGCAGTTTTAAAACATAAGTGCATGTTCTAGGGATTTGATGACAGCAGCCTCCTTCGGGAGACGGTTATCATTCCAGGCTTCCAAAGGTGACATGGATGACAGAGTGATTGTCAGAGTTATAGTTTTCCCTCTGACAAAGGGGGCAGTATTATGGACAGGTGGTCCAAGAGGATACTGTGGGAGGCATGGTGCTGGATACTGATTAGTTTCAGTTGTCGATACAGTCTAAGAAGTTTGGATTTGGAGTTCATTTATGAACTAGGTCCCATCAGATATCCAGACATATTCTAAGACAGGTATTACTCAATTCGGTAGATGACTTTCTCCACGAACTTAAGATTAAGAGAGACATAGAAAGAAACATCAGGGTGGATCCACTCATTAAGGCTATTTCTCGAACACAAGAGTTTTACAAACGAGCTTTGTGAAACTGATTAGTAGAGGAGTTGGGTGTTCGGTATCACACGGGCTGTGAGTATGCGACATCGCATTAATTAGCCTTAAGTGCAAGTGGGAGATTGTTGGATATAGTGCCCCTCAAAGTCAATTATTGGATCACAGGTACGTGATTGTAATGATTGAGGGAGGACCTATACCGGTAGGACAGTCTTACTCGAGATGATAGTATGCTATCTGGTTTGCCTTTATCAGTCGTGTACAGCTTTAAGTGACATGATCACTATTACACGTTGATAGAGCCCTTAGGATCCTGTTTGACTACCAACAGTATGATGGTGATCATATACGTGAGAGTTGGGTGGTCTATAAGCACATCCTTAAAAGTAGTCCCTAGTCGTGGGAGTTTCTAGACAGGGCATCGATACTCCGGAGTAGACTAGTGTATACAGTCGAGACCCCAACGAGGGGCGGTGGCCGGTCTCACAAGCCACTGGTGTCATTTGGATCACCTAAGATGTATACAGGTGCTCATTGGGTTATGAGTACACCGGACAGGACTCGCCGGGAACCTGCTAGTTTGTATTTATACCTAGCATCACATAGCAGTTCCCTGGTGACATGTGTACAGGTTAGTTCATCGACCTGAGGTCATCATTTGTCTCGTGTGAGTTCCCACTGTGCTTAGATTACTACCCTACCACGGCTCAAAGGAGTCGTGCAAACAGGTTTTAGTTGGGTACAGTCCCGAGCCACATGGAGGCAAGTGAGCGGATCGGCAGGGGATTCATATCTCCCGGTATTGGGGGTGAGATCGCGCTGTGTCTAGGAGAGCCATTACACCAAGTCCTTGGCCAAGGCAGGTGAGAATTACTGGTAGACATTCCAGTAGTTTCTCAAGGTGTTCAGGGCTACTCTCCGACACGACTTATACCGCTATTGGGGGTCTGACGTTACCAGCCCCCTAGGCCCGATATGCGATGCTCATAGACGAACGAACCGGACTGTACGTATATTGTCACTGATAGGCTCAGTAGGGTTCCAGGATGAGTTCGCTCATCGGCTTCCCTTTCGGTCAGTACATAGGCAGCCGTTACGCACAGCTAGTGCCGCTGACGTGCTTGTGGTTAAACCCACTGCCAGGGTACTGACGAGTCTTTAGAGTCCCCCACAAATAGTTTCCCATGTTCGGGCGAAACGTTGTAGAGGCCATATGGTTTTATGGCAGGGTTCGAACATGAACGTGCATTTGTGCACGTGTCATTTTTCGGACAGATAATACTGGTGGGTTTTGGTTTAAGCCGGATCCAAGTATTATATTGAGTCGGAATATTTTTATTCTCATCGTATTCGTATTCGGTCGGAATACGGATACAGGTATGTATATACAGGTGAGGGGTATTCTCGTAATCCGTTACGAGATTACTTTAGAAGATGCATTTCTTTTCGGATTAATCATTTTGGTTTAAATGATTAATGGAAATTGTGACTCATTATTGTGACTCATTAATTCTAGAATGTTCACTAATGACTCATGTAATGAGTCATCTAGTGAGTCATTAAAGAATTAATGAGTTTTGTTTTGGGTATGGATATTTGAGGAGATATTTTCATAAGATATTTCTCTTTGGTTTTTGATAATACAACCTCATATATCTATTCACAAAAGAATGAGATGAGAAGATAAGTTGATGAGCTTGGTTTTTCTTTTGCTCACTAGAGTTTTCTTGAGTTCATAATTTCCATCTCTTTGCATCTTCTTCAACCTCCACCCTATCCCTCTCATGTGATGAGAACCCTAGGGTATTTGAGATAAAGTATTCTACTCATTCTCTACTTCATCTTGGACATGTCGGTTAGCATACTTCATGTCCGAGTTGCCTCGGTATAGAGGCGGGAGTCCGTTTAAAGATCCGTTGACGTGGTGTCACCTTGACGAGGAGACAGGAGATCGAAGTTGCCGTGAGGAGCGTGGGATGATGGCTAGAGACCGAAGGACTTGGATCGATCGGTATAGCCTTTCTGCCTCTTTACAGTTTGTTAGTTTAGCGTTAATGGCAAGATCCGGGTTATAGTATGCGATAGCGCCAGTTATAAAAGTTTTTGTTCCGCGTTTGGCGTCAGAATGACGGCCGGGGCGCTACCGTAGACTTACAGGTCATCCCTCAATCATTGCAATCACGTGTCTGCGATCCAATAATTAACTTGAAGGCACTATAGCTAACAATCTCCCACTTGCACTTAAGGCTAATTATTGCGGTGTCGCATACTCACAGCCCGTGTGATACCGAACACCCAACTTCTCTACTAATCAGTTTCACAAAGCTCTTTTGTAAAACTATTGCGTTCGAGAAATAGCCTCAGTGAGTGGATCTGCTCTAATGTTTCTTTTTATGTCTCTCTTTATCTCAAGTTCGCGGAGAAAGCCATCTCCAAAAATGAGCAATACATGTCTTAGAATATGTCTGGATATCTGATTGGACCTAGTTCACAAATGAACTCTAAATCCAGCAAACTTCTTAGACTGTATCGTCCACTGAATTTAATCAGTATCCTGCGCCATGCCTCCCTCAGTATCCGCTTGGACCACCAAATAACTGCCCCTCGTTAAGAGGGAAAACTATAACTCTGACAGTCACTCTGTCATCCAGGTCGCCTTGGAAGCCTAGAATGATAACCGTCTCCCGAAAGAGGCTGTCCTTATCAAATCCCTAGAAAATCCACTTATGTTGATAAACTGCTTCCGAACGTTTCTCCAGGATTGGATTAATATATAAACATATTGCATCTAGTGTAATAACAACATCTGGTGTAGTACTTTACATCTCATGATTGACTCAATTGCCTAAGCAAGTGATATGTCAATCATGCACATCCATCTCCCCTTTAGCCTGTAAGACACCTTTAGAGAGGGTGACTCCATCACCTGCAGGTACACCACAATGCCAGGAGTCGTCCATTCTAAAACACCTTTAGAATACTGTCTAAGTACCCAGATTGGGAAACCACCCAAATCTAGATCTAAAACTATAGATCCAGTAACCAGAATGCCTGATATAATATCCATATCCTATGTGGAGAAACCACTGTGTGACAACCACGGTATAACCAATCGTAGTATAGGAATTTTACTTCATATAAAGTGCATGTCATCCAAATACCAGGACATCACACTCTACTTCCTTCTTAACAGATCCATCTCCTATTCTGATGAAGTCAAAACCTATGACTGTCATATCAAAAATAGATGATCTATCTCCGCTATACTTGCTTTAGTCTATAAATAGACACAAGCTACTTATCGTGCAGAGTCATATACACGTGCACTTCTAAAGCTAGTTTAGAACGACGCTATACTCATCCTCCTACCGGGTCTCATAGTCTAGAACAACAGTAATGGCAAGTCTGGGTAAACAAGAACATCCCTATCACCGTTTTTTAGGATACCGAAGTACCTCTCGGGTGCCTGAGGTTACCCACCATATCTGCGGAGTGGATAATGGAATGTCAAACCCGATTGAATCTCTAGGTTCTATTAAATTTTCAGCAATCGTTTGTGGTTCTGGAATCACTTCCAGTTCTACCATACTGCCACTACTGTTTTATGAAAAAAACCGTTTTACTAAAACTGTGGTGAGTCAAGAACAATATCACTATTGATCTTCCAGATGGTAGAAAGTTAACCCTCTTCATAGCCCGGGATAACCCACAAACTGCCATTACTGAAACATGACTTGAGTTATCCAGAGTCTGGTTTTAAGCATAAGCCGGACAACTCCATATAGCTTAACAACGTTAAGATATGAACCATTCTATATACAATATAGAAACATAGACAATAATTTAATTGGAACCAGATTCAAATCATGCAGGTGTCTCCAGTGCATGTCAACTAAATGGAAGGAGGCCGATCAACATTACTCAACTAGAAGTGCATCCAAATATGAGTAACCTGAAAGAGAAGCAAGTTCTCAAAACCATTACTATCAACTGAATACCAAACATAAGTATCTATATCTTCGATCACCTTGAAGAATCTTAATACTTGCAACACATGGTTCTCTACTTTATTCTTGTACCTATAACTTCTCAAAACTTAGAGCTTGTATTTCTACGAAACACTTGTCTAAAAACTAGAGAAGTCACAAGTAAACAGACTATAGTACGAGCACCAACCCTTTTGTCCTAATGGACACTGGACGACATACAATACTTTGTATAAGTCCCCTGAGTTTAATAATTAATACCCTGTGCGTCGTAGATTGAAAACTGTACTATGGTTAAGAAGAATTACACCGTTGTTGAATGCTCCTTACCTAACTATTAACTGATATGGGTAAATGTCATAAACATAATTTCAAAAAGTTATATCTCACTTTATAAAATAAATGTACAGATATATCAGTTTGAAACTGGTGCATAACTACGGATATTCAAAACCAAATATTTGTCGTCCTGCAAAAACCCAGGTGATTTCCTCAAATATCACCAATTACAACGAATTCTGATATAATGCGGATATAATCACCTAATTCCCAATATCTTACTCCCACTCATCATCTGTAATACCATACAGATGTAAGAATCAGATCTGGTAAATACATACCCTGGAGTAAGAATATAATTGGGAAATCAGTTTTCAATTAACAACTCACAGCGAAACTGAAATATGAAAATGTTTCGAAGGGGTATCCGGGTATTCCTAGTAATGCATCTTCATTATCCAGATTCATGACAGTGACCGTATATTTCCTTGCCATCTCTCCAAATCCCTTTATCCGACTTTACTCATTATCTTCTGTACACCACCCTTAAACTAAATGGTTTTCTTCCTTCCCTACCGTTCAGCACCAGCCTATGGTTTGGAAGAAGACTATCCAATAAGCGTAAAAGGTGTGCTCTCCTAATCCTAGGAGCAATCGCAACCTGAGAGAAGGTAAAGATAAAAGACAACTGAATAATCCTTATTCTATTTCTCCTAACTAGAATCCATTCTCAAACTGGAACAAGTTCCTTCGAGTTCGTATATAACTATACGATGGATTATCCAATAAATGTGGATCTTCGTAGTGATACGGGGTGTTCTGGAGAAATTCAAAGGTGAAGTAGGAATGGCGATGATATACGCGGTTTGGTCATGAATGATAGCAGCCGCAATTTACTTTGCCTTCTTTCGAATCCCTTTATTTGTCTTTACTTATTACCTTATGTACACCACACTTAAGCTAATTGGTTTTCTTCCTTCCCCACCTTTCGGCACCTGCCTATGGTTTGGAAGAAGACTGTCCAATAAGCACAATAGGTGTACTCTCCTAATCCTAGGAGCACTCGCAACCTGAGAGAGGGTAAAGATAAAAGACAACCGAATAATCCTTATTTTATTTCTCCTGAACCAGAATCCATTCTCGAACTGGAACAAGTTCCTTCGAGTTCGTATGTAACTATATGATGGATTATCCAATAAATGTGGATCTTCGTAGTGATACGGGGTGTTCTGGAGAAATTCAAAGGGAAAAGTAGGATTTGAAATGAAGTATGCAGCTCTAACAATTCAAAAGCCGGTGTGTTTTAAGAAAATCCGGTTAACTTGGTTTATAAGTTCTAGTCTAGGGTCGGACCATGGTCGCTGCCAAAGAGAGAGAGAAAAGAAACACTCAGCGTGCACTCTAACCTAGATCAGAATGGTTAATCACTTTATCTAATCAGGATGTCTCCCACTGTATCCTCAAATTCTCCTCCAAACCTGAAAGAAGAATTAGTCGGGATCATCTAAAATCACCCGAGGAGTAAACCAACTCATCAGTGGGAATAGGGATCCAACTATCATCGCATGATAACTTGATGGAATCCACTCAAGTTATCACACTCCAGAAGGTATGCGCATACCTGGCAAGTTTCCTGTATGTTTGAAACTCCCGATGTGATTTCTACCCCATGCTCTTATGACCTTGACGAAGGTCAACAAATCATAAGTCGCATGTCATGGTCTACCCGTCATTCTCCAGGTTAATTTGAACCCACCCGTACTCTTCTTTGACGAAGGTCAACAAGGCTGTACGACTGTCCCAAACCAACGCATCTATCTATGCAATAGAAAGGCAATAAACAGCTACCATACACTATGCCTTGACGAAGGTCAACAAACATAGCATGAATACTAAGTGCTACCCATCTGAAATGACGGAGGGCTACAAATGGTTTTTGGCGAAAAACCTTTAACATAATGAACTTGATATCGTTGAAGGAACCGGATAGCTTTTACAAATATATAGTGGCGAAAAATTTTGCTAAAGAGGTCACTTCCGGCAAAGGGATCTCGGCTCTTTCCTCGTCGAATGAGGTGCAGGATATTCCCACTGAATACCACGATGCAAAGAAAAAAATAATCGACTATAGTGAAGTTATTACCCTGACGCAAATTTCTGGCCAAGAGGTCACTCCCGGTGAAGGGATCTCGGCTCTTACCTCATCGAATGAGGTGCTGGATATTCATAACCGAATACTGCTGTGCAAAACAAAAGAAAATGTCCTTGTAATAACAGCTTTTTGAAAATTGTTCCAACAACATCGAATAGGTATTTTTTCCTTGCATTGATCAGAATCAACGCAGTCCCATCAATTAATCATACCAGTAAAGAACGAAAATATGATATACGTATATGCCATCCGCATTCGCCACTGGGCTCCGTCATCTCCCATTAGGTTACTTAACTAACGACAGAGCGGGGGCTAGACTAACGCCGGTGCAAAACATATATAACATCTACTAGTATATATATAACAATATATAATAATCGCTCTAGGCATGATAAATGCAACATCACAGATAAGCGATAAGCATCATAGAACAATACTGATAATCTGGGAGCCCCGAGTTTCCTTTGAGCCGCAAGTGAAACCCGACGTTCTCCGAGTCGTGTGGATAGCATGTGCAATGAAAACCTAGACCCCTACGAGCGCGGCAAGTTACCTGCCAAAACCAGAGGTGAGGCAACCTCCTTCATCAAAGTAAATGGGTCACCCGACACTTCACGGAATCCGGTAACTTGAGCACCCCTCCTTGGGTCAACCTGTACCCCCTACGAGTGCGGCAAATAGCCCTCCAATCCTAGAGTGAGGACCCCTCCATCTCAATGCCATAAGATGCGGACCCGTTGCCCTCCAGAACCCGGCTATCCGTATACTCCATCGCGGGGTAATCCTAGTACAGAAAAGAAAATATGTACAACGGTGACGTCGACCTCAACCCGGTCGTGCCCCAAACAAATAATATACAAACAGGCAGTGACGGCAGACCACATGTCGAATACGCGCCCTGCGATATCAAATGTACAAATAAATCCAAACTGTACTACCATTGCACCCAAGCTATCCACCATGACGATCCCACCACAACCACAGCACAACACAAAACATCAACTTGAATGTCACGTTCGCAAACTCGTCTAAAAGAATATATAGCAGTTAGACGAGTTGTACCGCTCTAATGACATTCACGGTCGCAGATAGTAATGTATGTATTGAAAACTACGACATTAGAATTCCGCACGCAATTAGCAAACTAAACCAATTTCCAAAACCATGGGAAAAAAACAGTGAGCTAAAGTTCCAAAAACCAACGGTTTAAAGCCAATTCGGAAGTCCGAATCAAAACGAAACACGTCCGATTAACTTCGAGTCGGGGGGCCTAGAGGGGGTACCCCACCCCCGAGTCCACCACGAGGTGGACACGGAGTGAGGCAGACCCGAAACTGCCCAAAGTGGGGCGGTTTCGGGTCCCCACCGCCAAGACCACCTTGTGGTGGCCTTGGGAAGTGGGCCCAGCCGTTCAGTCCCCCCGCCGGTTCCCCGGGGTACCCATGCACCACCCCGCGGCTTCTCAGTTCAAACCGTGAGCCCGCGGGGTGTGCAAACATCTAAAACTTTCAGTTTCGGAACAGTTTTTGCACGACAAAAACGGAGGATTTCTAATATCGCAATGAGTTAAATAAGGCTTATGGAGTGGCTATGATACCATGTTGGGTTTGCCAGTGCCCCGGCCATCAATCCGTGACCAAATGCGGAACAAAAACTTTTAGAAACAGGCGCTAACGGAACCCGATACCCGGATCGAACCACTAGACTATTTATCTTAAAAGGAGTTTAGAGAGGTTATATCAAACGATCCGAGTCCTTCGGTCTTCAACCTCTGTCCCAAGCTCCTCGTGGCTTCCTTGATCAAGTTTGATCTCCGGTCTCCCCACATCGAAGAAGATCCACGTCGAGAGTTAGTAATACGGGCTCCCGCCTCAAAATCGAGGCAACTCGAGTATTTACTTTGCTAGCCTAGATAGCCAAGATGTAGTAGAGAACATGTGTGATTACTTTGTCTCAATACACCCAAGGATTATCAACTCATGAGAGGGTTTGGGTGGAGGTTGAAGAAGATGCCATGGAAAAGGAAGTGTGAAGCAAAACTTGCCAACCAAAAAAAAGAGGGGCTACTGCCCTTTTATTGTGTGTTGTGTGTGAGTTATTTTGTTGTGAGCTATATATATGTAGAGTGCAAGCAACTAAAGAAAACAACTGGAAAAAAATATCTCACTTGCTCACAACAAATATCTCACACTACAACCAAGAATTTATCATGCCACCATGACCCACCACCATGAGTCACCAAGTGCATGCATGAACCATGCCAAGAATGAGTCACACTTTCCATTCCAAATAAACATTTAAAACCATAAATGTTTATAACAAAAAGGAAATGGCATCTACTAAAGTAATCTTGTAATGAATTACAAGAATACCCCTCATCAGTATATACATACCTGCATCCGTATTCCGACTGAATACGAATACAACGAGACGAAAATAATCCAACAATATAATACTAGGATCCGGCTTAAACCAAAGCCCACTAGTATTATCCGTCCGATCATGATCCGTGCACAAGTGCACGTATATGATCGAACCCTTCCATAAAACCATACGGCCTCTACAATGTTTTGAACGAAGCAGTGAAACCCTCTGTGTGGGACTCTAAAGACTCGTCAATACGCTGCCAGTGGGTTTAACCACAAGCACGTCAGTGGCACTAGCTGTACATAACGGCTACCCAGGTATTGGGCGAAAGGGAGGCCGACAAGCAAACTCATCCTGAAACCTTACTGAGCTTGACAGTGAAAATATCCGTACAGTCCGGTTCGTTCGTCTATGAGTATTGCATATCGAGTTTAGGGCGTGGATAAAGTCAGACCCCTAATAACGCGACATTTAGTGTCGGTATGAAGCCCATCACCACCTGAGAAACTACTGATCCGAATCAGTAATTCTCGACTATCATGGCCAAGGATTTCTGGTGATGACCACCCATGCACTCCGCGACATCAACCCCCAATACTGGGAGAGACGAATCAATTGACGATCCGCTCACTGCCTCCATGTGGCTCAGGACTGTACCCAACTAAAACCTGCTTGCACGACTCTTTTGAGCCGTGGTAGGGTAGTAATCAAAGTACAGTGAGAACTCACACGAGACAAATGACGATCTCAGGTCAATAGACTAACCTGTACACATGTCACCTGGGAACTGCTATCTGACAATAGGTATAATACCAACTAGCATGTTCCCGGCGAGTCTGTTCGGTGTACTCATAACCCAATGAGCCCCTGTATACATCTTAGGTGAACCAACTAATACCAATGGCTTGTGAGACCGGCCACCGCCCCTCGTCGGGGTCTCGATCAGTATACACTAGTTTTGTAACGTTTTGAAAACCGTTTCGGTGAAATTTCGAAAAAACGATAAAATAAGGGGGTTTTCTGTAAAAAGTCAAAATACAAATATCTTTATTATAAAATTAAATATACATATTCTATCTATGTAATTGCTAGTATTTGGTGTTTATTGACCCACTGGTGAAATTTCAAATTTTCTGAAAAATTTTCCGAAATTAATTATTTTAATATTATTTTAAGCCGTCACTAATATATTTAATTAGGGAAAATTACAAATTGGAATGAGTTGAAACAAATTTTTTGCATCATAAAACTTTAAATAAAATTTTATCATTTGGTTTTTGAAACGAAATCGTTTGCCAAAACGGTTTAGAAAATTATTGAAGAAAAAGGCTTAAATGGTGAAAATAAGTTAAATGGAGATTTGGGGTATTATATTTATCATTTTCCCTCACCCCACACACACACCCACACTCACACAACCCCATATTCAACAGCCCTCTCCAAGTGTTCCTCACTTATTGATAGAAGAAAAGAAATCATGAGAAAGAAAACAAAGGAAGTGAGAAAATAGTAAAAAGAGTATAGTCTTTTGTTGACTTGGTCTTCTTTTCTCCCATTGACTTCACCCACCCCCACACCACACCTCACTCCTCTCCTCCCTTGGCCGAATCTGAACTGTTGGCAGCCCCCCCCCTCCCATTTTTCTCCAAGTCCTCATCTTCCTTCACCTCCAAATTCATTCAAAAATCAACCAAAATCAACACAAATCAAAGCAAACTCAAAATCTAATCCCTACCCATTTCTCATTAGCCAAACTTGCATGGATCTAGGGAATAAGTTGGAATTTTAGAGGCTTTGATTTTCATATTTGATCTCTTGATCATGAGGTATAATTCTAACCTTTTTCTTAATTTGTTGGTTATTGCTTTAATTTAGCTTAATTAGGAAATTAATTATGGTTCTAATTGAAAGATTTGAGTTTCAAGAGAAGGATTAATTTATAGTTAGGGTTTTTTTTTGTTGTGTGTTTATGGATGCATAGTGTAATTCATCATATTGTGACATGAAAAAAACCTAATCTAATTTCTAGTTTGCAAATTGTTAGGTTGAAATTGTGGTAATTACACTAATTTGCAAACTAGGTTTTGGAATTTAATTGCAAATGTTAGATTAAAAATATAAATATGTTTTTCATGACTTCATTAACATTTTAAAGTGTAGTTTAATGTTATAGATCATGCAAATCCAAGCTAGATTGTAGTTTGTGCATTTTTGCTATAAAATTGTTAAAATTTAGGTATTTTGTAAACTAGAATTTTAGGGTTTTTGGAATTTAACGAGATTAAATTATGGGAATTGTTTTTATGACTTATTTAAGATATTTAGTGAATATTGTGGCCGCTAGATTCGTTTATACATCGAGTTTTGTACTAAAACGGTGATTTGTGCTTGCTAGATTTTCGGAAAAATGACTTTTTAAGTGAAATTGGGGTTTTTTGTGAATTTTAAGCTATTTTATATTATAATTAGTGCTTGTGATTGTACAAATGAGTATGTTTGGGTTTTTCTCGATGGTCTGGCGTTTATACATCGACGTCGAGAGTTTTTGGGTTGATTTGTGAAAGCAACCATAGGTTTTGACCTATGTGGGATTCGTGTGTCGTTTTGGTCATGAGTCGGATTTTAATGCGATACGATGCGTTGTGATATGTAGTTGCCCCCATGTGGACTTCGAGACGACAAGTAAGCGCGTGGCGACGTCGGCACCGGCGAGCGAGGACCAGGTGAGTAGATTTATATCTACGGGGAGAAATCGGGTGGATGGCGTATAGCACCCCCGCAGTCCGTGGTGGTGTATACGGATGCGTATACACACCAACAATTATTATATGTTATTTGGGATTAATAACGATGTATAGGATGGATATTGGTGTGTTGGGTTATTTTAGTGTTGCGAACCCTAGGGTAGTGTTGCACTACACATACACACATACATAGTTGCATACATTCCTATTTATATGTGCTCATGGGATTCTTTACAGTTATGTGTTCACATACGAATTTGAGGATGATACTTAGGATTGAGATGAGTCGATGAGATTTGATTTGAGGCCGTGAGATCGGTGATATAGCAGGGTTCGTATTTGAGATACGACATGACGTTGTAACGGGTCTTTGACGTAGTGTTTCACACACGTCCATGCATACTTAGGCGGTATCAGTATTGTACTAGGCGTAGATCAGTACCCCGATCATGATATTTGATAAAGAGGATACCAGGTGAATAGTATGATGAATGTGATATTGACCCGTACCCAGATTTGGGGATGCCGTACGACGGATTTACGTACGAGCTATATTTTGATGATTGATCCGCACTCTTGACTTGGGATGTCTGGTTATAGATATGGTATCGGATATGATATTATTGAGGCGGGATCACCGACTAATATATATATACAGGTATGTATATGTATCGACTCAGATGTTAGGCGGTTTCCTTACCTGCAGTCCAGCTTGTTAACTTAGTCCTTTAGTTTAGTTTAGTTGTTAGATTAGATTCGATTCTTACCTATTTCAAATACTAACGAATCGTGGGTATTTTAAAAGACAGCCCAAGGGATCCTACGGATATTTCAAAAGACGTATCTTTTCATAAAAACACCGTAGCCCTATTTTCAAAACCCCATGATTCGTGTTATTTCAAAAGGCACCATTCGTAGGACTTATATTAGATTAATGCAGATTAGTTATAGTTGCGTCTAGTATTCAGCTCCCGCTCATTATTGTGGTTCGCTTCGCATCGCATGCTTATATTATGTTTCATACTCCATTATTGATATCATGCTGTTAGGACACCAGCACCATTACCGATGATGCGTATGTACCACGTACACTTACTTGCCGGCTCACACACATCTTCATCGGTAATTGCCATGTCACGTACACCTTAGAAAATATTCTTGCTTGACATAGCCTGTTAGCTAATAGTTTAGACATAATATTAGCGTACTTGCCTTATATGTTAGTTTAGACATTGTAATTATTACCTGCTACTTCATGCATACTGTTATTCATTGTTATGTCGCATTCATGGATTCTCATGCATATATTCACTATTTTACGTGTTATTGAGGTTTTGGATTCGGATTTCCATGAGATTTTCTGGATTTGGGGGAAAACCGCAAAAACATAAATAAACCTTTTCTCTCTTTTAAAATAAAAAGTGCGGTTTTCCCATGATGTATGAGTCGTCCACCATGAGTTTGCTGATAGATTTCGAGACCCGATTCGAGGAGTGGAGGAACCGTTTCGGGTACATGGTGGGCCCGGTGCGGTACCCCAGGGCAAGAGGATCGTTTTGTTGACGTTGAGCCTGGCAGGGGAGCACTACCGACCGGTGATATTACCCGACGCGTCGGATATCCGGAAGATACCATCGTGGTCTTGAGATGGATGGTAGGGGCCGGTCTGGATTGACGGCGCCCTAGATATTGTGATTGAGATATTGAGATTTTGAGATATTGAGGTACAGAGATTGTGATACAAAGATATCGAGATATTTGGACACTTGTTTTGTGTCGATGCTGGGCACTGTTTTATGCTGATTTCATTTATGGTACCTCACTTTTAAAATACAGAAATCTCACTGATTTATGAAAGCAGTTTTCGTCAGTACATGCATTCTGTTCCATGCATTCATACCTCATTCATATGGTATATTGCTACCTGAGGCACTGACACGGGCACATGAGATCACACTCGGGTTAGATATTACCCTAGCCATTGTTATAGGCTGCATGTTATTCATATATTTGAGGATATATTATGATCATTGACCTAGGTTGCGTTATTTATGCGATTTCTGTGCGTAGATGTTTTTCTATTCACGAGTTGGCAACTCACCCCCGTTGTGCCCCAGTTTCTTGCAGGTTTGCCGTACAGGTTTCTTTACGGCTTGCGGGCATAGTTTCCTTCGGGTGATTTGCTAGTAGGTGGGTTTACTTGTATCGTACCCCCATTATATATCTTGTATATTATTATTCTGTTGTATCTAGAAGTCCCATCAACCAAACATGTATTTATTTGAGATAGAGACCAGTGATGTTATTCCTTCGACCTTAGAGTCGCGCGTTATATTTCTGTGGTTTTCTTGTGGTTTTGAGTTTCCTTTTGAATTTTGATCCTCGTCCTTGGCGTTGTATATTATATTGCTTGTGTGGTTGTGACCGTCGATTGACGAAGAGCTAGCTCCCGCTTGGGGATGCCTTTTTATTGATTTCGTATACTATTCATGTTGTATCCCGTTTGGGGGCCAGTATTTACAAAGGAGACTCTGCCGAAATTTTCAGGAAATATTTGATGTTTTTAAAAAGGCATAATTCGGCTTATGCTATTAAAACTACTTGATTTAAATTGGTTTTTCCTTCACTCTACTACTTTTCTTGGTTTGGATTTCTGGGTTTTCGGCTCACTCAGATCATGTACGCCTCGAGACGTTCGTAGTTTAAGTGCCGGTCATGTTCCGTACTTTCGGGGCGTGACAAAGTTGGTATCAGAGCGTTAGGTTTTACCTTCGGAGCGTAGGATGACCCTTGGTTGATGGAATAGGTGACTAAAGTAGAGTGACGTACCGTGGGTATGTTCCGCGGCATATTCACGATACGCTACTCCACTTAAGAAGCCTTAGGATGTACATTTCTTTGCTCAGTATTATATTCATTCCGATCTAGCCTCATCGGTACCAGTTATGGGTTTTCTGCCACGATTACGGGCAGGGAGAGCTACGGCTAGAGTTGCGGTCAGCACGAGCTCGTCAAGAACGAGGACTGACCAGGGCATGATTCCGGCGACACACGATTGCAGAGATGTGTCTTTTCATTGTGTCTTCGCGCCACGAGCGTTGGGTGGATTGCTGTATGAGATTACTCGGACGTGCCGATTTGCACTGGAGGATTGAGCCACTGATAGAAGCCAGCCAGATTTTGATGACCATTGAAGTATTGCTTACCCCTGATGATTGAGGCACCTTCAGCGTGCAGACGAGCGAGCCAGTTATTGCTGCGAACGACGAGATATTGCCCCAGATGCTGGAGTTAGTGCAGAATGAGTTGTACTAAGAGGTGATAGAAGGTCGCTAGTCATCGAGGATGAATAACTAGGACATGTGGATCGTTCGCCTACCCCGATGCGAGGTCATCAGATAGATTGATTCCAGCTGGAGACGACTTCACGCGGAGACGTTGAGAGTCGACAGAGACGATCGAATGTCAGAAACCTATTATTCCAAGTTTAAAGTAGTCGGAAAGACATGCAGGCAATTCTATAGTCCCTCTAGAAGAATGAAACCCTAACTCGACTTAATGACCGTGTGAAAGCCTTTGAACCTTCGGGTTTGCGGCAGTTCTACGGCGCCATTAGTGAGGCTTGGGTTTGCCCTTCTACGGCTGGACCACCGATGCTGTGGTATGTACTTGATACTATTAAATTGTGCCCAAGATGTTGAGCTCTTGGGGGATTATGAGGTTTTGACGACTCGATCGGATGTCTTGACTTAATTCGGATGCTAGGTGGTGAGATGCATTCTTGGGAGACTCCAGATACGAGGATAGCCGTTGGAGCTCAGTCCATACAGCCGCGACGAGACGAGTCCAAAGCAGACGACATTAGAGAAAAGTGAAGTAAGAGGTTCGTACCAGATCTAGATGAGATGACGTTCCACTCCGCCGACATCAGAGATGCGATGCGCATGCCGAGGCATGGTACTTGGATTTACCTTCCAGAAGGAGTCGCGATGAGTATGCAGTCGTTCCAGAGCAAGATGCAGATATAGGAAAGGACGATGAATTCCGGACAGTTGGCAGAGACGAGACATAGAAGAGACCGTGAGCAGGATTCCTTCCAGGACACTGCTGCAATGATACTTGCACCCAGGATCAGATGTGTCACATACATTCAGAGAGCCAGAGGCCGACGCCAGTGATATGCTGTCTTACGAGTGGTCGCGATGATTGACCGAGAGATGACCAGAGAAGTACCAGAACGGAATCATCCCCGTTAGCACACCTGACAGGGCCGATGAGCCGATGGACCGAGAGATTGGTAATTCACAGTGAAGACCTTGACCCAGGAGTGGTCATTGTTACGCACACCAGCAGGCCAGAGTTCATGATCATCGACGAGACGTCCCTCTAGTGACCGCGACAGTTGGCCCGAGATTCTTAGAGGATGCACTTGAGCGGTACTATTCCGCCATTATTGTTACGGCTTGCGGGCATAGTTTCCTTCGGGTGATTTGCTAGTAGGTGGGTTTACTTGTATCGTACCCCCATTATATATCTTGTATATTATTATTCTGTTGTATCTAGAAGTCCCATCAACCAAACATGTATTTATTTGAGATAGAGACCAGTGATGTTATTCCTTCGACCTTAGAGTCGCGCGTTATATTTCTGTGGTTTTCTTGTGGTTTTGAGTTTCCATTTGAATTTTGATCCTCGCCCTTGGCGTTGTATATTATATTGCTTGTGTGGTTGTGACCGTCGATTGACGAAGAGCTAGCTCCCGCTTGGGGATGTCTTTTTATTGATTTCTTATACTATTCATGTTGTATCCCGTTTGGGGGCCAGTATTTACAAAGGAGACTCTGCCGAAATTTTCAGGAAATATTTGATGTTTTTAAAAAGGCATAATTCGGCTTATGCTATTAAAACTACTTGATTTAAATTAGTTTTTCCTTCACTCTGCTACTTTTCTTGGTTTGGATTTCTGGGTTTTTGGCTCACTCAGATCACGTACGCCTCGAGACGTTCGTAGTTTAAGTGCCGGTCATGTTCCGTACTTTCGGGGCGTGACAAAGTTGGTATCAGAGCGTTAGGTTTTACCTTCGGAGCGTAGGATGACCCTTGGTTGATGGAATAGGTGACTAAAGTAGAGTGACGTACCGTGGGTATGTTCCGCGGCATATTCACGATACGCTACTCCACTTAAGAAGCCTTAGGATGTACATTTCTTTGCTCAGTATTATATTCATTCCGATCTAGCCTCATCGGTACCAGTTATGGGTTTTCTGCCACGATTACGGGCAGGGAGAGCTACGGCTAGAGTTGCGGTCAGCACGAGCTCGTCAAGAACGAGGACTGACCAGGGCATGATTCCGGCGACACACGATTGCAGAGATGTGTCTTTTCATTGTGTCTTCGCGCCACGAGCGTTGGGTGGATTGCTGTATGAGATTACTCGGACGTGCCGATTTGCACTGGAGGATTGAGCCACTGATAGAAGCCAGCCAGATTTTGATGACCATTGAAGTATTGCTTACCCCTGATGATTGAGGCACCTTCAGCGTGCAGACGAGCGAGCCAGTTATTGCTGCGAACGACGAGATATTGCCCCAGATGCTGGAGTTAGTGCAGAATGAGTTGTACTAAGAGGTGATAGAAGGTCGCTAGTCATCGAGGATGAATAACTAGGACATGTGGATCGTTCGCCTACCCAGATGCGAGGTCATCAGATAGATTGATTCCAGCTGGAGACGACTTCACGCGGAGACGTTGAGAGTCGACAGAGACGATCGAATGTCAGAAACCTATTATTCCAAGTTTAAAGTAGTCGGAAAGACATGCAGGCAATTCTATGGTCCCTCTAGAAGAATGAAACCCTAACTCGACTTAATGACCGTGTGAAAGCCTTTGAACCTTCGGGTTTGCGGCAGTTCTACGGCGCCATTAGTGAGGCTTGGGTTTGCCCTTCTACGGCTGGACCACCGATGCTGTGGTATGTACTTGATACTATTAAATTGTGCCCAAGATGTTGAGCTCTTGGGGGATTATAAGGTTTTGACGACTCGATCGGATGTCTTGACTTAATTCGGATGCTAGGTGGTGAGATGCATTCTTGGGAGACTCCAGATACGAGGATAGCCGTTGGAGCTCAGTCCATACAGCCGCGACGAGACGAGTCCAAAGCAGACGACATTAGAGAAAAGTGAAGTAAGAGGTTCGTACCAGATCTAGATGAGATGACGTTCCACTCCGCCGACATCAGAGATGCGATGCGCATGCCGAGGCATGGTACTTGGATTTACCTTCCAGAAGGAGTCGCGATGAGTATGCAGTCGTTCCAGAGCAAGATGCAGATATAGGAAAGGACGATGAATTCCGGACAGTTAGCAGAGACGAGACATAGAAGAGACCGTGAGCAGGATTCCTTCCAGGACACTGCTGCAATGATACTTGCACCCAGGATCAGATGTGTCACATACATTCAGAGAGCCAGAGGCCGACGCCAGTGATATGCTGTCTTACGAGTGGTCGCGATGATTGACCGAGAGATGACCAGAGAAGTGCCAGAACGGAATCATCCCCGTTAGCACACCTGACAGGGCCGATGAGCCGATGGACCGAGAGATTGGTAATTCACAGTGAAGACCTTGACCCAGGAGTGGTCATTGTTACGCACACCAGCAGGCCAGAGTTCATGATCATCGACGAGACGTCCCTCTAGTGACCGCGACAGTTGGCCCGAGATTCTTAGAGGATGCACTTGAGCGGTACTATTCCGCCATTATTGTTACGGCTTGCGGGCATAGTTTCCTTCGGGTGATTTGCTAGTAGGTGGGTTTACTTGTATCGTACCCCCATTATATATCTTGTATATTATTATTCTGTTGTATCTAGAAGTCCCATCAACCAAACATGTATTTATTTGAGATAGAGACCAGTGATGTTATTCCTTCGACCTTAGAGTCGCGCGTTATATTTCTGTGGTTTTCTTGTGGTTTTGAGTTTCCTTTTGAATTTTGATCCTCGCCCTTGGCGTTGTATATTATATTGCTTGTGTGGTTGTGACCGTCGATTGACGAAGAGCTAGCTCCCGCTTGGGGATGCCTTTTTATTGATTTCGTATACTATTCATGTTGTATCCCGTTTGGGGGCCAGTATTTACAAAGGAGACTCTGCCGAAATTTTCAGGAAATATTTGATGTTTTTAAAAAGGCATAATTCGGCTTATGCTATTAAAACTACTTGATTTAAATTGGTTTTTCCTTCACTCTACTACTTTTCTTGGTTTGGATTTCTGGGTTTTCGGCTCACTTAGATCACGTACGCCTCGAGACGTTCGTAGTTTAAGTGCCGGTCATGTTCCGTACTTTCGGGGCGTGACAAGTTTACTCTTAGAGTATCGATGCCCAATCTCGAAACTCCCACGACTAGGGACATTTTAAGGATGTGCCTATAGACCACCCAGCTCTCACGTATATGATCGCCATCATACTGCTGGTAGTCAAGCAAGAATCTTATGGGCTCTATCAACATGTAATAATGATATGTAATATCACTTAAAGCATATACATGATGATAAAGACAAACCATACAGCATACTATCATCTCGAGTAAGACTGTTCTACCGGTATAGGTCCTCCCTCAATCATTACAATCACGTGCCTGCGATCCAATAATTGACTTGAGGGCACTATAGCCAACAGTGCAAACAAGTGGATTTTGGGTACAGTCCCGAGTCACATGGAGGCAATGAGAGATAGGAGGGGTTTCGTCTCTCCCGGTATTGGGGTTGATGTTGCGCTATGCTCGATTGGCTATAACTGGAAGTCCCTGGCCAGGGCTGCTGCTGAGATTTACTGATAAGAGTTATCAGTAGTTTCTCGAACCGTTATAGGCCAGATATCGGCATGACTTATCACGTTACTGGGGTATGACGTTGACCACCCCTAGACATGATATGCGACATATCAGATGAAGAGACCGAACTGTACGGTAGTGTTACTGATAGGCTTCAGGAGACTATGGACAAGCTTACTTGTTGATCTTCTAATCGCTCAATACCCGGATAGCCGTTACGTCCAGCTAGTACCGCTGACGGCTTGTAGGTGACTGATGTGATCATCACCTACTGCTGGCGTATTGACGAGTCTTTAGAGTCCCACACAGAAGTTTCCTGGTTCAAGCGAAACGAAGCAGGAGACATATGTGATATGTGTGTGGGCCTGATTAAATACGTGTATGTGATACCGTATTGTAATCAAGCAGTTATCTGATGTCGGTCAGGTTATATGTGATATAACCGGATTATCGAATCAAATGTTGATTTGATAATGTGATATACAGATAAATGATATTAGTCGGTCATATATGATATAACCGGATTATCAAATCAAGTGTTGATTTAATAATGTGATATATATTATATTTGATATAATTATATCTTAACTAATATCATTAGCTCACTAAATATTTTTTTATATGTATTAATATGTATATATGATATATTAAATATATATATATATATATAAGCATGGCATGGATTTTTCTATTTTTGGATAATGGAAAAATGAGGTGGAAAATGAGAAGCATGGGATGAAGCATGGCTTTTGTATTTGTTTATTCATCTTGACTTACTATTGAAGCATGGCTCCATATTTTATTTATGAAATTGGCATGCTTCAATGAGTGAGGGGTTTGATCATGAGCCATTCTTCATTCTAGACAGCACTTAGCCATTTTTCATGCTTGCTCTTCTCTTGAGTTGCTCTCTAGCTTCTTCTTCCTTCTCATTGCCATAGTTCAAGCTTCAACCCTCATTTGTGATGTGAACCATGAAGCTTGAACACAAACTTGTGAGCTTTCATATCCCATACTTCACCATTCTACACTTGACTAGCGATCGAGTGTAGCGTGTTTTCTACACCAAAGAGCTTAGAGTAGAGGTAGCTTGAATTAGCGGGACTTCGCGTAGATCATCTTCGGCACGAAGGTCATCGGAGGAAACTCGTCCAAACTCTCAAGTGGAGCCTAGTGGAGTCGCATGGACTACTACACGGAGCATGTGAAGTGAAGGACTCGATCTACGAGAGTATAGCCATCTTTCACTTCTTATAGTTTTAGTTTATATCAAACATAAACCCTAATCATCTAGTTTAGATCTTGGTTAGTCTAGCTTAGCACCATCAAAAATTTAAATTTGGCATGGTTGATGCTTGTAAAACCTCATGGTGGTGCTAGGGTAGACTTTCAGCACGCGCTCTGGACTCGTCGAGGATCTCCTCTTCCCATCGGCTCCATTTGGCTCCGGATGGTCTTCTTGTCCGTGCTCGATGACATTCCCCCTCATCCAGCGGCGATGACTCTGGTGATGCTCGACGCAGCGGAGGGCAAGATCGAGTGCTTTTATGAGGCACTTTTGATTACCGAGCCTATGAGGGATCGCTCTGTTCAGCTGCTAAGCCAGATGTGGGCTCAGCGGGCCGTCATGTCCGCCTTTGCTGATAGGCACGGCAATGACCGATAGGGAGCGACTCCTTGCGAAGATTGCCGCTTCGACATGGTAGAGAAGACAGAGAGAGAGTTAGAGAATTTTATTCATAGTTTTGTGAACTGTAATACCCGAGCCCAATACTACTATTTTCTGTTACTGGTTGAGCGTTAGATATTACTCATTTCTTTTAGCTTGCCTGTTTGACACTTGCCGTGAAATTTTATCTGGCTAAGTCATTTCTGCATATAACAAATTTTAGCACCTAAAGTAAAATAAAAAAATATCTATCTTGGCCTACTCGACACCCCTAGCCGCGTGGTAGCGTCCGTGCATCGAGTTCTCGTCTCGTTCGGTGAAACGGGCGAGTTTGGACGACTACGCGCGCGTACAGGTGGCCGACTTGGGGGTATGCTTTTTAATCATAAAACATTTCATCTTAAAATTTGGAACCCGCTTAAAATCCTATTATTTAAATTTCAAATTTTTGGACCCAACCCGGGCGCGATTTGGAAATGTTTCATTTAGCGCCAAAATCCCAAATTAATAAAATATTCAAAACCTTATAATATTTCGTATAATATTCTTACTGTTATTCTTAAATCTTTAATTTAAATCTTTTTAACCAATTAAAATCTTTCCCTGGCCAATTGAGTGGGCTTAAACCCCCGTGGGCCCCTCCATTATCCCTCTCTCTCTCTATCTCTCGTATCTATCTCTCTCTCTCTACCTTTCTCTAACCCTCTCTCTCTCTACCTTTCTCTAACCCTCTCTCTCTCTTCCCTATATAAATACTCCTCCCCCTTCATTTTTTTCCAGAACAGAAAACAAAACCCATCGCGAGAAACCCAACGACCTAACCCTAGCCGCCTCGTCACCGTCGCCGCCGCAGCCCCGACGCCGGCGCCAACGCCACTGTCGCCCTCGCCTCCGCCTCCTCTTCCCAACCTCAACACCTTCTCCCTCTCCCCGTGCGCCTGTGCAGCCGCAACTCCTGCGGAGTTCCCTCCAGTCGCCTGATCGCCGGCGGCCTTCACCGTCGCCACCTTCAGCACCTCCTCATCACCTGCGCACTTCAGCCCCGACCACCTCCTCTCCCTCTCCACTTTCTTTCCCTTTTCCATACCCGAGCCCTAACCCATCGCCTCACCCTCGCCGGAAACCCCTCACCACCGACCACCCGTCATCTCTTCGCCTCCCAGCAAACCCCTGAACGCCAACACCACCTCTACCAACCGATTCTGCACCTTCCCCGATCACCTCTCCCGAAACCCTTCATGTTGTCGTCACCGTCGAGGCTTGAACCGCCGGTGATCTTGTCGGCACCGTTCGCCTCGCTGCCGGGTTGCCGAGAGAGCATCCATCTCTGTCCAGATCTCCCGAGCCCTTGCTGTTGTCGTGTCGCGTGGGTTCGCGCCTCCGTTTTCGTGCTCGTCGTCTCGTCGAGGCAAGTATCCGATACTTGCTACATGCTATTGCTACTTTATAACTTGCCTTAATATTCATGTGTGGTTTAATGATATATTATTTAGTAAATCACCTTACATACCTTGCTTCATGTTTAACCCTAGTAGCATGTCAAATAAATTATTTCCTGATAAACCCGTACATGATAGATTGCATTTGATTCACTGCTATGATGCTTTATTTCCAGTTTAGTTTAACAAATATGCATAACCGGCTAAATTACAATTGCATTCTTTAAACAGATTATACTTGTCATGGTATTCTTGGAACACTCAATATATTATTAACCTGACTACAGCAGTTACGTTCACCGTCCTGTATTCACATGATATTGACACTATCCATTTAACACAATTGAAAGTTGTACAGCTAGATAATAAATCAGATTATTGTTTAACGCGTTGATTTGAACATGATGCTGCTTATATATCTGTTTGTGAGCACACCCACGATATCGTTACATCTTGATTGACATTGTCACACATGGTATTGTACCGTTTACTTTTGACATGACCTGATGTACCATGACCTGACCTGTTACCTGATCTCGTGCCTAATGCCAACAAACATAACCTGTAGTCCTCATGGACCGTTCTTGTTGTCTATCCAGACAAACCTGCTGTTACCTGATCCTGTGTTGGCATTAGTTCTTGATTACTGAATACCTAACCTGACAGACATAACTTGGGGGTATGGGGAAATCAAAAGTGAAACCGACTTGTAACTCAACAGTTCGATACCTGTTCTGATCAGTCTTACGGGCCCGGCCAGCCCCGGAGTGATGATGCTGACATCACTCGCCCATCCTGCTACTTGTTACTGCCTAGCGGCACGTCTCGGATTCAGCCCCGAGAACCTTGACCGTGGTCCCGGGCACGCACGGGATACTATTGAGTTACATCAACGATTCATCAATTTGGTTTCAAAGACTTTAGAACAGAGAACCTGATAGAACAATCCAGTTTACCCACTGCACACTACCATGTACTGCTCTGATTTATATTATTGTTACCCTTACTTTATTCATGTTTATATTCGCATTGCCTGTTTATTATGTTATTACTTGATGACTTGACGCGCTGACGTCTGGGTTTTGCATGGCCCAGATTCTTCTACCCTGTTGCAGACTGATTGGGAGTTTTGCCGCTGTTTAGACGAGCGATGAGGTTCCTGTCGGTATGTAGTTTCACTCCAGGTGTTTCATTTATTGTATCTTTTAGCTTCCGCATATTATTATCTCTTGACTCTTTTACTCTGACTTATGGACATGTACTAGATAGTTAGTCTACTTTTCTGTTCTTGATATCTCCACAGCCGTAATGTGACTGTGGAAGGATTTTTCCTATCCACAGGTAGCATGGTTGGCTATGTCACGTGCCCACTTTAGTGTACTTTGGGAAGCAGGGCGTGACATGGTTCTTTTGGTATCAGAGCCATAGGTTAGTTGGGTTGATTTTTTTGTAGTTGGGTATTGTACCCAATACACGAATCAGAATGCCCGTGTTTAGAAAACATGTCCTGCCACTTTGCTGTTTACCATTCTTGAATCACATTCTTCCTGATCATATTTGTTACGATGTGCAAACTTCCTTTGCATATCGACTCGAAAAACCTGATTTCTTGTTATCTCTAGGACTTAGGCGACTTGGATGGAGTTATGTAATTGTGGCTATGATATCGCGGTATAGTTACAATGCGGTACTCTATTTAAGTATCTTGGAGTTCTAGCCTTGATCTATATTCAGAATCTATCATCATGCTAATGTTGGGTGTTTTGAGTTCAGGATTATGGCAGGTAAGAATTTGAAGACGTACCAGAGGCGTGTGGACGAAGTCGCCATGCTTGGAGTAATAAGAGGAATGCTGGAGAATCAAAAAAAACAGACCGAGCTGATCCAGCAGCAAGCAGACTCATTCCAGGAAGGTTTGCAGATCGTTCAGCAGTCTGTAAACAATGCTGGAGCTAAACCAGTTGACCGAGTAGGGAATGTGGCAGATTTCAGACGTTTAGGTCCGTCTACATTCACTGGATTGGAGGAGCCGTTGCCAGCCGAGCAGTGGCTAGTTAGCACGGAGAATTTGCTGATTGCGGCACAGATTCTAGAGGACAAAAGAGTTGATGTGGTACGCATTCAGTTAGTGGACTATGCCCGAGAATGGTGGCTTGTGGAGGAGACCCGCTTGCCCAAGCCGATCAAGTGGGCGGACTTTTCTAAGAGTTTCCTGGAGAAGTTCTTCCCGCGGACTGCACGGGAAGAAACGAAAGAGAAGTTGTCTTGGGAATGAATTTTCTTGGCACTTTCCACGCTCACGTTGACTGTAGATCAAGGAAAGTAATTTTCCAGATTCCCGGATATCCTGAGTTTACCTTCACTGGAGGAAGCAGTTCTGTCGGGCCAGTCGAGTTGAGGGCTAGGCCGACAAATGATATTCTTGCAGCAATGGAAGTTGATGGTAGGGAAGAGCCGGTGGTGGTTCGCGATTTTATGGACGTATTTGAAGATATATCGGGCTTACCGCCGAAGCGAAACGTGGAGTTCGCGATTGACCTTATCCCTGGTGCAGCGCCAGTATCTAAAGCGTATTATCCAATGGCGCCAGTGGAATTGGAAGAAGTTAAAAAGCAAGTTGCTGAATTGCTTGAGAAGGGTTGGATTCGAAGCAGCAACTCGCCTTGGGGAGCTCCAGTTCTTCTAGTAAAGAAGAAGGATGGCACGAGAAGGATGTGCATCGACTATCGAGAATTAAACCGGGTGACTATTGAGAACAAGTACCCGATCCCTCGCATTGGAGAACTTTTTGAACAGCTTAGTGGTGCGAGGGTATTCTCGAAGCTGGATTTGCGATCCGGATATCATCAGGTCCGAGTGAAAACAGAAGATATTTGCAAGACGGCGTTTCAAACTCGGTATGGATATTACGAGTACTTAGTGTTGCCCTTCGGAGTGACGAATGCGCCGGTAGTATTCATGGACTTGATGAACCGAATCTTTTCACCGTTCTTGGACCAGTTTATTGTGGTATTCATTGACGATATTCTGGTTTACTCGAGGAGTTTTGAAGAGCATGCTGAGCATTTGAAGATCGCACTGCGGACGTTGAGACAGGAGAAGTTATATGCGAAGATGAGCAAGTGCGAGTTTTGGCTGGAGGAAGTAAAGTTTTGGGGCATGTTGTGTCTGGCGATGGAATTTCCGTCGATCCAGAAAAGATTGCAGCAGTTCGTGATTGGCCGATTCCAAAGAATGTTGCGGAGATAAGAAGCTTTCTTGGACTCGCCGGGTATTACAGAAGATTTGTGGAGAACTTTGCTCGTCTGGCGGAGCCGTTAACCAAGCTTACGCGCAAAGAGGTACCTTTTGTATGGACGGATAAGTGTGCATTAGCTTTCGAGACGTTGAAGCAGAAGTTGATAACCGCCCCTATTCTGACCGTGCCAGACAATTCCAGAGGATTGGTGATTCACAGCGACGCATCTGGGAAAGGATTAGGATGTGTTTTGATGCAGCATGGGAAGGTGGTAGCATACGCATCGAGACAGTTGAAGACCCATGAGAAGAATTACCCAACTCATGACTTGGAACTTGCGGCTGTGACTTTCGCTTTGAAGGTTTGGAGACACTACCTTCTGGGCGAAAGGGTCGAAGTTTTTTTTTTACTGATCTTAAGAGGTTGAAGTATGTGTTCACACAGAAGGAGCTTAATATGAGGCAGAGTAGATGGTTGGAGCTGATGGCTGACTACGATCTTGATCTTAAGTACCATCCGGGGAAGGTTAACGTCGTGCCAGATGCGCTTAGTCGGTTACCAGCAATTCAGGTGTTAACTACGCAGAAGGAGATCGTTGAAGATTTTCGAAGATTTGACTTGGAGGTTGTGCTATCGCATTCTACGGGACAGTTGATGCAGCTGCAAGTACAGTCATCATTGATCGAGAATATTAAAGCAGCACAATCGCAGGACCCTAGACTGCAAAAGTTTCGAGGACAGGTTGAAGCCGGACTACGAACAGATTTCTTAATCCCCGAAGATGGTTCGTTGAGGTTTGGTACCCGTTTGTGTGTGCCAAAGGGAGATATTCGTGAAGAGCTTATGAAGGAGGCACATGGTTCAGCTTATTCTGTACATCCAGGAGGCACAAAGATATACCGAGATATTCGACAGCATTTCTGGTGGGAAGGCATGAAACAGGAGATTGCTCGCTTTGTGGCAAAGTGCTTGATGTGTCAGCAAGTTAAGGCTGAACATCAAAGGGTTGTTGGTTTATTTCAACCACTTCCGATTCCTCACTGGAAGTGGGAACATATAACCATGGATTTCGTGACGGCTTTACCGCGAAGTCCAAAAGGCAACCATGCTATATGGGTTATTGTTGACCGATTGACCAAGGCAGCTCATTTTATTCCTTTTCGGGTTGGTCAATCAACAGAGACTTTGGCAGAGCGGTACATGCAAGAGATTGTAAGATTGCATGGAGTACCGGTGAGCATCGTGTCCGATCGGGACACTCGGTTCTTATCACACTTCTGGAGGAGTTTACAGGAGAGTTTGGGGACTCGATTGAAGTTTAGCACAGCTTATCATCCTCAAACTGATGGTCAGTCGGAAAGAACGATCCAAACTCTTGAAGACATGTTGAGAGCATGCATGTTGGACTTCAAGGGGTCTTGGGATGATCATCTACTTTTAGTGGAGTTGTCTTACAACAACAGTTTTCAGGCAACTATTCAGATGGATCCATTTGAAGCTTTGTATGGTCGTAAGTGCCGTTCACCTGTTTGTTGGGATGATGTTGGTGAACGAAGATTATTGGGACCAGATTTGGTGGTGCAGACAGTTGAGAAGGTTAACACAATCAGAAAGCATATGAAGGCAGCTCAAGATAGACAGAAAAGTTGGGATGACACGTCAAGAAGACCTCTAGAGTTCGCCATGGGTGATTTGGTATTCTTGAAGATATCACCGACTAGAGGGTTGATTCGTTTTGGGAGTCGAGGAAATCTTAGTCCTCGATTCGTTGGACCCTTCGAGATATTGGAGCGCGTTGGAGAGGTAGCGTACCGTTTGGCGTTACCGCAGTCCTTGGCGGGTGTGCACGATGTGTTTCACGTATCTCAACTACGAAGGTATGTTCGAGATGAAACACACGTCTTGGATCATTCGGAGTTAACAGTACGGGAAGACCTGACTTTTGAGGATCGACCGGTTGAAATCATGGACCGGAGGGAAAAGGTTCTTAAGAACAAGGTTATCCCCCTTGTGCTCGTTTCTTAGGGTAATCGATCGCATGGAGAGTCCACTTGGGAGCGAGAAGATGAGATCCGGCAGAAGTTTCCTCACCTTTTCCTGTAGTTTTCTATCTTGTATTCTTGGAATTTCGAGAATGAAATTCTTTTGTAGTTGGGTATAATGTAACACCCGAGCCCAATACTACTATTTTCTGTTACTGGTTGAGCGTTAGATATTACTCATTTCTTTTAGCTTGCCTATTTGACACTTGCCGTGAAATTTTATCTGGCTAAGTCATTTCTGCATATAACAAATTTTAGCACCTAAAGTAAAATAAAAAATATATATCTTGGCCTACTCGACACCCCTAGCCGCGTGGTAGCGTCCGTGCATCGAGTTCTCGTCCCGTTCGGTGAAACGGGCGAGTTTGGACGACTACGCGCGCGTACAGGTGGCCAACTTGGGGGTATGCTTTTTAATCATAAAACATTTCATCTTAAAATTTGGAACCCGCTTAAAATCCTATTATTTAAATTTCAAATTTTTGGACCCAACCCGGGCGCGATTTGGAAATGTTTCATTTAGCGCCAAAATCCCAAATTAATAAAATATTCAAAACCTTATAATATTTCGTATAATATTCTTACTGTTATTCTTAAATCTTTAATTTAAATCTTTTAAACCAATTAAAATCTTTCCCCGGCAAATTGAGTGGGCTTAAACCCCCGTGGGCCCCTCCATTATCCCTCTCTCTCTCTATCTCTCGTATCTATCTCTCTCTCTCTACCTTTCTCTAACCCTCTCTCTCTCTTCCCTATATAAATACTCCTCCCCCTTCATATTTTTTCCAGAACAGAAAACAAAACCCATCGCGAGAAACCCAACGACCTAACCCTAGCCGTCTCGTCACCGTCGCCGCCGCAGCCTCGACGCCGGCACCAACGCCACCGTCGCCCTCGCCTCCGCCTCCTCTTCCCAACCTCAACACCTTCTCCCTCTCCCCGTGCGCCTGTGCAGCCGCAACTCCTGCGGAGTTCGCTGCAGTCGCCTGATCGCCGGCGACCTTCGCCGTCGCCACCTTCATCACCTCCTCATCACCTGCGCACTGCAGCCCCGACCACCTCCTCTCCCTCTCCACTTTCTTTCCCTTTTCCATACCCGAGCCCTAACCCATCGTCTCACCCTCACCGGAAACCCCTCACCACCGAGCACCCGTCATCTCCTCGCCTCCCAGCAAACCCCTGAACGCCAACACCACCTCTACCAACCGATTCTGCACCTTCCCCGATCACCTCTCCCGAAACCCTTCATGTTGTCGTCACCGTCGAGGCTTGAACCGCCGGTGATCTTGTCGGCACTGTTCGCCTCGCTGCCGGGTTGCCGAGAGAGCATCCATCTCTGTCCAGATCTCCCAAGCCCTTGCTGTTGTCGTGTCGCGTGGGTTCGCGCCTCCGTTTTCGTGCTCGTCGTCTCGTCGAGGCAAGTATTCGATACTTGCTACATGCTATTGCTACTTTATAACTTGCCTTAATATTCATGTGTGGTTTAATGATATATTATTTAGTAAATCACCTTACATACCTTGCTTCATGTTTAACCCTAGTAGCATGTCAAATAAATTATTTCCTGATAAACCCGTACATGATAGATTGCATTTGATTCACTGCTATGATGCTTTATTTCCAGTTTAGTTTAACAAATATGCATAACCGGCTAAATTACAATTGCATTCTTTAAACAGATTATACTTGTCATGGTATTCTTGGAACACTCAATATATTATTAACCTGACTACAGCAGTTACGTTCACCGTCCTGTATTCACATGATATTGACACTATCCATTTAACACAATTGAAAGTTGTACAGCTAGATAATAAATCAGATTATTGTTTAACGCGTTGATTTGAACATGATGCTGCTTATATATCTGTTTGTGAGCACACCCACGATATCGTTACATCTTGATTGACATTGTCACACATGGTATTGTACCGTTTACTTTTGACATGACCTGATGTACCATGACCTGACCTGTTACCTGATCTCGTGCCTAATGCCAACAAACATAACCTGTAGTCCTCATGGACCGTTCTTGTTGTCTATCCAGACAAACCTGCTGTTACCTGATCCTGTGTTGGCATTAGTTCTTGATTACTGAATACCTGACCTGACATACATAACTTGGGGGTATGGGGAAATCAAAAGTGAAACCGACTTGTAACTCAACAGTTCGATACATGTTCTGATCAGTCTTACGGGCCCGGCCAGCCCCGGAGTGATGATGCTGACATCACTCGCCCATCCTGCTACTTGTTACTGCCTAGCGGCACGTCTCGGATTCAGCCCCGAGAACCTTGACCGTGGTCCCGGGCACGCACGGGATACTATTGAGTTATATCGACGATTCATCAATTTGATTTCAAAGACTTTAGAACAGAGAACCTGATAGAACAATTCAGTTTACCCACTGCACACTACCTGTACTGCTCTGATTTATATTATTGTTACCCTTGCTTTATTCATGTTTATATTCGCATTGACTGTTTATTATGTTATTATTTGATGACTTGACGCGCTGACGTCTGGGTTTTGCATGGCCCAGATTCTTCTACCCTGTTGCAGACTGATTAGGAGTTTTGCTGCTGTTTAGACGAGCGGTGAGGTTCTTGTCGGTATGTAGTTTCACTCCACGTGTTTCATTTATTGTATCTTTTGGCTTCCGCATATTATTATCTCTCGACTCTTTTACTCTGACTTATGGACATGTACTGGATAGTTAGTCTACTTTCCTGTTCTTGATATCTCCACAGCCGTAATGTGACTGTGGAAGGATTTTTCCTATTCACAGGTAGCATGGTTGGCTATGTCACGTGCCCACTTTAGTTTACTTTGGGAAGCGGGGCGTGACATGAACCCTTGTACTTTCGATCCCGTGTTTGGTGATCTATTTCTTGTAGAATAAAATGTTTATTTAAATGCATTCTTTTTATCGTCGACCACCGAGTGCTTTGTTTCTACCACTTATTCTCCCTCTGATTGTATTGTTGCAACCTACATGTGTGCATGTGCGTATATGAATGAGCTTGCTTTCACACATGTCTGTAAACGAAAATTAAACCAGTGTAAACAGGGTTTAGTTTAGGTAATGAAATTAGGTTTGAAGAAAATAAAAATAAAAATAGAAAGAAAATTGGAAAAAAATTGAGAAAATATTTATTAAAAAAATATGGAAATATGTTTACAAAGGAAATGGGTATTGCAACATGCTACGCTCTCCCCTAGCCATATTAAATTATTAAATTTATTAGAAAGGTAATTTTGGAATAAAAAGTTCGTATGTGTGGAAAAATAAATACCATTGGGGTTTTCACGGTAAAGTCTGATAATGGAATAATTCTCATTAAACAAAATAATATTTTATATACGGGATGACTTGGCACCAAGTATTATCCTTAGCGTATAGGTAATTCAATATAATATGCTTAATACCCCTCCTCTCAAAACTCAGGTTAATCCCTAAGAGTTTGGATAACATAAATATATAGCATTTGGAGATATGACTCTTGATAAAAACAAGTCTATACTCTGCAACGCTGAATGCACAAAAGAAAAAGAGGGTCGCTCGGTTCTGTGTTTAGGTGCCTCAGTTAAAGTAACGAGGCAATAGGAAATGGGGATCTAAGGTTTCGTCCTCCATGGCTACTACAGAGGGACCTCCATTAAGGAAATCTCCCGAGCCACATCTAAACCCTCCTATGCGTTCATCCTAAATCAGAATCTCCATCTTCTTCCAATCAATATACCCGAAGAAGAGATCTTTTTAACCATTAATGGAGATCCTGCTATATTTTTCTCCGAAAATGAAATCAATAGATCGGCTCTTCTTTTTTCCTATGCTTTGATACTCAAATGCTTCTACGGAAGATCTAACATTCGCGATACTAAAGAAATTCTTCAACAATATTTCCTCATTCATGTAGAGTTTGTGTTTAGCGTGCTGAATCGAAGACATCTCCTTCTTAGATTTCATAATGCTGAAGATTTTAATAAAATATGTTTAAAAGAGTACTTATACATTAAAAGTTTTCTATTTCGATTTTTCAAGTGGTCATCTTTTTTTAATGTGGACCTAAAGCCATCTATCGTGCCAGCATGGTTGATCCTTCCCGATCTTTCTCCGAATTTTTATCATCAAGAAATGTTGAAATCTATTGTTAAACCTATAGGTAGACTTCTTAAAATAGATGCCAATACTTTGCATTGCACACGCACCGATAGGGCTTGTGTTTGTGTAGAACTAGATATATACACAAATCATTACATTCTAAGCTTTGGATTGATATATCCTCTTCCGTTAAGTTCCATAAAAAAAATCATTTTTGAGAAGAATTACAAATATTGTACTGTTTGTGCAAAAAAGATCACTCCAAAAAAAATTGTAAGCAAGATCAAAAGGTAAATCAATCTAATGTGCAAGATCAAGGGGCGGTCCATTCTGATCCACCACCGAAGCAATCAACCATCCCAAAAACTAAAAAGACGAATGCATAGAAACCCATTGGCAATTTGATAGAAATGTCTCTGTTTCCTGCTTCCAAATCATTCAAATGCTGCTGAGAACATTACGTCTAATGGCAATAGTGTATCTGACATGTCGGTCACCACCAAGAAATGGATCTTACTGAAATTTCATATTGACGCATTAATAGCTTCTCAATTTATAAGTGATTCTCTTAAATCACCAAATGTGAAAACAATTTCAGACCATTATTAACCATCCGTTTCTAATTCTGTTATCAACAACAAAGTTTCTGATACGCATGTCTCTGATACCAACATCCAAACTTGTGGTGCTCCCGATTCTAATATCAACAATCAAACGGCCAATACTGTTAATCCTTAGGCTAGTTCTTCACTTTCCAAAGAGAAAAATGGTAAATCTGCATTACCGCACTTGGCATCTAAACCTGCTTATTTTGATGATTCAATTGCGCAAAGTTCTTTTTCGAATGAGTTGGATTTGGAAGGAGAACGTATGATCCCTCGTGATTTCAAACCATATCGCATCACGAAAATGGCCCATAAGCGAAAATTAATTACTAATAATTCTTTGAGTAAACATTTCTTTCTATCGTGCGGATCTTCCTCTTCGCTCTAGAATAATAAGCAGAAATCGGGTTCGAAACGCTCTACTGAAACTTATTCTACCAAATCTCTTGATGATTATGATGATGATGCCATTATGGATATTGCTATTTCTTGCGATTTATTACTGATGGAAATACTATTAATAGTATTCGTTTATTGGATAAGAACAAAAGAAAAGAAGGAGCTTGATCACCGTTGACGTGTGATATAAATAACAGTAGCCTTTTCTTTGGCGTCTGTAATTTTTATATGATGTATCAAGTATTTTTTTTATTGTGTGGTGTAGAACTTACATCTTGTGGTTATATTTGTGTAAAGAATAATGAATATTTTGTTCTTCCATAAATAAAAGGATAAATTGTCAAAACTCCCCAAACACTTTTTCTCGTTGTCAAAAACTCCATGGCCTCGAAACTGCAGTCAAAACCCTCTAAAAAAGTTTTTAGTTGTAAAAATACCCATCAAACCTGTGATATCTAGTAGTTTTCTGCTGAGTAGTAGCCAGCGATATCTAAGCATTTGCCTGTGATACCTAAACTGTTTCCTGCGATATCTAAATAGTTTGTATGAATTGGTTAGATATAGCAGGATACTATGTAGATACTGCAGGAAAAATTTCCAATAGGGTTTTGACTACGGTTTCAAGAGCAGGGGGTTTTTGACAGCAAAAAAAAGTGCTTGGTTTTTTTTTTTGACAATTTACTCTTAATAAAATCACAAGATATTAGTTCAAACACTTATGGTTTATCTCGATGCACGTATGTTTTGTCTTGTAAATATTTTATTTTTTAATTTATTTTATTAAGTAGGGTGTCTTGTCCTGCTTTTTTCCTTAAAAAATTATAATGACGACGCGCTGTGTGGCAATCAATCTCGATATGCTTGATGCGTTCATGAAATACCGGATTTGTCGCAATTTTGATCGTATTTTGATCGTCGCAGTAGAGAGGAGTAGAAGAAGTCTGAAGTAAGAGGATCTCCAATGTAGCATCTGCCATAGCACGGTATTCAACTTCAACACTGAAAGGTGAGACAACATCATGCTTCTTAGAGCGCCATGAGATGAGTGAGTCTCCACGAAACATGCAATATACATCACAATTTTCTAAATCATTTTTTTTTGAAAAATCTGAATTAACATTAAAAGGGATTTTTGTGCAACTAGCCAACCATACCTCAAAGATAAGATGTCAAAGTATTGTGTAGTGGAGTGCATAAATTTGGATAACCCAAAAATCGCGCATCTTATCATCACTCCCTTCATTACAGAACACCTCCCCCTGCCGAGTACTTTCCCATTTCTGGCAATAAAAATAAAAAATCTCATAACATCCCACAAAATTCTGAAACACATTCACTCAAAACTGGAAAAAGAGTCCTTCCCGTTGGAAATCCGATAGCAGGTGTGATGTGGATGATCTGTACCGTAAATCCTACGTGCTTTATACATAAGATACACCAATACATAAGGTTATGTTATACACAATTATCGACCGTCGAATTCGATTTTGAATGAATCTGGACCGTTGGATATAATAGCAGATGCTATTTTCCTTCGATTCAAATAACTAGTTATCCGAATCCCCAGAAACCCTAAGGGAAAAAAAATCAAACCAAAAAGAAATGTGGATCTCATCCATCTTGTTAAGCTTCCTGTATCCTCCTCCTCCTTCGCTGTTGGTCACAGCCATGTCGCTGCTAAGCGTAGGCTCTCTCGCGTCCTCGGGCCTCTCTGAGACCAGAGGCAAGCACATTCGCTACTCCAAATTCTTCAACTTTTCTAACAAGGCATCAAATGAGATCTCAATCCCCAGCAGGGTTGGCATGTTCTTTATTTACGCTCCGGCCGCGGCCGCCGCAGCGGCGGCGTTCTATGTCCCCGGCGTGGTGGCGGGGTTGAGGGCTCAGTTGCTGTGTTCGGCGCTCGGCGTTCATTTCTTCAAGAGGGTCTTCGAGGTATATAAAAAAATTCTTAGCTTTTTTTGGTTTCTCGATTGTTTACTTCCCTCTTAGTCCTTGTTTGGGAATGGAGTTGATCAGTTTAGATAGTCAGAATTTCATAAACTTATCTAAACATTAACACCAAAATCCTATATATATGATGATATGTTAGCCCGGTTCTCATTTCTTATTTTGAGGCCAAACTTTTAAACAGACAACCCCGTGTTTTTCACCGATCCGTACTGATCACTTTGATCTGCTTGTATTAGATGCGTTATGTATAAAGTTTTATTAGATTTGGAGACCTTTAACACATCCATCAAGTGATCTTATTTTTCACGCATCTTAAAACCGTTGATTTTTTCGTCTATTTGCTGGATTAGTTAGAAGTTTTCAAATCTCATAAAATTCGATACACAACCCATTTAATTTGTAGATCACGATGATTGATGCGGATCTCGGTGAGAAACACGTTGTATTGCGTGTTAGAAAAGCGGACCTAAAAATAAGAAATGAGTCTGGACCTCATATATATATATATATATATATATATATATATATATAAGAATAATGGAGGAAAGAGGACATAGGAGGGAATTTCCTCCTATGGCGTCGAAAAAGTACGCCTTCCGTCGTATTTTCCGACGATCGGAATCCATCATCTTCATCATTATTATCTAAGATATGGGTATGCCAAATTTCGTGTGATTCTACAACTTTTTCACCGTTGATTTAAAAATGTAAAAAGTTCTATTGTCGGTAAAACGTTAATTTTCAACCCACTAATTCAACGGTGAAAAAGTTGTAGAATCACATGAAATTTGGTGTACTCATATCTTAGATGATAACAATGAAGATGATGAGTGCCGATCGTCGGAAAATTCGATGGAACGCGTACCTTTTTGACGCAATACGAGGAAATTCCCTCCTATGGCTTCTTTTCTCCATTATATATATATATATATATATATATATATATATATATATTACGCCAAACAACATTTTGAGAAAACTACAAGGATTCAGAGTGCATGCATGTTGTTATTAGTCCATGCTATTAGGAACTATTGGATCCGACGGTGAGTGAGTGGGTAAAACGAGGGGCATGGGTTTCTTTTATCTGTAATGTGTGGTTAGGATCGAATAATAGCATGGAAATTAGAAGGTTCTTGATCTAAACTCCAAAGGCAAATGCTCATCAAAGTAAAGTTCTTAAAATGGAGGTAATCCACTAGAGTTTGTATATTGTATAGGCTGTACCTCCACTTATAAATGAGTCCTAACTCTATGACCAAACCGGGCCTTAATGTAAAGCCATTTCCAAACTTTCCCACAATCCATAATTCACTGTGCAGGAATTGGAGGATTTACCTTAAGTCATTTCTATAATGTATTTTTACTGATGCCAAGTAAATTCTATTGAAATCGTCCAAGTACTTGTAGTTTACAAATTATCCTTGTATGGGAACGTGGATAGAATTTAGTAGAAATTTCAAATTTACTAATTTGTCTCTATGAGAGATCACTCATGCCTTTCGACATTATGTTCCTCGTTCCGTAAGTTAGTATCTTTGTTGTTAGATGTGTAGACATGCGAAGCTTTTTGTTCTTTCATTTTGCTTTCAGAGCAACTGTGTGGCATTTGTCTCCAACATTTCAAGAGCTCAATGTAAAGTTGTCTCGAAATGTGGGAAAATCTCGCTTATAGAACGACTCGTCAAATGAAAGAAAAAATAAAATCTATACAGTGGATATCCCCATGGCTTATTCACGATGCAGCTAAATGCACGCCATAGACCGTATTGCATGTTTTCATCTTGCCTTTGATTAGAACTCAACCTAAACATTGAGAAGTTTGGAAAATATCTGAGCACCACAAGTTTGTCATTACAACAAATCCGTTGTCAAACTTAGTCGCCAAACTTCTCTTTTTTGGCGACAATCCAAAAGGTATGAATATTGAAGAAAAGAGGAGGGGTGGGGGAATAAAAAGAGGAAAGACCAGGTGACTTGATGGTTCTTTTTGTCATGAGCTGAAAGAAATGCAGGAAACCTTGATCCAAATCGAATCCGTACAAGATTGTGAGTCTGACCAAACTACAATCTGATCCTGAGATATGAAACCCTGATCCCAATTTTAATTATCCAGGCCTAATTTGGCTATAAAGTAAATTAGGACTTAGGATTACTCTCTTTTGTAGAGTTATCTAAACGAACTTCACAACCAAACTCCACCCTCTTTTGCCTGCCGTATTATAGATGAGATAATTGGAGTTATCTCGACTTGAAAGTTGAATTCAGTGAAGTTATCTTAATTCACCTTAAACTTATTTACTTAATACTCAAACTTAAAAGATAACTCCAATAATTTAACTCAGGATCTCAATACATGCTTTGACCTGTGAAGGCACTAAACTTATTTTTCGAAAAAGAAGATACCAACCGTTTGAAATGCTAGTTCATTTCCTATTTTGATTTACAGGTCTTGTTCATTCACCAATACAGCGGTCGGATGTTACTCGAGGCGGCCATCCCTATAACCCTCAGCTACACTATCAGCACCATAACCATGATCTACGCCCAATATCTCTCTCAAGATATGTCAGAACCACCAGTCGATTTAAAATACCCAGGCCTCACTCTCTTTCTTATAGGCATTGCCGGCAACTTCTACCACCATCTACTCCTCTCAAAGCTCAGGCAAAAGAATGATAAAAGCTATAAGATCCCAAAGGGAGGTCTTTTCAGTATGGTGATTTGCCCTCACTATCTCTTTGAGATTCTAGGATTTTATGGAGTCGCTCTCATCGCACAAACCGTGTATTCGTTTTGTTTTGCATTTGGCACCACTTTATATTTAATGGGAAGGAGCTCGGCCACGAGGAAATGGTATCAGGAGAAGTTCGAAGATTTTCCGAGAGAGGTCAAGGCGTTGATACCATATATTTTTTAATAGCAGGTTCCGGTTCATGATTTTGATGGCAACTGGTTGTCAAGAATTTTCTTTTCAGTATTATGGAAATGGAAGGTAATCAAAATGAAATGTTTAGTTGTTTGTTCTTTCAATGCCACATGGTTGTTGCTGTATCTTATTTATATACTGTCAATGAACATCACAAATGATTATAGAATATCCAGATTCTGCATCTTATTTGTATTATGTTTATGAACATCACAATGTGTTTGCCAAGATAACTTTGGAGATAATTTTGTCACAGGATCTATGCTTGTATAAATAATTTGGTTTTGTATAGATCAACTGCAGGAGAATTATTATTATTATTGTTTATCTTTATTTTTTGGCCAACCACCCTCCCCCAACCCTAAAAAAAAGGCCAAATCCCCCTTCAATAATTACCAAAACCACCCTCCATATTAGGTATATACTTAAAAGAGTCCCACACGTTTAAATTGCACTTAAAAAAACCTACCATGTCAAAAAGAATCTTTTAGACATCTTTCATTACTTTGTGAGCAAACTAAAGGTGGATATCGTCCTAGGGTTTCAAAAAGCCCGCAGCCTCTCCTAAAATTTCCAATTTCCCCCTAAAATGTAAGTATCCACGGCGGATACCTCGCTGCACCGTCACTTAACCGTGCCGCCGTTGTCGTCCTCCTCCTCTTACAAACCCTAACCCTAATGGCCTACCTCCCTCTCTCTACGACCTTGTTGCCGCCGCCGCCGTTGTCACCCTCCTTCTCTTGCCCCCACTAGCCTGTTCCTTTCTCTCCTCGACCTTACCGTCTCCGACACCATTGTTGCCTCCCTCCTTCCCACATCTGTCTTCCCCCCCCTCTCTCTCTCTCTCGCGCGTGCCTAACCTCGCAGTCGCCGCCGCCGTTGTCGTCACCCTCCTCCCCTTGTGCCCACAAACACTAACCCTAATGCCCATCCCCCTCTCTCCTCGATCTCACTGCCACCGCCCTCCTTTTTCCCTCACAGACCCTAACCTTAATGACCTTTTTTCTCCTCGTCGCAGCTGCCTTTCTCACATTCCCCTCGCAAACCCTAACCCTAATGGTCTGCTCTCTCCTCGACCTCACCATCGTTTTTGCCGCCCTCATCGACTCCCGCGAGCTCCCCGACCCCACCCATCTCGCCGCCAGTAATTCTCATCCCCAATTTTTATTAATTTTTAAATACTTTAATAATAAGTTAAACCATTTTTGAATAAAAATATAAAATTAATTTTTATTTTTTTATTATCTTTCTGGATGGATGAGGCTTTTTCGTGGAACTTCCAACTTTGGAAAGACTTTTTAATAAATACCCAAAATGAAGGTTTTTTTTGCTAATAGCAAGCTTGGAGGGGTTTTTGGTATATAAAAAAAATGCCCGCCACACGCCTATCTTCCAAATGTTCAAGGAAAAGGGAGGACAAACTTCTCTTAGCGAGTCTCTATAACTTAGATTATGTCTAGCAGCAGCATAATATAGATATATGCATCAAATAAACATGTCTAGATATGCAGAATATCAGCTTTACTCATCAGGAATCACGGCTAAAAAACTTACATTTGCATGTCTAATGCAGTTAATAGGTCATCAGCTTGAGTGACCTTACAGTATAAAATACGTCATTTAGGTATTCATAACACTCACATGATTAATTAAATGTTTCAGCGAATAGGCCAGATTAGGTATTGTCCTGTTTAAGGGATATTTGTGTAGCTAGCCAACCATATATTCAAAGATAAAATGTGGAAGTTTTCTGATCAGCAGTGGAGTGCGTAAATTTGGATAGCCCAAAAAGCGCGCATGGATCATTTCAGCACAGCTCCAATCTGAATTCTTTCCCATTTCAAGCCAGGAAAAAAAAAAGAATCAATAATGAAAATCTCATAACCATCCACAGAATTCTCATACACATTCATTCAAAACCCTCAAAAAATAAAATTAAAAAAATAAAGAAATAAAAAATGTCGATCTCATCATCAATCTTGTTAAGCTTCATGTATCCTCCTCCTCGATCCTTTGCTGTTGGTCACGGTAACGTCGCTGCCAGGGGTCTTCTCTCTCGCGTTCTCAGGCCTCTCTGAAATCAGAGGCAAGCACATCAGCTGCTCCAAAATTTTCAACTCTTCTAATAACATTAAGGTAGCAAATGACACCACTGCAGCATATGCATGGGGGGTACGGGTGACCTTGTACCCCCAACGGCTTCGGGTACGGGTATGCCCATACCCATAGGAGAAACCGCCCGTACCCTATGGGCCGGTTCCCCCAAGTCGGGTACGGGCTCACCCGTACTCCCAACCCTGAGCAGGCTTGGCATGTTCTTTTACGCGCCGGCCCTGGCTGCCGCAGCAGCGGCGTTCTTCGTCCCCGGCGAGGTGGTGGGGTTGAGGGCTCAGTTGCTGTGTTTGGCGGTAGGTGTTCATTACTTCAAGATGGACCTGGAGGTAAAAGGAAAAAAAATTCTTGGCTGTTTTTGTTTATGGATTGTTTAGTTTTCTTTTCGCACCTAAAGGAGTTAATTTTGGATAAGGTTTTTAACTCCAAAATCCTAATTATGTTGTATTTGGTTTACACTTTTCGAGAGTTGAAAACTCTGGTTATCTAAACTCGAACGTTGAGATAAGCTGAGTTTTCTAATCTCGAAAAAAGCGTGAAGAGAACATTTATCTTCTAAGAAAGATACAAGGATTCGGTGCGCCTATTATTATTAGCTCATGCCATCAGTAATTATTAGATCCAACGGTGTGTAAGTGGCTAAAACAAGAGGATCCATAAGTTATTGTTTTTTAATACGTGATGTGTGGTCATAATGTAATAATAGCAGCGTAGAAAAGTGGCAGAGGTTCTTGATCTAAAACTCCAAAGCCAAACACTCATGAGAGTTGAGTTATTAAAATTGGAAGTAGGAACTTGCATGCAAAGTAGAGTTTGCATAGGCTATATCTCTATTTGTATATAAATGAGCTTCTAACTTCATATCCAATCATGACCTAATTGTAAATCCATGTTCAAACTTATCCTCAATCCAAAATTCACTGTTCAGGAGAAAAATTAGGAAACCTTGATCCAAAGGGAATCTCTACATGATTGTGGTCGCCTGGGACCAAACTACAATCTGATCCTGAGATATTAAACCCTGATCCAATTTTAATTATACAGGCCTAATTTGGCTATGAAGTAAATTAGGACTTAGGATTACTTTCTTTCGATACTAGACTTGTCTAAACCAACTTCAAACCCACGTATTATACCTGAGATAATATAATTAGGGTTATCTCTACTTAAAAGTTGAATTCAGTGAAGTTATATCTTCATTGGCTTCGATTGTTGAATAGCAATACTCAAACGTCAAAGATAACTCTAGCTAGTAATTTAACTGAGGGTCTCAATACATGCTTTGACCTGTAAAGGCTTTGAACTTCTTTATCGGAAAGAGTTTAATAACCATGCATTAAAATGCTTGTTTATTTCTTATTTTGGTTGACAGGTCATGTTCATTCACCTATACAGCAGCGAGGTGTTACTCGAGTCAGCAATAAGCCTCAGCTAGCTACACTTTCAGCACTATGATCACGATCTACGCACAATATCTCTCTCTCAAGATAGGCCAGAACCGCCAATCGATTTAAAATACCCAGGCCTCGCTCTCTTTCTCATAGGCATCACCGGCAACTTCTACCACCATCTACTCCTCTCCAAGCTCAGCCAAGAGAGTGCCAAAGGTTACAAGATCCCAAAGGGAGTGTTAAGATATGCATATATCTTTTATCTTTTATTGGGGTTTATGTCTTATTGGGGTTTACGCGTATTATAGGTATTAGAGTTTCATCTTGTGAGCTATATATAAAGATGCATATTGTATATTATATTTTGATTAATTATGAATAATGTTTTTCCTCTTTTCAATCTACAATTTCTAATATGGCATCTGAGGTTTGTTGATCCTCGTCGGTTTTGTCGTCGATTTTTCTTGTGGGCATCATAGCCGTCACGAGACTGTATCGATTCCACCGATATTTTTTCTCTTAGCAGACGCCGTTGGGTGCTAGTTTATCTTCTTCTTTTTTGCCAATCTAGAAGTCTCCGTCGAACTCGCCTCCGTTCAAGTCACCGTCGTCGAAGTCGCCACCCAAGCCCCACCTCTGCTTCCTCCGGTCATCACCAAACTTGGATCTCCTCCATTGGCTTTGAAGATTAACAGCAGGCATACAAAAGGAAAGGAAAAAAAGAAGAGGAGGCCCTCTGTTGGCATTAAAATTGTAGCCGGCACTTGATTTCTCCTCATAAATATTTGATTTCTCCTCAGAAGACCTACGCCTCCAAATCATAGTCACCAATTCGAGCTGAGCCGACTAAGCCGAGCGGAGCGTTTCATGCCGATCCAAGCCGACGTGAGCCGAGCTTAGCCACTAAGCCGAGCAGAGCCATCTCAAGCCGAGCCGAGCTGAGCGTAGCCGACCCGACCCGAGCAGGTCGAGCTAAGCCGATCGAGCTGCTCTGATATCATATTAAATTTAATTATATACGAACGAGAGGGATGGTTATAAATTTATATTTATATGCGTGTATACGGACTTTTAACATAGACATGCTCCATCTAATAAGACTCAAGTTTTGTTGACATCTGTTCTTTTCATCAATATCACTCTATCTTCTTTATTTCAAGATGCCACTCCATACTCAAGATAAACTTTCTTCTCACTCAGTCAAGTTTTTTATGATGGGATACGGTTTGACTCATAAATGATATAAATATTATGATCCTACTGGTATACGGCTTCATATTTCTCGAAACGTCACGTTTTTTGAGAATGTGTTGTATTTTGCTCGTTCAGATATAGATGTGTCCTTTCTTGATTCCTGCATCTCATCATCCGTTACACCTACTATTGTGCCTATATATACTCCCGTTTCACAGCCTCTTGATTCTATCCCAGCTGCTATTACACTTACAGATGCTCCTACGCTTTCTTCTGTTCCCTCCATTGATACAGTGACGACTAAGTATTCACATATGCTTGTATCATCTTTTCCGGATGCTATTTCTCCTCCACCTCGTCGGAATTCTCCGCGAGATAGATGGCCACCTACTCGTTATAGTTTTTGCATGACTAACAATTATTCTCCTCATTTGTATCTTTTATTTCTGCTATTCATTTTTATTCAGGAACCCAAGTCCTATACTAAGGCTATGAAATATCCAGAATGACAGTTGGCTATGCAGAAAGAATTGCAGGCTTTACGTGATACTCATACATGGGATCTTGCTCCTTTGCCATCAGATGTCAAGCTTATTAGTTGTAAGTGAATTTACAAGGTCAAAACCAAGTTCGGTGGATCGGTCGAACGTTACAAGGCACGTCTTGTGGCTCGTGGGTTTTCTCATAAATATAGCATTGCTTATGAGGAGGCCGTTACTCCTATTACCAAGATCACTTCCATTCGCGTGCTCATTGCAGTTGCTGCAGCTCGTGCCTGGCCTATATATCAGATGGATGTTAAGAATACCTTCTTAACGGTGATAATTCAGAGAAAATTTATATGAAGCTTCCCCCTGGTGTCTCAGCTTCCCCTGGTTATGCATGTCGTCTGCGTCGCACTCTTTATAGTCTTAAGCAGGCACCCCGTGCTTGGTTTGAGTGATTTCGTCACTCTTCTGACTACAGGTTTCACCGAGAGCCTTACTGATTATGCACTCTTCTATCGCTCTTCCTTAAAAGGCCGAGTTCTTCTCTTGATTTATGTCAATGATATGATTATCACTGGTGATGACTCAGAAACTATCACATATCTCAAGCAACTTCTTCTGCAGCAGTTTAAGATGAAAGGTCATGGACATTTGCGCTATTTCTTGGGGATCGAAATTACTTACTCTCACCGTGGCTATCTTCTGTCACAACAGAAGTACATTTATGATTTTCTTGCATGAGCTACGGTTGATAATTTTATTATTACCGACGGTACTTCTACAGCTATACCGATGGAGTTTCATCTGAAGTTTCGTCAAGCGGTTGGAGCGACCCTACTCGGTATCGAGAACTGATTGGTGCCCTTATTTACCTCTCTCTTATCAGGCTAGACATTGCACATGCTGTCCATGTTCTTAGTCAGTTCATGAGTGCTCTTTCGTCGATTCATATGCAGCTCTCATACGAGTTCTTCGATATCTTCATGGTACTCATGACTGGTCGCTGTTGTTTCCTTTTGACTCTACATTTTCTTTACGTGCATACTCTGATGCTGGCTGGGCCGATGACCCTGATACTCGTCGATCTACTACCGATTTTTGAGTCTTATTGGATTCATCTCTGATCTCGTGGTGCAGCAAGCGCCAAGACACCGTTTCTCGTTCAAGCACTGAAACCGAGTACCGTGAAAATGGCCGATACTGTTGCGGAACTTAAGTGGCTCCGTAGTTTGCTTGCTGATATGGGTATCGACATTTTTTCTCATGTTCCTCTTTATTGTGATAACAAAAGTGTCATCCGTATTGCTGAAAACCCAGTTTTTCATAAGCGTACTAAGCATATTAAAGTGGATTGTCATATAGTTCGTCAAGAGTACGATCGGGGTTGGATTTCACTTCCCTACATCCATTCCAATGCTCAAGAGGCCGATCTCTTTTCGAAACCTCAAACACGTATTCAACTTTTGCATTTCTTATCCAAACTCTCAGTTTATGATCCACTGTGAGTTTGAGGGGGTTATTAAGATATGCATATATCTTTTATTGTGGTTTTTATCTTATTGGGGTTTACGTATATTATACGTATTAGGGTTTTATCTTGTTCACTATATATAGAGAGGCATATTGTCACGCCCCGCTTCCCAAAATACGGAATGCGAGGGGTGACTAGGCCAGCCATGCTCCTACGGTTAAGGAATAATCCCGCCGTAGTCACATTTCGGCTTCTAATATTACATGGTAATCAGTAAACACAACACTAGAGTAAAGAAAATCACAGCTCACAACTTTATTACATTAAAATAACATAGTTCAGGATACATTTATTTGCATGAAAGGAATAACCGACTAAAGAAATAATAGTATTCTTATAGCAAGAAAAGGCGATGGCACTGATGTCACGGTCTAAACCTCCGCGATCTCGAATGGCAGGTCTTACTCCTGGGCTGGGTCCACTTCGTCTCTGAGTATACACACTCAGGTCGTCAGGGCGACACATATAGCAATAAATATATAGTGTGTGTACAATATTATTAAATATGAAATGTGCGGCAGAATACAGAAATATGAGATTAATGAATATCAAGTGAATATGAACAGTACGGTATATGTATCATGTCAGCAATCCACGCAATACGTATGTCATTAACTATCAGTCGCTAAGTCAATGAAATCAATCGGTGGAAAGGATACTCGTGTTTAACAAGGGTCTCGTGCATGCCAGAAACTACGGTCTACTGTTGCTCGGGACATAACCCTGCAGCCGTGCCGCTAGGCCCACGACCTAATATATATATATATATATATATATATATATATATATATATATATATATATATATATATATATATATATATATATATATCTTATATCGAATTATCATCCTCTAAGTCACTGTACCTCGCTAAATACGAGTTTGATTCCACCTTGATTTCCCACACATGCCAAATCACGGTCTTATTCACTTTCACTGCACTGTTCACTTTTACGAATCAATTCCTTATCATTGGTGTACTTAACACAACTAATCCAATACTAGTCACGTTCAACAATGCAAAATTTGCTAAAATCACTATGAGCGTTCGCTTTCACTAATGGTATCACGCTCGGGTAAAATACAAGAATGATACAACATAGCAAGTCATATACGATAAGAAACACAATGCACCTTATGATTTCAGAAAAATATATTAATTTACACGATCGTATTTAGACAAAATGATACAAAAGAGGTAAAAAGTACACTCAAACAGCGATCCAAAAAAATTAGTTCCAAGTCAATCGGGTTTCAGGTTTGCGAGATGTGGTCGTTTCATTTTAAGTTTTCATCACCGGAAATTCAGTTCCTAAACTGAAAGTCCAATTCGTAACATATTTTTTACCATGTTAGGATTATAATTAGGTAACGCCAAAGTTGAGTAATATTTATATCTGTTAATTAGGTTTTCAACGCACTAGACGGATTGACAATATCCTCTATGTACTGGAAGATATGCACTGTTCAAGATCAAGGTATATGTTCTGTCCCTACTTGGGACTGCAGTACGTAACGACGTTTTAAAATATAATTAAAATAGCAAAAGATGGTAAAAACAGATGAAACCACCATAGACAGTTATCTAACGGGATAATCTTCTCAACAGTATAGGGTTCCGTATAATATCATTTTCACACAGAGTTATAAGAGCATATTAAAACAGGTTTCGGCAAGCAGTACTGCTCTGGACTGCAGTCCAGAACCGTACTCCCAAACAATTTTCATCATCGTTTTAAAATAAACGAAACATGAATTATAGGGTATTCTATGTTGTCGAGTCAGCTTTGATAAGAGCCATAGAACAATACATTCCGATATGTATCTAATTTTATATCAATATAACACCACGACATGTATAGTAAAACCCAGATTTGGCGTCGCTTCTTTAGGGCAATGTTTTGTGACGATATTCTCAACATTTTAAATTTAAATCACTACACAATATCATTAACCATAACAAGAATCCCTTAAATACAAGATATGAGTATTTTGAAAAAGTATTCGCATCGAACACTCGGGTTACATCTACGGGTAATAATCGAAATATTGGTTCCATCTATTTGATTCGACTAGACGACGTTTAATTAAATTCTAATTGGTATTGTTATGGATTAGAAGATCGAGTCGGGCTTCCATTCCTCACAATCAATCTACGAGGTTTCGCTAAAGGAATTTATTTACCAGCTATTGATATAGTTATAATAGATACGCACGAGCACAATGTTATTTGTCACGATCACTATTCGATTAACTAATACATTAGAAAGAATAAGCAAGTGATTGATTTTCACTTGCCTGAAGATGACAGTGTCACGACAACGACGATGACTGATGGCACGGGCTCGACGCACCCACGGGCTAGGCACATCACGACAACAGCAAGGCTTGGCTAGGGCTAGGGCTTTGGCACTGGTGTTGGCACGGCGGATCACGAGGAAGTGATGCTGTGGCTATGGGGAAAGGAGGCGATGGCGACAATGAAGGCTCAGGCGGTGGCACGGCAGTGAGCTCAGTAGGTGTTGATGACGTGGTGATCTCGAGAGATGGGCTCAGTTGTAGCAAGAGGGAGGTGGAGGCTGTTGGATATAGTGCCCTCAAGGCAATTATTATGATTGTAAGTAGACGATTATGATAATTGAGGGAGGACCTATACAGGTATAACAGTCTTACTCGAGATGCTAATATGCTATCTGGTTTGTCTTCATCATTGATAAGCCCGTAGGATTGTTGCTTGACAACCAACATTATGATGGTGATCATATATGTGGGAGCTGGGTTGTTCATAAGCACATCCTTAAATGTCCCTAGTCGTGGAAATATCAAGACTGGGTATCGATATTTCGGAGGAGACTAGTGTATATGCTTCTAGATCCCGACGAGAGGCGATGGCCGGTCTCACAAGCCATTAGTGTTGTGTCACCTAAGATAGTATACAGGTGCTCACTGGAGGTGAGTACACTAGATGGACTTGCCGAGAACTTCTATATGGTATTATATCTATCGTCAGATGGAAGTTCTCAGATGGCATGAGTACAGGTTAGTCATTTGACCTGAAGTTGTCATTTGTATCGTGTGAGTTCCCACTGTAGTTTGATTACTACCCTACCACGGCTCAAAGGAGTCGTGCAAACAGGTTTTAGTTGGGTATAGTCCTAAGCTACATGGAGGCAGTGGTCGACTGTCAGGGATTCGTCTCTCCTGGTATTAGGAGTCGATATCGTGCTGTGTTCAGTTGGCTATCACCAGAAATCCATGGCCACGGTGGATGAGATTTACTGATAGTTGATCAATAGTATCTCTATTAGTGATAAGCTTGACTCAGACACGACTCATCGGGTTAGTAGGGATCTGACATTATCCACGCCCTAGACCCGATATGCGATACTCTTTGACGAAGAGACCGGACTGTACGGAGATTGTCACATTCAGGCTCAGTAGGATAAGGACGCACTTGATTGTCGACCCCCCTTTCGATAAATACCTGGGTAGCCGTTACGTACAGCTAGTGCTGCTGACGTACTTGTGGTTAAACCCACTGCTAGCATATTATCGAGTCTTTAGAGTCCCACACCGAGGGTTTTCCCGGTTCAGGCGACAGATGTAAGAGCCGTACGTTGGTACGTGCAGGGATCCGATTAAATACGTGTATGCAATACACAAACTTTAATCGGACGGTTGATAATACTAGCCTGCTTAGGATTAAGCTGGATTATTAAATCAGGATTTGATTTAATAATTTATATATATTTTTTAATACATATATTTTAGTATTATTGTTCACTATTCATTTTCTCTCTTTGATGCTATCCGTATTTTTATATGGATACGCGTATGTGTAGCAATACATATACTAGGTGAAGTATTCCGTATTTATACGGGAATACTTCTAGAAGAAGGACACCTCATATTTATTTTTCTTTTTAGAAAATTAAATAAGAAAACGAGGTGTAAAGTGAGACATGGTTCTTTGCATGTAGAGAGGGATGGCTTTGGATTTTATATTAATAAAACCCATTTGTGTTCACTGTTGGTGCATAGTTGATTTATATGTAGCCATTTCTTTTTACACAAGGAGGATGATATTCTTTTATCTTGTGAGCTTCATGCTTCATGGTTGCTAGGATGAGCAACCATTTTTCCTCACTTCTTTCTCCTTCTTTTTCTTGCTCTTATTTTGAGCATAGATTCTAGAGAGAAAAATTTAGTGAAGTATTCTTACATCACCGACCATTCAAACCTAGCGAGCTTGGATCATCAGTTAGTGCCTCCTTCGGTTTCCCTCGGGTGGATCGTCTTCAGCAAGGGTGGTTGATTCTCAAGCGCGATCCTGGCGGTTACGAGCTTGGAGGGGTCTTCCACAATTGGATGGACATTCGACAAAAGTTGTAGTTCTTCAACCCTTACACTTTTAGTTAGCTAGTTTAGGTTTATGGATCGAATCTTGGGTTTTACGGGTGTTCGATGTTCGCTAAAATTTTTGTTTTCGCTTCCGCCTCGGACGCGGCTTCTGCGGCGTGGGCACCGAAACCTAATATGGTATCAGAGACACTCCATAAAGCTTAACTATCTAGTTTTCACAAGTTTAAAGTCTCAATTGACGGATTTGTTGGAGATAGTGCCCTCAGAGTCAATTATTGGATCACAGGCACGTGATTGCAATGATTGAGGGAGGACCTATCCCGGTAGGACAGTCTTACTCGAGATGATAGTATGCTATCTGGTTTATCTTTATCATCGTGTACTGCTTTAGGTGACCTGGCATGTCGCTATTACACGTTGATAGAGCCCCTAGGATTCTTGCTTGACTGCTGGCAGTATGATGGCGATCATATACGTGGGAGCTGGTAGTCTATAAGCACATCCTTAAAAGGTCCCTAGTCGTAGGAGTTTCGAGACAGGGCATCGATACTCCATTAGTAGACTAGTGTATACAGTCAAGACCCCGACGAGAGGCGGTGGCCGGTCTCACAAGCCACTGGTGTCAGTTGGTTCACCTAAGATGTATACAGGTGCTCATTGGGTTATGAGTACACCGGACAGGACTCGCCGGGAACCTGCCAGTTGGGATTATACCAGACGTCAGATAGCAGTTCCCTGGTGACATGTGTACAGGTTAGTTCATTGACCTGGGGATCATCATTTGTCTCGTGTGAGTTCCCACTGTACTTTGATTACTACCCTACCACGGCTCAAAGGAGTCGTGCAAACAGGTTTTAGTTGGGTACAGTCCCGAGCCACATGGAGGCAGTGAGCGGATCTTCAGGGGTTCGTCTCTCCCGGTATTGGGGGTGAGGTCGCGCTGTGTCTAGGAGAGCCATTACGCAAAGCCCTCGGCCGAGGCAGGAGATTTACTGGTAGGTATTCCAGTAGTATCTCAGGGCGTTCTGGGCTACACTCCGACACGACTTGTACCGCTTTTGGGGGTCTGACTTTTACCAACCCCCTAGGCCCGACATGCGATGCTCATAGACGAACGGACCGGACTGTACGGATATTGTCACTGACAGGCTCAGTAGGGTGTCAGGATGAGTTCGCTCATCGACGTCCCTTTTGGTCAATAGCTGGTGGCCCGTCACGTATTGGCTAATACCTCTGACGTGCTAGTGGTTAAATCCACAGCCATAGTATTGACGAGTCTTTAGAGTCCACCATACTTACAGTTACTCAAGCTTTCGGGCGAAACGCTGTAGAGGCCGTATGGAGATATGGCAAGGTCCGATCAGATACGTGCGGTATTGCACGGATCAGGATCGGACAGTTTTGTACTAGTGGCCGTATGGTTATATGGCAGGGTTCGATCAGATACGTGCGGTATTGCACGGATCAGGATCGAACGGATATTACTAGCCGGCTTTGGTTTAAGCCGGTCCTAGTTTAGTACAGTGTAGATTTTGTCTCATTGCATTTGTATCCGGTCGGAATACAGATGCGGGTGTGTATGCACAGTATCGGGGTTTTCCTGTAATTTATTACGGGACCAGTTTTCTGGAGTTGCCAGTTTGCATTCCGTTCCGGCCGGTTTTCCTTTGTTCTTTCCCGGCCGGACTTTTCTGATGGAGGGGGTTATTTGCAGTTTTGCAAATAACACATTGTGGAGGATTTTCTTGCAAAAGTATTTATTATGATAGCATCTTTAGATGCCATTCTTTTCCTTCATCTTTTCATGCTTTATTATGATTAGTTGTGATTAGAGTTGATGTGAGGTTGTGATGATGAGGTTTAGGATATGGTCACCCTCTCTCTTTTCCTACACTCACCTCCCTCTTGCTTTTGTAATTCCCTCCTCCACCATTCTCATTTGGAGATGGTTGAAAAAACATTTGAGAGAAAGAAAAAGAAGAGAGCTTCATCTTTGAGAGAGTTTCATTCTTGATCTCATTTTCATGCTAGAAAAATGCAAGCACCATTTTTCTATTCTTGATTCCTCCATCACCATGGCAACAAACCCCAAATGAGATATAGCCTCTACACTACACATTCTACAGCATATCTTGAGCATGTCGAGTTGCCGGCTTCATGCCCGAGTTGCCTCGGTATTGAGGCGGGAGCCCGTAAAAGACGCAGGCGATGTGGTGCCCTTCCGGCGAGGAGGCGACGATGTGGAGCCAAGACTTTCCGCGGGAGATCGGGACGATGAAGAGAAGACCGGAGGACTCGGATCACTTGGTATACTTTTCTTCCCATCTCTTGTTTGCTAGCATTAGGTTAATGGTTAACGATCCGGGTTTTCTTTGTCCGCGGTAGCGCCGGTTTCCAAGTAAGGAAAAATTTTGATTCCGCAATTTGGCCTCGGGATAGACGGCCGGGGCGCTGCCGTGGCGCAACAGGATTTTTCCCGGATCACATTTCCCTTTGCATGCTCGCTGTTCGAATTTTAAAGTTGTTCAAAAAATTATTTAGATTACCTTAAAATTATGTGCTGGCATTTTTAGAGCACAGGAAGAAAATTGGGCACATGATCCCAAATTTTGGCCACGGAACCGCCGCCTAACATTCTCTTTTGGCCACGGTTCTGTGGTCCTATTTGGGCCGTTGTGCTCCTTTTTTTGTGGTGCTCTAGTTCATGGAATTGTGATTTTTGGGATATTTAGTTTTGGTCCAGATTTGTTTGAGTACTGGTTTGTACTTGGGGCCAATGCGGAAAGTTTTAATCGATCGAAATTTTGAATTCGTGGCTTTCAGTTCTGCGACCGTGAATAGCGTACAATCCGACTGGTTGCTATATGTACAATCAGACGGGTTTACGAACATAATATTCACATTAATGTTCTGTGTTGCACTGATGTTATGGATGGATTTTCGTGATACATAGCCTTGCGTGCAATGTTAGATGTATAGTTCAGATTCATTTGTATATTCAATATTGCGGGGCGAGTGTACGACATGTGGACTGCCGTTTCTGCCAGTTTGTATATTCTTTTTTTAGGGCACGACCGGGTTGAGGTCGATATCACCGTTGTATATATATTTTCTTTTTGTACTAAGATTACCCCGTGGAGGAGTGCTCGAATTACCGGGTTCTAGAGGGCAACATGCCTGCATCTCATGGCGTTGAGACCGGGGGGCTTACTCTAGAATTGGTGGGCTATTCGCCGCACTCGTAGGGGGTATAGGTTGACCCACGGAGGGGTGATCAAGTTACCGGATTCCGTGAAATACTGGGTGGCTTATTCACTTTGTTGATTGGGGTTTCCTCACTTCGGGATTGGTGAGTAACTTTCCGCACTCGTAGGGGTCTAGGATCTTCATTGCACTGGCTATCCACACGACCGGGGAACATCACGTCTCATTTATGGCTCAAATGAAACGCAGGGATCCTAGATTATTCGCTATTCCATATTGTTGTTCGCATGCTTGTGATGATTTTTATCTACCTGTGATGACTATTATCTGCGTGGGATGTTGATATATATATTATATATATTTAATAGATGCTTTTATATGTTTTGCATCCGCGCTAGTCCTGCCCCCGCTCTGCCGTTAGTTAAGTAACATAACGGTGCACGGTCGCGTCCCCGTTGTTCGGAGGGGAACAGGTACCTTCGCGTGGATTCCGAGGATGAGCGTGGCGCTATCGACTCCAGCAAGCGAAGATCGAGGTGAGTGGATTTATATCCACGGGGGAAATCTGGTGGATGGCGTATAGCACCCCCGCAAGTTTTTGATAGAAACCGATTCATAGTAAATGGTTAAGGAAACCTTTAATAGAAAACTATAGGTAGAGTTAAAAGATAGTTAGAGAAACTATATTAGAAACTAAAGGATAGTTAGAAATGATATGATACGGCTAATATGTGATGACGGAATTTGAGGATGATGTTTGACGATATTGCCGTTTAGGATACTATAGGACTAGATACCCGACGTAAATGTGTCATCCGAACCATACCTATTTCCAAACTGAAGAATCATATACATTTTTTAAACAGATACCTTCGGGGACGTTACAGATTTTCAAATGATATCTTTTCCTTAAAAACACCGTAACCCCGACTTTCAAAACTACGATTCACATCTTTTAAAAACCGATTGTATGGTTCGGGTGTGTATGTTAGATTAGATACGTATGCTTATAGTAAAGTTAGAATGTAATTGTAAATTGACCTTATGTGAGATATAGATGCGATGAAAAGAGAATACGATTTGGCATGTGATATGATAATATGTTGGTATACAGATGCGAGTCGATTGAGATAATTGATACCTTTGCCGGTCCCCTGATATGAGTTTGTTATGGATGTGACCTGGGACATAGGTGTATAGATATATATAGAATGTCGTGAATCATGAGTGATATGTCGTACGAGACGTTAGGTCCGTACCCTCTTTGTCCTATAGGTTGATAGGATCCCTAATGGTTTAATGCCGACGTACGATGATTTTCCGTACGTGATGGGTTTGACTTGATATTTGATCCATACCCTTGACTAGAGGATGCCGTACGATAGATTATGCCGTACGTGATGTCGTGAGGCTAGATGCCGGTGGTTAGACTCACCGACTCGGTCATGTTAAATACGTATACCCGTCAGCATTTGCATATGATTTACCTTATGCTGCATTCATGTTATTCTCATTGCATTGCATATACCTGTGCTAGTACACTTACACCATTATGGATGATGTGTATGTTACACGTACACATATTTGCCGGCTCACACACTTTATCATCGATAATTGCCATGTCACTACACAGTAGAAGTTGCTGCATAATGATATGACTCCTTACATAATTTACTTGCGTACATACATATTGTACATCCATACTTGCGTACATACACATATGCACCTCTATACGATATTGCATTCGATTTTGGAGATTTGGGAACCGCATGATATATTTTAAACTGGATTCATTTAAAAGAGTGGTTTTCCCTCAATATGTGCATATTACTGTTCCATGTTGCATGATATACGGATATGCATACATTTCTGTTATATGTCGCATACATCATGCTTTATAATTATACGCATTGAGATATGTTGTTTTCATGAGATTACTGAATTTGAGAACTGCGATCATTTTAAAAGAAAGTATGTATTGTTTTAAAAACCACGTTTCTCTTGATATGATATTTCAGTGCGTCCACCATATGTTTTCTCGGTTCTGAGAGTGGCATGTGAAACCCGATTCGAGGAGCGGTAGGCATCGTCTGCGGGTACATGGTGCACCCGGTGAGGTACCCCGGGGCAAGAAGACGCATATTGTTGGACGGTGAGCCTGGCAGGGGAGCACTACCTACCGGTGATAGTATTTGGACCCGTCGGTTATCCGGAGGATACCGACCGGAGTCATGAGATGGATGAGGGCCGACCAGAGTAGACAGCCCCTGAGACGAGATATATATGAGAGCCGATCTGAGGATGCAATGCCTAAGATATGAGGATTTACGTATCGATACTGGACACGGGTTTCATGATGTTTCGAGTGTCGATGCTGGACAATCACGTTCCACGATTTTGATGTGTCGCGAGGGACACACGTTAATTTATATCCTCATACCTTCATGCATATGCTTCTATGATATTTACATGCATGATATTGTTGTGTCATTAGTTGACACGTGGACGAGATTCACATGCATACAGACATTGATCACAAGGTGGGATGATACCCACGTACATATAGACATTGTGTATATTGTTGGCACGTATACAGATACGGTGACCCTAGATATCATAGTATTACCTTTATGATACGGTTGACCTAGGAGTCGTTGTTTATTCGATTTCTACTTGTTGATGTTTTTCTACTCACGAGTTGGCAACTCACCCCCGTTGTGCCACGGTTCTTGCAGGTTGACCGCATGGATCAGTAGCGGCATCGCTGGCACACAGCTACTTTTGGATGATTTGCTTGATAAATGGGACATTTGTATCGTACCCACTCTTGTATTCATTATTTTATATTGTATCTAGTCAACTCCATCAATCAAACTAGTATTTGTATAAGTAATGAGACTTAGTGAGACTTGTGGTTGCGACACTTAGAGTGAGGGGTATTCCGCTACTTGTGGTTTTGATATCTTGCTTATTTCTTTATCTTTTGTGGTGAACTTCACCGTTGGGCGTCGTATACTTATATTTATGCTTTGCGTGGTTGTGGATCCGCCGTTTAGCGAATAGCTAGCTCCCGCTTGGGGATGCCTTTTATATTATCATGTATTGTGGTTTTGGATCAAAATATACAAAGGAGGTGCTGCCCAAATTTTTAAAAGACGAAAATTGTTTTTCAACTAATAAATTCCACTTGCATTTTTCTTGTTCTTTTACTTATGCATTTAGAAAACTTTGATTTCATCCTACCTTCATTTCAAAACTTCACCTCTTTTATTTTCTTAAAAAACTTTAGATTTCTGGGTTTCGGCTTACTTGAATTACATTACGCCTTTAGACGTTGCGTGATTCGAGTGCCGGTCACGAGCTAAATTTCGGGTCGTGACACTAGTATTGTATTATTGTATTTTTATCATCTCAGTGTATCCGTATTTTTCGGAATACGGACACGGGTATGATATACGATGAGGGCATTCTTGTAATTTTACAAGAATGAGCTTCTAGAAGGAGACACCTCATTATTGATTTATCCTTTGTTGTAAAAGGATTAATGAGGTGGAAATAAGGAGATATTTGAGGAATGGGTTGCAATCATGGCTTAATATATTGTTTATTCATTTGTGTTTCCTATTCAAGCATGGCTCCAATTTTAGTGAGTCCATGATTGAATTATTGGAAAAAGACTTAGCCATTCCCACACCTAATTCTCAAGTTCATTCTCACATTATCATTCTTTCTCCTAGGCTTCCTCTCCTCCTCCCTCAAGCTCATCTCATCACATGAGTTGTGAATCAATGAGCATTGAGACAAATTAATCCAATACATCTTCTCTACTTCTACTTGGTAGTCTTTCTTAGCAAGTTGGATCTCTAAGTTATCTCATTTGAGGTTGGAGCTTGACCATAGGTCCTCGGGTGGATCTTTCTTCGATACCAAGGAGACCGGCAACCGAGTTCATTTGAAGCTTTGGAGAAGCCAAAGAAAGGAGATCAAGAAGAAGCTTGAACCAGGGAGCAAAGAACCATAAGAAGACACGAAGGTATAACCATTCAACCGAGTAGTTAGAGCATTCTTGATGTTTAGTTTAGCTAGTTAAGGTTTAATCAAGATCCTAAGTTGATAAAGTCTATGTTGCAAAGCAAACTTGATGTTTGAACAAAAGAAAAAAATCGTTTTTCATGTATTCCGCCTCCCCGCTAACACGCGGGGTGTGCGATATAGACTTACAATACGTGTACGCAACACGAACTTTAATCGGACGATTGATAATATTAGCCGGCTTAAGATTAAGCCGGATTATTAAATCAGGATTTGATTTAACAATTTATATATGTATTTTGATACATATATTTTAGTATTATTATTTATTATTCATTTTCTCTCTTTGGTGCTATCCGTATTTTTATACGGAAACGCATATGTGTAGCGATACATATACCAGGTGAAGTATTCCGTATTTATACGGGAATACTTCTAGAAGAAAGACACCTTTTTGAAAAATAAATAAGAAAATGAGGTGTAAAGTGAGGCATGGTTCTTTGCATGCAGAGAGTGATGGCTTTGGATTTTATATTAATAAAACCCATTTGTGTTCACTATCGGTGCATGGTTGATTTATATGTAGCCATTTCTTTTTATACAAGGATGATGATTTTCTTTTATCTTTTGAGCTTCATGTTTCATGGTTGCTAGGATAAGTAACCATTTTTCCTCACTTCCTTCTTCTTCTTGCTCTCATTTTGAGCATAGATTCTAGAGAGAGAAATTTAGTGAAGTATTCCTATATTACCGACCATCCAAATCTAGTGAGCTTGGATCATCAGTTAGAGCCTCCTCCGGTTTCCCTTGGGTGGATCGTTTTCGGCAAGGGTGGTCGATTCTCAAGCGCGATCCCGGTGGCTACGAGCTTGGAGGGGTCTTCCACAATTGGATGGACATGCAACAAAGGTTGTAGTTCTTCAACTCGTGCACTTTTAGTTAGCTAGTTTAGGTTTATGGATCGAATCTTAGGTTTTACGGGTGTTCAATATTCGCTAAAAAAATTTGTTTTCGCTTCCGCCTCAGCTGCGGCTTCCGCGGCACGAGCACCGAAACCCAACAGAGGCGGTGCTGGTTAGTGGTCGACGTGGAGGACGGTGGTGTTAGTAGCGAGGTGGACGAGGAGGAGGAGAGATGGTTGCGGATGTGACAGCGGTGGCAGAGGGTTCGCCGGAGGTGGAACAGAGGTTGCTTGAGGGGGGGCGATGGAGTTGCTGGATGAGGTGAAGCAGTGGAGGGATATGGTTGGTGGCGTTGCGGTGGTTCTGGTGGTGGCTCCGGTGAGGTCATTGTTACACCCCACTTCCCAAAATACAGAATACAAGGGGTTGACAAGGCCAGCCATGCTCCTCCGGTCAAGGAAATATCCTGCCGTAGTCACACTTCGGATTCTAGCATTACGTGGTAATCAGTAATCAATGCATAGGTAATGAGAAATGCAGTCACTAATCTATTAAAAGAGATATAAGAGATACCAGATAGGGATCAAGAGAAAGACAATGCTGGCGTGGTTGATCTGAATGTCCGCGATATTCTCAGGGTACGACCGATCCTGATCCGAGCTAAGTCCACTTCTCGCTCTGAGCATGCATACTCAGGTCGTAAGAGTGACACAATAGCAATAAATATAAATACATATGTAAGCACGCGCAATAATGATGAATATGAAACAGTAAGCATGGAGTGATGTCATGAGCATAAATAATCAGTACAGGTAAACAGTAAAGCAGGCGTATCGAATCAGTAATCAATGCATGCTCATGTCACTAAACCTATCAGTCTCTAAGTCTCACTGTCAAGGTAGCTGCACCTATCGTCAGTCCAAGTGTGAGTGTCAACCATGCAGGATTATCCCCAACCCAAGGGTAGGCCCCAGGAGCAAAGGAACACGGGCCCGAAACACGCTCGCTAATAATCAGTAATATCACCCATATGACTCCCAGAATTGCTGTATATGCCGGCAGTGGGACTCCTGAGATTCCGTTGAACTCACACTCAAACTACCCCACACCCATGGTCTGCATCAAATACCGACCATAAACCCAAATACTAGTCGGTCCATGACAAGTCTACACGAAATCTGGAGACATGATCTCCATCAAGCATGTCTCGACTGGTACCCAAGATAAATGGACAATATTTAACGCCTTACCTATAACATTAATATAAGTGCTCCATAACCGTCCCATTTCAGTTATAGTTACACTTATATATATCCCATAGACGTCGACAATGCAATAATTTAACTGGTCCCGCTGATTGTGTACAAGTACATGTCACTTCACTTATTCATTCACACTTTAACAGTAACGTACTTGCCACAATCCAATCACTAATATCTATCTCTGGGTAATGTACACGATCACTAGGTTATCAATGCTTCATGACCACCATTCAATGAGGATATAACCACTACATGATATGATGAAAATGCAATTAATTATAATACGAATAAAACATAGTAGCCAGTGTCATTCCACTTGTAAAATTTACTATAAAACATACGTGCGGAATTTAGCGAAATGATGTAAAAGGGGCAATCATTATGTTTAATTATATATCCATCAAAATTGTTTTCGCGTCAATCGGGTTTCAAGTTCGCTAGTTATGGCCATTTCATTTTAAGTGTTTATTGCTGTAAATCCAATTTCTGAACAGGAAGTCCTTTTCGTAACACGTTTTAATCCTAGTTGGTATCATAATTAGGCGATGCTACAGTTGGATAACATTTATGTTTAACAGTTAGGTTACCAATGCATCATACGGATCGATAATATCCGCTGCGTGCTGGGAGATATGTTTAGTTTAATATCAATGTATACAAACTGTCACTGCAGAAAACTGCAGGATATGTCGACGATCTAAAATACTTTTAAAACAGGAAACGTTATTTAAATTAAGTGAAACTAACACCATTATTTAGACAACTTGATTATCTACGCTATGATCTAGGACTCCACGTTTTTCTCAGATTTTTACAGGGAGGTATATACATCTAAAATCAGGTGTCGTCGGAAAATACTGCTCTGGACTGCAGTCCAGAATAATAAATCTATTCATTTTTCACTATTTAAACCACATGATATTCAGTAACCGTATACATGGATTCATAGATTATTCAGTTCTCTTCACAATGAGCCTAAGCACACCACGATCCGACTTATATATAATTTATTATGAAGTTAACAAGGCTGCATGATCAGAAAATTCAGTTTTGACGATGCATCCTGAGTGCATCATACCATGTTTGGAACTTCAATATTTTAACACCAATTTTATACACATTACTAGATAACCGTACATGGATCTTTTAATCATAAATTTGGGGAATTTCAAACGAAGTTTTGATTCCAGACATTCAATCGAGAACGTAGTATACACATGAAACTACCGATCGGGACTTCGAGTTTCGTCTAATCAATTCAACGGGATTTGATCCCGACGATCCCTACATGTCTTAGTCCCGGGTTTTAGACCCGATTCCAAATGATCACGCATAATTCCAAACAATTACAGGTCATAGTAGAAAACTAGTTGGTAACAATATGACAGACACACACACACAATTTCAATTGTCTCATAGGTTCAAGATATAGTATGATAAGCAAGTAGGGGATACTTACCTGGAGACGGCGCAATGACGGTGACACGGTAGAGGTGGCAGCGACACAGCACCAGCACGGGCAGCAGCAAGGCGACAAGCTCGGTTGGCTCGTCTAACGGCGACTCCGCGAGATCGGCGGTGCTAGTGGTCGTCGAAGGTGGAGGGTGGTGATGCTCAGGTGGCTTTGGGAATGGGGTTCTTGGGTGCTCTGCTGATGGTGGGTGGTTGCAGGCGTCGGCAACTGTTCGTGGGTGTTGGAATGATGGGTTCGGGTATGTCGTTGGAGTTGCGGTCGATGGAGGGTTGCAGTGGTTGGGAGTTCGTCGGTGTAGTGGGAGGTGGTCGGCGTTCTGGAGGTTATAGGGGTGCTCGGGCGCAAGGAGTATGCAGGCGAGGACGGCGAGGCACGGCAACGAGTGCGGGCATGGGTTGCGGGGCAACGGGGTTATAGCGCGGGTGCTCGGGAAGAAGGTGGTCGGTGGTGAGGTGAGGACCTCAAGGGTGAGCAGGGGCGTTGGGAACTCGGCGGGGGAGTCCCTCGCGGTCGGAGGTGCCGTCGATGGTGAGGGGAGCTCGGGCTGGAAGCGGCGAAGGAAGAGAAGAAGGAGGAGTGGGGCTCTATGATTGAGTTGAGTGGAGGTGAAGTAGGGATCTTGGAAGAGTGCGGGGGGGATTCGGTGGCGACGACGATGCAGGGCGACGACGACGACGATGCTCGGTGAGGGTGCGCGGGAGGAGAGGAAGGTGGGAAAAAGGAGAACAACAAGAAAGAGAAGAAGAAGAAGAAAGGCTGGGGGAGTGGACGGGGGGGGGGGGTTCATGAGGACGAGGACGTGGTCGTGGAAGCGCGGGTCGTGGGGTCAGTTGGCGTGGGATCTGTCGTGGGAGCAAGCGGGGGACGGGTGAGACGTGGGCGAGGGAGATGAGGGTCATGGTTGAGCGGGTCATAGGGAAGCGACCGTTGGGGAAGTGAGCATGGCGCGCGTCGCAGGGCGTGGGTGCGAGGCATGGGTGCACGCACGAGAAGCGGTTGCGAGGGGGGAAAGGCGGGAAAAAAGGAGACGAGGGGGAGAAGAAGGGGAAACGGGTCGGGTTTGGGTAGGGTTAAATCGGGGTTCGGGTCGGGTTCGGGGAGTAGGGTGAGGGAAGTGTTTGGGTCGGGGGTTCTTAGGCCAGGCTAAGAAGAAAAATATTAAGAGAGAGAGAGAGAGAGGGAAGGAATGGGCTGGGCTTGGGTGCTAGGGACAAAAGAAGTTTTGGGGGAGAAAGCAGTTTGGGGCTTTTCGGGTTATGAAAATAAAAGGTTTAGGGCTAGAGTATAAGGTTTAGGTTAGGAAAATATATAAATTATATTTAAAAAAAATATAGAAAAATTATGTAGGAAATTTGGGGGGAAATTCTTTATAAAAAATACGGTTATGGTATAGTCGGAACTGGGTATTACAGTCGTCGTCGACAGTGGGGCTTCGAGAGGGAGAGAGAGAGGGAATTTGAGAGAGAGAGAGAGAGAGAGAGAGAGAGAGAGACGTTAAGAGATGGAGAGTGAGAGAGACGTTGGCGAGATGAGGGGAGGTAGGTGCGGAGATTTCGGGGTTGTTAGCGACGAGGCTATGTTGGCGTGGAGCGGTTCTCGCGGGGGAGGGAGGATATGCGCGGCGTTGGGTCTGTGAACATGGGGGAAAGGAGAGAGAAGGAGGAAAGAGAGAAGGGAAAGGAGTTAGGAGGTGGAGGAGAGAATCTCGGGTCATTGGGATCGGGAGCGACGTCGATGAGGACCGGGTCGGGGTCAGGTGCGAGAGAGGAGAGGTGTCGTTGGGGATGAGGCAAGAAAAGGAGAAAGAAGGAGAAGAGGAGGAGGAGGAGGAGGTGGTGGGGAACGGGTCGGGTCGGGTCGGGTTTGGATGCGTGGATTTAGGCTGGGCTCGGGCTTAGGGGGTCAGGGTTAAAAATTATATAGGGAAAAAGATTAAGGTTTAAAGGGGAAAAAAATTAGAAAAATATTTAGGAATTTAATTTGGGAATTAATGGAAAATATATTGGGACCAAAATTTTAAATACAAGATGTATCATGGAACTGAGGATTTACACATATTGTATATTGTATTTTGATTAATCATCAATAATATTTTTCCTCTTTTCAATTTACAATTTCTAATGGAGGTCTTTTCAGTTTGGTGCTTTGCCCTCATTTTCTGCTTGAGATTCTAGAGTTCTATGGAGTCGCTCTCATCACGCAAACTGTGTATTCATTTTGTTTCGCATTTGGCACCACTTTTTATTTTATGGGCAGGAGCTCGATCACGAGGGGGTGGTATCAGGAGAGGTTTGAAGATTTTCCGAGAGAGATCAAGGCGTTGATGCCTAATGTTTTATAATTGTAGGTGCAGGGTTTATTATTTTGATAGCAACTGGTTGTCAAGAATTTTCTTTTCAGTATTATTGTGGAAATGAGAGGTAAACAGAAATGAAATGTTTACTCGTTTGAATGTCACTTGGTTGTTGCTGTATCTTATTTAATTACATTATGTCTATGAACATCACAAGTGATGATAGAATATCTAGATTCTGTTCTTATTTAATTTTGTAATATGTTTATGAACATGATAATGGGCATGTTTGCCGAGATAACTTGGGAGATAATTTTGTCAATGGATCAATGCTTGTCTGGATAATTTGATTATGTATAACGCAAACTGCAAGAGCTATATGGGAATGGTACATGGCTTATGAGATTATTATTATTATTATTATTATTATTATTATTTTGGCACGGGCCCGTAAAGTCTAACCCATGTACACACAACACACCCACACACGCACCCAGGGACCCACAAATTTGCTCCAAAAACATTAATTTGTGGTCATTTACTCTCTTGGGTTTCTAGGGTTCACTCTAATTATCATTCTAGAAAAAATGACGAAGACGCATCGGGATTGGCATGAAATGTTGCCCTTCGCTCTATTCGGTCAAGGTTCTGCTTCGTTGAAATGAGCGAATCAGAACTCGGAAACATTGTTGGAGACAAATTAAATAGAAAAGGTATGGAAAAAAAATTAAAAAAAATATCGGGACAAAACATGGTTGGGGAACTCTAATTCCATCGGTTTGCTTCGCTCTCTTGCCGAAACCGGAAACTCAAAACCCCAAAAGAGGAAGTGGCCAAACCGACTGAGCTATTGCCCATTGATCATTGTTATCTTTTAACCTTGACCTCTCATAAACTAACCAGTGACTTGTTTGAGGTTGGAGTTAGTAGTAACTGGAGTTTATTTTAATCCGGAGGCATAGGTTATGCAAATTTTTTATGAACCTTTATCTGCACAATAAAATTTATTTTTATGGGTTGATTTTAACCTGGGGGCACAATTCAAATTATAATGGGCCCATCCGCAGCAGATGGGCCCGAAACGGGTTCGAATTATGACAAACTTACCAGCAAAATTCACCAAACCCGCGGTGTGAATAAGGTGCAAAATATCTCCAGTTCTTCGCTGCGCCTCAAATCCATTTTCTGATCACCTCCCGGTGATCTTAAATCCTTTTAGGTCAAGTTACCTCCCTCTTCTGCTGGATCTGAGCACCGCCGGTGATCCTACGCCGCCAATCCTTCGTCTTCCTCCTCTCTCTCTCTCTCTCTCTGTCTCCTTTCCCAAAAAATAAAAAATAAAAAATTAGGGTTTTCTTCATCTCGAATTCCCCTGCTGCAAAGATCATCCTCTTACTCCTCGAGGGGCGGTAAGCTTATCCTCCTCTTACTCTACTCCTACTAACTTTTTGGTAGTGATTTCTTTTATATTTGTGTTACAATTTAAGCTTTTGGGGTTTTGCAACTGTTGGCCTTTCAATTATCGGAGTATGCAATTTAGAAAGATCAAAACTTTTAGCTGCACTTAGGGTTGATGATGATATGCTAGTTAATTTTCTACTATTGGCTCCATTTTTAGCTCTAGTTAGCTCCACTTGTAACATTGTCTCAATTATCCCAGCCTGCGATCAAAAAAGATTAGAACTTTGATAAATTTGGGAACAGTAGTTAGCTCTTTCTTAGGATTTGTGATGATGATATCCTGTTAGTCTTCTACTGTCGAAACCTCGATGGACAGTTTGGGCCTGCTTTGGTTACACAATTCAGAAACTACGATTTCATTAAATTACCAAAGGGTAATAATAACCCAGTGGTGAGAGGTCACTGTGTTCAATTTTTAGATGGCTCGCATCTGGAAAAAAACTGGATTTTGTATAAAAACTAATCCCTATGAAAGACCGTGTTCCGGGGAAATTTGGCCTGGTTTTAGTTTCCGAACACAACCAAGTTCTAGAGTTTGGAATTTGATCACACCAAACTTAATGAAAGCAAGATTTCAGTGCCTAGAAACTGATCCCCGAAAGAAGCTATAGGGTTGTTTATTCCCTTACTTCGAATGCAAAAAGGGTGTTTTGGATATTGGTCCAGTTTTGTAGTTCAAAAATAAGCTTCGTCATATTTGAGATAAATTGAACTTTTAACTGTACAGAAAAAGGGTAACCAAAATATGAATACAATGTAGTTACCCGACTTCAAAGCCCTTAGTTGTTTATACTAGCTACAAATATCTGTGATCTTCCTTTCTTTCCTCATAAATTAAGTTAATTGCTGTAGGTTTTCATCTCTACATTCATGGAGGACAGTAGAGCCGAAGATAATGAGTTGATAGCAAACTATGTGGAATGCCTTATGTCGCTACCTACCAATATCGCTCCATGCGAGAATGAGAACCCTGTTCTCCAAGTCTCAGCTCCTCCTCAAGAACCTTCAACCATTCCTTTGGGAGTTCCAAGCCAACCTAAAGATTTGCTTCACAACAACATCGAAGACACAAAGCTAGAACCATTCTTAGGCATGGAATTCGCTTCCGATGAGGCCGCTAAGACATTCTACAATGAGTACGCCCGTCGCCTAGGGTTCCCTTTTCGTGTGGGAAGGTCTCGAAGATCAAAAGGTGTCGAAGAGGTTCTAATTATGAAGCGATTCGTGTGCTCGAAAGAGGGTATTTATCGAAAAAAGCCTTCTGGCGAGACGACAAGGAAGCGTGAGAGGATTTCGATGAGAGAAGGTTGTAAAGCGATGATGGAGGTGACCCGAGACTCGGATCGATGGGTCGTCGCCAAGCTCGAGAAGGACCACAACCATCATCTCGGGACTTGTAGTAGAGTTGGCTACCTTAGGGCAAGAGGATTTATTGATAATTGTGAGAAAGCGAGCATAACTGCTTCTGATGCTATGACACTGCTTCGCCAAAACGCATTTGGGGAAGGAGGCGACGCCCAAGGCCTATTAGATTATTTCAAAAAGATGCAAGCTGATAATCCTTCATTCTTATATGCTATACAAGTCGACAACAATAGTTGTGTAACAAATGCATTTTGGGCTTATGCTACGGCTAGAACTGCATATAGCTATTTTGGCGATGCGGTTATCTTTGATACGACTTATAAAAAGAATAAATACATGATGCCCTTTGTTACTTTCTCGGGGGTGAACCATCACTTGCAGCCCGTTGTTTTTGGATGTGCATTGCTAATAGACGAGACTGAATTCTCGTTCGTATGGTTGTTTGAAAGTTGGCTTGCAGCGATGGGGGGTAGACCTCCGATTTCCTTAATTACGGATCAAAATAGGGCCATGGCCTCGGCAATTGCAAAGGTGTTCCCTAACACTTTCCATCGATTTTGCAAGTGGCTCATTTTGAGTAGGAGCAAGCAAAAGCTTGCACATGTTTACTCCTCGCATCCTACTTTGAGAGCAGAAATTGAGAGTTGTGTCATCGAGTCAGAAACGATCAGAACATTTGAGTCTTGTTGGATGTCTATTGTCGACAAATATGATCTAAGGAAGAACACCTGGCTCCAAGCATTGTTTAACATCCGGCAAAAATGGGTCCCTGTGTACTTAAAAGACGCATTCTTTGCTGAGATATCGCCAACACAAAAATTGGAGACTATGAATGATTTCTATAAAAAGTACTTCAATACAAAAACTTCGCTTAAAGTGTTCCTGATTCAGTTTGAAATAGCCATGGCAAGCCGATACGAGGATGAAGCTCAAGCAGACTTTGACACAATGTGTACTAAGCCAGTTCTAAAGACTGCATCACCAATAGAAAAGCAAGCAGCAGCTATTTATACAAGATCGGTGTTTGATAAGTTTCAAGTGGAATTTGTTGAATCCTTAGGTTACAATGCTTACAAAATAAAGGATGGCGTAATTAGCAAGTTTAGTGTTGCGAGGGATGAGGATTCTGCTGAAACCTTCATCGTCACTTATAATGCTGCAAAGAAGACGGCGGTTTGCAGTTGTAAGAATTTTGAGTTTTCAGGTATTTTGTGCAGGCATATTTTGGGGGTTTTCTTGATGGTTGATCTTCGTATGATCCTGGAAGAGTATTTTTTGAGACGATGGACTAAAAATGCAAAACGTTATACTCATTTAGATGAACAAAGTTCGGAGCATTCAATTACGTCTCGGTACAATGATCTATGTCGAGATGCTATCAAATGTGCAGAGAGAGGAGCAACCTCCATAGAAATATATAAAGCTGCAAAAGATGCAATCCGTAGGGCCTTAGGTGAGATTGTTACTGTTGAGAGTAATTCTGGTAGAGGAGCACAACGGGATGCAATCAATATTAATGAAGAAATTACGTTAGAGGAAGCAATGTGTGACCAATCATTGCATGATCATTCCTTACAAGATCCCGGACGCAAGGTATGATAAATTTCACTTTATATATATATATATATATATATATATATATATATATATCACAACTTGTTTTTCTGTATTTTGCCTTCATATCATACTTTGTTATTGCCCTATATTTTAACCGGTTTGGATTCTTAATATTTAGTTCAGTTAACAAGGTGGACTTTATCTTCAAGTATTCTAATTATAAATTGTCTTGGAAGAGAGTTGCTATAAAATATTGCAAAAACGATGACAAATTTTCATGATTGCGTACCGTGCATCACAAATAATACCCATTATGTGGTTGAAGGCTTCATTATTTTTATTGCTTCGGCTGTAAATTCAGGGAGCTCGTTTCATTACCAAAATAGATTTTATTCCAAATATTTTCCATTGGTTCATGTTTTAAGAAGACTGTTTAGGAGTCAATTTTTATAAATCATATTTTAGACGCTCATTATATTGTGACTGTTTAGATTGTTAAGGAATTGGTACTTGCACCCTAAATTTTTTAAAAATCAATTTGACTTGCTATGAGTGTTGTACAAAACTTTATAATCATATCTGTACGAGGTGTAAATAATTTGTAAGTTATGATCGTGAGGTCTTGAAGAAAGTGAATTTCTCGTGATATTTCATTTATGAAATGAATAAAAAGAAGTTATTTAAAAAAAATCATGAGCCTCACCCCTTCCCCTTTTCAAAAATAGTGTTAATAGCAGAAAGCCGCACTGTAATTAAACGTAGATATAGGGTTGGGTTGTGATGGATGGCTTTGATACCATGATACTATGTTAGGTTTAGAGAAGAGAGATGAGAAAGAACGAGATTCCGGAAAATGATTTTGGACGATTTGAAATCTCTCCAACCTGTTTTATGTAGATGTGACCATTTACATATCCATCCTTCTTTATTTACATTTAACTAATTGCATATAAAATATTCTAACAGTGCTTATACCTTACCAAGACAAAGTGGTTTATTAGAGAAAATACCCCTTCTGTATATTGGCTACAACCCTAAAGAACACTCAAATTCCGTTCTAAACAACACAAACAAGTTCTAGAGTTGAATTAGACAAACTATTTGAGTTGTCACAGTTGAATGCGAGTATTTTCATGGGTTTTATTTGATGTGTAGAGACGCTGTTTGCGTTAATAAATCACTTTGAGTGGGTGTTTCCATTTATGAATCATTTCCGTCTCTAATTCTAAATCACTCCAGGGATATAAATTCTAGACATGGTAAACTAGAGGAAGGCTTTTGCAATTATCCCAAAAAACTGATATTTCTTAATCTACAAATTAGGAAATGATATTATTTGCATGAAAGCCTAAAATAGAAATCGCATTGAGTTTTTTTTCTTTATTCTTGCAGCCAGTGAATAATTTACTTGGACAATTTCTGGGCACATCCTGGTCACCTTAATGTGAAGCAAATTGGATGGGCATTTTCTGCTTCCAGCGAGCAAACTGTAAGATACATGCTTATGAATATTCCGCATCCTCGAGCTAAATATCCAGAGCATGGTGCTGATTCTGTGATGACACCATTGTTAGAGAAACTATAGGAACCCATCGCAAAGGCTGCATGCTTCTGAAATTAATATGGATATTTACTGATTTGATTATGTTGTGAGTTGCTGCAGGCTATTTATTTGCTAGTGCAAGCTGTTGTATGTATTGTTTGAGTTGATGTTGAAGGTGTAGGATTTTTCTTTGCCCCTTTTTCTTTCTTAGATCGTGTTCTACAAGTTGAGGCGAGGCCTGTTACTACGAGAGCATGCAAGCTCTCTGTATGTATATTTGATGATGATTGTAGGCAAGCTTCTGTCATGAGTCCAAGAAAGCATAAAGATTTTAGACATGTAGTTATTATTTACATAGTGAAATCTTCTTTTGTTTTGCCCTTGAGATCAAATGCAGGAGAGAGATTAACAAAAGCAGCAAATGGTGCAGGACTAGTGAGCAAGAGCAAATCGAGTACAGGCCCAATTCATTAACCAATTCATTAACAACCTTTTTAATTTTCAAATAACCAAATGTTCTCTATAATCCATTCTCTGTATGCAGGAGTAATACTGATTTCTCTAAATTCATTCCATCAAATAAAAAAAATAAAAAAAAATCTCTGAGTTCCTGGTATGCTCATCAACACTAACAGAAAACATTGGTCAAAATTATTTGCCTTTCCCTTCCACTTCTGCTCTCTGAATCAAAATAACATGCAACAGATAACATTAGAACTCTACTTTACAACTCTGCTCTTCAACTAACCCATTGATTTTCTTCCATCTGCGGAGTTCAGCAGCAAACTTTAACCAATTAACGGATAAATTCAATGAACTGCTTGAACGAACTTCTACCTACCAACGGGCTCTCTGATCCCAAATTTGTGAAGGTTTTAATACATGCATAAGCAATAAGAAAGATTTTTCTCACAAAGTTAAATAAATATAATGAGACAGCAGTACATACAATTTGTAGGATTTCACAGGAAATAGAAGCAACAGTCCCAATCATGTTCCATGTTTCTTAAAAATGGGTCAAATAAAACCAGAAAAATGATATGAAATCAGAAAATTTTGCATAAACAGAACCTGTTAAGCTACTTCAACTCTTCAAGCCATATTGAATTGATAGGTAACATCTCAAGTTATCAAAAAAATAACAGTAAATGTATTATAAATTTTCCATATCAGCAGCATAGCAGCACCAAGAGTACTTGATGCTTATTATTGTTACAATCACTCTATAACCAAAAAATAGTATAATGCTCAAATTCAAACTCCCAAGAGAAAATGGAGTGATTCATGAATTACTATTTCTTCTGACATCCGTATAAGAATAAATCACGGATTAAACATCAAAAATATTAAGCCGGCAAAATTTAAATTACAAAAAATTAAACCTTCTTCGCTAGCGTCCTCTGCTTCGTCGCATGCTGCACTACTTTCTCCTCCACCGGAAGCCCTTTCCTTCTTCTCACGGCATTCATCAGTTTCATCGCCGTATTTGGAGGAATGCTCGATCCATCTCCAAACTCTTCAATCTCCTCCTCCGTTTTCGGAACAAAGAAGGGGTCCTCCGGCAATGCCTCCCAATGACTCAGCACCAAAAGCACGCTCGCAGCGCCACCTGTCCGTCTCCTGAGCTCATCGGCAAACCCAAAGCTCTCAGCAACTGGTACATAAGAGTGCACGGTAAACAAAGAAGAGCCCTCTTGCATCTCTTCTTTCAAGACCTTGGCTCGCCTTTTCATTAGAACACCGTATGTGGACCCCAGTTGCTCTGACGGTGTAATCAACTCACAAAAGTACATCGCTTCGACGAGCCTCGGTTTGTTATGACCCACAGCAGATCTGCAAGCTTCCTTGACAGCTGTCATGACTTGCCCGCTAAATATAGCGTACTGATCGGCCTCATGTGGCGTGGTTTCCGGGTTTTCTTGAAATATGTAGGGTTCAACAAGGAACGCTAGGCCCCACATGGGCTCGTCACACAATGGTCCTGCGGCGGTGGCTAGTTGAAACCCTGAGACAATGCTGCTCTTAAGACCCTCCGCTTCTAAGTATAAGGGTTCTGTATCTTCAGTTGATTCACTGATATCGGGATCTGAACAATTTAGAAACCCTAATTTTTTTGAAACATGGCATGACCCGTGTATGAGAATTCCCTTTTGGCCACTGCTCGAGTAAATAGTGTCGCTTGCTTTGGAGTCGGGAAAGAGAAGGATGTTGGGGCCAACCTGCCTAGGACCGAGAGACCATATTCTCTGAAGAAACTGCAGAAATGCGCTTTTGTATTTTTCAGCACGTTCTTTATCATTTTGCATGATATTTTCCAGCTCAGATTCTAACGAATCGATAATGCGCTTTCTAAGTGCTGCAGCAAGAACATCGTCATCGTTGACAGTAACATCGTTTTTCTTGCTAGACTTGCCTTCGATTATATCGCCCAATAGTTCACTACTCTCTTCGAGAACTTTTGTTAGTGCAGCAGGAAGTTTCAGGACCTGTACTCTCACAAGACACCTTCCATTTGCAGTGGTTTTCTCCATATATTGCGTGCTACTACCAAATGATCCCTTTAAATAGTCTACGAAACTCAAACCCTCGCCTTCGATGGTTTCTTTATACGAAACAAGAGGCGGTGAAACCACCAATGCTACTTTGGCAAACCGTTCTCTCAGATCCTTTATACATCTCTCTAAATGAACCTCTCCGGCGGCGGCAAGCACTTGCTCGCCTCTCGAAGAGACAGTGACTTCTACAAAAGGGTCCGCTCGATTGAGAAGCCTCAACCCTTTCATTAGAGCACTCATATCAGCTGGATCTCTAGGCTCGATAGCCACTCTAAGAGTAGGTGCCACTTGAAACATCATGCTCGAAAAAGGCCAGCAATATTTAGTTGAAGACAGTGTAGCACTCTTCAAAATATGCTGCCCTAGGCCTTGGATCGCCACCACCTCACCGGCGCTAGCAGAGGAAACTGGTATCAGGCCTTGACCCATCATAAGATACAACGATTCAAGCTCCGCTTCCTGCACGTGTTTCTGATTCGATTGTCGCTTCGATGGGTCATATAACGCAGAAAGCACAAATATCTTCTGACCTGAATGAAGATTGCCGCTAAAAATCCTAGCGAAGGCGAGAAAACACTCTTCCGATTCCCCAATTTCACCGTTAACAATGTGATTCAATGCTTCTCCGTCGGGACCTCTCTTGGGAAGCAACTTCATTGGCACTGTGAACATTTTCGAAACAAAGGCCACACAAGGAGCATCGGCACTCAAATCACAAGCCTCGACGCACTTCCTCACACGCTCGACCTCAGCAACCATGTCCGAACTTATCCCAGTGTCTTCCGATGTTAGCTCTCTCTTTGGAAGCAAACGCGTGATCCGGAATGATTGGGCAGAGGCAGGGTCAGGGACACACTTAACAACCATTGATAAAACGGAATCAGATAATGGAAGCCACCGGCTCATTACAGATTGAAGCACAGCTTTTGGATCCTTGTTCTGAAGCTCACGGGGTGGGATCGACAAATTAAAACTCTTGATGACTTTCTCAAGCAACCCTTTATCTCCGTCGGCCTCCAGAGCTCCCTGATACACTTGCCATAGAGGCTTAAGCACAAACTGAACAAACATAGGTTGAGGATCCTTGCTAACGCCTTCCATCCCCTTCTTTCCCACAATCATCATCTTCTTCGTGTTAAAATAGCGAGGGCCCCACAAACCCTTCATCAACGCGTTCGCATTCGCTCCGAGCTTAGAGGCGTAAAAGTCCGCGAATTGGTTGATACAGAAACCCCACCCATCTAAAGCACAGACAAACGCCACGTTCCCCTTTTGGGGTTGGAAAGTGTCTTCTTCATCATCCTCTACGAATTCTTGATCGGAGACTTCGCCGGTTCCAACAAGAAGTGCATCGACGTCAGAAAGATACTTCTCCGACTTGTACGCACTCACTATCCCGTTCACTTCGTGCACGATCCTTTGCAACCTGGTATGAGCCTCCATCGGACTTAATTTCAACTCGGTGATAAGCCGGTCCATTTTATTGATAACCAAACAAGGAGTGAGCTTCTCGACCCAAGCCTGACGAAGGACGGCATGAGTCTGGATGTGAACTCCTTCGACCGCATCAACTAACACTAGAGCGCCGTCACTTAACCGTGCTGCGGTGGATACCTCGCTGCAGAAGTCGATGTGGCCCGGAGAATCGATGAGATTGATAGAGTGGTCTTTGTAGTTGAGGGCGATCGAAGAGCTCTTCATGGTTATAGCTCGCCTCTGCTCCTCGTCAAGATAGTCGAGGTATCTCATCCGGCCGGCAAGTTTAGGGTGAAGGACCCCACGGCCGCACGCCGCGATGAGATGGTCGGCAAGCGTTGTTTTCCCGTGGTCCACATGGGCGAGTATACAAATGTTTCGAATCTTTTGGCAGTCCGAACCCCCCATTGCAAAAGGATTCGATATGGGTTTGAATGGCAGATGCTAAGTCGATGGAGAATCAGCTGCAAAAAGGATCACAACCCTGGAAATTTTAAATTAAGAGGGAAAAAAAGAATCATACAAGAGACTGGAGATTAAAAGAAAATAATCGAAGATAGAGAGTTAAACAAACAATACCAATTTTATTGGATACATTAGAACTATGGGTGTTTATACTTTAATTAAAATTATGTTTCAAATATATACATAATAAAATAGCAAAACTCACAAAAGAAATTTCTAAAAAATTTGTGAATACCCAGGAAAACTCTAAAAACGATGTAGTTGGCGGCGGGGGGGGGGGGGGGGGGGGCATATACTAAATCTATAAAGCAACTTGAGATTCTAACTTGCAGATTACATACCTGATGAGATAAATCAAAGAGTTGAAGAGAGAATCAAGAAGAATAAAAGTAAGAGATCTGGACTTGAGAGGCTTGAGAAGGCTTGTGAAGATTGAGACCAAACGAAGAACGTGGAAAGGCGCCGGCGGGAGGCAGGGTTAGGGTTTTTTTGACAAGTAATTTGGGGACGGAGTTTGAGAAAGATGCAGAGATTTGTATGTTTGAAGATGGATTTTGGGTTATAGGGCATTTTTATAAAACTCTTACGTGAACCCGACCCGTTTTGTTTAATCACTTTTTGCAACTTGAAAAATTAAGGGTAAATTGTTGACTCCGGCCCTTTAAAATCTTGTGAGAAACTTCCTGGGATTTTCCAACATGCAGAAAACTCGTTAGGCCAATCAATTGTTTCCTGAAATATTCAAAGATTTGGGTGTTATGGTATATCCCAAAACTGCCCCTTGTGATCCATGTGCGCAAGTATAATAGAACAGCTACCGTTTTGTTTGCAAAAATTTACAGTTGAGTTGCTTCTGAAGGCTTGTCTGTAACTTCTATCCTGAGTTGATATTTGCTTCGAGAACGGAGCATTAAATGCTCCAACCAATCTATTTTCCCTCCAAATTCACTACTTTTCTCACCAAAAACCCTATTTACCACTAGAATAAGAAAGGTCCCTTTCATTTTCTCCATTATATGTCATGTCCCACTTCCCAAGATACTAGAGCGGAGACAAGACGTGTAACACCCTAGTTTAGTTATACCATGCTCGTGTTAATTGTTTTATCTTGTGACTATTTCTTGATTTTTATTGTTTTGGGTACGGATAGTGCTTGGTATCCGATCCGACCCGCATGCTTGAAACCCGCCTGGGTTCTTGTTTACATGGTATCCCTGCTAAATATGAGGTTCGGTGCACATATGTTTCGTTTACCTGCATTTTATCTGGCATCTGCATTTTTTAATAATATAATTATAATCAAATAATATATTTTAAAAATATCTAGCATGGCCTGCATCATACCCCTGACTCTGTGGTGGTATCCGTACATCGCGTTCTCGTTCCGTTTAGTGAAACGGACTCGTTTGGATCGCTCCGTGCACGCTACGGGTATCAGTTCTTGGGGGTATACATTTTCTTTAGCCGGACATCATTTTATGGTTTTGGTTGATACGTATAGTATCCGTATTTTAAAACTAGAATTTTAGACCTAACCCGGACGTATTTTGAAATAAGTTTGTATTAGCCATGTAATACCTGGTTCTTTTTGTACACCAGTATCCGTATTTTTATAAAGTGTTATTTGCAAAATTTATTTATTTATATTTATAATTATTTTATTTATCTTGAAACCCTAAACCCAAATCCTATTGCTTATTTCCTTTTTATTTTCCCATTTCATATTTCCCAATCCAGCCCACTCCCTTTTTCCCTTCTCTTTTTCTGGCCCGGCCAATGACCCATCCCTCCTCTCCTCATCCGAACCCGACCCGACCCGCTACCCACTCTCCCCTTCTTCTCCTTCTCCTTCGTTTTTCCCGCGCTCCCCACCTTCTTCCCCAACGGCTCCCGCGAAACCCACGCCCACTCCCCACGACCTCCGCGCCACCTCCCCTCTCCTCTTGCTCCTCCCCATGACCCGCTCGTTCTCTCCAACAGCTCCCCTCCCTCACATCCAAGTCGCGACAGCCGCACCCACTTCCCCACGACCCCCGCTCGCCATGACCGCGCTCCTCCAACGTCTTTCCCCCACGACCGCCTCTCTCTGCCTCGCTTCCATCTCTTCGTACAACAACTCTCTCTCTCTCTCTCTACCTCACTCTCTCCTCTCGATCCCTCCCTTTCTCTTCTCCATGAGCTCACCAACCTCCCATCTCCGTCGACGCCTCCAACACCCCGAGCTCCTCCTCCACCGTCGACATCCCAGCGCAACCGTCAACGCCCTCACCTCCTCCTCCCTCACCGACTTACTTTCCACACCCGAATACCACCTCCTGCATGCTGAGCACCATCGCCGTCACCAGCCCCCGACACTACCAACGACTCAAGCCGAGCACCCCATCATCGCCAACAACCCGAGGCCGAACCCCACCTCCTCCTCCACCACTCACCGTCTCCCAGTACCACCGAGGACCCCCTTCATCGCTACCCTCATCCTCAACTCCAACCAAAACCATCTCTTCACTGCACCCCCTTCACCCGAGCTCCTCACGCACCCCCTGCCGCCGATGCCACCACTGACGCCTCTGACGACAGCGCAACCACCTCACTCCAACTCCAGCTCCCCGCATTGTTGCAGTCACGTCACCGGAGATTTAACTGTGCCTACGAGTTAAACTCACGCCTCTTGCACCCTTCGGCATTTCATCGAGCACTTTCATCCGTCGCCACTTGCCGCTATTCTGGTCACCGTCGTCGCCATCCAATCTGTGGCCTCAATCCCTTAAGCCGTCATCGTCATCAACACGGTATCCATCGCAATGCCAGAGCATGTCCGTCGCACCCACCGAGCCATCAAGTCCAAGAATCAAACTCCGACAAGGCTAAACCTTTGCCGTGTTCGTGACGCGATCGTGCCATTGCCGCTGCCGTACCGTCGTCGACACATCGTTAGGCAAGTATATTAGTTGCTTCATGCTATTGGCTAGTATTTAATCCAGTTTAGAGTTAATATCGTATATATATAGTTTCGTGCGCGCCAATGAATATAAGTGTTCGATATGAAACTTTAAATGAAAAGTTAACTTTAAATGATGGAAGTTGTGATCATTAGACCCGTTTACTATTTACCGATGTGCTGTAGAGATTTGGTTGGAAACCACGGTCGTTTCACCTATGAAATGTTAATCCCGATAATCATTACGAAATCTGAATTTCCTGAACATGCTAGACCGTTAAATTCACATTTAATCTTTTACGAATTGGTTTTTGGCGTTCCCTGGCTTGTATCGAAGCCAACAGAATAAGCTACAGAACCCTATAGTTGATATCAAAAATTAAACTAGTTACGCTAGAGAAAACTGTGGAAAATTACGATTCTGGGCTGCAGTCCAGAGCGGTAACTCCAGATGACCCCTGTTTTTAACTCACTGTATTATCCTTATTCAAATGCGAGAATGTGCGTAACCCTATATCGTTACGTAGAAAATTAAGTTATATTTCTTACTCCACTAGTTTCACTGGATTCCTGTTCTGTATGATATTTTTAATACATTTTATGTTGCCGACGTGTTCTGCTGAATTCTGCAGTGACAGATTTTACACATCAACCTCAACCTGACCATAACTTCCTGTTGATATAGGATATTACTGATCCGCCAATTGAGGTGGAAACCTAACTGATAACCCTAAATATTGTTCAACTATAGCGTCTCCTAATTACGATCCCAACTGGGATTAAAATGTGTTACGAAACGGACTTCAAATTCTGAAACCGGATTTCCAGCAGCGAACACTTAAATTGAAATGGCCGTATCTAGCAGAACCGAAACCCGATTGGCGTAAAACCAATTTTGATGGATATATAATTAAACATACTTCTTACCCCTTTTACATTGTTTCGTTTAATTTTACATGTATGATTTATTGCGGATTATGCAAGGGTTCGGACACTGACTGATGATATTCTATTCATATCGTAATTATTGTATTATCATCATATCACGTAGATGTCATTGCATTGGTAACCTAGTGATCGTGTGCATTACCCAGTGTTAGATATTAGTGTTTGGATTGTGGCAAGTACGTTAGTGTTAAAGCGTGAATGAATAAGTGAAAGTGACACGTACTTATACACAATCGGCGGACCCGATTGATTTATTGCATAACGTCTATGGGACATGTATAAGTGTAACTATAATTGGTATGGGATGATTATGGAAGCACTTATATGGGTGTCATAAGTAAGACACCAAACACTGTCCATTTATCTTGGGTATCAGTCGAGATATGCTTGATGGAGATTCTGTCTCCAGTTCTCGCGTAGACTTGTCATGGACCGACTCGTATTTGAGTTTATGGTTGGCGTTTGATGTAGACCACAGGGTGTGGGGTAGTTTGAGTGTGAGTTCAACAGAATCTCGGGAGTCCCATTGCCGGCACATACAACGATTCTGGAGATATATGAGTGATATTACTGATTATTAGTGAGCGACTCGGGCCCGTGTTCCCTTGCCCCTGGGTCCTACCCTTAGGTGGAGGATACTCATGAGTGGTTGACTCTCACACTTGGACTGACGATAGGTTTAGCGACCTGCACAGTGAGACTTAGAGACTGATAGGGTTAGTGACATTGACATGCATTGCTTACTGATTCGATATACTTGCTTTACTGTTTACCTGTACTGGCTCATTCATGCTCATATCGTCACTTCATGCTTACTGTTTCATACTCATCATTATTACACTTGTTATACTTGTATTTCTATTTATTGCTATTGTGTCGCTTTGACGACCTGAGTATGCATGCTCAGAGTGAGAAGTGGATTTAGCTCAGACCAGGACCTGACGTACCTCGAGGATATTGCGGATATCTGGACTAGCGACTCAGAGCTATACTTCCTTCATCTCTATCTGGTTAGTGTTTCGTATTTGTATCGATTTAGTGACTGCATTTCTCATTACCTGTGCATTGATTACTGATTACCACGTAAAGCTAGAAACCGTAGTGTGACTACGGCAGGACGTTTCCTGGCTGGCCTTGTCAACCTCTCGCATTCCGTATTTTGGGAAGCGGGGCGTGACATGGTTCTGTTGGTATCAGAGCCAGGTTTTGCTTTGATTGGGATTGCAGTTTCCGTATAGGGCTTAACAATCTAAGACATCCTTCGGTCTAGATTGTAAACTCGTTATCTTTGATCTTGATTCGCGTAGTGTGTTCTGCTACATGTTTTGATCCGTCCGCAAGAGTTTTGGGTGACTTGGTAGAGTTACGTGATTGTAATTATGAACTGCAGCATAGTTACAATATTGTACTCTGTTTGAGTGACTTGGAGTTCTACATTTGATTTCCACTCGTTTGAATTTCACCTCATCCGATATTCTTGTTTCCTTGCCTAATCTATATTGTATTTTGATTCTTATAGCTTGTACCTTATGCCATCCTAAAATTGTTGTTTCAGGACTATGTCTTCCAATGACTCTTCTTCTATCTCCACTCCCCAAAATCAGACCGTCGAGATTTTGAATGTACTGCAGGATTTGAAGGAAGCCCAGGAGCGAACGAACGACCTGTTAGCTGAAGGATTAAGAAGGCCGATGACTCAGGCACCAGCGGAAGCCTCCAATCGTAAGGGAATCCCTGTTAAACAAGGAAAAGATGTGAAGATGAAGCACCCACTTGTTCCTCAGCAACGGAAGCAGCGGAGGACTCAATGATGTGGATACTGTAAGAAACCAGGACACCTTCAGAGAGACTGTCGCAGCGCCAAAGGGCAGTGCCTGATTTGTGGATCCAACGAACATCTTGTCAATGGTTGCCCTCGAAGGAAGGAGCTACAAGGGGGAGATTCGTCCACACTCTCCACTCCTGCTAAGTGACTTGGTTATTTCCTAGTTCGAGTTTCGAGAATAGTACGGGCCCAGCGCAGGATTCCACTCGCTTGACGAGAATGCAGCGATCTAGATATCAAAGAAGAATTATTAACTTTTCTGCTTTCAATAAAAATATTGTCACTCTTTTGTAAATATTTCCTTTCGTTTAAAATCTTATATCCGTTGAACTTTTAGTTGAATGCAATAAAATTCTGAGTTGTGATGTATGTATCGTCCCCTTGACACTCATTTTCCTTATACTACTTATTGCATCAGTATTCTAAATTTTGATTTTTCAGTCCTTACCTACCGCATATTTTCCTTATACTTCGTATCCTTGGTTATTTTTTTGGTGTGTTCCACTGTCTAATCATGACTCTTTTAGGCCATGGCCCATCCTGGAGCAGCGCCGCCTCTAGATGAGGACACACGGTCGTGTGTTTCCTTGGACTGCATGCTGGTAAGTTCAGATGACGAAATCAACGGCCCACAGGTTATTTTCGGAAACAGCGATTCCGAAGATGAGGGAGTCACAGCCCCAGAAGTCGACATAATCAACGACTCTGACAACGAAGAAGAGGACCTCAAAGAGGACCCGATAGAGGAAGATCCCGAGGAGGACCCGATAGAAGAAAATCCAGGAAAGGAAGACCTTGAGGAGAATCCAGTGGAAGGAAATCCCGTGGAAGAAGATCCAGAAGAGGCGAATCACGGGGAAGCATACCATGATGAAGAAGCTCCAGCCGAGGCCAAAGGACCAGAAGAAGAAGACCCCGCGACAGAAGAACCTCCAGTGGCAATCCCTGCGAGGCGCTATGGAAATGGATGCCCCTATCTTAGCGTGCGAGCTGTTCAGTTAATAAAACTGCACATTTAATATGACATTTTTCCTACTATTATTATATAATAAAAGGTGTTTATTATAATATATGATACATATGAGGGCTTATCTGTAAAAATACTATTTTCATGTGTTTATATATTATAAATAACATTTTGTAAGAAAAAGTAAGCATATAATATCCATGTAACATTTGGCCCATTTAAATATGCTTACCGTATTAATACCTTTGACCAATTCTTAATGGTTTAGTTAATATCTCAATAAAACAAACTCTACTAATATTGTTTGTTGAGTTATTGTGCAAAATTTTCAGGGCTGAAATCAAGGAAATCAAAGTTGGCAAATCAAATCTACCAAAGATATTCAAGAAACTAATTCTGGTAGAAATATAGAAAAGATTTTCAAAGTATAGATACTCAAAAGATTACCAAGTGTTACAGATATGAAGCTACAAAAATTACAGGCCATGATCTCACCAAAAAGGGGCGGATCCGCGGCCAAACCTATCCAATGGCCACGGTTCCGCCGCGGATTTGAAGAGTTGAGATATGGGATTGTGGTGGTTAGGATCCTAACAACTAGTTTCCATATTAGGAAACTAGGGTTCTGGCTCTGTGACTATAAATAAGGACCGAGAGCCTCTTGGAAAAGGATCAAGCCGACGAGATCACGAAGTCCAAGACGGCTCATGCATCCAGGCTGATCATCAACTGTTCGTCTACCTCCTTAGAAGAGATCGAGAAGCAAACTAGGTTTTTGTAATCATTTTCTAAGGAATCAAAGTGTACTTGATCTTGTTGATTAATAAATGTAGTTCTTTTTCTTATTCTATTTCTTCGTAGTTTAATTATGCAATTTCTCTCCATCTCTTTTTCTCCCAACATGCGCGAGTAATTCTCCGCTTGTTAGGGTTCGTAGGATTAGGGTAGGCTAATGGATGATGAACATCCCTAAATCCTTTTTAAGTCCTATAAAGTTTATGAACTTTATCAAAAGAATCATTAACATCCTAATCGGGCGCGCTAACAATTCTTTGTTAGTTCCGACCGCGATTAGAGATTAGATTAATGATTGTTTTGGTAAAGGCTAGATATGAACGGAGTTCCGTGTCGAGATAAGGGTTAAGAGTGGGATTCCTTTTTCCTCCAGAAACCCTAATCTACACGTATCACCGTCGTTCTAGTTTTAAATCTATTAAAGGATAAAAAGGGTAACTTTTAATTAATCATCCATAACTACTAAATCCTAACGAACCCTACAAGCCCTTTTTATTATATTTACTACATTCCTAAAACAATCTAGATCTATATTTTTTTGCATTCTTGCTTAAACGTAGATCTAGAAACCTTTCCACAAAATTCTTTATTCCTCCTCTCTTTCTCAACACATCTAAAGTAAGAGTAAAAGGTTCCACGTTTCCCTGAGGACGACCCGTACTCACCTCGGTCTAGCTACACGCGACACCGTTCTGATTGCGGTTAATTACAAACAAACACTCTTTTGAATCAATCACGAGCTTACCGTAACCTGCTGAACTTCCACAACCGCGACTGACGCGATTTATCTTTTGTTTCCTCTGGCCAAATAAATCTATGTATAGCTTAGGGCCACCTTTTATCTTTCGAGAGTGCCTTGTTTGAAATTTTCTGGAATAATAATAAAATTTCTGAGTTCGCTAATCTTTTGATTTTTGATTCGCATGATGCAATTACCGTTTCCCTCCCCAATAAATTTCTTTCCCTTCTGGGATTCATTACTGTTCATCCTGTGCTGACCCGACCCCAGCCTCTTCGACATTCAAATTGAAGTGCCATTTTCCGACTTTTTGAATGGACCATACTCCATTGTAATCCCTATCCTGGCTAGCCCCTATACATATTTAGTGCTATCTCCTATTACCATAATTACATTCAGTGACATTGCTATTTGAAATCTAGTTTTCGTTATTGTATGTTAATATACTATTACCATAATTACATTCAGTGACATTGCTATTTGAAATCTAGTTTTCGTTATTGTATGTTAATATATATATATATATATATATATATATATATATATATATATATATATATATATATATATATGAGATTAATGGAGGAAAGAGGCCATAGGAGGGAATTCCCTCCTATGGCGTCGAAAAAATACCCCCTCCACCAATTTTTCCGACGATCGGCCCCCATCATCTTCATCGTCATCATTTAAGATGTGGGTACACCAAATTTCATGTGATTCTACAACTTTTTCACCGTTAATTTAGTGGGTTCAAAATTAACGGTTTACCGACAATAGAACTTTTTACATTGCTAAATCAACGGTGAAAAAGTTGTAGAATCACATGAAATTTGGTGTACCCACATCTTAAATGATGACGATGAAGATGATGGGGGCCGATCGTCGGAAAAATTGGTGGAGGGGGTATTTTTTCGACGCCATAGGAGGGAATTCCCTCCTATGGCATCTTTTCTCTATTATTCTCATATATATATATATATATATATATATATATTACGGGTTATTAACCACTTCTGTTTTACTTATTCTGAATACTCTACTAATTATCATATTTTCAATAGCGTAACACATACTTTTTCTTATTTCACCATATGAGTTTTCTCAAGTTATTTTAAATCGTTTGATCGATACATTTATTCTAAAAATATTTTGGCCTATCGGCAAATCCTTCACTATTGTTTGTTATTGTTATTTTTATTTTCTGGTACTGTGCATATAGTTTATCATCATAGATGGTTATGCATTGTGCTTACTTAGGTCTATTCTTTTAGTTGCGTTATTTCTTACACTTATATAGACCTTGGATTTTATCTAGCTGATTTTAAGTAAATCACTATATGTTAGTGCTTGATTTTGTGGCTTTTCGCATATTATTTTATAGCTTATCGTTATCATAAATTTCGAGGACGAAATTTTCTTTAAGGGGGATATGATGTAATACCCGGTTCTTTTTGTACACCAGTATCCGTATTTTTATAAAGTGTTGCTTGAAAATTTTATTTATTTATATTTATAATTATTTTATTTGTCTTGAAACCCTAAACCCAAATCCTATTACATATTTCCTTTTTATTTTCCCATTTCCTATTTCCCAACCCAGCCCACTCCCTTTTTCCCTTCTCTTTTTCTGGCCCGGCCCATGACCCATCTCCCCTCTCCTCATCCGAACCCGACTGTAACAACCGAGTTCAGTTATACCAATTTCTGTTTCCGTATTTGTTTGTCTGTGGTATTTTATTGATTTATCATGTTTGGATGCGAATGGTAGTTTACTTTTACATTGCATTCGACCCGACCCGCTTACTTGAACTGGTAGATTCATATTTATAGATTACCCTGACTTGTTATATAGACACGTGCATCTCATGTATACTGGCATTTTATCTAGTATCGCATCTTTTGCATATAACAATTTAAATCACGTAAAATAATTTAAAATTGCATTTCATAGCCTGCATGATACCCCTAACCCCGTGGTAGCATCCGCGCATTTTGTTCTCGTCCCGTTCAGTGAAACGGGCGTGTTTGGATGGCTACGCGCACGTACGTGCATCCGTTTTTAGGGGTATACTTTTTCGTTACCTGAGCACTCGTTTTGAAATTCGGAAGTCACATATATTTTTCATATTTTAAATCTGAATTTTTAGACCCGGCTCGGACGTGTTTTGGAGTAAATTTGTATTTGCCAAAATCTCAAAACGGACTAATATTATAATATTATTCAAATATTCTTTAACTATATAAATATTTTATAATCATTTAATAAAATTAAAATATCTCTCTCTCTCTCGTCTCTCTCTCGTCTCCCGATTCTCTCTTTCTCTCTCTGTCTCGTCTCTCTCTCTCTCTTAATTCTCTCTTTCTCTCTCTGTCTCTCTCTCTCTCTCTTAATTCTCTCTTTCTCTCTCTGTCTCGTCTCTCTATCTCCTCTCTCTCTCTCTCCTAATTTTCTCTCAATCTAAAAAAAAATTATATTTTTAAACAGTTTATATATCTCTCTCTCTCTGCACATGCATAAAAATTTTGTTACCCTTAAATTTTAACACGTCTCTCTCTCCTCCCTCTTCGTCTTCCCCATTATATTTTTATTTTCCGCCTTCCTTCTTCGCCCGTGCCCGTCACCTCGTCGTCGTCTCCTCACCTCGCCATCACCAGATCACCCCACTACAACCCAGTAAGCCAGTTTAGTCTCATTCCTCTTCCTTTCTTTCCCTTCTTCTCTTCTTGTTTCTTTGTGCATTTTCTGTTCTCTTTTATTCACTGTTGTTTTTAGATCGCCGGAATCCGGTCGGGCCGTCGACGATCTCGACGACCCAGCGAGGACATCTGACCCATGTGATCCCACTGTTCGTTGTTTGGACTCATTCCGTGTACCGGGCGCGCGTCACGACTTTTCCCGCCGACGCGTGACGTTCCGTTTACCGCTTCGCGATCCGTCGAGGCAAGTGAAACTTGCTACATGCTATTCATACTATTCCTATATTAATTTATCTATTTTCTTATTAAATCTGTAAATAGAATCTAAATCCATGAGTTTCAAGTTAGCAGCACGATGTCCCGTTTATATATTTCAGATCTAGAACTTGAAACCTAACTGTCGCATTTAGTTTACTAAACCTAATAACCACATTTATATGTTAGATCTCATAATCCCAATTGTTTGCATAGCTATAATACCCTTTTGTAGTTTATACCCTATCGGACGACCGGTTGCATACATCTAGTCTAATTCATATTCAAACACATCTCTAGATTGTTTTAGTATATATTAATATGATTTTATCATCCACATTTATTATACTGCATGCATGTAATGTTGAAACTATCTCTTAAACCCAAACTGATAACCGTGCATCCAAGTAGTTTAATCAGTACCTATTCGCATATCATATTACATGTGCCAGTTTACTGTTCTGATAATACCCATGCTTGTTTATTTATAACCATAATTATGTTAGTTGATTATGAGCACCCACATGATATCTTTTACACCCTGACATGACTTGCTACACACATATTACTTGACCCGACACGGTACCGTACACTCTCGACATGACCTGGCACCTAAATACACTACTTGACTTGACCTGATGTACCATGGCTTTACCTGTTACCTGATCTTGTGTCTAATGCCAACAAACCTGACATGTAGTTCTTACGGACCGTTCCTGTTGTCTATCCAGACAAACATGCACCTACCTGATCCTGTGTTGGCATTAGTTCTTGATTACGGAATACCTGACTTGAACACATAACCTTGGGGTATGGGGAAATCAAAAGTGTAAACTAAAGTGTAACTTAAAAGGGTATTACTTGATTCGTGGTCCCGGGGGGTAACAGGACAGAGCCATTCGTGACTCTTACATCTTGATCCGTGGTCCCGGGGGGTAACGGGACAGAACCACTCTTGGTTCATATATTCCTGATCCGTGGTCCCAGGGGGTAATGGGACATATCCTTTGAGTTACATGGAGGATTACATTAATTGATTTCAAACAAACTTTAGAGTAGACAACCCAGTAGCACAGTTTAGATTGACCACTGCACGTCACATACACTGATACACTTCACTGTTATACATCCCTGTTGACTTGTTACTATTTATGATTCATGACTGCATATCTCGTGTATCCTGTTCATTTATTATTGCTTGATGTTATGACGCGCTGACGTCTGGGTTTTGCATGGCCCAGATCCTCTACCTTTGTTGCAGACTGATCAGGAGTTTTACCGCTGTTAGATCGAGCGGTAGGGATCATGTCGGTATCCAGTCTTACTTTCCAGGTGTTTATTTGATCTTTTGCTTCCGCATACTATAGCATTTCTTGACTCTTTCACTCTGGCTTATGGACATGTACTAGATAGTTAGTTTACTTTCCTGTTCTTGATATCTCTACAGCCGTAATGTGACTGTGGAAGGATTTTTCCTAACCACAGGTAGCATGGTTGGCTATGTCACGTGCCTATTTTAGCATACTCTGGGAAGCGAGGCGTGACATGGTTTTTTGGTATCAGAGCCATGGGATATAGGTTAATCGGGTTTGATTCTTTTGTAGTTGGGTATTGGACCCAATACACGAATCAGAATACTCGTGATTAGGAACATGTCCTGCCACCTTGTTATCGTGATTCTTGAATCATATCTTTCTTTTGATCCTTTTCTTGACGATATGCAAACGACTTTGCATCTCGTCTTGAAACCTTTTGGGTTCACTATTGTCCCTCCCTGTTCCTTGATTCTGATACTAGGATCTGGGCGACTTGAGTGGAGTTATGTAATTGTACCCATGAACTGCAGCATGGTTACAATGCGGTACTCTATTTGAGTAACTTGGAGTTCTGGTCTTGATTCACTTCCTTATTTCATGATCGTTGTATTACCTTGTTTTTCTCGGTTTCATTGCTTACCAGCTATTGTTTTATCGCCAGCTTGAATCATGTTTCCCGTGCTTAATCCTCTTCGGTATCTTGACTTCGGATGAAGTCATCTCGGTATCTTACTTGTTCTTGTTTTTCCCGCATTAGGATCATTCAATCCTGGTGCATCCCTTGTTTGTTGTGGTCTTGGGAATGGATTTTCGTGGCACTTTCCACGCTTATATTGATGGTAAGGAAAGGAAAGTGATTCTCCAGATTTCCGGACATCCGGAGTTTGTTTTGTTGGAGGAAGCAGTTCTGTCGGGCCAGTCGAGTTTAGGGCTAGGACGACAAACAGTGTCCTTTTGTCGATGGAAATTGATAAGAAAGAAGCGCCGGCTATAGTTCGAGAATTCATGGATGTGTTTGAAGACATATCAGGTTTACCGCCGAAGCGAGACGTAGAGTTCGCAATTGATCTTGTCCCTGGTACAGCGCCAGTATCTAAAGCGTATTATCCAATGGCACCAGTGGAGTTGGAAAAAGTCAAGAAACAGGTTGCGGAACTGCTTGAGAAGAGTTGGATTCGAAGCAGTAACTCGCCTTGGGGAGCTCCAGTTCTTCTAGTTAAGAAGAAAGATGGCACGAGAAGGATGTGCATCGACTATCGATAATTGAATCGGGTGACTATTAAGAACAAGTACCCGATCCCTCGCATTGGCGAACTTTTTGAGCAACTTAGTGGCGCGAGGGTATTCTCGAAGCTGGATTTGCGATCCGGATATCATCAGGTCCGAGTGAAAGCAGAAGATATTTGCAAGACGGCATTCCGAACTCGGTATGGACATTACGAGTACATAGTGATGCCCTTCGGAGTAACGAATGCACCGGCGATATTCATGGACTTGATGAACCGAATCTTTTCACCATTCTTGGACCAGTTTATAGTGGTGTTCGCTGAGGATATTCTGGTCTACTCGAGGAGTTTTGAAGAGCATGAAGAACATCTGAAGATCGCACTGCAGATGCTGAGACAAGAGAAGTTATATGCAAAGATGAGCAAGTGCAAGTTTTGGCTTGAAGAAGTAAAGTTTTGGGGCATATCGTAGCTGGAGATGGCATCGCCGTTTACCCAGGGAAGATTGCAGCAGTTCAAGACTGGCCGATTCCGAAGAACGTTGTAAAGATCAGAAGTTTCTTGGACTTGCAGGATACTATAGAAGGTTCGTGGAGAATTTCTTTGCTCGTCTGGCGGAGCCGTTGACCAAGCTTACGCGCAAGGAGGAACCTTTTGTGTGGACGGAGAAGTGTGCGTCAGCCTTTGAGACGTTGAAGCGGAGATTGATAACCACTACTATTCTGACCGTGCCAGACAGTTCCGGAGGATTGGTGATTCACAGCGACGCATCTGGGAAAGGATTGGGATGTGTTTTGATGTAGCATGGGAAGGTTATAGCGTACGCATCGAGACAGTTGAAGACCCATGAGAAGAATTACCCAACTCATGACTTGGAGCTTGCAGCTGTGATCTTCGCTTTGAAGATGTGGAGACACTACCTATTGGGCGAAAGGGTCGAAGTATTCACCGATCACAAAAGCCTAAAGTACGTGTTCACTCAGAAGGAGCTAAAAATGAGGCAGCGTAGATGGTTGGAGATGATGGCTGACTACGATCTTGATCTTAGGTACCATCCGGGAAAAGTTAATGTCATGCCAGATGCGCTTAGTCGGTTGCCAGCAATTCAGATGTTGACTGCACAAAAGGAACTTATTGAAGACTTTCAAAATTTTGATTTGGAGATTGTGCTACCGCATTCTTGGGGGACAGTTGATGCAGCTGCAAGTACAGTCGTTGTTGATCGAGAATATTAAAGAAGCGCAGTTACAGGACCCTAGATTGCAAAAGTTTCGAGAACAGGTTGAAGCTAGACTTCGAATGGACTTATTGATTCATAAAGATGGTTCGTTACGGTATGACAGTCGTTTGTGTATGCCAAAGGAAAATATTCACGAAGAAGTTATGAAGGAGGCACACAGTTCAACATATTCCGTACATCCAGGAGGCACAAAGATGTACCGTGATCTACGACAGTATTTCTGGTGGGAAGGCATGAAACGGAGATTGCCCGCTTTGTAGCAAAGTGCTTGGTGTGTCAGCAAGTTAAGGCTGAACATCAACGGGTTGCTGGTTTATTGCAACTACTTCCGATTCCTCAGTGGAGGTGGGAACATATAACCATGGATTTCATGACGGCTTTACCGCGGAGTCCAAAGGGCCATAATACAGTTTGGGTGATTGTTGATAGTTTGACCAAGGCAGCTCATTTCATCCCTTTTCGAGTTGGTCAATCAACAGAAGTTTTGGCAAAACGGTACATGCAGGAGATTGTAAGACTGCATGGAGTACCGGTGAGCATCGTGTCCGACCGTGACACTCGTTTCTTATCATACTTTTGGAGGAGCTTACAGGAAAGTTTGGGGACTCGACTGAAGTTTAGCACAGCTTATCATTCTTAAACAAATGGCCAGTCGGAGAGAACGATCCAAACTCTTGAAGATATGTTGAGAGCTTGCATGTTAGACTTCAAGGGTTCATGGGAGGATCATCTACATTTGGTGGAGTTTTCTTACAAGAACAGTTTCCAGGCAGCTATTCAGATGGCTCCATCGAGGCTTTATATGGTCGCAAGTGTCGTTCACCGTTTGTTGGGACGATATCGGTGAACGAAGATTATTGAGACCAGATTTGGTTGTGCAGACAGTTGAGAAGGTTAATACTATTTGGAATCATATGAAAGCAGCACAAGACCGACAGAAGGAGTTGGGCAGATACGTCGAGAAGACCTCTAGAGCTCACCGTGGGTGTTTTGGTATTCTTGAAGATATCATTGACTAGAGGGATGATTCGTTTCGGAAGTCGAGGAAAACTTAGTCCTCGATTCGTTGGACCTTTTGAGATTTTGAGCGTGTTGGAGAAGTGGCATATCGTTTGGTGTTACTACAATCTTTGGAGAATGTTCATGACGTGTTTCATGTATCTCAACTCCGTAAATATGTTCGAGATGAAACACACGTGCTGCATCTTTCGGAGCTGACTGTCCGAGAAGATTTGACTTTTGAGGAGCGGCCGATATCGATTGTGGATCGAAGAGAAAAGGTTCTTAAGAACAAAGTTATACCTCTTGTACTTGTTTCTTGGAGTAATCGCTCAGATGGAAAATCAACTTGGGAACGAGAAGATGAAATCCGGCGGAAGTTTCCATATCTATTCTTGGAGTGTGTTGATTGTTTATCCTTTCTTGTTATTGGAATTTCGAGGACGAAATTCTTTTTGTAGTTGGGTATAATGTAACAACCGAGTTCAGTTATACCAATTTTTGTTTCCGTATTTGTTTGTCTGTGGTATTTTATTGATTTATCATGTTTGGATGCGAATGGTAGTTTACTTTTACATTGCATTCGATCCGACCCGCTTACTTGAACTGGTAGATTCATATTTATAGATTACCCTGACTTGTTATATAGACACGTGTATCTCATGTATACTGCATACTTGCATTTTATCTAGTATCGCATCTTTTGCATATAACAATTTAAATCACGTAAAATAATTTAAAATTTTATTTCATAGCCTGCATGATACCCCTAACCCCGTGGTAGCATCCGCGCATCTTGTTCTCGTCCCGTTCAGTGAAACGGGCGTGTTTGGATGGCTACGCGCACGTACGTGCATCCGTTTTTGGGGGTATGCTTTTTCGTTACATGAGCACTCGTTTTGAAATTCGGAAGTCACATATATTTTTCATATTTTAAATCTGAATTTTTAGACCCGACCCGGGCGTGTTTTGGAGTAAATTTGTATTTGCCAAAATCTTAAAACGGACTAATATTATAATATTATTCAAATCTTTTTTAACTATATAAATATTTTATAATCATTTAATAAAATTAAAATCTCTCTCTCGTCTCTCTCTCTCCCGATTCTCTCTTTCTCTCTATGTCTCGTCTCGTCTCGTCTCTCTCTCTCTTAATTCTCTCTTTCTCTCTCTGTCTCGTCTCTTTCTCTCTCTCTTAATTCTCTCTTTCTCTCTCTGTCTCGTCTCTCTATCTCCTCTCTCTCTCTCTCCTGATTTTCTATCAATTTAAAAAAAAATTATATTTTTAAACAGTTTATATCTCTCTCTCTCTCTGCACATGCATAAAAATTTTGTTACCCTTAAATTTTAAAACGTCTCTCTCTCCTCCCTCTTCGTCTTCCCCATTATATTTTTCTTTTCCGCCTTCCTTCTTCGCCCGCGCCCATCGCCTCGTCGTCGTCTCCCCACCTCGCCATCACCAGATCACCCCACTACAACCCAGTAAGCCAGTTTAGTCTCATTCCTCCTCCTTTCTTTCCCTTCTTCTCTTCTTGTTTCTTTGTGCATTTTCTGTTCTCTTTTATTCACTGTTGTTTTTAGATCGCCGGAATCTGATCGGGCCGTCGACGATCTCGACGACCCAGCGAGGACATCAGACCCGTGTGATCGCACTGTTCGTTGTTTGGACTCATTCCGTGTACCGGGAGCGCGTCACGACTTTTCCCGCCGACACGTGACGTTCCGTTTACCGCTTCGCGATCCGTCGAGGCAATTGAAACTTGATACATGCTATTCATACTATTCCTATATTAATTTATCTATTTTCTTATTAAATCTGTAAATAGAATCTAAATCCATGAGTTCCAAGTTAGCAGCACGATGTCCCGTTTACATATTTCAGATCTAGAACTTGAAACCTAACTGTCGCATTTAGTTTATTAAACCTAATAACCACATTGATATGTTAGATCTCATAATCCCAATTGTTTGCATAGCTATAATACCCTTCTGTAGTTTATACCCTATCGGACGACCGGTTGCATACATCTAGTCTAATTCATATTCAAACACATCTCTAGATTGTTTTAGTACATATTAATATGATTTTATCTGTTAGTTGTATGTATGCCCTAGAGGCCAGTATTGTACAGATGTTGTATATTATATTGGATGCTTGGACATATATAGAGATGACTTTCTTGCTCGATATGATAGTATGCTATCTGGTTACTCTTTATCTTAATATGTACACTAGTCTCTTTATACTGTCTTATAGTTACATGTTGGTAAAGCCCTTAGGATGTGTACTTGACTACCTGGACTATGATGCAGATCATACTAGTGGGGACATGGTAGTCTATAAGTACATCCTTCAAGGTCCCTAGTCGTGGGTGTATCGAGACGGGGTATCGATATACCAGTGTAGACTAGCGTATACGCTTCTCGACCCATGTGATGGGCGATGGATGATCCCATATCCATTGGTGTTTGACATCAGAGATGGTGTACGGGTGCTCAGTGGAGACTGGGTACACTGGACGGACTCGCCGAGAACTCCCAGATGGTATTATACCTCACGTCAGATGGCAGTTCTCAGGTGACACTTGTACAGGATAGTCTGTAGACCCGAGATCGTCATAGAGTCTTGTGTGATTCCCACTGTGCTTTGATCTCCACCTTACCACGTCCATCAGGGCGTGCAAAACGGTGGTCTTTGGGCACAGTCCCGAGTCACATGGAGGCAATGAGCGATAGGAGGGGTTTCGTCTCTCCCGGTATTGGGGGTTGATGTTGCGCAGTGCTCGATTAGCCGTAGCAGGGAAGTCCCTGGCCAGGGCTGATCAGAGATTTGCTGGTAAGTGTTACCAGTAGTTTCTCGACCCGTTATGAGCCTCACATCGGCACGACTTATCGGGTTATTGGGGTCTGACGTTTACCACCCCTAGACTTGATATGCGACATATCAGACGAAGAGACCGGACTGTACGGTAAGTGTTACTGGTCGGATTCGCAGGAGTGTGAGCGGGCTAGCTCGTCGATCTTCTGATCGCTCAATACCCGGGTGGCCGTTACGTTTAGCAGACCGCTTGCGGCTTGTGGGTGCTTGATATGATCATCATCTGCTACCGGCGTATTGACGAGTCTTTAGAGTCCTATACAGAGGTTTCCTGGTTCAAGCGAAACGAAATAGGAGCGCATATGAGATATGTGCAGGACCGAGAATAATGCGTGTATGTGATACCGCATTTCATTCTCGCGAGATATGTTTTCGATTGGTTATATTCGATATGACCTAGTTATCGAATCATTGATTCGATAAATCGATACATTGAATACTAGTCGGTCATGTGCGACATGACCGGATCATTGAATCAAATGTTGATTTAATGATTTAATGTATAATTATATATTTGATATATTACTTTGCATTAACTAGTATTGGTTCACTTTAAACGGATTTTCTCACTTGATGTGCAAGATGTATATGTGATATACTTTTTGTGCACAAATATGTATCATGTTTGATGATGCATGCTCACATGGTTAGGTGTAAAGAATTAAACCATGGTTAAGAAGATAATTAGGGTTTTGATTTATTCTCTCATTTATTTATCCATTCTTTATTTATTTAAATGGATAAATGAAAACATAATGGTTTCTTTTGTCATGAAGCTTGTTGAAGCTTCATGAAGCTTTGACTAAAGAAACCATTTTGTTTTCTAGCTTAACCTTAACCTTTCTCATTAACCATGGTCTTTTCTCTACACTTAACCTTGGTTGAGATATGATAAGTATTGGATTTATTTTTCTATTTTAAATAACACTTATCATATTTTAGCTTCTTCTTCTCCTTCTTCTTCAAGAGAGAAAACAAGTTGCCATCAATGGCAACATGAGCAAAAGTGAGTGAAATCCAAATCTAAAGTGTACCCACCTCCTATTTCTTCACCCTCTACCTCTTGCCAAGTTGTTTTGGGTGTTTACTTCACAAGTTTCACAAGTTTGTGAAGTCGGAGCTTGAACTAGTGCAACCTCGACGTAGATCGTCTTTGACACAAAGCCGACGAACTATTCCGCATATTATTCCGATGAAGCCGACGAATGAGTCGAGGATTCATGATGGACAGCGAGGGCATGACCACGTGGAGCTAAGGAGGTGGAAATCCGGATCTACAAAGGTTGTAGCATCTAACCTATAGTTAATTTGTTAACTAGCTTTATCGTTTCGCCTAAACATCTAGTCTAAAGATCCGTAGTCTAGGGTTTCTCGGCACAAAATTTTTAAATTGGCATGTTCGATGCCTTGTGAGACCTTACTAGAGTGCCTAGCAACCTTTCACTGGTATCAGAGCCTAGCTAGAGCCTTAGGCGAAGTCCCGACGGAATTTGAAGTCCGAACGAACCCGAATCCCGATCACAAAAATGCTCTCTGTCCCGATTTTAAAAATGTGGATTTTTGTGTATTAAAAGTGTCCAGGAAATTCAGTAAACAATTCTAAGGATTACGGTAAAAACTCAGGCCAATGATTCGATTAAACGGCGGCGGAACCGCGGCAGAATCCCTGCTTCTGCGGCGGTTCCGCGGCAGTATATTGAAATCATCATTCACTGTTTGTACTGTAATTCATTATTTCTGGTGCTGGATTTTCTGGAATTTTTTAATATTTATTCAAGAGTTGAATTTTCAGCAGTTGTTTTGGGGATTCGGTGTTTCGATCGGGTTATCAAATCTTGTCTATTTGGTTTTCCGGATAAATTTTAGAATATGTTAAAAAGTTCAATCGGATATAAATACCCAAATTTTCCCCTGTCGGGAAATTTCCAAGTGTTGGATTTTTCCGTAGTTTAACGACGTTCTAAGTAGTGCAAGTAACGCGATGGACCCTCTAGAAGACAACAAACCTTAACTCGATTATGTGACCGTCTTGAACTGCCCTTTGAACCTTCGGGTTTGGGGCAGTACGGCGTGCCACATGTGAGGCGTTGGCTTGACCCTTCTACGGCTGGACCGTCGGTACTGAGGCATGAACTGAATGTTGTTAGACTTATTTCATGTGTTGGACTGTATCGGGAAAACTTGGATATTCGACTGTTCGATCGGAAAGTTTAACATTATCTGTTTATCTGGAATGTGATACAATAATTGGAATTCACAAACAGTTATGAGATAACTGGATGAATGTTATAAATTTAGCAGTTTAGTCCCATATGATATTGAAAAGAGTTTTCGATAATGAGACTAAAATGCGGGATTTATATCTGTTAGGCATGCGATGTCTAAAGGAGTTGCGGATTCCAATTGTTGTAGTTTTACACTTTCTTTTCTGTGACCGTAAGTGTAGTATGTTCATATCGCCGGTTTCGTTGCTATACGTCAGCGACAATTGGGGTATGCATACTTACTTACGTTGATGACATGTGATGTTATGTGTTGCTGGATATGTTATATTGGATCGTCGTATTCAAATAGCCGGGGGTTTTTATGTGAGATGAGTGTTTTTCATTTTCATTCATGTAAAAACTTGTATGTAATATTCTTTTATTTGGGGCACTTCCAGGTAGCGGAAGTTGTCACCCTTTGTATATTATTTACTTTTCCGCATTAGGATAGACCCAAGGAGGGGAGCACAAGTAACCGGGTTCTGGGGTCCAGTGGGAGACCAACTCGAGGAGTCGAGTCCGGGTCTCCTAACCCTAGAATTGGCAGGGTTGCTTGCTGCTCTCGTAGGGGTCTAGGGGTGTGGGATTGGCTATTCGTTACGACCGTGGAATCCGTGTTTTATACTGGCTCGTATTGAAAACACGGACGTCCTAGTATATCCAATATTTCATATGATTATTCTGCTGCGATATCTGTGATGCGATTCTGTGATGGATTTAGTATATGATATATATGATATATTATATAGACGTTACTTATGTTTTACACCCGCGCTAGCCCTGCCCTGCTCTGTCGTTAGTTACCTAACCTAACGGTGCACGAGAGGACATCGAGACGAATGCGGATGGCATAAGTGTACGTCATATCTATCTGTGATGTTTAGGTATTTAAATGATGGGACTTCATTAATGTGATTAATGAAAGATAAGAAACCTAAGATGTTGTAGAATCAGATTTTAAATAAAACAGGTAGCTACAGTTCTTGCTTTGCATAGCGGTATATATGATATACCCTGCACCTTATTCGATGAGGAAAGGACCGAGATCCCTTCACCGGGAGTGACTCCTTTAGCGATAACTGGCAGATGCTATAGACTCGGTTTGCTTTTGACTGCTTTTGGGTTTTTGCTTTGCACAGCGATATATATGATATATCCCGCACCTCATACGACGAGGAAAGGACCGAGATCCCTTCACCGGGAGTGACTCCTTTAGCAAAACTAGAAAAGCCTCAAAATCACTCCATTTCAAAACTTCATTTGATTCTACAACAATATCAAGTTCATTACGCAATAGGTTTTCAGAAAAACCTATGTAGCCCTCCGTCATTTCAGATAGGTTATATATAGTATTCGTGCTACATTTGTTGGCTTTCGTCAAGGTGTAGTGTGCGGTAGCTATGTGCTGTTTATCTGCTGCATATGATGTGACTGGATTAGGGTAGTCGTACGGCTTTGTTGGCTTTCGTCAAGGGTCGTGCGGGTGGGTTTGATTCAGTCAAGAAATGTACAGGTTGAACTTGACTAGCGGGCTGTGATTTGTTGGCTTTCGTCAAGGTCATAGCACGCTAGGGGCAAAAGCATTATCGGGAATTTCAAGTGTTGAAATTTGCAATGAGATTGCATACCTTCTATGAGATAGTTGGATCCCGATACCCACTGCGAGTAAGAGTTACTCCTGGGAGAGTTTTACACATTGCAATTAGCTGATCAAGTAGGTGTCTAGAAAGGTGTTAACGAGGTTACGCCTCTGGGAAAACGAGGTTTACATTAATTAGGTTCGTGCGAAAGCACGGGGGACCTCCCTCAAAGTACCGACACTGGCCTGGCTGAAAGATTGGCGAACTTGTAGTGTGTAATTAATCCCGGCTAGTCTTTCCTTTTAGGGTTTGGAGGAAGATTTGATAAAAAGCAGTGGGAGCCATCCTGATTAGATAAGATAATAACCAATCTGATCTTGCACGAGCATACGCTAAAGTGTTTTCTTCTCTCTCTCTCCAGGTAGCGACCAGTTCATGCCTTAATCAAGATAATAATATGGATGTATTGACCGAACCCGCATGTTATACTGTGCTGGGGAACGTTGGTTCCGTTCATTCTTATAAGAGTTATAGGAATGAACAGGATATAGGGGAATACCAGGATTCCCATGCCACCCGAATGAAGAAAGTACATGTTGATGCATTTTCTTCGGGTGTGTTCGTTACTGAGAACTGTTTCTCCATTTGCTCTACGTCCTGGGTATTAGATACTGGGTCAGGATCCCATATATGTAATCAGTTACATGGGCTTAGGAAAGGTAGAGAACTTGGAGAAGGTGATAAAGACATTAGAGTTGGAAATGGTGCAATTGTTGCAGCTAAGACTGTCGGGGAATATCACCTTGTATTACCAACTGGTAATACATTGGTTCTGAACGAATGCTATTACATGCCGAACCTGATATGCAACATTATATCGGTTTCTTTATTAAGCAAAGAAGGATATAATTTTGTATTACAGGACAATGTTATGAACATTTTCCGTGACCAAAAGTTGGTTGGATCAGGCACGTTATGCAATGGCATTTATGTTCTAAATCAATCAACAGTTCTGAGCATAACAAACACACACAAGAGGAAGAGTTCAGAACTGAACGAATCTTACTTGTGGCATTGTAGACTGGGTCACATCAATGTGACACGACTGGCTAAGTTGCATAAGGATGGATATTTGAAACCTTTCGAATTTTCATCTTATGACACTTGCCAGTCATGTCTCAAAGGCAAGATGACCAAGACTCCGTTTACGGGACACGGAGAAAGAGTTACCGAACTCTTGGGACTTATACATAGTGATGTATGTGGTCCCATGTCTACACATGCCAGGGATGGTTCTTCGTACTTCATTACATTCACTGACGATCTCTCAAGATACGGGCATGTGTACTTGATAAGACACAAGTCTGAAGCTTTTGAGAAATTTAGAGAATATAAACAAGAAGTCGAAAACCAAACCGGAAAAAGTATTAAAATCCTTCGATCTGATCGAGGAGGTGAATACTTGAGCAATGAATTCCTGGACTTCCTAAAAGAGAATGGGATTCTCTCTCAACTGACTCCTCCATATACACCACAGCACAACGGTGTATCAGAACGGAGGAACCGCACCTTATTAGATATGGTGCGCTCTATGATGAGCATAGCTGAGTTACCTATTTCCTTCTGGGGGTATGCGCTTGAGACAGCCATACATCTATTGAATATGGTCCCCACCAAATCTGTGCCTACCACTCCATATGAGATATGGAAAGGGAAGAGACCAAGTCTTAACTATGTTAAGATATGGGGTTGTCCAGCCTATGTCAAACGAAAAAATCCGGACAAACTCGAGGCACGGTCTGTTCTATGCAAATTTGTAGGATATCCCAAGAATTCTCAAGGGTATATCTTCTACCATCCTGAGGAACAAAGATTGTTTGTTTCTCGGCATGCCACCTTTTTAGAAAAGGAATTTCTTGAAAAAGAGATTAGTGGTCATGAGGTAGAACTGGAAGAGGTTCCAGCTGCAGAAGCTGCAACAGAAGATCTGGTGGAACCAGAGGATTCCGTAGTTCCCGATGAACCCCAGCCTCTCCGCCGATCTGGTAGGGTTTCTCGTCCACCTGAGAGATACTACGGTTTTCTCATTGATGGTGGGAGCGAGGATTGCATCATGGATGATGATGACCCAACTAGCTTCGAGCAGGCCATCACGAGTGGGGACTCAGTGAAATGGCTGGATGCTATGCGGTCTGAGATGGATTCCATGTACACCAACAAAGTATGGACATTGGAAGTTGCTCCTGAAGGGGTAAAACCCATTAGGAGCAAGTGGATCTTCAAGAAGAAACTTGGTGTAGATGGGAAAGTGGAGACTTTCAAAGCTAGACTTGTAGCAAAGGGTTTTCGTCAAAGACCAGGTGTGGACTATGACGAGACCTTTTCTCCAGTGGCTATGCTTAAATCTATCCGGATCATGCTTGCCATCGCTGCATATCATGATTACGAAATCTGGCAAATGGATGTTAGGACCGCCTTTCTAAACGGTGATTTAGAAGAGTGCGTGTACATGACTCAGCCAGAGGGCTTCGTAGACAGTGGGAGCAGCGGGAAGGTGTGCAAGCTGCTTAAATCCATTTATGGATTAAAGCAAGCATCACGGAGTTGGAACATCTGCTTTGACGTCGTTATCAAAGAGTTTGATTTCGTCAAAAATCCAGATGAACCTTGTATCTACAAGAAGGTGGCAGAGAGTAAGATTGTCTTCCTCGTATTGTACGTGGACGACATACTCTTGATAGGAAATGATATTCCTATGCTGCAATCGGTCAAGCTCTTCTTATCACAAAGATTCTCAATGAAAGATCTTGGTGATGCCTCCTGCATATTGGGAATTAGGATCTATAGAGATAGATCCAAACGGATTTTGGGATTGTCCCAATCCAGGTACATTGACACCATACTAAAGAGGTTTAGTATGGAAGAGTCCAAGCGTGGGAACTTACCCACGATCTCTGGAGTCACTCTCTCCAAAGAGATGTCTCCCAAGACTGATTTGGAGAGAGCTCGCATGCAAGGGATACCCTATGCTTCGGCAGTAGGCTCTATCATGTATGCGATGCTATGTACCAGACCCGATGTAGCATACTCACTAAGTATAGTGAGCAGGTATCAAGCTGATCCTGGAGAGAGTCACTGGACAGCTGTGAAGAGCATTCTCAAGTACTTGCGAAGGACTAGAGATATGTTCTTGGTGTATGGTAACGGAGAACTCCAAGTGGAGTCCTTTACCGATTCGAGCTTCCAGAGTGATAAGGACGACTCTAAGTCGCAGTCGAGCTTTGTCTTTACCCTTTACGGAGGGGCGGTTAGCTGGAAGAGTTCTAAGCAGGAAACCGTGGCAGACTCGACGATGGAGGCTGAATACATCGCTGCCAACGATGCTGCTAAAGAAGCTGTCTGGATCAAGAAGTTCATTTCTGAACTTGGAGTGGTTCCATCCATTGAGCATCCAATACCTTTGTATTGCGATAACAATGGAGCGGTGGCTTTAGCCAAGGAACCCAGGTCCCATCAGCGATCCAGGCATATTCTGAGGCGGTATCACCTGATCCGGGAGATAGTTGATCGCCGGGAGATCGAGGTCAGGAGAGTTGACACGAAGAATAACACGGCGGATCCACTCACGAAGGCCATTCCCCAGACGCAGTTTGAGAGACTCTTCGGGATGCTCGGTATGCGATACTACAGCAGCTGGTCCTAGTGCAAGTGGGAGATTGTTAGTTGTATGTATGCCCTAGAGGCCAGTATTGTACAGATGTTGTATATTATATTGGATGCTTGGACATATATAGAGATGACTTTCTTGCTCGATATGATAGTATGCTATCTGGTTACTCTTTATCTTAACATGTACACTAGTCTCTTTATACTGTCTTATAGTTACATGTTGGTAAAGCCCTTAGGATGTGTACTTGACTACCTGGACTATGATGCAGATCATACTAGTGGGGACATGGTAGTCTATAAGTACATCCTTCAAGGTCCCTAGTCGTGGGTGTATCGAGACGGGGCATCGATATACCAGTGTAGACTAGCGTATACGCTTCTCGACCCATGTGATGGGCGATGGATGATCCCATATCCATTGGTGTTTGACATCAGAGATGGTGTACGGGTGCTCAGTGGAGACTGGGTACACTGGACGGACTCGCCGAGAACTCCCAGATGGTATTATACCTCACGTCAGATGGTAGTTCTCAGGTGACACTTGTACAGGATAGTCTGTAGACCCAAGATCGTCATAGAGTCTTGTGTGATTCCCACTGTGCTTTGATCTCCACCTTACCACGTCCATCAGGGCGTGCAAAACGGTGGTCTTTGGGCACAGTCCCGAGTCACATGGAGGCAATGAGCGATAGGAGGGGTTTCTTCTCTCCCGGTATTGGGGGTTGATGTTGCGCAGTGCTCGATTGGCCGTAGCAGGGAAGTCCCTGGCCAGGGCTGATCAGAGATTTGCTGGTAAGTGTTACCAGTAGTTTCTCGACCCGTTATGAGCCTCACATCGGCACGACTTATCGGGTTATTGGGGTCTGACGTTTACCACCCCTAGACTTGATATGCGACATATCAGACGAAGAGACCGGACTGTACGGTAAGTGTTACTGGTCGGATTCGCAGGAGTGTGAGCGGGCTAGCTCTTCGATCTTATGATCGCTCAATACCCGGGTGGCCGTTACGTTTAGCAGACCGCTTGCGGCTTGTGGGTGCTTGATATGATCATCATCTGCTACCCGGCGTATTGACGAGTCTTTAGAGTCCTACACAGAGGTTTCCTGGTTCAAGCGAAACGAAATAGGAGCGCATATGAGATATGTGCAGGACCGAGAATAATGCGTGTATGTGATACCGCATTTCATTCTCGCGAGATATGTTTTCGATTGGTTATATTCGATATGACCTAGTTATCGAATCATTGATTCGATAAATCGATACATTGAATACTAGTCGGTCATGTGCGACATGACCGGATCATTGAATCAAATGTTGATTTAATGATTTAATGTATAATTATATATTTGATATATTACTTTGCATTAACTAGTATTGGTTCACTTTAAACGGATTTTCTCACTTGATGTGCAAGATGTATATGTGATATACTTTTTGTGCACAAATATGTATCATGTTTGATGATGCATGCTCACATGGTTAGGTGTAAAGAATTAAACCATGGTTAAGAAGATAATTAGGGTTTTGATTTATTCTCTCATTTATTTATCCATTCTTTATTTATTTAAATGGATAAATGAAAACATAATGGTTTCTTTTGTCATGAAGCTTGTTGAAGCTTCATGAAGCTTTGACTAAAGAAACCATTTTGTTTTCTAGCTTAACCTTAACCTTTCTCATTAACCATGGTCTTTTCTCTACACTTAACCTTGGTTGAGATATGATAAGTATTGGATTTATTTTTCTATTTTAAATAACACTTATCATATTTTAGCTTCTTCTTCTCCTTCTTCTTCAAGAGAGAAAACAAGTTGCCATCAATGGCAACATGAGCAAAAGTGAGTGAAATCCAAATCTAAAGTGTACCCACCTCCTATTTCTTCACCCTCTACCTCTTGCCAAGTTGTTTTGGGTGTTTATTTCACAAGTTTCACAAGTTTGTGAAGTCGGAGCTTGAACTAGTGCAACCTCGACATAGATCGTCTTTGACACAAAGCCGACGAACTATTCCGCATATTATTCCGATGAAGCCGACGAATGAGTCGAGGATTCATGATGGACAGCGAGGGCATGACCACGTGGAGCTAAGGAGGTGGAAATCCGGATCTACAAAGGTTGTAGCATCTAACCTATAGTTAATTTGTTAACTAGCTTTATCGTTTCGCCTAAACATCTAGTCTAAAGATCCGTAGTCTAGGGTTTCTCGGCACAAAAATTTTAAATTGGCATGTTCGATGCCTTGTGAGACCTTACTAGAGTGCCTAGCAACCTTTCATTATCATCCACATTTATTATACTGCATGCATGTAATGTTGAAACTATCTCTTAAACCCAAACTGATAACCGTGCATCCAAGTAGTTTAATCTGTACCTATTCGCATATCATATTACATGTGCCAGTTTACTGTTCTGATAATACCCATGCTTGTTTATTTATAACCATGATTATGTTAGTTGATTATGAGCACCCACATGATATCTTTTACACCTTGACATGACTTGCTACACACATATTACTTGACCCGACACGGTACCGTACACTCTCGACATGACCTGGCACCTAAATACACTACTTGACCTGACCTGATGTACCATGGCTTTACCTGTTACCTGATCTTGTGTCTAATGCCAACAAACCTGACATGTAGTCCTTACGGACCGTTCCTGTTGTCTATCCAGACAAACCTGCACCTACCTGATCCTGTGTTGGCATTAGTTCTTGATTACGGAATACCTGACTTGAACACATAACCTTGGGGGTATGGGGAAATCAAAAGTGTAAACTAAAGTGTAACTTAAAAGGGTATTACTTGATCCGTGGTCTCGGGGGGTAACGGGACAGAGCTATTCGTGACTCTTACATCTTGATCCGTGGTCCCGGGGGGTAACGGGACAGAACCACTCTTGGTTCATATATTCCTGATCCGTAGTCCCGGGGGGTAACGGGACATATCCTTTGCGTTACATAGAGGAATACATTAATTGATTTCAAACAAACTTTAGAGTAGACAACCCAGTAGCACAGTTTAGATTGATCACTGCACGTCACATACACTGATACACTTCACTGTTATACATCCCTGTTGACTTGTTACTATTTATGATTCATGCATGCATATCTCGTGTATCCTGTTCATTTATTATTGCTTGATGTTATGACGCGCTGACGTCTGGGTTTTGCATGGCACAGATCGTCTACCTTTGTTGCAGACTGATCAGGAGTTTTGCCGCTGTTAGATCGAGCGGTAGGGATCATGTCGGTATCCAGTCTTACTTTCTAGGTGTTTATTTGATCTTTTGCTTCCGCATACTATAGCATTTCTTGACTCTTTCACTCTGGCTTATGGACATGTACTAGATAGTTAGTTTACTTTCCTGTTCTTGATATCTCTACTGCCGTAATGTGACTGTGGAAGGATTTTTCTTAACCACAGGTAGCATGGTTGGCTATGTCACGTGCCTATTTTAGCGTACTCTGGGAAGCGGGGCGTGACACCGACCCGACCCGCTACCCACTCTCCCCTTCTTCTCCTTCTCCTTCGTTTTTCCCGCGCTCTCCACCTTCTTCCCCAACGGCTCCCGTGAGACCCGCGCCCACTCCCCACGACCTCCGCGCCACCTCCCCTCTCCTCTCGCTCCTCCCCGTCACCCGCTCGTTCTCTCCAACAGCTCCCCTCCCTCGCACCCAAGCCGCGACGGCCGCACCCACTTCCCTACGACCCGCGCTCGCCCACGACCACGCTCCTCCAACGTCTTTCCCCCATGACCCCCTTTCTCTGCCTCGCTTCCATCTCTTCGTACAACAACTCTCTCTCTCTCCACTCGATCCCTCCCTTTCTCTTCTCCATAAGCTCACCAACCTCCCATCTCCGCCGACGCCTCCAACACCCCGAGCTTCTCCTCCACCGTCGACATCCCAACGCGACCGTCGACGCCCTCACCTCCTCCTCCCTCACCGACCTACTCTCCACACCCGAAAACCACCTCCTGCACGTCGAGCACCATCGCCGTCACCACCCCCGACACTGCCAACGACTCAAGCCGAGCCCCCCATCATCGCCAGCTACCCGAGGCCGAACCCCACCTCCTCCTCCACCACTCACCGTCGCTCAGTACCACCGAGGACCCCCTTCATAGCCACCTTCATCCTCAACTCCAACCAAAACCATCTCCTCACTGCACCCCCTTCACCCGAGCTCCTCACGCACCCCCTGCCGCCGATGCCACCACTGATGCCTCTGACAACAGCGCAACCACCTCACTCCAACTCCAGCTCCCCGCATCGCTGCAGTCACGCCACCGGAGCTTTAACTGTGCCTACGAGTTAAACTCACGCCTCTTGCACCCTTCGACATTTCATCGAGCACTTTCATCCGTCGCCACTTGCCGTTATTCTGGTCACCGTCGTCACCTTCCAATCTGTGGCCTCGATCCCTTAAGCTATCATCGTCATCAACACGGTATCCATCGCAACGCCAGAGCACGTCCGTCGCACCCACCGAGCCATCAAGTCCAAGAATCAAGCTCCGACAAGGCTAAACCTTTGCCGTGTTCATGACGCGATCGTGCCGTTGCCGCTGCCGTACCGTCGTCGACACATCGTTAGGCAAGTATATTAGTTGCTTCATGCTATTGGCTAGTATTTAATCCAGTTTAGAGTTAATATCGTATATATATAGTTTCGTGCGCGCCAATGAATATAAGTGTTCGATATGAAACTTTAAATGAAAAGTTAACTTTAAATGACGGAACTTGTGATAATTAGACCAGTCTACTATTTACCGATGTGCTGTATAGATTTGGTTGGAAACCACGGTCGTTTCACCTATGAAATGTTAATCCCGATAATCATTGCGAAATCTGAATTTCCTGAACATGCTAGACCGTTAAATTCACATTTAATATTTTACGAATCGGTTTTTGGCGTTCCCTGGCTTGTATCTAAGAAAATAGAATAAGCTACAGAGATCTATAGTTGATATCAAAAATTGAACTAGTTACGCTAGAGAAAACTGCGGAGAATTACGATTCTGGACTGCAGTCCAGAGCGGTAACTCCAGATGACCCCTGTTTTTAACTCACTTTATTATCCTTATTCAAATGCGAGAATGTGTGGAACCCTATATCGTTACGTATAAAATTAAGTTATCTTTCTTACTCCACTAGTTTCACTGAATTCCTGTTCTGTATGATATTTTTAACACATTTTATGATGCCGACGTGTTCTGCTGAATTTTGCAGTGATAGATTTTACACATCAACCTCAACCTGACCATAACTTTCTGTTGATATAGGATATTACTGATCCGCCAATTGCGGTGGAAACCTAACTGATAACCTTAAATATTGTTCAACTATAACATCGCCTAATTACGATCCCAACTGGGATTAAAATGTGTTACGAAACCGACTTCCAATTCTGAAACCGGATTTCCAGCAGCGAACACTTAAATTGAAATCGCCGTATCTAGCAGAACCGAAACCCGATTGGCGTGAAACCAATTTTGATGGATAGATAATTAAACATAATGCTTACCCCTTTTACATTGTTTCGTTTAATTTTACATTTATGATTTATTGCGGATTATGCAAGGGTTCGGACACTGACTGATGATATTATATTCATATCGTAATTATTGTATTCTCATCATATCATGTAGATGTCATTGCATTGGTAACCTAGTGATCGTGTGCATTACCCAGTGTTAGATATTAGTGTTCGGATCGTGGCAAGTACGTTAGTGTTAAACTGTGAATGAATAAGTGAAAGTGGCACGTACATGTACACAATCCGCGGACCCGATTGATTTATTGCATTGTCGACGTCTATGGGACATGCATAAGTGTAACTATAATTGGTATGGGACGATTATGGAAGCACTTATATGGGTGTCATAGGTAAGGCACCAAACACTGTCCATTTATCTTAGGTATCAGTCGAGATATGCTTGATGGAGATCATGTCTCCAATTCTCGCGTAGACTTGTCATGGATCGACTGGTATTTGAGTTTATGCTTGGCGTTTGATGTAGACCATGGGGTGTCGGGTAGTTAGAGTGTGAGTTCAACAGAATCTCGGGAGTCCCATTGCCGGCACATACAGCGATTCTGGAGATATATGGGTGATATTACTGATTATTAGCGAGCGACTCGGGCCCGTGTTCCCTTACCCCTGGGTCCTACCCTTGGGTGGGGGATACTCACGAGTGGTTGACTCTCACACTTGGATTGACGATAGGTTTAGCGACCTGGACAGTGAGAGTTAGAGACTGATAGGGTTAGTGGCATTGACATGCATTGTTTACTGATTCGATATACCTGCTTTACTGTTTACCTGTACTGGCTCCTTCATGCTCATATCGTCACTTCATTCTTACTGTTTCATACTCATCATTATTACACTTGTTATACTTGTATTTCTATTTATTGCTATTGCGTCGCTCTGACGACCTGAGTATGCATGCTCAAAGTGAGAAGTGGATTTAGCTCGGACCAGGACCTGACGTACCTCGAGGATATTGCGGATATCTGGACTAGCGACTCAGAGCTATACTTCCTTGATCTCTATCTGGTTAGTGTTTTGTATTTGTATCGATTTAGTGACTGCATTTCTCATTACCTGTGCGTTGATTACTGATTACCACATAAAGCTAGAAGCCGAAGTGTGACTACGGCAGGACGTTTTCTCGACCGTAGGAGCATGGCTGGCCTTGTCAACTTCTCGCATTCCATATTTTGGGAAGCGGGGCGTGACAAGCCAGAAAACTCAAATTTAACTAATATTATATTCCTTCCATATTAAACTGCCTAAGAAAGTATATTCCATATCTTTATAAATAAATCCTAATCTAAGAGATTCTTTCTCTCTCTTACTATTTTCTTTAATTAATTATTTATATTCTTAATCTAAAACCCATTCTACTCACACCCATCATCCATTCCGTCTCTCACTTTTATTATTACTCCTTTTAAAAATTAAAACCCATAACACCCCCACGTTCTCCTCTCTCTCCCTCCCTATATATATATATTCATCCCCAAAATAAATCTCACGTTTCCTAAAAACCCACGTCCTCATCTTCCCCACTTCTCCCGCCTCCGCCCTCCTTCTCGCGAAGCCGAACCCACGCCCTCGCGCGACCCTCGTCGCCTCTACCCTCATCGGCACCCCATCTCCCCGCTCACCTCTCTCTCATCTTTTCCCCGAGCTCCATTCCCGACGACAAGACCTGCCATAACAAACCCCGAAGAACCCAACCTCGCCTCTGCTTTGCCGTCGACCTTCTCACCATGTCGTCGTCATCATCATCTCCTCCGCGCCCTCGCCACCACCTCTTCTTCCTCATCTCCCCTTCTTCCCGACGAGAAGATCCCCGACCTCGACTTCACCCAAGAACCCGCTGGAAACCATCCTGTGATCCCTGCACATCCCATCGCCTGCGCCTCGTTGCCGCCAGAGCATCGCCACCCCTACACCCGACTTCGTCGCCGACGAGCCGAGCCCTCTGCAAACCGCAGCACCCGGCGCCTCCGCGCTACATCACCCGCGCCACTGCAGGTCGCTGCTTGTGCCATCGCCGATGAGCCCGGCCGCACTCAAATTTGTCACTGTCGTCGAGATCGCTGCCACCGCCATCATCGTCGTCGCAGTGCTGCCGCCGTCTCTAGGCAAGAGAAAACCTATCTCTTGTTATTTCATGCTATTTTAATATCTAGGCTAAATAATAATATTAGATTATTTTGTAGTGTAAATATATATGATATCGACCGATTACTAAACCATGCCCTAGTGTTCGATGCGAACTATAATCTAAAACATATCTCGTTATGGAGGAACCTGTGATAGTTAGGACTTTTATTGATTTCGAATACCGTGTAGGAATTTGGGTGCAAAATACTGTATTTTTAATCATGTAAAGTCGCCCCTAAAAGGCGACACAAAATCTAAACCTTACCGCGCATGTTACCTTATTAAAATCGTTGAAAATTAAATACCGCTTGGAACGTAACGTTCTATGGATAATATCAAAGACGACTTGATAACCTAAAACCATCAATAGTTTAATTCTCGACGTTTATAGAGTTCTGTAACGATAATTGACTGCGAATGCGGCACTGGACTGCAGTCCCGGACAGCATTTCGTTTGAATACCTGACTTTGAACACCTATACGCCCCTGTTTTAAACTGAAAATGCACGAAGCCCCATATGGTCGCGTAGATAATTTAGTTAGATAACACATTAATCTAGTCCCTTGCTGTTTCAAAGTCGTTTGATATTAAATTTATATTTTAGAGTGTCGCTGCGTTCTGCAGTTTCTGCAGTAATGTTCTTTACATCGTCATATTAAACAGAACATAACTTCTAATAAAGAAATACTAATGATAACCCGTTTGATGCGTTGGAAATTTAACTGATAGAAATATATTTAATTCAACTGGGGAAACACCTGAATCTGAACACAATCACTGACAAAACGCGCGTGAAGTTGGGCTTCCAGTTCTGAAACTGGAATTCCAGTAATCGGTCGCTACCTTAAAATGATGATAATTCCCTAACCTGAATTCTGATTGACATGAAATAAATTTTACTGTTTATGTAATTAAGTGTGCTTCGTAGGTCTTTTATATTATTTCGTCGATTCTATACGTGTGATTTATCGTAAATTTTTCAAGTTATATGGCATTGGTCGTCATTGAAATAGGGAATATCTGTTCAGTGCATTTTTGCTTATTTTTCGCGTTTTCTTTATACCTGTTGCATAGTGATCATTCACGTCGAAACCTAACGACTGATTTGCATTGTCGATATATTAGTGTTAGTGATTGTGTTGTGACAAATATGACAGTGATACTGATAAGTGGAAAAGTGATTGAAAGTGACAGCGATACGTATTTGTTCACAACCCATCGAATACATGAATGCATACTATAACCTAGGGAATGGGGAAATCAAAGTGGAATTGAACTCGTATTTAGCGAGGTACGGTGATTTAGAGGATGATCATTCGCTATTAGTGATATACATATATATACATTAGGTCGTGGGCCTAGCGGCACGGCTGACAGGGTTATGTACCGGGCACAGCGGACTGTAGTCTCGGGCATGCATGAGACCCTTGTTAAACGCGAGCATCCTTTCTACCAATTGATTTCATTGACTTAGTGACCGATAAGTAGTGACATACGCATTGCCAGTTTACTGACATGATACCCATTTTGCACTATTCATATTCAGTTGATGTTTATTATACTCATGTTCTGCATTTTGTTGTACTGCTCATGTTCAATAATATTGCATACCCATTATATATCACCCTGATGACCTAAGTGTGCATGCTCAGAGGACCAGGTGGATCCAGCCCAGGAGCAGGACCTGCTATTCGAGATCGCGGAGGTCTAGACTGCATCATCAGCGCCATTTCTTTTTCTCCCAGTACTTTGTATTTCGTTGGTTAGTTTTTATTCTGCAAAATAAATGTATTTTGAACACTTTTATTGCAATACAATAAAGTTGCGAACTGTGATTTTCCTTTACTCTAGTACCGTTTACTGACTACCATGTAATGCTAGAAGCCGAAGTGTGACTACGGCGGGATTACTCCCTGACCGTAGGAGTATGGCTGGCCTAGTCACCCCTCGTATTCCGTATTTTGGAAAGCGGGGCATGACATGGTTTTGTTGGTATCAGAGCCATAGGATTTAGATTAATCGGGTTTGATTCTTTTTGTAGTTGGGTATTGGACCCAATACATGAATCAGAAAACCCGTAATTAGGAACATGTCCTGCCACTTTACCGTCTTGGCATTCTTGAATTTTATCTTTCTTTTTGACGAGATGGATGACTTTGCATCTCAACCTAGAATCATCCTGATTCACTATTGTTTCTCCCTTCCTATTCTTTCGATTCTGATACTAGAATTTAGGCGACTTGAACGGAGTTATATGATTGTACCTATGAACTGCATCATAGTTACAATGCGGTACTCTATTTAAGTAACTTGGAGTCCTAGTCTTGATTCATCTCCTTGTTTTATGGTCGTTGTATTACCTTGCTCTCTCGGTTGTTGGATATATATATGCCCTAAAGGCCATTATTTGATAGTGGATGTATTTTTACATGTATATATGTATATATATATATATATATATATATATATATATATATATATATATATTCAGGGGACTTTCTTGCTCGACATGATAGTATGCTATCTGGTTACTCTTTATCTAGACATGTTCACTTGATCATGCTTTTATTCATTTGGTACATGTTGATAAAGCCCTGAGGATATTTGCTTGACTACTGTGATTATGATGCAGATCATACTAGTGGGACGTGTGTAGTTTATAAGCATATCCTGAAATGTCCCTAGTCGTGGGTGTATCGAGATGGGGCATCGATATTCCAGAGTAGACTAGCGTATATGATTCTTGACCCATGTAATGGGCGATGGATGATCCCATATCCATTGGTGTTTGACACCAATATTGTATACGGGTGCTCAGTAGGGACTGGGTACACTGGACGGACACGCCGAGAACTCCTATGTGGTTTTATATCTATCGTCGGATAGCAGTTCTCAGGTGACACTGGTACAGGTTAGTCTGTAGACCCGAGATCGTCATAGAGTCTTGTGTGTTCTCCCACTATGCTTTGATTTCCACCGTACCACGGCTCTACTGAGTCGTGCAAACAGGTGGCTTTTGGGTACAGTCCCAAGACACATGGAGGCAATGAGCGATAGGAGGGGTTTTGTCTCTCCCGGTATTGGGGGTTGATGTTGCGCTGTACTTGATTGGCTATATCAGCAAGTCCCTGGCCAGGGCTGATGAGATTTACTGATAAGTGTTATCGGTAGTTTCTCGATCTGTTATAGGCCATACATCGGCATGACTTATTGAGTTATTGGGGTCGACGATGCCATCCCTAGACTCAATATGCAGCATATCTGATGAAGAGACCGGACTGTACGATAAGTGTCACCGGTTAGCTCGACAGGAGTTTTGACAGGTTCACTTGTTTTTCTTCTGCTCGCTCAATACCCGGGTGGCCGTTGCGTTTAGTTAACCTCTTGCGGCTTGTGGGTGTTTGATATGATCATCACCTACTGCCGGCGTATTGATGAGTCTTAGAGTCCCAAAAAAGGGTTACCTAGCTCAGGCGAAAATGATGTGGGGGTGCATATGGTGATATGCGCGGGTGCTTGATTAAATGCGTGTATATGATACCGCATTATAGTCAGGCGATTTTCTATTGGTCGGGCCGTATGTGATATGACCGGTTTATTAAATCAATTGTTGATTTAATAATCCGTAACCATTAACCTTTTTACTTAAAGCCTATTTCTTTATGATGCATGCATGAGTGTATGTATATGTTGATATGGATGCACACATGCAAGCATACATGTGTCATGGTTGATGATACATTAGTGGTGGCAATACAAGACTCACATGGTTACATATATTTATATATTTTGTTTAATTGAGAAAAGAAAAATGGGAACAAAATCATGGTTGACTAGTCAACTCTTTTCTCTTGTGTTGACCAAACTCAATACCATGGTTTTGTTGCCCATGGTTTTGTAGCCCATGGTTTTGTTGCCATAGTTTTTGCTTAACCTCAAGTCACAAAATATCTAGATATTTTGTAACCATAGTTTAGCATGAGGATTATTATTCTAATTTAGGATTATGTCTCATATTCTTTTCATACTTGAGTCAAGTTTAGCTCCCATCTCCTTCTTCCTCTCTCTCCTCAAAGCTCTCTAGGTTTTTAAAAGAAAGAGAAAGAATTAAAAAGAAAAGGTTTTTGAGTGAGATTCAAACCCACATCACCATTCTACTTTAGTCTAGCCCACTAGTGTGGAATGTTTGGTTCATCTTCATTCTTGATCAAGTGGAGCTTGGAGTTTGAGCAAAGAAACTCCGGATGGATCATCGTGAACAACGAAGGATTCAAGCGGACCGGTTCAAACTCTTATTGATCCAAGGAGTCACAAAGGGGGGATATACAAAGGTTGTATTTCTCATCTCTTAGTGTTAGACTCTCTTTTAGTATGTGATACTATGTTTTTGCTACCCTAATTTCTAGTTTGATCCTAGGTAGGTTTACTTAGCACCCAAAAAATTTTAATTGTAGCATGCTTGATGCAACCCAAACCATGATGAGGTGCTAGGAAAACCCTTCAGTGGTATCAGAGCCAAGCTAGATCATTAGATGTAGTCTAGACGAAGTTAAAAGTTCAAAACGAACTCCGAATAACCATTGTTACCCGCTCTCTGGAAATTTTCAAAAAGTTTGGATTTTTTCATGTTAAAAATTCTCAGAAAATCATGCAGGTTATTTTATGGACCCACCTGAAGAACGAGTCCCTAACTTGCTTTTGTGGCCGCAGAACCGCGGCCAAAACATGGTTTTGGCGGCGGTTCCGCGGCACCACTATGAAGGCAAGGGACGGCCCTTCAGCTGCTGGTCCATAGATACTGGGGTATGTCTCTGGGTATTTCTAACACTGCTCAAGTGTTGAGCTCTTTGAGAATTTTGGGAATTCGTTAATTCGATCGAATTATTTAACGTCGTCTAGTTTTCTGTGATTATGTTACAATATTTAGAATCCACAATAATCGGATTTGTGAAAACTGATTAGTATTTTATAAATCTAGCAATTTAGTCTCAATTCATCGGTTGCCACGGAATTTTGATATGGATCAAAAGTCCGTCGCAATCACATTACGTATGCGGATACTCGCCGGATAACATTAATAGATAACCACGCCCCATAGCCCCGACCAAGTGACTGTAGGAAAACCCCGTTGCCAAAAGCATCCGTCCGGATGCTCGCGGCCGCGGTCTTCCTCCTAAGTACACTTCGTCGGCGGTATCGGGGGGGAGGGGGGGCGTCTGCTAAAGTTTCCGACGAGGATTCGACCAGGATGTCGGGAATCTTGTTTAATTACCTGACTTGATATTGAAAAGTGTTTTCGATATCGAGACTAAAATGTGGGGTTTATAATTGTTAGGCATATGATGTCTATGGTTGTTGCGAATTCCAATTATTGTAGCTTTTTCACTCTCTTTTTTCTGCGACCGTAAGTGTAGTATGTGGTGTATCGCTGGTTTCGTTGCTATATGTCAACGGTAATTGGGATACGCATACTTGCTTATGTTGATGACATGTGATGTTATGGGTTGCTGTGATATGATGTATAGGATCGTCGTGATTGAATGGCCGGGGGTTTTATGTGAGATGAGAGTTTTCTTTTTCATTAATGTAAAATTCATTGTATATAATATTATTTTATTGGGGCACATCCGGGTTGAGGATGATGTTACCTTTGATGTATATTATTTACTTTTCCGCGTTAGGATAGACCCAAGGTGGGGAGCACAAGTGACCGGGTTCTAGAGTCCAGTGGGAGGCCATCTCGAGGAGTCGAGACCGGGTCTCCTAACTCTAGAATTGGTAGGGTCACTTGCCGCTCTCATAGGGGTCTAGGGTGTGGGATTGGCTATTCATCACGACCGTGGAATCCGTATTTTCTATCGTTGGCTAAATACAAAATACGGAACTCCTAATATATCCTATATTTTCATATATGTGCTTCTGATGTTGATATTCTGTGATGAGATCATTTTATATGATGAGACGAATGGTATTATTATATATATGATATATAATAAGCGTTACTTATGTTTTACATCCGCGCTAGTCCCGTCCTGCTATGCCGTTAGTTAAGTAACCTAACGGTGCATAACGGGACACCGTGGCGAATGCGAATGGCATAAGTGTACGTTCTATTTTCGTTTCTTTTCTGTGATGTCTTAAAGACTTAAATGATGAGACTACATTAATGTGATTAATGTAAAGGAAAATAAACCTAAAAGATGTTGTAGAATCAGATTTGAAAACTGCTCGTCTTTTTACGAAAAAGCTACATTTCAAAATTGCGGAGATTAAGACACTCCTTTTGAAAACCATTTGAATCTACAACGATATCAAGTTCAAAGCGTTAAAGGTTTCTTAAAAACCATCCGCAACCTTCCTTCATTTTAGAAAGTAGAGTACTTAATATTCGTGCTACGTTTGTTGGCCTTAGCCAAGGCGTAGTGTACGGTAGCTAAGTGATGTATTCCTACACAGCATATGATGCGATTAATTAGGACAGGCATGCGACTTTGTTGACCTTAGCCAAGGGTCATGTGAATGAGTCTAATTAATCAAAGAAATGATGGGTTGAACTTGACTAGTGCTTGTGATTTGTTGACCATAGCCAAGGTCATGAGTGCTAGGGGTAAAAACCATATCGGGAATTTCAAGAGTTGAAATTTGCAATGAGATTGCATACCTTCCATATGATGGTTGGATCCCTATCCCACTGTGAGCAAGAGTTTCTCCCAGAAGAGTTTTGCACTTTACAATTAGCCAACCCATTAGGTGTCTAGAAAGGTGTCAATGGGGTTACACCTCTGGGAAAATGAGGTTTATTTTAATTAGGTCCATGCGAAAGCACGGGAAACCTCCCTCAAGTACCGACACTGGCCTGGCTGAACGGTTAGCGAAGTTGTAGGATATAATTAATCCTAGCTAGTTTTCTTTTTAAGATTTGAAGGAAAATTTGATAAAAGCAGTGGGAGACATCGATTAGATAAGATAATAACCAATCTGATCTTTGCAAGAGCTTTCGCTGAGTGTATTCTTTTCTCTCTCTTAATGGAAGATACCAATAACAGGACTTAAGCTTCTACTAGAGAAAAATAAACTGAATGGGACCAATTATAAACACCGGCTGAGAAACATTAACATTGCTCTAACTTATGATAAGGTATCATATGTCCTCACAGCTCCAGCCCCACCCGTCCCAGGCCCTGAATCTTCAGTTGCGGATTGAGAGATTCGTAAAACATGGGATATTGACTGTGCCATGGCCAAATACCTCGCGCTTGCATCGATGGACAATACACATCAAAAGCAGCACGAGCAGATGGATGGTCAATCCATCTTTCTCCATACAAAAGACTTGTATGGAGAGCAATCTCGTGTCCTACGATACGAAGCATCATGAAAGTTGTTTCAGATGCGGATGGATCCTGGCACACCAGTAGGTGACTACGTTATGAAGATGATAGCTCTTATTGAAGAGCTTGAGGACCTCGGATGGACAATGGAGAACGGACAATATGTTGATATTGTTCTACAGTCTCTCCCCCTGCCTTTGCTCAATTTGTAGTAAATTTCAACATGCACAACATGGAGAAGTCACTACCTGAACTTCTCAATATGTTGAGAAGTGTAGAGAGCATACTCAAAGCAGTGAAGACTCCCGCTTTGATTGCTGGGCCATCTTCCTCCTCTTGCCCAAAGGCCAAAGCCAAGGGAAAGATGAAGAAGAAACCTACCAAACCTAGAGGTGGAGTTAAAAAGGCTAAGGGGAAAGAAAAATCCACGGCTGGGGAATCGGGGAAAGGGGAATGTTATTACTGCCACAAAGCGGGACACTGGAAGCGCAACTGTGCTGAGTACCTGGATCTCAAGAAGAAGAAGCATGGTGATGCTTCCGCTTCAGGTGTGTTTGTGACAGAAAATGTTTTTCTATAAACTCTACTTCCTGGGTATTAGATATCGGTTCAGGTTCTCACATATGCAATTCCGTGCAGGGGCTGAGAAATAGCTGAGTTTTGAAGACAGGTGACCATACTCTCCGGGTTGGAAATGGTTCCAATGTACATGCGGTTTTAGTGGGAGAGTATCACATGGGGTTGCCATTAGGGTGTATATTGGTTTTGAACCCATGTTATTATGTACCTAGTATGTTTTGTAATATAATATCCGTTTCTTTATTAGACAATGAAGGATATAATTTTGTATTGCATAATAATGTTATGAACATTAACCTGAATCAAATGTTGGTTGGGTATGGTACACTTAATAACCGGATATACGTCCTAAATCAACACACAGTTTTCATCATACAACACACTAATAAAAGAAAATTTTCAGAAATAAATGAAGATTTTCTTTGGCACTGTAGACTTGGTCATATTAACGAAACAAGACTAAACAAGCTACATAAAGATGGATATTTGAATCTTTTCGAATATAAATCTTATTCGACTTGCCAGTCTTGTATCAAGGGTAAAATGACCAAAACTCCGTTTACAGGACACGAAGAAAGAGCTACTGAGCTCTTAGGCCTCATACATAGTGATGTATGTGGGCCAATGTCTACACAGGCTAAAGGCGGTTTTTCTTATTTCATAACTTTTACTGATGATTTCTCGAGATTCGGTCATGTGTTTTTATTAAAGTATAAGTCTGAAGCTTTCGACAAATTTACTAAGTAAAAATTTGAAGTAGAAAAACAAACCGGATTGAGCATCAAGATACTTCGATCGGATCGAGGTGGAGAGTATCTCAGTACAGAGTTTTCAGACTTTCTAAAAGAGAATGAAATTCTCTCTCAGCTCACTCCTCCTTACACACCACAACACAACGGTGTGTCAGAACGACGGAATCGGACCCTATTAGATATGGTACGTTCCATGATGAGTGATGCTGAGTTACCTGTCTCATTTTGGGGGCATGCATTGGAGACTGCAGCGTTTCTATTAAACAGGGTTCCAACCAAAACCGTGTCTACCACACCATATGAGATATGACATGGGAAGAGACCATCTCTTAAACGAGTTAAGATTTGGGGTTGTCCAGCCTATGTTAAAATGCAGAATCCGGACAAACTCGAGACACGGTCAGTCATGTGTAATTTTGTGGGATATCCAAAGAATTCATATGGATATCTATTCTACCACAAGGAGGCACAAAAGGTGTTTGTTTCTCAGCATGCCACATTTTTAGAAAAAGAATTTTTTACAAATACTGATGGCAATGTGGTAGATCTAGAAGAGGTTCTAGAGACACAAGTTATAAATGACGACTTGGTTGAGCCTGATGTTGCAACAGAAACTAATGAACCTCAGCCACTCCGTAGGTCTGGTAGGACTTCTCGCCCACCGGAGAGATACTACGGTTTTCTCATTAATTGTGATAGAGAAGATTGCATCATGGATGATGATGACCCTACCAGTTTTCAGCAAGCTATCATGAGTGGTCACTCTGTGAAGTGGCTGGATGCCATGAGATCTGAAATGGAGTCTATGTACACTAACAAAGTATGGGCTTTGGACGTTATACCCTCTGGGGTAAAACCAGTAAGGTGCAAATGGGTCTTTAAAAGAAGATTGGTGTAGATGGGCAGGTGGAGATCTATAAAGCAATTCTTGTGGCGAAAGGATTTTGCCAAAGACCAGGTCTGGACTATGACGAAACTTTTTGTCCCGTAGCCATGCTTAAATCCATTAGGATCCTACTAGCTATTGCTGCTCACTACAACTATGAAATCTGGTAGATAGACGTTAAAACTGCTTTTCTAAATAGTGATTTAGAAGAGTGCGTTTATATGGATCAGCCAGAGGGCTTCGTTGACAGTGGGAGCAGCGGGAAAGCATGTAGATTGCTTAAATCCATTTATGGATTAAAGCAGACATCACGGAGTTGGAACATCTGTTTTGATGATGTTATCAAAGAGTTTGATTTCATCAAAAATCCAGACGAACCTTGTGTTTATAAGAAAACTGTAGGGAGAACTGTCGCATTCTTCGTATTGTACGTGGATGACATTCTTTTGATAGGAAATGATGTTCCTATGCTACAGTTGGTCAAATCATTCTTATCACAAAGGTTCTCCATGAAAGACCTGGGTGATACCACGTACATATTGGGCATCCCGATTTATAGGGATAGATCAAAAAGGTTATTGGGATTGTCCCAAACCAGGTACATCAACACCATCCTAAAGAGGTTTAGTATGGAAGACTCCAAGCGGGGTGTCTTACCCGCTTGCCATTGAGTCACACTCTCCAAGGACTTTTGCCCAAAGACTGATGAAGAGAGAGCTCGCATGAGCATTATTCCCTACGCTTCAGCCGTAGGATCTATAATGTATGCGATATTGTGTACACGCCCTGATGTAGCTTATGCACTAGGTGTAGTAAGCAGGTATCAATCCAACCCAGGGGAGAATCACTGGACAGCTGTGAAGAACATTCTTAAGTACTTGCGAAGGACTAAAAAATTATTCTTGGTGTATAGTAATGGAGATCTCTAAATGGAGGCCTTTACCAATTCGAGATTCCAGAGTGATAAGGACGACATCAAATCTATCTCTGGGTCTGTATTTACCCTCAATGGAGGGGCGATGTGTTGGAAGAGTTTCAAATAGGATACCGTTGCAGACTCTACGATGGAAGCTGAGTACATTGCTGCAAATGATGCCGCCAAGGAAGCCGTATGGATGAGGAAGTTCGTCTCGGAGCTAGAAATAGTTCCAACCATTATTGATCCAATACTATTATATTGCGACAATAATAGGGCTATGGTGTTAGTCAAGGAGTCCAGGTCCCATCAGCCATCCAGACACATCCTGAGACGATTTCATCTGATCCGGGAGATAGTAGATCACCGCGAGATCGATATTCGGAGAGTATATACAAAGAATAACATCGCGGATCCACTCACCAAGGCCCTCCCTTAGCCGTAGCATGAGAGACTTTTTGAGATGTTGGGTATGAGATACGCCAATAATTGGCCTCAGTGCAAGTGGGAGATTGTTGGATATATGTATGCCCTAGAGGCCATTATTTGATAGTGGATGTATTTTTACATGTATATATATATATATATATATATATATATATATATATATTCAGGGGACTTTCTCGCTCGACATGATAGTATGCTATCTGGTTACTCTTTATCTGGACATGTTCACTTGATCATGCATTTATTCATTTGGTACATGTTGATAAAGCCCTGAGGATATTTGCTTGACTACTGTGATTATGATGCAGATCATACTAGTGGGACGTGTGTAGTTTATAAGCATATCCTGAAATGTCCCTAGTCGTGGGTGTATCGAGACGGGGCATCGATATTCCAGAGTAGACTAGCGTATGCGATTCTTAACCCATGTAATGGGCGATGGATGATCCCATATCCATTGGTGTTTGACACTAAGATTGTATATGGGTGCTCAGTGGGGACTCGGTACACCGGACGCGCCGAGAACTCCTATGTGGTATTATATCTATCGTCGGATAGCAGTTCTCAGGTGACACTGGTACAGGTTAGTCTGTAGACCCGAGATCGTCATAGAGTCTTGTGTGTTCTCCCACTGTGCTTTGATTTCCATCCTACCACGACTCTACTGAGTCGTGCAAACATGTGGCTTTTGGGTATAGTCCCGAGACATATGGAGGCAATGAGCGATAGGAGGGGTTTCGTCTCTCCCGGTATTGAGGGTTGATGTTGCGCTGTGCTCGATTGGCTATATCAGCAAGTATCTGGCCAGGGCTGATAAGATTTACTGATAAGTGGTATCGGTAGTTTCTCGATCTGTTATAGGCCATACATCAGCATGACTTATTGAATTATTGGGGCCGATGATGTCATCCCTAGACTCGATATGCAGCATATCTGACGAAGAGACTGGACTGTACGGTAAGCGTTACCGGTTGGCTCGACAAGAGTTTTGACAGGTTCGCTTGTTTTTCTTCTGCTCGCTCAATACCCGGGTGGCCGATACGTTTAGCTGACCTCTTGCGGTTTGTGGGTGTTTGATATGATCATTACCTGCTGCCGGCGTATTGATGAGTCTTAGAGTCCCACAAAGGGGTTACCTAGCTTAGGTGAAACGATGTGGGGGTGCATATGGTGATATGCGCGGGTGCTTGATTAAATGCGTGTATATGATACCGCATTATAATCTGGCGGTTTTCTATTGGTCGGGTCGTATGTGATATCACCGGTTTATTAAATCAATTGTTGATTTAATAATCTGTGACTATTAGCCTTTTTACTTAAAGCCTATTTCTTTATGATGCATGCATGAGTGTATGTATATGTTGATATAGATGCACACATGCAAGCATATATGTGTCATCGTTGATGATACATTGGTGGTGTCAATACAAGACTCACATGGTTACATATATTTATATATATTGTTTATTTGAGAAAAGCAAAATGGGAACAAAATCATGGTTGACTAGTCAACTCTTTTCTCTTATGTTGACCAAAGTCAATACCATGGTTTTGTTGCCCATGGTTTTTTTGCCCATGGTTTTTGCTTAAGCTCAAGTCACAAAATATCTAGATATTTTGTGACCATAGTTTAGCATGAGGATTATTATTCTCATTTAGGATTATGTCTCATATTCTTTTCATACTTGAGTCAAGTTTACCTCCCATCTCCTTCTTCGTCTCTCTCCTCAAAGCTCTCTAGGTTTTTAAAAGAGAGAGAAAGAAATAAAAAGAAAAGGTTTTTGAGTGAGATTCAAACCCACATCACCATTCTACTTTAGTCTAGCCTACTAGTGTGGAGTGTTTGCTTCATCTTCATCCTTGATCAAGTGGAGCTTGGAGCTTGAGCAAAGAAACTCCGGATGGATCATCGTGGACAACGAAGGATTCAAGCGGACCGGTTCAAACTCTTATTGATCCAAGGAGTCACAAAGGGGAGATCTACAAAGGTTGTATTTCTCATCTCTTAGTGTTAGACTCTCTTTTAGTATGTGATACTATATTTTTTCTACCCTAATTTCTAGTTTGATCCTAGGTAGGTTTACTTAGCACCCCAGAAATTTTAATTGTAGCATGCTTGATGCAACCTAAACCATGATGAGATGCTAGGAAAACCCTTCATCAGTTGCATTGCTTACCAGTTCATGTTTTATCACAAGCTTGAATCCTGTTTACCGTGCTAATCTTTTTCAGTGGCTGGGCTTCAGATGAAGTCATTTTGGATACTCTATTTGTTTATGATTTTCCCGCATTAGCATTATTCAATTTGGTGCATCCCATTGTTTTATGTCGTCCAAGTTTATTGCCGCACACTCGATTTCATGCACGACCCTGTCTAGTTGTTGGGACATACACACCGGGAATAGGAAGATTATATCTAGTAGTGAGTGCAAAGATTGTTCAGTTGTTATCTGCGGACGAGAGTTATTCGCGGATTTCTTGGCGATTTATACTGGCAGCTATGATATTGTCTTGGGAATGGATTTTCTCGGCACTTTCCACGCTTACATTGATTGTAGAGCAAAGAAAGTGATTTTCCAGATTCCCGTACATCCGGAGTTTGTATTTGCTGGAGGTAGCAGTTCTGTCGGGCAAGCCGAGTTTAGGGATAGGCCGACAAGCGTCGTTCTTTCGTTGATGGAAGTTGATAAGGAGGAAGCACCAACAGTAGTTCGAGAGTTTATGGACGTATTCGAAGATATCTCAGGTTTACCTCCAAAACGAGATGTGGAGTTCGCAATTGATCTTGTCCCTGGTGCAGCGCCAATCTCAAAGGCGTACTATCCGATGGCACCAGTGAAGTTGGAAGAAGTCAAGAAGCAGGTTGGATTTGATGAACCTTTCGCAATTGCTAGAGAAAGGTTGGATTCACAGCAGCAATTCATCCTGGGAAGCTTCAATTCTTCTAGTCAAGAAGAAAGATGGCACAAGGAGGATGTGCATCGATTATCGAGAATTAGATCGGGTAACTATTAAGAACAAGTACCCGATTCCTCGCATTGGCGAATTATTCGAGCAACTTAGTGGCGCGAGGGTATTCTCAAAGCTGGATTTGTGATCCGGATATCATCAAGTTCGAGAAAAATCAGAAGATATTTGCAAAACCGCGTTCCGAACTCGATATGGATATTGCGAGTATTTAGTGATGCCATTCGGAGTCCCGAACGTACCGGCGATATTTATGGACTTGATGAACCGAATCTTTTCACCATTTCTGGACCAGTTTATAGTAGTGTTTATCGATGATATTTTGGTCTATTCGAGGAGCCAAGGAGAGCATGCAGAAAACTTGAAGATCGCGCCACAAACGTTGAGACAAGAAAGATTATATGCGAAGATGAGCAAGTGCGAGTTTTGGCTCGAAGAAGTGATGTTTTTGGGGCATGTTGTATCCGGAGATGGAATCACTGTGGATCCTGAAAAGATTACAGTAGTTCAGGATTGGCCGATTTCGAAGAACGTAGCGGAGATCCGAAGTTTACTTGGACTTGCAAGATATTATAGAAGGTTCATGGAGAATTTCGCTCGTTTAGCTGAACTATTGACCAAGCTAACGCGAAAGGAGATACCATTCGTATGGACGGATAGATATGCATCATCTTTTGAGGCGTTAAAGCAAAGATTGACAACCACTCCTATTTTGACCGTGCCAGATGGTTCTGGAGAGTTAGTTATTCACAGCGACGCATCTGGAAAAGCCTTGGGATGTGTTTTTATGCAGAATGGAAAGGTTATAGCCTACGCATCGAGACAATTGAAGATCCATCAGAAGAACTACCCAACTCATGATTTAGAGCTAGCAGCAGTGATTTTCGTTTTGAAAATTTGGAGACACTACTTATTGGACAAAAGGGTCGAAGTATTCACCGATCACAAAAGCCTAAAGTATGTATTCAAGCAAAAAGAGCTCAACATGAGGCAGCGTAGATGGTTAGAGTTGATGGCTGACTATGATCTCGACCTAAAATACCATCCGGTAAAAGTTAATGTAATGTCGGATGCGCTAAGTCGGTTGCCAGCAATACGATATTAACTGCACAGAAAGAGCTTATCGATGATTTTCGGAGATTCGAGTTGGAGATCATGCTACCGCATTCTTCGGGACAATTGATGCAGCTGCAAGTACAGTCGTCATGATCGATAGCATTAATGTAGCGCAGTCGCACGATCCAAAATTACAGAAGTTTTGAGAATAGGTAGAAGCGGGACTTCGAACGAACTTGTTGATTTATGAAGATGGTTCGTTACGATATGGGAGTCGTTTATGTGTGCCAGAAGGAGATATTCATGATGAAATCATGAAGGAGGCGCATAGTTCCGCATATTTCGTACATCCAGGAGGCACGAAGATGTACCGTGATCTACAACAGCATTTTTGGTGGGAAGGCATGAAAAAGGAGATTGCTCGCTTTGTGTCACGCCCCGCTTCCCAAAATACGAAAACGAGGGATGACTAGGCCAGCCATGCTCCTACGGTCAAGGAATCATCCCGCCGTAGTCACACTTCGGCTTCTAGCATTACATGGTAATCAGTAAATAAAGCGCAGTATTAAAGGAATCACATCACTAATTTATTACATTAAAATTCCATTGTTCACAAAATTACAAATAATAAGAACAATAACTAACCAAGTTCAATATCACGATCACTCTATGGAAAGCAGTAAAGATAGGGAGTACACCAGACTATATCTCTGTGAACTCGAAGGGTAGATCCGTCTCCTGTGCTGGTCCTCCCGCGGAATCTGAGCATGCATACTCAGGTCGTCAGAGCGACACAATAACAATATTATTATAATAAGGTGAAACAGGTAATACTGGAGTATGAACAATGTAAGTAATCACTATGTCACTATATGATGCAGAATATGTTATGTGTCCCTATCGGTCTCTAAGTCATGTTTGAAATCACATAGTGGAAGGAGGATCATGTTTAACAGGAGTCTCGTACATACCCGAGACCACGGCCCACATGCCCGGGACATAACCCTGTCAGCCGGATCGCTAGATCCTATCCTACACGTATCAGTATCATGGTTCGAATGATCATCCTCTAAACACGGTCCCGCTAAATACGATACTCTTTCCACTTTGATTTCCCCTTTTTCCCCAGGTTTACACTATTTATGATCTTGATCTAGTTGTGTACAAGTATACCAATGGCACGGTTTTTATCACTGTTCACTGTATCAATCACTGTCACGAATATTCACTTTCCATTGGTGTACTCGTCACTCCTAAACCAATATCTATCACGCACGATAATGCAATGTCCACACGTACTAACACAGAATATATGGCAAGGGTATGATATATGTATTGTATGCTACCAATAAGCTCTGTATGTTATGAATCAACATGCATGTCACTAACTAAAATAATTTGCATAAATTAATATGTTAAGAATTCAGTAAAATGATACAAGGTAATTAGAACACTCAGTCAGTAATTCATCAAAATTTGTTTCAGTTCAATCGGGATTCCGGTTTTCAAGATATAGCTATTTCATTTTAAGTGCTCGCGGCTGGAAATTCAGTTTCAGAACTGAACGTCCGTTTCGCGACACGAATTGCGCCCAGTTGGGCTCAGAATTTAGCGATGTCACAGTTAAATGAAATCTAGGGTTCTCGATAAAGTACTCAACGCAATAGACGGATCCTCAATCGCATCTGTACGTTGAAAGTTATACACAGTTTAACCTCAGGGTGTCATTTCAGAATCTGTTCTGGACAGTTATACGTTCTTCCCTTTTAAATACAGTTTAAAATAGTAAATGGCGATGAAACGGAATGGAACCACCTGTTCTATTTAGCTAACAGAATTATCTTTAATCTACTGTAGAGTTCCGTAACGTACGACTTCAGGAAACACAGTAATACAGGTCTTGGGACAGAACACAATAATCAGAAACGCTCTGGACTGCAGTCCAGAGTCGCTTTCCGATCCAATTATCATCACGGTTACAGAACAGAAATCATTAGAATTTTACATCGGGTTAAAGATCGTCGAGTTGGCTTCGATTTAAGCCCTCGAACGCATCTTTCCAGCATATATGTAATTTACGATAATTTTATTCATTTTCAGATACGAGAAAATATTAGTTTTAACGGCATATTTGGGGGTATCGATTTTTGTCACTAACAATCGTATTTTCCAGCGAGATTCATACACGATATTCATCATCGTATGGGCCAACAGAAAATATTAGTCTCCGCCAAAATAAACAATCACTTCCATTGGGATCTAGCATCGAGCACTTAGGTCACGATATACATCGGTAATCGGTAAGTTTAATAACTATGTGATTTATGTTTGTAACACCACTAAATTAGCATGAAGCAAGTAAATACTTTCCTGGAAACGTCTCGGGGTCGCAAGGCAGCAACGTCGTCACGAACGCGTGATATACGCCGTGGAACCGATTCGCGCGAGCTTGGATCGAGATGCGGATCTCGCGTCGGGGTTGTCCGGAGTCGTTGCACAGTCACTGGACGTTGAGGGGTGTTTGAAGATCCTCTGCGAGTGTATTGGAGTTGCCGACGATCGACAACGTCGCTCCGGCAACGAGCACAGTGGAGTTCACAGTGAGGGAAACTGTTTGAAAAATGGATTTTGGAATTTTGAAGAGGGGGATAGGTTGAGCAGTGGGGCTGGGGATTGTTGTGATGGCGATGATGTTGAGGAGGTCTTAGGGAGATCGGCGATGTGATGGGGAGTTCACCTGCGTCGAGGGGTGTAAGGTGGCCGAGCTTGGTTGCAGTGGGTCGGTGTGTAGGGAAAGTGGGTGTGAAGGGATGCTCAAGTCGTTGGAGGTGTGAAATCGTAGAGGGAGAAGGTTGGTGGATGAGTGGCTGTCGTCGTGGGTCGAGCGAAGTGGTGGGATGATCGCCGGCGGCAATGGTTTCGAGGGAAAAAATTGGGTGTTCGGTGGGTATTTTGGAGGATGAAAAGAGTTAGTGATTTTTGAAACGAGGAAGGAGAGAGAGAGATGAGGGTGTGAAAAGAAACGTCGGGGCAACGTCTCTGCGAGGGCGTGGGCTGCGGCGGGGGAAGGGGATCGCGAGCGGGAAATGAGGGAATGTTACCGTTGGGGAGAGGGGGAAGATGAACAGAAGGGGTCGGGTCGGGTCTGGTGCGGGCGGGCCAAGGAAGTGGGAAAAATGGGCTGGGCTCGTCAAAATAATTCTTTAAAAAAATGAAATGGGCTGAGGATAAATAAAGGGAAAGGGCCGGGGATAAAACCAAAGGGTTTATAAAAAGAAAAATGTGTGTGGGCTGAGTGATGGCGAGTGGGCTAGGGAAAGAAAATTGGCCGGGGATTTTCATATAGAATTTACTAAGGAAAATTTTAGTGAGCTGAAATAAGGTCTAGGGTTTTAAATAACGGGTTAAAGTAAGGTTGGGCTTTAAATTTAAAATGTTTTGCTTGTTTTAGTCTTGGGTACTAATTTAGTTTGGCTTTTAGGGTTTGAACTATGATTTCAAAAGAGTTGGAAAAAATAAGGCTTAAATATCAAGCTTAACAACCAATAAAAAATTACGAAGGAAAGAAAAAGGAAATCACTAGAATTCAGAAAATAGAAAACTTTATTTAGAATGGAAACGGGGATTTACACTTTGTAGCAAAGTGCTTGGTGTGTCAGCAAGTCAAGGTTGAACATTAAAGTATGGCTGGTTTGTTGCAACCATTTCCGATTCCTCAGTGGAAGTGGGAACATAAAACCATGGATTTTGTGATAGCTTTACCGCGAAGTCCAAAGGGTAACAATGCAGTTTGGGTGATTGTTGATCAATTGACCAAGGCAGCTCATTTCATACCATTTCAAGTTGGTCAGTCGATGGAAGCATTAGCAGAGCGGTACATACAGAAGATTGTGAGATTGCATGGGGTACCTGTGAGCATCATTTCCGATCGTGATACCCAATTCTTATTGCACTTCTGGAGGAGTTTACATGAAAGTTTGGGACTCGATTGAAGTTTAGCACCGCTTATCATCCTCAGACATATGGCCAGTCAGAAAGAACGATCCAAATTCTTGAAGATATCTCCGACTAGTGGAGTGATTCGTTTTGGGAGTCGAAGCAAGCTTAGTCTACGATTCGTAAGGCCTTTCGATATTATTGAGCGCGTTAGAGAGTAGCTTATCGATTAGCTTTACCACCATCTTTGGCAAGTGTTCATGACGTGTTTCTTGTATCCAAACTCCGTAAGTATGTTCGAGATGAGACGCACGTGCTAGATCATTCGGAGCTGACTGTAAGGGAGGACTTGACATATGAAGAACGACCGATGTTGATTGTTGATCGAAGAGAAAAAGTTCTCAAGAACAAGATTATTCCTCTCGTACTTGTTTCATGGGGTAATCGCTCGCACGAAGAATCGACTTGGGAACGAGAAGACAAGATTCGAAAGAAGTTTCCATACCTCTTCTAGTAGATTCATGTTTGTTTGTCCTTTCTTTTTCCGGAAATTTCGAGGACAAAATTCTTTTTGTAATTAGGTATAATGTAACACCCTAGTTCAGTTATACCATGCTCGTGTTAATTATTTTATCTTGTGACTATTTCTTGATTTTTATTGTTTTGGGTACAGATAGTGCTTGGTATTCGATTCGACCCGCATGATTGAAACCCGTCTGGGTTCCTGTTTATATGTTATCCCTGCTAGATCTGAGGTTCCGTGCACATATATTCTGTTTACTTGCATTTTATCTGACATCTGCATTTTTTAATAATATAATTATAATCAAATAATATATTTTAAAAATATCTAGCATGGCCTGCATCATACCCCTGACCCTGTGGTGGTATCCGTACATCGCGTTCTCGTTCCGTTTAGTGAAACAGACTCATTTGGATCGCTGCGTACACGTTACGGGTATCCGTTCTTGGGGGTATGCATTTTCTTTAACTTGAAATCATTTTATGATTTTGGTTGATACGTATAGTATTCGTATTTTAAAACCAGAATTTTAGACACAACTCGGGCGTATTTTGAAGTAAGTTTGTATTAACCAGAAAACTCAAATCTAACTAATATTATATTCCTTCCATATTAAACTGCCTAAGAAAGTATATTCTATATCTTTATAAATAAATGCTAATCTAAGAGATTCTTTCTCTCTCTTACTATTTTCTATAATTAATTATTTATATTCTTAATCTAAAACCCATACTACTCACACCCATCACCCATTCTGTCTCTCACTTTTATTATTACTCCTTTTAAAATTTAAAACCCATAACACCCCCCATGTTCTCCTCTCTCTCCTTCCATATAATACTATATATATATATTTCCACCCCCAAAATAAATCCCACGTTCCCCAAAAACCCACGTCCTCATCTTCCCCACTTCTCCTGCTTTCGCCTTTCTCCTCGCGAAGCCAAACCCACGCCCTCGCGTGACCCTCGCCACTTCTACCCTTGTCGGCACCTCATCTCCCCGCTCACGTCTCTCTCATCTTTTCCCCGAGCTCCATCCCCGACGACGAGACCCACCACAACAAACCCCGAAGAACCCGACCTCGCCTATACCTTGCCGTCGACCTTCTCGCCACGTCGCCGTCATCAGTATCTCCTCCACGCCCTCGCCACCACCTCTTCTTCCCCCTCTCCCCTTCTTACCGACGAGAAGATCCCCGACCTCGACTTCACCCGAGAACCCGCTGGAAACCATCCTGTGTTCCCTGCACATCCCATCGCCTGCGCTTCGTTGCCGTCAGAGCATCGCCACCCCTGCACCCGACCTCGTCGCCGACGAGTTGAGCCCTTTGCAAACCGCAGCACCCGGCACCTCCGCACCACAGCACCCATGCCACTGCAGGTCGCTGCCCGTGCCATCGCCGACGAGCCCAGCCGCACTCGAACTCGTCACTGTCATCGAGATAGTTGCCACCGCCATCATCGCTGTCACAGTGCTGCCGCCGTCTCCAAGCAAGAGAAAACCCATCTCTTTTTATTTCATGCTATTTTAATATCTAGGCTAGATAATAATATTAGATTATTTTGTAGTGTAAATATATGTGATATCGACCGATTATTAAACCATGCCCTAGTATTCGATGCGAACTATAATCTAAAACATATCTCGTTATGGCGGAACCTGTGATAGTTAGGCCCTTTATTGATTTCGAATACCGTGTAGGAATTTGGGTGCAAAATACTGTATTTTTAATCATGTAAAGTCGCCTCTAAAAGGCGACACAAAATCTGAACCTTACCGCGCATGTTACCTTATTAAAATCGTTGTAAATTAAATACCGCTTGGAACATAACGTTCTATGGCTAATATCGAAGACGACTCGATATCCTAAAACCATCTATAGTTTAATTCTCGACGTTTATAGATTTCTGTAACGATAATTGACTGCGAATGCGGCACTGGACTGCAGTCCGGGGCAGCATTTCGTTTGAATACCTGACTTTGAACACCTGTACGCCCCTGTTTTAAACTGAAAATGCTCGGAGCCACATATGTCCGCGTAGATAATTTTGTTAGCTAACTCATTAATCTAGTCCCTTGCGGTTTCACCGTCGTTTGATATTAAATTTATATTTTAGAGTGTCGCTGCGTTCTGCAGTTTCTGCAGTAATGTTCCTTACACCGTCATATTAAACAGAACATAACTTCTAATACAGAAATGATAATGATAATCCGTTTGATGCATTGGAAACTTAACTGATAGAATTATATTTCATTCAACTGGGGCAACACCTGAATCTGAACACAATCACTGACAAAACGCACGTGAAGTTGGGATTTCGGTTCTGAAACTAGAATTCCAGCAATCGGTCGCTACCTTAAAATGATGATAATTCCCTAACCTGAATTCCGATTCAGATGAAATAAATTTTACTGTTTATGTAATCAAGTGTGCTTCGTACGTCCTTTATATCATTTTGGTCGATTCTATACGTGTGATTTATCGTAAATTTGCAAGTTATATGGCATTGGTCGTCATTGAAATAATGAATATCTGTTCAGTGCATTTCTGTTTATTTTTCGTGTTTGCTTTATACCTGCTGCATAGTGATCATTCACGTCGAAATCTAGCGACTGATTTTCATTGTCGATATATTAGTGTTTGTAATTGTGTTGTGACAAATACGACAATGATACTGATAAGTGGAAAAGTGATTGAAAGTGACAGCGATACGTATTTGTTCACAACCCATCGAATATATGAATGCATATTATAACCTGGGAAATGGGGAAATTAAGGTAGAATTGAACTCGTATTTAGCGAGATACAGTGATTTAGAGGATGATCATTCGCTATTGGTGATATACATATATATACATTAGGTCGTGGACCTAGCGGCACGGCTGACAGGGTTATGTCCCGGGCACAGCGGACTGTAGTCTCGGGCATGCACGAGACCCTTGTTAAACACGAGCATCCTTTCCACCAAATGATTTCATTGACTTAGTGACCGATAAGTAGTGACATGCACATTGCCAGTTTATTGACATGATACCCATATTGCACTATTAATATTCAATTGATATTTATTATACTCATGTTCTGCATTTGTTGTACTTCTCATGTTCAATAATATTGCATACCCATTATATATATATTTATTGCTATATGTGTCGTCCTGACGACCTGAGTGTGCATGCTCAGAGGACCAGATAGATCCAGCTCAGGAGCAGGACCTGTCATTCGAGACCGCGGAGGTCTAGACTGCATCATCAGCGCCATTTCTTTTGCTCCCAGCATTTTGTATTTCGTTGGTTAGTTTTTATTCTGCAAAATAAATGTATTTCGAACTCTTTTATTGCAATGCAATAAAGTTGTGAACCGTGATTTTCCTTTACTCTAGTACTGTTTACTGATTACCATGTAATGCTAGAAGCTGAAGTGAGACTACGGTGGGATTACTCCCTGACCGTAGGAGTATGGCTGGCCTAGTCACCCCTTGTATTCCTTATTTTAGTAAGCGGGGCGTGACAAGACGAGACCCGCGACATAACTATACCAAGAAGTAGACTTTTCTTAATACAGTTACACTAAGCGTATAGTAATGCAGGAGTATACAAAAAAAGTGAAATAAAAATAACTTTATTCATTAGCTAACATTTATTACAAGCTAGTTTCACATCAAGAGTTTTATTACATCAAATGGCAAGCCCTAAAACAGATGGATGAAAGAAAAGAAAATAAGAGAACGTAAGTCCTAATTGTAGGTAGTCCCGAGGAGAGCGTTGCCTTCTTTCTCAGATTCGATTTCGATCACGTCTTCTTCCAGCTTCGATGGACATTTCGGGAAAGAGAAGGGAAAAAGAGAGAAATGTCCGTCAGCAAGATAAACTCGAGTAGGATTCCTCAAGATAGAATAAGTGGGATAAAACAAATTAAAGATATGATAACAGCCGCATATGTTAATGTGAGCATGTGTAAAAGGGTGTTTCATGTAGGTTAAGTAAGAGAAAGGTAAGTAAAGTGTACATGATAAATGATATCATATGTGTAATGGTAAAGCATATCAAGTATTGACTAAGCATTGTGCATGTACTAGTTTTGTTATATATATATATATATATATATATATATATATATATATATGAGAATAATGGAGGAAAGATGCCATAGGAGGGAATTTCCTCCTATGGCATCGGAAAAATACCTCCTCCTTCATTGTTTTCGACGATCGGCACCCACCATCTTCATCATTATCATCTAAGATGTGGGTACACCAAATTTCATGTGATTTTACAACTTTTTCACCGTTGATTTAGCAATGTAAAAAGTTCTATTGTCGGTAAACCGTTAATTTTGAACCCACTAAATCAACGGTGAAAAAGTTGTAGAATCACATGAAATTTGGTATACCCATATCTTAGATAATAACGATGAAGATAGTGGGTGCCGATCGTCGGAAAAAATGAAGGAGGGTGTATTTTTTCGACGCCATAAGAAGAAATTCCCTCCTATGGCCTCTTTCCTCCATTATTCTCTCTCTCTCTTTCTATATATATATATATATATATATATATATATATATAATGAAAATACCCTTGGTTAGAGGCCCACCCTTCTTTTTTCTAGGAAAAAAGAAAAAAACGAGAAAAATCCTCACCTCTTAAGCCTTCCACATCATCTCTTTCATCCCTCAAGCCCTCCACCTCATCCCTCCCCTCTTTTTAAAATAAATAAATAAATAAGATTCTAGGACCCTCCACGTTTCTCCCTTTCCTTCTCAATTTTTTTAAACACGTGCAACGCACGTGCATATATATATATATATATATATATATATATATATATATATATATATATAATGCAAATACCCTTGGTTAGAGGTCCACCCTTCTTCTTTTTTCTAGAATAAAAGAGAAAAATCCTCACCTTCCAAGCCCTCCACATCATCCCTCTCACCTCTCAAGCCCTCCACCTCATCCCTTCCCTCTTTTCAAAATAAATAAATAAATAAGATTCTAGATCCCTCCACGTTTCTCCCTTTCCTTCTCAATTTTTTTTAAACATGTGCAACGCATGTGCGCGCGCGCGCGCGCGCGCACACACACACACACACACATATATATATATATATATATAATGTAAATATCTTTGAGTAAAGGTCCACCCTTCTCCTTTTTTCTAGAAAAAATGAGAAAAATCCTCACCCCTCAAGCCCTCCAGATCATCTCTCTCACCTCTCAAGCCCTCCACATCATCTCTCTCTCTTCTAAAAAACAATTAATTATTTATCTAGAACCTTCCATATCATCTCTCCAAATATATATTTGTCTCTTTTATATACATCTAGAACCTTCCATATCATCTCTTCATATATATATATAATGCAAATACCGTTGGTTAGCGATCCACCCATCTCCTTTTTCAAGAAAAATAGAAAAAATGAGAAAAATTCTCACCTCTCAAACCCTCCACATCATCTATCTCACCTCTCAAGCCCTCCACATCATATCTCTCTCTCTCTTCTAAAAACCAATTAATTATTTATCTAAAACCTTTCAAATCACCTCTCCAAATATATATATTTATCACTTCTATATACATCTAGAATCTTTCATATCATCTCACTTCTCATTTTTTCTAGAAAAATAGAAAAAATGAGAAAAATCCTCACCTCTCAAACCCTCCATATCATCTCTCTCACATCTCAAGCACTCCACATCATCTCTCTCTCTCTCTCTCTTCTAAAAAACAATTAATTATTTATCTAGAACCTTCCTTATCATCTCTCTAAATATATATATTTATCACTTCTATATGCATCTAGAACCTTACACACACACACACATATATATATTCTCTATATATAATGCAAATACTCTTGGTTAGAGTTCCACCATTCTCCTTTTTTCTTGAAAAATAGAAAAAATGAGAAAAATCCTCACCTCTTAAGCCCTCCACATCATCTCTCTCACCTCTCAATCCCTCCACTTCATCCCCCCCTTTTTTAAGAATAAATAAATAAATAAGACTCTAAAACCCTCTACATCATCTCTCTTACTTCTCAAGCCCTCCACCTCATCCCTCCCCTTTTTTAAAAATAAAAAACAATTAATTATTTATCTAGAACTTTCTATATTATCTCTCTCAATATATATATATATATATATATATATATATATATATATATATATATATATATATATATATAATGCAAATAGGGGTTGGTTAGAGGACCCTCTCTCAATTTTTTTAAAAAAATAAATAAGACTCAAGAACCCTCCATATTTCTCTCCCTCTTCTTAAATTTTTTAAACTAACACGTGCAACGCACGTGCATAAATTCTAGTTATATATAATGCAAATACCCATGATTAGAGGTTCACCCTTCTCCTTTTTTCTAGAAAAAAAGAAGAGAAAAAAGAAAAAAATCCCCAACTCTCAAGCCCTCCACATCATCTCTCAAGCCCTCCACAATATCTCTCTCATCTCTTAAACCCTCCACATCATCTCTTTCTTTCTCCCAAAAAATAATTAATTGTTTATCTAGAACCCTCCACACCATCATTCCCTTTTTACAAAAAAGAAATAAGTAAAACTCTAGGACCCTCCACATCTCTCTATACCTCTTCTCTCTTCTCAAAATTTTTTAAACTAACACATGCAATGCACGTGCATAAATTCTAGTATATATATATATATATATATATATATATATATATATATATATATATAGAGAGAGAGAGAGAGAGAGAGAGAGAGAGATCCACCCTTCTCTTTTTTTCTGGAAAAATAGAAAAAATGAGAAAAATTCTTACCTCTCAAGCCCCCACATCATCTCTCTCACCTCTCAAACCTTCCACTTCATCCCTCTCCATTATTTAAAATAAATAAATAGCTAAGATTCTAGAACATTCCACATTTCTCTCTTTTCTCTTCTCAAAATTTTTAAAAACACGTGCAACGCACGTGCATAAATTATAGTATATATAATGCATATACTCTTGGTTATCTCTATATATAATGCAAATACCATTGGTTAGAGATCCACCCTTCTCCTTTTTTCTAGAAAAAAAGAAAAAATGAGAAAAATCCCCTCCTCTCAAGCCCTCCATACCATCTCTCCCACCTCTCAAGTACTTCACATCATCTCTCTCTCTCAAAAACAATTAAAAAAACAATTAATTGTTTATCTAGAACCTTTCATATCATCTCTCCCAATATATATATAATTTCTTCTATATATAATGCAAATACCCTTTGCATAGAGGTCCACCGCACTCCCTTTTTTTCTAGAAAAAGGAGAAAAACCCTATATTCTCAGACCTCCACATCATCAAAAAGACCTCCACATAATCTAGAAACATCCACATCTCTCTCTTTTCTCCGAAAAAAATTAATTTTTTAATTATTATCAAAGAAACCTCCACATCTCTCTTTTTTCCATAAAAATCAAATGTTTAATTAACACGTGCAATGCACGTGCATTAATTCTAGTATATGTGTGTGTGTGTGTGTGTGTGTGTGTGTTTGTATCAAATGGGAATTCTACCGAAACTTTACTCCTTAATTCCGCGGCTTAAGCCTAATTATAATTGGTGCAGCTTGGGGCAGTTTTGATCCAAGCGGAAAAGCCTTTCAAAACTATGGATGGGAGGGTATTTAAAAAGAAACGATGAAAGACATGTATTGATAATTTAGTAGTGGAAATACAGAAGGAACTCATGGAAGTGAAATTTCATGTTTTTTGTCCTTAATTACTTTAGCTATCAATCCCGTACAATCCCCATAGGCTACCGGTTGGGTGGGGACAAAATGACGACCAGGACATGTATTTTTTAGTCCAGTTTTGCAACCAATCACTATTCCCATGGTCTATAGAATCTATGCTGGTAAGGAAACTATTTTTCATTCTATTATACAAAATATATTTTTAAAAATATAGACAACATTACTCCAATATTTAAAAGCCTAACATTGATTTATTAAATAGCACTATAAAGCCAAAAATTATTAGTTGCGCATCCGGACAAGAGAGAGAAGATATGGAGAATTTCATGCACCGTTCGGACGGCTTGATGGGGATCATAATGTTCTCATAACCGGACACATATGGCCGGCACACCAAGTATTTTTCTGTCTCATCAAACCTCCAAAGTCATAATAAAAAATTTACCGATATGTTTTTATATTCTAATGACAAGTTTTCAGCTCCTTTTAAGCATAATACTTGCATAAATTTTCTCGAGCTTGAATGCCTCTTAAAGTGTGTGGGAAGAGGATTAAAGTCGTGATGGAGTTAGGGTTGGGAGTTGAAGAATTTGTGAGTTGATGCTATATTATGAGAAGAAAGAAGACCCATATTATATGTAGTATAAATTAGTGTAGGCTTAGTTTGTTAAGCCAGTCGTAACATCCAATTCCTGGTTACATTAGGACACCTTATTCTTAATAATTAATTACTTTATTAATTATTTATTTATTTTGACTGAAACATATTCTTAATATCTGTTTTATAGGACGAGGAAGAGAGAGAGAGAGAGAGAGGGTCACAATCCGAATTTGGAAACGTGATTGGCTCTTAAATCACGCAACGTCTAGAGACGTAACGTAATTCAAGTAAGCCAAAAATCCTAGAATCTAAACCGTGAAATGAATAGAGTGATAAAAATACTTGTTTTAAAAAGGTTGATTTTTAACAAAATAGAGCTACATCGAAATCTTTTAAAAGCATCAAATTTTCTGAAAATTTCGGCAGAGTCTCCTTTGTAAAAACTGGTCCCAAAACGATACATTCAAGAATATCTATAAACAATAATAAAAAGACATCCCCAAACGGAAGCTAGCTCTTCACCGAATGACGGAACAAAACCACATGCAAGATACATCATAATAATGTGAAAGACCATATAAAAAGCAAGAACTAAGAAAGCATAAAAATCGGCTCACACGAGCTCGACACCAGATAACAAATAATACAAGTCTCACAGTCTCGTAGTCTAAGTCAATATACAAATGGTAGATGGAGTGTACTATATACAAAAGTAAATATACATGGTGTGAACAAAGAATATCCTCACAAAACCCATCTACAAGCATCGCTTCCAAAAGTCGAAGCCAAGCGAAGCAGAAGAAGAAGCGGTGCGTCCGCCGTGACTATGCTGACGGGGCAGTCCTGCAAGACACTGTGGCACAACGGGGGTGAGTTGCCAACTCGTGAGTAGTAAGTAATATCTAATGAGACAATCGCATGTATGCACGCAAATGCGTCGAAAAACTATATGTAAAGTATGATGCGATGTACTAATATGAATGTGATATGAATAAATGATCAAGCGTGAAATCTGGGTACAACCTGATATGAGAAAGACCAAGTTTTATTTTAGTAGATTTTCGATATGGTAAAACCAAAATATCATCAATAGAAAGACAGAATCCCGTGTCAAGTATCGACACTCAATATATCAATATGTCGGGTGCTGTCTCTCGGATCGGTCTTCAAATCTGTCAAATCACACGACTCCGGTCGGTATCCTCCGGGCCAATAATCACCGGTACGTAGTGCTCATCTGCCAGGCTCAATGTCTCTCTATACGATCTTCTTGCCCCGGGGTACCTCACCAGGTCCACCATGTACCCGCAGACGGTGTCTCCTCTCTCCTCGAATCGAGTATATGTACATACGTGGCTCAAGAACCGAGAAAACTCATGGTGGATGCCACACACCACATCATGAGAAAACCGCAAATTTCTATTTTAAATGGTCATAAGTTTATAAAAGTCTCTTTTGCGGTTTTTCCCAAATCCAGAAATCTCATGAATACGGAAATCTCCAAAAAAAGAATCACAATATATGCATATGTTGATGATAGTGAATGTCCGTGATATCAATATGATGCAATGAAATGCATGACTTGAAGACTACATATCAATAATGATGCAATGCTCAAATACCGATTATTAAGCAAGTTCTATAGTGTTCGTGACATAGCAATTACCAATGGCGTGTGTGTTCGCATAACATAGTGCACGTGCGGCATGAACCATTGGTAGGGTGTAAGTGTCATGGGAGATGATATCAATGTGCATGAGGATGCATATGAGATATGAATATGATATACGCATATGAAAACACGAATTATATACATAAATCTTAGCTATCGGGCGCTTTACGCCATCCAAGCGATTTCCCCTATAGATGTAACATTTACTCACCGGAGCGTCTCGGCTAATCGAATTCGACCACCGCCTTTCCTTTCCTTGCCGCGTCCGACGTCTCCACAACCGATCTTAGAATCGCAGAAATAATACATATAAGACTAAACATCCGATATATCGCGAAGACAGAATGGTACGAAAGATCTAACGCCACAAGCTAAACACTTGTGCACTTAGTGCATAAAACGTGTGCGACAACGTCCAAAACCATCCCGATTGGCTGTTTTCATAAAAAACGCCAAGCCTAGAATCGAATCGTGCGTATCGTACATTAAAAAAACACTTAAAAGAGGCAAAATGATCCCAGATTTTATCTGCAGATGAACTAGGAAAAACGAAGTGTACCAAATACCCTAGAAGACTCACAGAGAACTGTCTTCAAAACCCCAACACCCAATTCTACACGAAGGCCGGCGGCGCCGGGAAAATCACCAATCTCACCGGTCGAACAGAGTGGGTTTGGGTCCGGGTTTCTAGGGTAAGCTCAGGGTTCAAATATCATGCAACTGTATTCTTAGATTAAATTGTAGAAAAATGAAACGATAGAATATCACTGAGAACATAAAACTTAACTAAAAACTGTTTTTTAAACACTAATTTGGAACAATATGGTATTTTAGTGCAAGTAGTTAGATTAATAAGACTATTAGGTACCGATCTATTCTTAACTACTCTAATAATCCATAAAAACCTTAAACATATCCTAACCCTCTCTTAAAAAACTGAACTTGCATTAAAAACTACTTAAACACCTAATTAAGACTAATTAAAACAAGGATTAGTGAAACATATAAAAACTTGGTTTTATACCTCAAGTATTAGTAGAAAGAGACCCTATGTAACACCCTAGTTTATTTATACCAATTCCAGTTCTCGTATTTTCTTAATTGTGGTATTTTCCCGATTTATCGTGTGTTGGGTGCGAATAGTATTTTACATTTTTTCATTGCATTCGATCCGACCCGCTTGCTTGAGACTTATTTGATTCATATTTATGAATTATCTTGACTTGTTACATAGACATTTGCATTTTCATGAATACTGCATACTGGCATTTTATCTGGCATTATATCTTTTAGAATATAACATTTTAAGTCACGTAAAATATTTTAAAAATACATAACATGGTCTGCATGATATCCCTAACCCGTTGGTAGCATCCGCGCATCTTGTTCTCGTCTCGTTCAGTGAAACGGACGTATTTGGAAGGCTACGCGCACGTACGTGCATCCGTTCTTGGGGGTATGCATTTTCATTACCCGATCTTTCATTTTTAAATTTGGCCGTCGCATATGTTTTTCATATTTTAAATTTGAAATTTTAGACCCAACCCGGGCGCGTTTTGAAATATTTTGTATACCGCCAAAATTCAATTATTTAAATATTTAAAATTTCGTTTAACTATTCAAAATTCCTTTAACAGTTCAAACTTCTAACAGAAAATAAATTTAAAACTAAAATAATATTTTCCTAACCAATTATAACAAACTTTATATCCCTTTCTCTCTCTCTTTCTTTTCTCTCTCCCTCTCTCTATCTCGCAGTCACTCTCTCTCTCCCCCACTAAAATCCAAATTCATCTCTCCTCCTCTCTCTCTCTCCTCTCGCTCTCTCTCTATCTCTCTCCTCTCGCTTCTCACTCTCTCTCCTCTCACGATTTCTGTAGCATCCTTTGATCGCGTCACCTCCCTTCTGTTAGGATCACCTCCCTCAACAACTCCATATTCTTCTCATCTTCCTCCTCCTATATAACCCCGAGCTCCCATCTTCACAACCCATCAACCCCTCTGCATTCCTCAAACCCTAACCCTATAAACCTCATTGCCTCCTCATCCTCACCTCAACAGAACCTCATCTCCTCCTCCTTGCCATCTCATTCGTCATCCCCCGAACCCCTGCACACACCTTGCACCCAACAAACCCACCTGCACCACCACTCGTCGCCGACGACTCCTCGCCGTCGCCATCTCTACCACCTTTCCTCTCCCTCTCCTCTGCATTGATCTCCTACGCCAACCCAACAACACCGAGCCTAACCCTACACCCCAGTGAACACACAGCCGACCCAAACCCTAACCTAACCAACAGAACCCTCTTCGCTGGAGCTCCGTTCATCGCCGTCGACACCCTCACACCTCCTCTCTGCAACCACAGTAAGCTTTCTCTTCTTCCTCTTCTCCTTCTTCTCTCTTCTTCCTCCTCCTTCCTTCTTTCTTTTTTCTTTTCATTTCTTGATTCTTGAATGTTGTAATCTCGTAGTTCGCCGGAGCCGGGATCGACACCGACGATCCAGACGATCCTGACCACGTACCTGACTTGCGTGATCACCCTCGTGCGTTATTTGGAACCGTTTTCGCCGACGTATGACGTTCCGTACACATCCGTTCTTGTTCCGTCTAGGCAAGTTAACCTTGCTACATGCTATACTACTACAACCTATGCCTATTTAAATGATAACACCCCATAATGATTATTTATGCACCCCATGTTTAGTTTTACAGCTTTTCGATGTTCCGTTTGCATCCATTCATATCATTTCAGATCTAGGTCATGAAAACTTATCTTGTTACATACTATACTATCATATACTGCACCCAATGGAATATTTACATCAAATATTGCTTAGTTGTACATCCCACATTACCATTTTTCAGTTTTACTGTTTTGGGATACCCGTTTGCATCCATATCATTTAAAATATATATAACTTCATTTATAGATCACATTAATTCATATTATTATTGTATTAACACCCCATGTTTAATAAGTGCATCCTAATTAGTATGGGAACTATAAATGTAACCCTAATCGATAATTGTGCATCCATATCATTGATTTTATATCAATTTGCATACCATGTCACATTATATCATTTTATTCTTATATCAGTACTCCATACTTGATTTTGTGCACCCATACTTATTACAGTTTGATCATGAGCACCCACTTGATACTTGTATCCTACTTGCCATAATCAGATACACTATTACTTGACCTGACTTGACACCTGTGCACTACCTGACATGACCTGATGTATCACAGCCTGACTTGATACCGATCTTGTTACTAATGCCGACAATCTTGACCTGTTGTCCCTATGGACATTTCCTGTTGTCTATTCAGACAAACCTGTACCTTCTTGATCCCATGTTGGTATTAGCTCCAGATTTATCAATACCCGACTTGAACACATAACTTGGGGGTATGGGAAAATCAATGATGAAACCTGACCTGTAACTCGACAGTTCGATGCCTTTACCGATCAGTCTTACGGGCTAGGCCACCCCCGGAATGATGCTGCTGACATCATTCGTCTTTATATACTACCTTTTACTGCCTAGCGGCACGTCTCAGATTCAGCCCGGGAGTCTTTGACCGTGGCCCCGGGCACGCACGGGATACTATTGAGTTACATCGACGATTCATTAAATTGATTTCAAGGACTTGAGAGTAGTTAACCCAGTAGACCAGTTTAGATTACTCACTGCACGTCACCTGTGCCTTTATCCTTCACTGCCCTTATTTATGTTACTGTTATACCTTATTTACCGTCCATACTCGTACCTGCATGTCTTGCTACTCCTTGATTTTATTATTGTTGATATTATGACGCACTGACGTCTGGGTTTTGCATGGCCCAGATCCTTTACCTTTGCTGCAGGCCGAGCAGGAGTATTTCAGTCAACAGGCCGAGCAGTGAAGACCTGTTATTAGTTTAGTTTAGTTTCATTTCGGTATTTTCATTCCTGATGTGAGCCCGCATTATGGGACGTACATTCCAGTTTATTATTGTATTGGATCTTTTTGCTTCCGCATTATTTTATTCTTGACTCGTTATTCTGGATCATGGACATGTATTAGATAGTTGTTTATTATTTCTAGTGTTCTTGATATCTCTAAACAGCCTTAATGTGACTGTGGAAGGATCTTTCCTATCCACAGGTAGCATGGTTGGCTCTGTCACATGCCTATCTTAGCGGACTCTGGGAAGCGGGGCGTGACAGGGTTTCTTTGGTATCAGAGCCATAGGATCTAGGTTAATCGGGTTTGATTCTTTTGTAGTTGGGTATTGGACCCAATACACGAATCAGAATACTCGTGATTAAGAACATGTCTTGCCACATCGTTATCGTGATTCTTGAATCATATCTTTTCCTTGACCCTTGTCTTGACGATATGCAAACAACTTTGCATCTCGATTTGAAACCTTTTGGTTCCCTATTTGTTCTCTCTATTCTGATGCTAGGATTTGGGCGACTTGAACTGAGTTACGGTATTGTAACTATGAACTGCAGCATGGTTACAATGCGGTATTCTATTTAAGTAACTTGGAGTTCTAGTTTTGATTCATATCCTTGATTCATCATCACAAGTTTTGAATCTTGTTTATCATACTAATCCTCGTTGGTGTCTTGGTTGCAGGATCATGGAAGCCAGGAATCTACGATCGTATCAGAGTCGTATGGATGACGCCACTTTGCTTGGAGTAATTCGTGACTTGCTAGAGGACCACAAGCAGCAGACCGAGCAGAAGCCGGCGCTCGCACCAAACCAAACGCCCGTACGTAGAGGTATTCCGGTGAACCGACGTGGCATAGCACCAATGAAGAAAACAGTCGTTGCTGATCGGAGAAGGAGCGTGATTTGTGACTTTTGCCATTTACCTGGACATGTGCAAAGGGTGTGTCGGAGGAAGCTTGGACTCTGTTTAAATTGTGGATCGGAGGATCACACTATCAATGCTTGTCCGTCAAAGCTTCATAAGAAAGAAGATGTTCAGAGGCCAGTTTTGCCCAAGCAAAAAGGAATGGGGTTATGCGATTACTGCCAACGACTGGGTCACTATCGAAGGGATTGTCGTATGAGGCTTGGACTTTGTTTTGTTTGCGGATCATCTGATCACATCATTGATACTTGTCCGTCAAAGCTAAGTTTGAAGGAAGATACTCAGAAGCCACCGCAAAAGCAGTTTCAGGAGCAGAAGCAGTTGACTCAGGGACCCAATCAAGCTCGAGCATTTACCCTGACGGCTGAAGAAGACAAGGCTTTAGAGGAAGTCGTTTCAGGTATCCTACTTGTTCATGGTTTTCTCGCATTAGCGTTATTCGATTCTAGTGCATCCCATTGATTTATGTCATCCAAGTTTAATACTACACACTCGATTACTTGCACGACCCTGTCTAGTTATTGGGACATACACACCGGGAATGGGAAAATCATAGCTAGTAGAGAATGTAACGATTGTTCTGTAGCTATTTACGGACGGGAGTTATTCGCAGATTTCTTGATAATTGATACCGGTAGTTATGAAGTCATCTTGGGAATGGATTTTCTTGGCACTTTCCACGCTCACATTAATTGTAGAGAAAAGAAAGCGAATTTCCAGATTCCCGGACATCCAGAGGTTGTTTTGGAGTTAGCAGTTCTGTCGGACCAGTCGAGTGTAGGGCTAGGCCGACAAACAATGTTCTTTCGTCGATAGAAGCTGAAGCGCCAGCTGTAGTTCGAGATTTCATGGACGTGTTCGAGGACATCGCGGGTTTACCGCCGAAACGAGATGTGTAGTTCGCAATCGACCTTGTTCCTGGTGCAGTGCCAATCTCAAGGGCGTATTATCCAATGGCACCAGTGGAGTTGGAAGAAGTCAAGAAGCAGGTTACCGAATTACTTGAGAAGGATTGGATTCGCAGTAGTAATTCACCTTGGGGAGCTCCAGTTCTTCTAGTAAAGAAGAAAGACGGCACACGGATAAACGTGCGTCAGCTTTTGAGGTATTGAAGCAGAGATTGATAACCGCTCCTATTTTGACTGTACCAGACGGTTCCGGAGGATTGGTGTCACGACCCGAAAGTACGGAACATGACCGACACTTAAACTACGAGACGTCTCGAGGCATACGTAATCTAAGTAAGCCGAAAACCCAGAAATCCAAACCAAGAAAAGTAGTAGAGTGGAGGAAAACCATTTTTAAATCAAATAGTTTGCAACACACGCCGAAATATGCATTTTAAAATCACAAGTCTTTTTTAAAAATTTCGGCAGAGTTTCCTTTGTAAAAACAGACCCCAAACGGGTACAAAACCTGATAAAGCATATATAATGAATAAAGGCATCCCCAAGAGGGAGCTAGCTCTTCGTCCATCGACGGTCACAACCACGCCAGCAATAATATACAACGCCGAAGGGCGAGGATCACAACAGAAAAGGTAACTCAAAACAACATGAAATCCATAGAAATACAACGCGCGACTCTAAGGTCGAAAGAATAAACATCATTGGTCTTTATCTAAAATAAATACATGTTTGGTTGATGGAACTTCTAGATACAACCGAATAATAATATACAAAATACACTGATGGTCACGATACAAGTGAACCCACCTACTAGCAAATCACCCGGAAATGGAAGTAGTGCCAGCAAAGCCGTAATGAAACCTGTACGGCAAAACCTGCAAGAAACTGTGGCACAACGGGGGTGAGTTGCCAACTCGTGAATAGAATACATCTACGAACAGAAATCGCATGTATGACGCAATCCTAGGTCATACGATCATAATATATCCTCAAATATATAACCTGCAGCCTATAACAATGGCTAGGGTATACCTCTAACAACTGTAATATCAAGTGCTCGTGTCAGTGCCTCAGGTAGCAATATATCATATGGATGAGGTATGAATACATGAAAACAGAATACATGAAAACGAAGAAACTGCTTTCATAACTTAGTGAGATTTTTGTATATTTAAAATGAGGTATCATAATGAAATCAGCATAAACAGTGTCTAGCATTGACACAAAACATAAATCCCAATGTCTCAAAATCTCAGGCTCCGGCTATCCGGACTGGCCTGTATCATCAAATCTCAGTACCTCAATATCTCGAAATCTCAGTATTTCAATCTCACTATCTAGGGCACCGTCAGTCCAGACCGACCCCTACCATCAATCTCAAGACCACGACGGTATCCTCCGGATATCCGACGCGTCGGGTAAAATCACCGGTCGGTAGTGCTCCCCTGCCAGGCTCATCGTCTACTACTCGAACTTCTTGCCCCGGGGTACCTTACCGGGCCCACCATGTACCCGAAACGGTTCATCCAACTCCTCGAATCGGGTCTCGAAATCCATCAGCAAACTCATGGTGGACGACTCATACATCATGGGAAAACCGCACTTTTCATTTAAAAGAGAGAGAAAAGAAGTTTATAAATGTTTTTGCTGTTTTCCCCCAAATCCAGGAAATCTCATGAAAATCCGAATCCAAATCCTCAATAGCATGTAAACAGTGAATATAGGCATAAAATCCATGAATGCGACATAACAGTGAATAATAACATGCATGAAGCAGCAAGTAATAACTATAATGTCTAAACTAGTATATAAGGCAAGTACACTAATATCATGTCTAAACTATTAGCTAACAAGCTATGTCAATGCAATAGTATTTTCTAAGTGTACGTGACATGGCAATTACCGATGAAGATGTGTGTGAGCCGGCAAGTAAGTGTACGTGGTACATACGCATCATCGGTAATGGCGCTGGTGTCCTAACATCATGATATCAACAATGGAATATGAAATCACAAAATAAGTATGCGATGCGGAGCGAATAGCAATAATGTGTGGGAGCTGAATACTAAACACAACGACAACTAATATGGTCTAACAACTACACTAAATTATAGGGCTAAGCTAACAGGCTAACTGAAGGTAAGGAAACCGCCTAACATCTGAGTCGATATATATATATATATATATATATATATATATATATATATATATATATATATATATATATATTAGCCGGTGATCCCGCCTCGATAATATCACATCCGATGCCATATCTATAATCAGATATTCTCAAGTCAAGAGTGCGGATCAAACATCAATATATAGCTCGTACGTAAATCCGTCGTACAGCATCCCAAATCTGGGTACGGTCAATATCACATTCATCACATTATTCATCCGGTATCCTCTTTATCAAAGATCATAATTTGGGTACTGATCTACGTCTAGTACAATACCAATATCATCAATATAATCATGATCTGACTTACTGATCGACAGTCTCGTACAAACCGATATCATCAGCACAAATCATCATAAAGAAGTATACATCGCCTAATGCGACCCATTATAGATATCATAACATATCTTAACTCATATCACGATCACATGTCGACCATTTCATTTATATCACTATTCACATAGTATCGTCATCCAAAGATCCGCTATAACATCATGACGTATCTCAAATACGAATTCTGCCATATCACCGATCTCACGGTCTCAAATCAAATCTCATCGACTCATCTCAAATCCCAAATACTATCCTCAAATCCAGTATATGAACACATAGTCCCATACCCATGTGAACACATAAGTATATATTCCCATATACGCACATATGAAAGAAGAATGTATGCAAGTATGGTGTGTGTGTATGTGTGGTGCAACCACTACTCTAGGGTTTCGCAACACTAAACCAATCCAACACACCTAGAATCCATCTTTATCATCAATAATCTTAAATAATATATAATCAATATATGTGTGTATACGTATTCGTATACATCACCACGAACTGCGGGGGTGCTATACGCTATCCACCCGATTTCTCCCCGTAGATATAAATCTACTCACCTTGCTTCTTGTGTGCCGATGCTGATGTCGCCATCTTTATCTTCAACTCCTCGACGTCATGTGGGGTACCTACAAGGATATCACAAACGCTAAAGCACATGAAAATCATATCGGAAACCAAAACGGCATACGCTAAGCCCATAGGTAAAAACCTATAGTCTCGCATGCAAACACGACTAATAACCCTTTGCCGTTGACGTTCAAACGCCATACGACAGAAACGAATCACCAAATACCAAAATACCTGCTAAAACAAGTCATAAACCATGCGCCAACACAAGAAAACTACCCCAGATTCTATCCGAGATGGAATCAGTCAAAATTGCATATACCAAAGGTCAAGTTTATAGGGTATAAGGCTACAGAACAAAAACGAGGGGGTTCCAACCTGCTCTGGCCGCAATTTGCGGCCATAAGGGATTTATCTGCGGCCTGAACAAGGAGATAGGGGCTAGGGTTTTGTGTGGTGGTTCCAGAGTGCCTGCACATCTCACTGTCAGCCCAGAATTATTTTAGGAGTCTCGGGGTGAAAGCAGATTTCAAAACACACTCTCAGAATTACAGTTTTTCCCGATATTGATTCTATAAATCCGTATTTTGGGTTCTAATCTCTAGTTTGGTCCAATGTTACTTCACAACAAGGGTTGTATCCTCTAATTACACCTTAATTCATCTTTGATTTCAGATCAAACCCTAAACCCTAACTTGAATTTTCCAAAGTCCTCAAAACGACACAATATCGACATGAAACAAGTATAGATGCACAAGAAATTGAAATACTACTTTAATGGTGCAGAAATTACCTCTTTTGGCAACTCAAGAATTTTCTTGAGTTGCTCAAAGTCCTCAAAATCATCTCTTTCTAGGTCCAATGTGTAGCTAGTGAGCTTGGGAACAATTTTTGTGAAATGGGAATAGGGTTTTGGGGTGAATTTTATGGTGGATCTAGGCTTGAAGAGGGAGGAGGAAGAAGAGGGAGAGGACAGCAGCAGCAGCACATTTGAAGGAAGGAGAGAGAAAATGAGAAGAAGAAATGATGGGGCCATGGTTCAAAAAGAGGGGTTGACCTACACCTTTCACTCTCTTCATCATTCTTACCTTTTTCTTTTCTTTTCTTTTCATATCCTTCTCACTCAATGGTCAACCCTAAGCAACCATGCTAAGATGAAGAGAAGGCAAAGAAACAAATGAAACATAAGTGTAAAAAATGATATGTGCATGTTTTGCCCAAAAAAAAGCTAAAAACCCGATTAGCGATTTTTAATCGCAATTAGCATTAAATTAGCATATAACTAACCATAAAAACTTAAAAATGGCATAATTCCATAAAATACCCTATTTTAGAATTATCCATAATTTTTCCAAAATTTTCCCCATTTATCGGTATCTAATTATACCGAAATATTAAAATATTCATTAAAAATTAATATTAAATTATAAAAATTACCAAAAATAATATTTTATTTTTCTGAAATGTTACAATTGGTGATTCATAGCAATGCATCTGGGGAAGGATTGGGGTGTGTTTTGATGCAACATGGAAATGTTATAGCCTGCACATCGAGATAATTGAAGATCCATGAAAAGAATTACTCAACTCATGATTTGGAGCTAGAAGCCGTGATTTTTTCTTTGAAGATTGGAGACACTACTTATTGGGAGAAAGAGTTGAAGTATTCACCGATCACAAAAGCCTGAAATATGTGTTCACACAGAAGGAGCTTAATATGAGGCAGCATAGATGGTTGGAGCTGATGGCTGACTATGATCTTGACCTTAAGTACCATCCGGAGAAAGTTAATGTTGTGCCGGACGCGCTTAGTCGGTTGCCAGCAATTCAGATGTTGACTGCACAAAAGGAACTTATCTAAGACTTTCGGAGATTCGAGTTGGAGATCGTGCTACCGCATTCTTCGGGATAATTGATGCAGCTGCAAGTACAGTCGTCGTTGATCGAGAATATTAAAGCAGCGCAGTTACATGACCCTAGATTGCAAAAGTTTCGAGAACAGGTTGAAGCTGGACTTCGAACGGACTTGTTGATTCATGAAGATGGTTCGTTGCGATATGGTAGCCGTTTGTGTGTGCCAAAGGGAAACATTCGCGAAGAAGTTATGAAGGAGGCACACAGTTCCGCATATTCCGTACATCCGGGAGGCACGAAGATGTATCGCGATCTACGACAGCATTTCTGGTGGGAAGGCATGAAACGGGAGATTGCCCGCTTTGTAGCGAAGTGCTTGGTGTATCAGCAAGTTAAGGCTGAACATCAAAGGGTTGCTGGTTTATTGCAACCACTTCCGATTCCTCAATGAAAGTGGGAACATATAACCATGGATTTCGTGACAGCTTTACCACGGAGTCCAAAGGGCAACAATACAGTTTGGGTGATTGTTGATCAATTGACCAAGGCAACTCATTTCATACCATTTTGAGTTGGTCAGTCAACGGAAACATTAGCAGAACGGTACATGCAGGAAATTGTAAGATTGAATAGAGTACCTGTGAGCATCGTTTCTGATCGTGATACCCGGTTTTTGTCGCACTTCTGGAGGAGCTTACAGGAAAGTTTGGGGACTCGATTAAAGTTTAGCACAACTTATCATCCTCAGACAGATGACCAGTCGGAGAGAACGATCCAAACTCTTGAAGACATGTTGAGAGCTTGCATGTTAGACTTCAAGGGTTCATGGGAGGATCATCTACACTTGGTAGAGTTTTCTTACAATAACAGTTTTCAGGCGACTATTCAGATGGCTCCATTCGAAGCTTTATATGGTCGCAAGTGTCGTTCACCTGTTTGTTGGGACGATATTGGAGAACGAAGATTGTTGGGATCGGATTTGATCGTGCAAACCGTGGAGAAAGTTAATATTATTCGGAATCATATGAAGGCAGCCCAAGATCGGCAGAAGAGTTGGGCCGATACATCGAGAAGACCTCTAGAGTTCGCTGTTGGTGATATGGTATTCTTGAAGATATCACCGACTAGAGGAGTGATTCGTTTTGGGAGTCGAGGCAAGCTTAGTCCTCGATTCGTAGGGCCTTTCGAGACTTTGGAGCGTGTTGGAGAAGTGGCTTATCGATTGGCTTTACCACAATCTTTGGCAAATGTTCATGACGTGTTTCATGTATCTCAACTCCGTAGGTATGTTCGAGATGAAACACACGTGCTGGATCATTCGGAGCTGACTGTACGAGAAGATTCAACCTTTGAGGAACAACCGATGTCGATTGTGGATCGAAGGGAAAAGGTTCTTAAGAACAAGGTTATCCCTCTCGTACTTGTTTCTTGGGGAAATCGCTCGCATGGAGAATCAACTTGGGAACGAGAAGACGAAATCCGACAGAAGTTTCCACATCTATTCTTGTAGTTTCTTGATTGTTTATCCTTCTTTGTTCTTGGAATTTCGAGGAAGAAATTCTTTTGTAGTTGGGTATAATGTAACACCCTAGTTCATTTATACCAATTCCAGTTCTCGTATTTTCTTAATTGTGGTATTTTCCTGATTTATCGTGTTTTGGGTGCGAATAGTATTTTACATTTTTTCATTGCATTCGACCCGACCCGCTTGCTTGAAACTTATTTGATTCATATTTATGAATTATCTTGACTTGTTACATAGACATTTGCATTTTCATGAATACTGCATACTGGCATTTTAGCTGGCATTGCATCTTTTACCATATAACATTTTAAGTCACGTAAAATATTTTAAAAATACATAACATGACATGCATGATCCCCCTAACCCGTTGGTAGCATCCGCGCATCTTGTTCTCGTCCCGTTTAGTGAAACGGACGTATTTGGATGGCTACGCACACGTACGTGCATCCGTTCTTGGGGGTATGCATTTTCGTTACCCGATCTTTCATTTTTAAATTTGGCCGTCGTATATATTTTTCATATTTGAAATTTGAAATTTTAGACCCAATCCGGGCGCGATTTGGAATATTTTGTATACCGCCAAAATTCAATTATTTAAATATTTAAAATTTCGTTTAACTATTCAAAATTCCATTAACAGTTCAAACTTCTAACAGAAAATAAATTTAAAACTAAAATAATATTTTCCTAACCAATTATAACAAACTCTATATCCTTTTCCCTCTCTCTTTCTTTTCTCTCTCCCTCTCTTTATCTCGCAGTCACTCTCTCTCGCTCCCCCACTAAAATCCAAATTCATCTCTCATCCTCCTCTCTCTCTCCTCTCGCTCTCTCTATCTCTCTTCTCTCGCTTCTCACTCTCTCTCCTCTCACGATTTCTGTAGCATCCTTTGATCGCGTTACCTCCTTTCTGTTAGGATCACCTCCCTCAACAACTCCATATTCTTCTCGTCTTCCTCCTCCTATATAACCCCGTGCTCCTATCTTCACAACCCATCAACCCCTCTGCATTCCACAAACCCTAACCCTACAAACCTCATTGCCTCCTCACCCTCACCTCAACAGACCCTCATCTCCTCCTCCTCGCCATCTCATTCGTCATCCTCCGAGCCCCTGCACACACCTTGCACCCAACAAACCCACCTACACCACCACTTGTTGCCGACGACTCCTAGTCGTCGCCATCTCTTCCACCTTTCCTCTCCCTCTCCTCTGCATTGATCTCCTACGCCAACCCAACAACACCGAGCCTAACCCTACACCCCAGCCAACAAACAGCCGACCCAAACCCTAACCTAACCAACATAACCCTCTTCGTCGGAGCTCCGTTCATCGCCGTCGACACCCTCACACCTCCTCTCTGCAACCACAGTGAGCTTTCTCTTCTTCCTCTTCTCCTTCTTCTCTCTTCTTCTTCCTCCTTCCTTTTTTCTTCTTTCTTTTCATTTCTTGATTCTTGAATGTTGTAATCTCGTAGTTCGCCGGAGCTGGGATCGATGCTGACGATCCAGACGATCCTGACCACGTCCCTGACTTGCGTGATCACCCTCGTGCGTTATTTGGAACCGTTATCGCCGACGTAGGATGTTCCGTACACATCCGTTCTTGTTCCGTCTAGGCAAGTTAACCTTGCTACATGCTATACTACTACAACCTATGCCTATTTAAATGATAACACCCCATAATGATTATTTATGCACCCCATGTTTAGTTTTACAGCTTTTCGATGTTCCGTTTGCATCCATTCATATCATTTCAGATCTAGGTCATGAAAACTTATCTTGTTACATACTATACTATCATATACTGCACCCAATGGAATATTTACATCACATATTGCTTAGTTGTACATCCCACATTACCATTTTTCAGTTTTACTGTTTTGGGATACCCGTTTGCATCCATATCATTTAAAATATATATAACTGCATTTATAGATCACATTAATTCATATTATTATTGTATTAACACCCCATGTTTAATAAATGCATCCTAATTAGTATCGGAACTATAAATGTAACCCTAATCGATAATTGTGCATCCATATCATTGATTTTCTATCAATTTGCATACCATGTCACATTATATCATTTTATTCTTATATCAGTACTCCATACTTGATTTTGTGCACCCATACTTATTACAGTTTGATCATGAGCATCCACTTGATACTTGTATCCTACTTGCCATAATCAGATACACCATTACTTGACCTGACTTGACACCTGTGCACTACCTGACATGACCTGATGTATCACAGCCTGACTTGATACCGATCTTGTTACTAATGCCGACAATCTTGACCTGTTGTCCCTACAGACATTTCATGTTGTCTATTCAGACAAACCTGTACCTGCTTGATCCTATGTTGGCATTAGCTCCAGATTTATCAATACCCGACTTGAACACATAACTTGGGGGTATGGGAAAATCAATGATGAAACCTGACTTGTAATTAGACAGTTCAATGCCTTTACTGATCAGTCTTACGGGCTAGGCCAGCCCCGGAATGATGCTGCTGACATCATTCGTCTTTATATACTACCTTTTACTGCCTAGCGGCACGTCTCGGATTCAGCCCGGGAGTCTTTGACCGTGGTTCCGGGCACGCACGGGATACTATTAAGTTACATCGGTGATTCATTAAATTGATTTCAAGGACTTGAGAGTAGTTAACCCAGTAGACCGGTTTAGATTACTCACTGCACGTCACCTGTGCCTTTACCCTTCACTGCCCTTATTTATGTTACCGTTATACCTTATTTACCGTCCATACTCGTACCTGCATGTCTTGGTACTACTTGATTTTATTATTGTTGATATTATAACGCACTGACGTCTGGGTTTTGCATGGCCCAGATCCTTTACCTTTGCTGCAGGCCGAGCATGAGTATTTCAGTCAACAGGCCGAGCAGTGAGGACCTGTTATTAGTTTAGTTTAGTTTCATTTCGGTATTTTCATTCCTGATGTGAGCCCGCATTATGGGACGTACATTCCAGTTTATTATTGTATTGGATCTCTTTGCTTCCGCATTATTTTATTCTTGACTCGTTATTCCGGCTCATGGACATGTATTAGATAGTTGTTTATTATTTCTAGTGTTCTTGATATCTCTAAACGGCCGTAATGTGACTGTGGAAGGATCTTTCCTATCCACAGGTAGCATGGTTGGCTCTGTCACGTGCCTATCTTAGCGCACTCTGGGAAGTGGGGCGTGACACCCTACTAGATAAGATTGCTACACAAGATGAAGACTTGCTTCAAGGGAACGCTTGAAGAGGTTCTAAAATAGGATTGTGTTGATTTTTGTGTAGGGTTTTGAGATGAGATAGAGAGAATTTAGCAAGAGAGAAAGAAGAAAAGAGGAGGCTGCCAAGTGAGGGGGGGGGGGGAGAGAGAGAGAGATCCAAATCTTGGCACACCTTGCCTCTTTAAAGCACCATACCTCAATTTCTTTTCATTAGAGAATTATAGAACCATGCAATATTTGAAAGAAAAACAAGTTACAAATTAAGTTTAAGTTTGCCATGATTGCAAAAACATGTATTAACCTATACTAAGTTATGATTAATACTAGATTAGTGTGTAAGTGCAAGTTAAAATAATTTTTAATAATTAATAAATAAGAAAATAATTAAGTAAACAAGTAATTAAATAAATAACTAGTAAAACAAAAATAATTAAGTAATTACGTAAGTGAACTAGTAAAATTATATCGATGTGGGAAAAATAATTATAACTAGGTTTTATGGAAAACACGTGTTATCACTAATTAACGCACAATTGTTCTAAATAATTTCTAAAGTGTTACAATCTTCCCCCCTTAAAGAAATTCGGTCACCGAATTTAAAATCTAACTATGCGTACTTTCGAAGAGATGGGGAAACTTCTTCCGCGTCTCATCCTTGGCTTCCCAGGCGATCTCTTCGCTGTTCGGACCACGCCAAAGAACTTTTACGGACGGTAAGACCATTGACATCAGTTTCTTCACCCGTCGATCCAGAATGACTACCGGCTGCTTGGTGAAAGAAAGGTCGCGCTCCAGCTAGATCGTTTGGTGCTGAATCGTGTGAGAAGGGTCATGAAGGTACTTGCGAAGTATCGATATATGAAACACGGGGTGAACATCAGGAAAACTGGGTGGAAGAGCCAAACGATAAGCAACTGCACCGACTCGCTCGAGAATCTCGAAGGGACCCACATATCTGGAACTAAGCTTCTATTTCTTCCCAAACCTCATCACGCCCTTAATCGGTGGGACCGGCAAGAAAACATGATCATCTACTGCGAACTCAAGTCTGCGACGACGTCTATCAGCATAAGATTTCTGCCTGCTCTGAGCCGCTCTCTTCCTGTCCTGAATCAACTAGATCTTCTCTGTAGTCTCCTGCACTAGCCGCGGTCCCAAAATACTGCTCTCACCGAGCTCTGTCCAACGAATGGGCGATCGACACTTTCTCCCATACAAGGCCTCGAATGGTGCCATCTGAATCATCTCCTGAAAGTTGTTATTGTAGGAGAACTCTATCAAGGGCAAGCGACGATCCTAACTGCCATCGAAATCTAGAACGCAAGCTCGGAGTATATCCTCAAGAGTCTGTATGGTACGCTATGACTAACCGTCGGTCTGTGGATAGAAAGCTATACTGAAACTCAATCGGGTACCCAAAACCTCCTAAAGTTTCTGCCAAAGGCGGCTGGAGAACTGAGTGCCTCTGTCGGACACAATGCAGGTCGGAACGCCGTGTAGTCGCACAATATCATCAATATAAATCTGAGCATACTGAGCAAATCCGAAAGTAGTCTTCACTGGCAGTAAGTGAGCCTCTTTCATCAGCCGGTCTACGATCACCCAAATAGAGTCATACCCTCGATTGGTCCTAGGTAGACCCATGATGAAATCCATAGAGATATGCTCCCATTTCCACTCCGGAATAGGCAAAGGCTGTAACTCTCTTGCCGGTCTCTGATACTCGGCCTTGACTTGCTGGCAAGTCAGGCATCTTGAAATGAAGTCTGCGACATCTCTCTTCATCCCTTCCCACCAGTAGACATCTCTCAAGTCATGATACATCTTGGTAGAACTCAGATGAACACTGTATGCTGACTGATGCGCCTCCTCTAAGATCTCGTGTCTCAGCCCTTCGGAACCTGGCACACATAGTTGAGTCCCAAATTGTAGCACTCCCTGATCATCGATCACGAACTCTAAATCTCTACCCTGCCGAATCTGCTCCATGATCTCTGACAAACGAACATCATCGGATTGTGCCTACCAGATGCGACCATGTAACTGTGGACGGGAACGGACGTGAGCAAGCTGTCCTCTGGTCGAAGTAAACTCAAACTGTACTCGGCTTTTGAATAAGATCTACCAATCTGTAGAAGACCGTCTCTAAACTGCGCTCAAGCTACCCCCAGGCTTCTGTTCCCCTCCGAACGGCGGCCGCACAGGACTGCTGAGGTCCTGGCGCTGAGGTTCGGGGCAGATGCTATTTGGTTTTATCCGTCTATCTCTCTGAAGATACCAAGTTGATTTATGGCACCTTGAATCGGAGGTTTAGACGGATGCGGCCGATGTAGCAGACTTCGTCAGATTCCCCCTCAAGGTGAGGGGTTTTTGATTGTGGGGACGCTCTTCTCTGCAGGCGCAAGCCCCTGCAGTTAATTACGCTACCGCGTCGCGGTAACAACTTTCTCCTTCTCCAGAATTTCACTTCATGTCGTGTGTGTTTGTTTTGTTTGTGATTGCCCGTGGATTGTATACGGGGACTGAGTGATGTCGTCACCCGTAGGACGTGGATTAATCCAAATCCGTATTTAGTTAGATTTGGGTTTAGTGTTTTTAGTTTAAGGATGCATTAGTCGCGTTGCGACTAAGATCGACTTAAACGTTCGTTAAGGGTACGTTAGTCTTGTTTTAGACTAAGATCAACTCAACATAGTGATTGATTTAATTATCTGGCCGTCGGGACTCGTCACCTCTCTGACGTCGTTGAGGGATTACAACGACAGGTGTCAGAGGAGTTCAGAGGTGTACCCTTGAACCAAAGTTGATTTGGAGTTTTATCGTTCATTTGAATATCTAAGGACGCGTTAACCGTATTTGGGGTTAAGATCACTTAGACGGGACCGTTTAGATCCAACAAAAGAGCGTTTGGGCCCTATTGTGCCAGTTTAGGGACGTGGCGGTCCATTGCCAGTTTTAGGGACGTGATGGTCCATTATTAGTTTAGGGACGTTTCGGTCCGTCGCCAGTTTAAAGACGTAGTGGTCCATATTCCAGTTTAGAGACGTGGTGGTCCGTCGCCAGTTTAGGGACGTAGTGGTCCATTATTAGTTTAGGGACGTTTCGGTCTGAAATTAATTTAGGGACGTTTCGGTCCGTCGCCAGTTTAAAGACGTAGTGGTCCATATTCCAGTTTAGAGACGTGGTGGTCCGTCGCCAGTTTAGGGACGTAGTGGTCCATTATTAGTTTAGGGACGTTTCGGTCCGATATTAGTTTAGGGACGTTTCGGTCCGATATTAGTTTAGGGACGTTTCGGTCCGACATTAGATGAGTGGTCGTTGGGACCCGTCACCTTTTTGACGTCGTTGAGGAATTACAGCGACAAATGTCAAAGGAGTTCGGAGTGTACCCTCGGACCGGTCATGACTTGGTTTATGAGAGGCATTTAATTTAAGGACTTACAGCCAGGATTGGGTTAAGTCCAATTTTTATTTTAGGCTCTGCCCGATTAAAAGAATCAACCTAAACAGGGCTCTGCCCCTTCATTATTTTTGCAATCTGATTTGGGCCAGGCCCTTTTAAATAACGAGTTACAAAAAACTCAGGAATTTTCTGAACAGGGCTTTGCCCTTTTATTTTTCTTCAATTGGGCTAGGCCCTCTTAAGTAATGAGTTACAGGAACTCATGAGTTTTCCAAACAGGGCTTTGCCCTTTTATTATTCTGCAATTGGGCCAGGCCCCTTTTAAATAATGAATTGCAGAACTCAATAATTTTTTTTTGAGTTGGGCCAGGCCCACTTGTGCAGAAATTCTTGATTTGAGAACAAAAAGTGCATGGCACTTTTGATCTAAATTTAGATCAATGGAAAACAAAATTCTTCTTGTTTTCCCTGGTTTTACAGAACCAAGGGTTCATATCAAGTGCAAGGCACTATTTATTATTCTTTGATTTTTCAGAACCAAGGGTTCATATCAAGTGCAAGGCACTATTTATTATTTATCATTCCCTTTTTTAATCTTCTGTTCTTCAGAAATTTTACCTTCTTTTTTTTGTTCTTGATTAATCTTCAAGGGCTCTTTTTTTTAGAAGTTTCTCCTTCTCTCCTTGATGATTGATTCTTCTTTTTGAATGAGGCTTGGGGTCTTATTTATAGTGCCCACAAATTTGTTGGATTTGTTAACAAAATCTTTCCTGAATAATTTTGGGAATTTTCCCACCATTGGATCTCTGATCCAAGGGTTCCTGTTTTACAGGAGAACAGAAAAGATTTATCTAAATCTTCATTCAGTTGCTGCGCAACTCACCAGCGTGTGACACGTGTCGCGCATCCGAGCGCTTGCGCAGTTGCGACTGCGCAACTGCGCAGACACGTGTCGCGCATCCGAGCGCTTGCGCAGTTGCGACTGCGCAACTGCGCAGACACGTGTCACGCATCCGTGCGCTTGCGCAGACACGTGTCGCGCATCGGTGCGCTTGCGCAGATGCGACTGCGCAACTGCGCAGACACGTGTCAAGCATCTGTGCGCTTGCGCAGACACGTGTCGCGCATCGGTGCGTTTGCGCAGCTGCGATTGCGCAACTGCGCAGACACGTGTCACGCATCCGTGCGCTTGCGCAGACACGTGTCGCGCATCCGTGCGCTTGCGCAGTTGCGATTGCGCAACTGCGCAGACACGTGTCGTGCATCCATGCGCTTGCGCAGACACGTGTCGCGCTGCCATGCATTTGCGCAGTTAAGTCTTAATTACGTTTTCTGAAGAGCCTTGCTCTGATGGGACGCACCGTCTCGGGCGTTACGCTGCCGAATTGGCTTCTGCCATGTGGCAAATTGCGCACTGCGCACGGAAACCGAAGCGTTGCTTCAAATTTTGAATTTTCAAAATTCAGTAGAGCCTTGCTCTGATTGGGGGAAACAGATGCCCCCCCACCGTTGCGCTCACGTGGCGCGCGCGTGAGTGCAGCGGTGGCAAGATCCTGACCGTCGGATCTAGGGGTCATCTGAACAGGCGCAGACGCCTATAAATAGGACCCTTGGTCCTTGGTAATTTTTTACCATTCTCAAGAAATTGAATTTCAGAGTCTTGCTCTTACTTGAGAACTTCCAGATCCTTGCTCTTGTGATTTCCTTAAGAACTTCCAAGTTCTAACTTCAGAACCATCATAGGTAAAATTAAATTAATTTAATTTAAATCAAACTTAATTAACAGAGCCTTGCTCTTATAAATCTTTGATCTAAAGGAAACCCCTTTGGGGTTTCTTCAACAGAGCCTTGCTCTTATAGGTCTTTGATCTAAAGGAAACCCCTTTGGGGTTTTTATTCACAGAGCCTTGCTCTCAAAATCTGCAGAGACCCTGTTCTTAGGTTTTAACCCATGAACAGAGCCCTGCTCACAGATCAATTAGAAAACTTTTTTAAAGGTTTCCATGGATTTTTAAGGTCCCAAAATTTTAATTCTTAGGAGTTATAAATTTTTATTACTGCTACAGAGCTAGGCTCTCTTTTTATTCTTTTGAAACAGGAGTTTGACAAATGTCACTCTGTGATAGAGCTTTGCTCTGAAAAGAGGAGATCTTCTCCTTGTCTCTAAGGGTCCCCCCCTCTCCCAATGAGGATATTCTCTTGGGGGTCTTTTTTTATTGACTGATAGTCCCATTCAATGGTGGGATTGTCTCATCAAATGATGCGCCGTCATCTTGATTTTGTGGTTCCCCTTTTTGTCCCCTACCCACTGCATCACAGTGTGGAGCCAGCTTTTTATTTATTATTATTATTATTATTATTATATTTTTTTTTTATATATTATTTTTATTAAATGTTAAGTGTCAGGCCACTAATGATATATATATATTTTATGTAGGAAGGATGTCTGACGACTTGTCTTTTCCCTTCGTTCGCTCAGAAGGAGGGTTCCCACACGCACCAGTGGACCGGGTAGTGTTTGCCTTGATTAAAGATCGTGATCCTGAGTGCAAACATCTCCACCTATGGGGAAGGTGGTATAGCCAAATCATCCAGGGTCGTCGCAGTTTTAGTTCCGCCTCGCCCTCCGAACCTATAGTTACGATCCCCTATGCGGATAAACCCCCGGTGGAGTATGCCGTGGAGGTTAAAAATTGGAATTCGGACGACCTTCTCCAGCCTGCAATCGGCGCTATTCCGGTACAGCCGCCGCCGGCCATAGATATCTTAGGAAGGCGAATCTGTCAGGGTGAAGCACGCCCTTGGGGACAGGCCTACAATATTGGATTGAATCCGCGACCGCTTGCTGGATACCTGCCATGGGCCCGGTACATCTTAGCGGCGAAAAGAGCTCATCTGACGAAGATCGGTTTATACTCCGCCGTCTATGTCTCGCTTTTCGAATATCCTACTCCTCTAACGTGGTGGACAAAGGCTTTCATTGAACAATGGAATATCCCCACGCATACTTTCCTGACGGCGGATAGGGAAGTTTCCATTTCTCTAGAGGAGTTCGTTGAGCTTTCGGGTTTACCGGCGAGGGGGGAGCATTACGAGGAGCTGCTTCCTCCTGACGAGTACGTCTTTGCCACCAAGCAGGTGGTACTCGACTTAACTCCGGAAAATGCCATCCAGCATCAGCATCCGGGCCTGGTGAGGGTGTTGGAGATTTACGAGGAGCTTCATTTGGAATTGGGGGACCGAGGCGTTAGTTTCGCGGACTTCATTGCTCGCTTTATTCGCCCGGAATTTTTATCAGAGCAAGGTGATAAGTTCGCTCAACTTGCTGACCCTTTTGGTTTCGGCCTGGACCGCCGACCTTCATCAGAGATTGATCAGCGAAGTTTTTACCTTCCCGGCATTGCTAGCGTCCCTTTCTCAGAGATCGCCGTTCCTGACATGGATGAGGAGACCTTCTTCATCGGGTTCTTAGGTCTATGGCTGTGCAGCTTCGCGCTTCCCATGCACCCACGCCTTATGCGGTCTTCTATCTTTTACCCGGCGCATCGAATGGTGGTCGGTCTGCAGTTATCAGTGGGGATCGCCGGGTTGGCTTACCTCTACAATGGACTTAGCGTAGCGGCGGACGCTAATGAACCTGGGGTACAGCCTGCTAACTTCCCGATGCACTACTTCACTTCTTGGATGGAGCTGCATGTTCGAGGAGTGTTCGGTGCCCATAAAACTCCTCCGTTCTTTGAGAGATTCAAACTTCCAAGAATCATGCGATTGGTCGGGGCTTCTATCGTGTTTGCATCTCCGCGGGAGTCCAGGGGACTGCTTCTGCGTTCGCATCTAGTCGGGGCGAAGACCTCTTTGGTGGATAAGGTCATCACCATGGGTTCCGAGACCACTAAGTCGGTGGTGTCGCTGCATGATGACTTTAAGGGCGGTGTTTCCGTGTTGAAGGCTCGAGAGATTCTTCACCTTTATTCCATTCGGCCGGGCTACTTGGTATTTAGGCAGAATGAAACGGCCCTCTTCATGAGGTATAACCCACATCGATTTGCCCGGCAATCGAGTTATAACCAAGGGGTCCCGTTGGAAGCCTTCTTGGGAACACCTGCAGTCGGTCCAGAGGGGGTACGGAATGCAATGCATCACTTCATCCGGCTCAATACAGGCTCCTACTTTTTTATCAGTGAGCCCAGCTGTACCCCAAAGATACTCAATTCGTATGTGGCCTGGTACGCGCACGCAATGGGCCCAATCATCTTGATGGAGAAACGCCTACTGGTCGATCGTAGGGCTGCGCCTCCCGGCGGCGATCGCAAGGCTCCATTGCAGCCCAGGGTTCAGGTTATCCCTCCGACGAAAGAGGCCGGAGCTGATCGACCACGCGTGTTGGCCCCTCCGCGTGGGCTGCCACTGCCTACTACGGCGGATGCCCCAACGGCGCCCCGTGCTCCGACAAAGACGGTTAAAGCGGCATCGCCGGAGTCGGGTGCAGGAGTAGACATCGGGACTCGCCGCCCGAAAGTGACTGCCAAAACTGGCAAGCGCAAAGCTGCTCCGAGTGGATCCAAGGCTGGTGGACAGAAGAAGAAGAAGTCCACCTTATCCCTTGACGCGATCCTTAACTTAGAACCCGCGGCTCATCCTGCCGAGACTATATGCGAGTACGGTAGCAATGAGGGTTTCGTGGTGGACCCTGAGGACACCAATCTAGCCGCTGCCATTGCAGCTTCGGAGCGATCGGCGAGGCTCGAAGCAATGTTAAGCAGACTCGCTGAGTCAGGTAATCATCAGCCTCCTTATTTGTCATTTTATCCCACTTTTTATTACTATCTTTAGCTAATATTTGCCTCATTTTCAGCAGGTGGATCTACTGAAGAGGCCATCGATGCCTCTCTGAAGACCTTCCAGGCGGAGGAGAAGAAGCGTGCCCTAGAAAGCGTCGGTATGTTTTACCCTGTTCTCTTTTATAAGGAAAGTTTGTTGTCTTTTTATGATAGTCGACCTGACCTTCTCTTGTTTCTTTACAGGGGTTGTATTAATCGGCGCAAGGACCCTTCCCAAGCCCGTCATCGAAGTCCCAGCTCTGTCGAAACTGCCGCAAGAGCCTCAGCTCGATGCAACAACGAGGGATGCTCTGAAAAATCTGGAGGCATCCCTCTACACGGATGAGGAGGCTTCACTCAAGGAAGCCCTGGTGGCATCTGTCTCATCGGCTCGAGAGGAGCAGAAGCGGTCTAGACGCGAAGCTAAGGCGCGCAGAGCTGCTCTGGCCGCAGGAGCGGGCCCTAGCACTGTTCCTCACGCTAGTACTCCTTCTGAAGAGCCCCCTGTGGCCCTGTCTACTGCTCTTCGGCAAGTGGCGCGCGCGGTTCGGAGCGCCAATGATAAATCTGCTTCAGGTAGTACTTCTTTCAGAGCCTTGTTGTATGACTTGTAAAACTATTGGCTTATACATATCTCATCTCGTAGGGTCAAGTCCGACTGAGGGGGAGGGGGAAACGACCGTCGAACCCAAGGGAGCGGAAGACGCGGTACTCGCCGGACCCGAACCGACAGTGGACAACTTTGTCGAGGTCATGGGGCCTGGAGCCGAGATTGAGGAACCTACCGCGGAGCAGGTCATTGATGCCGTACCCGAAGTGGCGGCAGATGAGATGATTGTCTCAACCGAGCCGAAGGCGGTAGAGGGCGAGGTACTTGAAGCTGGGGACCTCGTGGTGCCGATGGACGGGACAGCTGTAATCGCTGATCCTGAGGGAACAGCAGGTGAGGCGGCCATGATTCCTGAAGACGAGCTAGGCGCTCCTTCTCAGGAATCGGGCAATGTTCCTATCTTGGCCCTCCCTGCCTATGGTCCCCCGCCGCCTGCAGAGCTTGAGAGCGTAACAACGGTTCCCCTTGAGTCGGGTGACGAAGCTACAGGCGGTGGTCTTCCGTCAGTGGAGGAAGGGACTACCTCAGTTTCTGCTGGCAGCTCGTCAGGTAAATTTTCGAGTCATCAGTGTTTCCATTTTTTTTGTATATATCTTGTGATCTCTTCTAACAAGCTTGCTCTTGCAGGTGTGGCCAGTACCGATGCTCCATTGCTCGAGGGGGCACCATCAACTACTGCTTTGGCAGTAGTTACCTCTCCGTCTTCCCTTGTACCGTCATGGATGTTGGAAGGTATGGATTCACGACTCATGCATTAATCTTTCAAAATTGCGGCTTTTGTACTAACGTTACACTATTGTGCCTTTGTAGGAGTGCTTTTTGATCACTTATATCAAGTGTTGCTCCCGCACTTCTCTTTCCCATCCGACCTCACTTCTCCTTCCAGTGGCGCCGGTGAGTATACTTTCACCATAATGTCTTTATTTACCCCCTCTTTTTTTTTAGCAGTGGGATAGTTTCTGATCTTTCCTTTTCTTTATTGCAGTGCCACAAATCGAAGGAGGGGATGCAAGACTTGCCGCGCTACCGGCCCTTCCGGCTCCGCCATCCGTTGCTGCTGGTATAGTAGATTTCCTTTTTGGTAACCCCTTAACATCTTTTGAACCATCGTTTAACCCTGTTTTGTTTCGCAGCTATTGTTCCGGCTCCAGTTCCCTTCGAGGCTCGCGTCTTTTCACCGGCAGGCCCCTTTTTGAGACGTCCGTCTTCAAAGGGTGCCGTGATGAGTCTAGGCATGCTGAGCGGGTATATCGAAGAGCTCAGCATGGACGCTCTCCCTTCCGCTGCAGATTTCGCTGTGGATGTTAACCCCATGTTAGCGGCGCTCGTAACTTTTCACAGCGAAGGCGTCGTTGAATCTTGGGTTAATCACTGCAGGGAGATCGAGGCCTGCTTGTACCGGCTGGAGTTGACGCGCCCTGCTCCCGAAGTTTTAGCTCTGAGCGCCCAACGCACAACTTGGCTCGAGCAAAGCACTTCGCACTCCCACCACTTGGAGCAAGAAGTAGCTCAAAGATTAAGGGAATGCCAAAAGACCTCAAACGAAACGGCCCATCTGCGCGCTGAGGTTGAGGCAAATGCTGCCCAAGTGAAGATTATCTTTGAAGGTCTTTTGGAGCGCATTTCTCACGGGCTAGACTTAAAGAGGAAGCTTGACGTGGCTGAGCGCCATATCCCAAGTCGGGAGGCCGCTTATCAAGGCGTGAGGGAGCAGCTTGCCTTGGTCTTGCGGCAACGAGACCAAGTGGAGTCAGAGCTGACGGCGGTAGTCGAGCAGGAGAAGGCGTGGAAGGAGATATGCGAGCGATTGCTGCATCTGTGCAAGACGCTTCCTTCTCAATAATTCTCCTTGTATCATTTGTTTTTTGTAAAGTATATGTATACGTTTTTTTTTCTTTTAGCACAATGTATCCTGTACTCAATCGATATTTATGAATAAAAGATACACGTTTTGTAATGTCTCGTGTCATTTCTCCGTCCTTCCTTTCTTTTATTATCAGTACGCCACCTTTATAACCATAATTTACGGACGATTGGGACGAGCATCCCGATCTTCTTAAGAAATAGCGATGGCTTAGGCCGCAGGTTCAGATCTGCTGCCTAAGACTTTTCAACTCTATAAGCCGTGAGGGTCTCATAGAGACTTTTCTCCCTACGGATCGAGGGGATCTCGCAGGTGAATTTTCTCCTTAGGAATCGTGAGGATTCCCAAGTGTGGTTTCCTCTCATAAGTCGGAAGGATCCTATAAGAGAATTTCTCCCTCTTACGAGTCGAGAGGGCTCGTAAGCGGTTGTTTCCCTCTTTGTCGAGAATCGACTTCAGAGAGTGAGACCCGTGGATAGTATGCAAGAGACCATTTAGGATTGACTTGCAGGATCCCATTGCCCCTCTTACGAGTCGAAAAGGCTCGTAAGCGGTTGTTTCCCTCTTTGTCGAGAATCGACTTCAGAGAGTGAGGCCCGTGGATAGTATGCAAGAGACCATTTAGGATTGACTTGCAGGGTCCCATTGTTCAGGAAGCAAGTTTTGAATACTTACTGCCCAAGATGTGAGTCAAAGAAGCTCTGGTCACGGAGTGTTTGTATCCGTGAGTTGAGAAGTTTTGCGAGGGATTATTTGTTTCCCAAGCGCCAAGGATTATTTGTGTCCTTGGGGTCTGAAACGAGTCGATAGTTCCTACGGAGGCACTGGTGGCTCTGCGGGTCGACGCGGATCAGGAGGCTCTCGTCAAGGAGTGTTTGTATCCGTGAGTTGAGAAGTTTGCCGGGATTATTTGTTTCCCAAGCGCCAAGGATTATTTGTGTCCTTGGGGTTTGAAACGAGTCGAGGGTTCCTACGGAGGCACTGGTGGCTCTGCGGGTCGACGCGGATCAGGAGGCTCTCATCAAGGAGTGTTTGTATCCGTGAGTTGAGAAGTTTGCCGGGATTATTTGTTTCCCGAGCGCCAAGGATTATTTGTGTCCTCGGGGTTTGAAACGAGTCGAGGGTTCCTACGGAGGCACTGGTGGCTCTGCGGGTCGACGCGGATCAGGAGGCTCTCGTCAAGGAGTGTTTGTATCCGTGAGTTGAGAAGTTTTCCGGGATTATTTGTTTCCCAAGCGCCAAGGATTATTTGTGTCCTTAGGGTTTGAAATGAGTCGAGGGTTCCTACGGAGGCACTGGTGGCTCTGCGGGTCGACGCGGATCAGGAGGCTCTCATCAAGGAGTGTTTGTATCCGTGAGTTGAGAAGTTTGCCAGGATTATTTGTTTCCCGAGCGCCAAGGATTATTTGTGTCCTTGGGGTTTGAAACGAGTCGAGGGTTCCTACGGAGGCACTGGTGGCTCTGCGGGTCGACGCGGATCAGAAGGCTCTCGTCAAGGAGTGTTTGTATCCGTGAGTTGAGAAGTTTGCCGGGATTATTTGTTTCCCGAGCGCCAAGGATTATTTGTGTCCTTGGGGTTTGAAACGAGTCGAGGGTTCCTACGGAGGCACTGGTGGCTCTGCGGGTCGACGCGGATCAGAAGGCTCTCGTCAAGGAGTGTTTGTATCCGTGAGTTGAAGAATTTTCGTTGAAGTCACTGGCTTCTTCGGTTGAAATGAACCGTTGAGGCTTGGTTTCGTCGTTTGACGGAATCCGCTGGGGAGGTATGGTTTCTTCTTTGTTTACGCCCTTGGATTGTATACAGGGATCGATGTGATCTTAACTGTAGGGCCGAAGTTTTATCATTTCTTACTTTTTTTTTGTTTTATTTTCTTTCCGCGATGCTCTATCATTTCAGCTTTTATATCGCGAAGGTCGCGATTGCCCAAACATTTCGGCTATTTTTCGCGGTGCCCAATCATTTCGGCTTTTCATTATTTTGTTTTTTACTCGTTGCTCTTTATTACGAGTTGCCCGATCATTTCGGCTATTTTGCATGCATACATTTTACTTGCTGCTTTTTATTGCAAGTTGCCCTATCATTTCGGCTATTTCGTATGCATGAGCGGTTTACCGGCTTTCGCCGTCAACCTGAAATTGGACATCGATTTCGGCATCAGCACCGCTGCGACTGGGATATTACCAGGAGCGAATCATCATTTGCCTCTATCGTTGTTGAACAAAGGAGGCTTAGCGACCGGGGTTAGGATCCCGTCGGCTAAGGCTTTTGACTTCATGAGCCGTAAGGGTCTCGTGAAGGTATTTCTCCCTACAAGTCGTGGGGATCTCGTAAGTGTATTTTCTCCTTAGGAACCGTGAGGGTTCCTAAGTGTTTTGTTCTCCTGTAAGTCGTACGGATCCTACAGGAAGGTTTTCTCCTCATAAATCGAGGGGATTTATAAGGGTTGTTTACCATACGAACGTATTCCCAGTCATGGATGGACCTTGGTTAGGGAAATGTTTATTCGCGCCCGTGGATTGTATACAAGGGTCGGTATTGAGCCACTTGTAGGGCAATATTGGAAGTTTGTGGGGGTTTGCTTAAGCACAGGTTTAGGTCTCTGTGACTTAAGACTTTCAAATCCTATGAGCCGTGAGGGTCCCATAAGAGAGTTCTCCTTACGAGTCGTGAGGATCTCGCAAGCGTATTTTCTCCTTAGGAATCGTGGGGATTCCTAAGTGCGTTGTTCCCTTGTAAGTCGTAAGGATCTCACGCGGGTGGTTTCTCCTTACAGGGTCGAGAGGACTCCATAAGGGTTCTTTAACGAAGTTGCGCCCTTTCGGGTTTTCACAACATCCGCCGGTAGTCCTGCTGTTTTTACTCACGGAGCCCTTTCGGGTTTTCATCCGTGCCCATTTTGCTTATGGACTTACCGTTTTTTATTTTTTTTTATTTTTATTTTTATTATTATTATTATTTTTTATTTATTTTTATTCATCTCGTCAGCCCAAGGATGCCGCAGTATTAGTTTAAAGACGTTTTCGGTATGCTATTAGTTTAAGGACATTTCGGTCCGCCGTTGAGAGGGTTGGCTATTACTTATAAAGCCTGAGCTTAGGAAGATAGCGAGCGGACATAGTCGTCGTCATCTACCATTGACCTAGGCTGTGGCTCATTAAGCGTAATATTTCTTTAGGAAGCGTCCGTTTATTGGCCTGAAAGGCCTTTCACCGTGCATGTCCATGAGTAGATAGGCCCCACCTTGGTAGACCTTATCAATGATATACGGTCCTTCATAGTTTGGCTCAAATTTTCCCCGCTTGGCGCGATTGGGGATCATGGGCCTTTTGACCACTAGCACGAGTTCGCCTTGGTGGAATGTCCTCGGGCGGCTCAATCTTTCATATGAGCGCGTCATCTTTGCTTTATAGGCTTCCAGATTTTGTTGTGCTAGAAGCCGGATTTCATCAAGGGCGTCAAGCTCTTCAAACCGAAGGTGAGCATTTTCTTCGTCTGTCAGCTCGTAGTGGACTGCCACTCGTAGAGACGGTAATTCTATCTCGAGAGGGAGTACTGCTTCCGTCCCAAATACCAACGCGTATGGCGTTGTGTTTGTGGCCGTTTTAAACGTAGTCCGATACGCCCAAAGAGCCTCTTGCAATCTTTCGTGCCAATCTTTCTTATTTCGCGACACTGTTTTCTTTATGATCTTCGTCAAGGTCTTGTTGAAGGCTTCAGCTAGACCGTTAGCTCGCGGGTTATAAACTGAGGAATATCTCCAGTCTATATTGTGCTGCTGTGCGAAACGGCTAATTTTATGACTTCGATAGGCTGGCCCATTATCAGAGATGATTCTTCTCGGGGTTCCAAACCGGTAGATGACATGCGTTTTGAAGAAATGGAGGATATTCTCCGTCTTCACTTCCCTCAATGGTACTGCCTCTGCCCATTTGGAGAAGTAATCAGTCGTCGCCAAGATGAAACGATGTCCCTTTGACGATGCTGGTTCGATGGGACCGACTATGTCAGTCCCCCACATTTCGAATGGCCAACTAGCCATTGTCGGATGCAGTGGATTGGGATGCTGATGGATGAAGTCCCCATGAATTTGGCATGGATGACATTGCCTCGCATATTCCAGGCAATCCTGCATCATCGTGGGCCAGTAGTAGCCCATCCGCTTTATCTTCAATTTCATCTTAGGGCCTGCTTGGTGGGAACCGCAGAGTCCGTCGTGAACTTCTTGGACGACCCTTCTCGCTTCGTCAGGTCCTAAGCATCTCAACCACAGAGAGTCGAATGACCTCTTGTATAGAGTATCATTGACGAAGGCGAAAGACAGAGCTCGTTTCGTGAGCTGATGTCTTATGGACGCCTCTTCAGGTATTCGGTGGAACTTGAAGTAATCTATGAAGACTTCTCTCCAGTCTTCGGTATTTTCCCTGTTTTTTATTTGCAGGGTTGTCTCCTCTTTCGCTCCTTTTTCTTCAGACGATTTCGGAGATATTTCTGTTGGGGCAAGCACTCGACGGCTTTGTACCACGATTCTAACGTCGTCGAGGTTCTCGTCCGCCAATTCTTTAGCAAGTTTGGCTAGTGCGTCCGCTTTGCTGTTTTCCGCGCGCGGTATGCTCTCCAAAGTATATGAGGGAATTTGGGTTAGCAGTTGTTGCACTTTTTCACCGTATTTTACCAACTCTGGCTTGCATGTTTGGTAGTCGCCGTTTACTTGACTAACGACCAGTTGGGAATCACCGTATATGAGGAGATCTTCAATTCCCATGTCAATGGCGATCTCGAGGCCTGCTATTAGAGCTTCGTATTCGGCTTCATTATTTGTTCTCGGCTCCGTTAGGGAGAACGCGTAGCGCATTATCCCTCCTTGTGGAGTTACGAAGATGAGTCCTACCCCTGATTTAATTATAGGGGTACTTTGTTTGCGTTTCTTCAAGGAAGATGCTCCATCGAAATAAAGCTCCCATCGGATATTATCGCCGTCGATCGCATCGAACGCATGTTCGTCTGGAAGATCGCAATTCAGAGGAGAATCGGCGGGTATCGGATGCTCAGCGAGGAAGTCGGCGATGGCCTGGCCTTTCACTGCCTTGAGAGGTTGATACGTTATCGAGAATTCCATCAAGAGCAGGGCCAATTTAGCGAGTCGTCCTGTCAATATGGCTTTTGACATTAAATATTTAAGAGGGTCCACTTTTGAAATCAGACGGACCTCGTGCGCCAACGCGTAGTGCCTAAGCTTTGTTATTGTGAAAATCAACGCCAGGCAGTGTTTTTCAATGGGAGAGTAGTTGCTTTCTGCCCCCAGCAGGACTCGACTTAAGTAGTAAAGTGCTCTTTCTTTCCCTTGATCGTTCTCTTGTGCCCATAATGCGCCTAAAGAACCTTCGAGGGCGGTTGTATAAAGAATAAGAGGCTTCCCCTTAACTGGAGCAGCCAACACCGGAGGGTTCTGCAGGTATTGCTTGATCTCATCCTGTGCGCCTTGGCATTTTTGGTCCCAAACGAATGGGGTTCCCTTCTTCATCAGGTGGCTGTAAGGACGGCACTTTCCTGAAAGGTTGGCTATAAATCGCCGTATATACGCGAGTTTCCCTTGGAGAGACCGCAGCTGTTTGAGAGTCCTCGGCGGAGGCATTTCCATGATCGCTTTGATCTTTGACGGATCTATTTCAATACCTCGGTGCCGAACGACGAATCCCAGGAACTTGCCCGAGGAAACCCCGAACGCACATTTAAAAGGATTCATCTTCAAGTTGTATTGCCGAAGGCGTTGAAATACGGTCTTCAGATGCTCGAGATGTTCCTCGTATGATTTGCTTTTAACCACGAGATCGTCGATATAGCATTCGACGATTTCGTGTATAAGGTCGTCGAAGATCTTCGTCATGGCCCTCTGATAAGTAGCACCGGCGTTCTTCAAACCGAAGGGCATCACTTTATAACAAAATATACCAAGAGGAGTCCTGAAGGCTGTGTGCTTCTGATCTTCAGGGTGCATTTTTATTTGATTATACCCCGATGAGCCATCAATGAAGGAGAAAACCTCATGAGTGGATGTGTTGTCTATCATCAGTTCGGTGACTGGCACTGGGAAATCATCTTTTGGGCAGGCTTTATTGAGATCCCGGAAGTCTACGCATATGCGCACTGTCCCATTTTTCTTCATCACTGGGACGATGTTGGCGATCCATTCAGGGTATTGGACTTCCTGGATGAAGCCTGAATCTATCAGCTTTTTGACTTCAGCGTTGATGCTCATCTCAAGCTCGAGTCGCATTCTTCTCGGCGCTTGTTTGACTGGCTTGATGTCCGGGGATATCGCCAATTTGTGCACAGCGATTTCTGGATCTAGTCCCGGCATTTCGGAATAGTTCCACGCGAAGCAATCTTTGTGCTGTAGAAGCACATCCTTTAACGCAGCCACCCTTTCTCCCGATAGCAGTTCGCTGATGAATGTCGGTCGCGGGTCATTTTCCGTCCCCAACTCAATTTTCTTGAGATTATCTGCAGTGGTATGGATTCCATCTTCCAGTTCTTTCGGAGCTGGGGGAAATTCTGAGATTACCTCATCGCTGCCGCTTTCGAAACACCAAGGGAGGTTGTTCATGTCCTCGGACCCTTCTTTTAATATTGTTATCACATGGCAGGTGCAAATTTTCTGCCAATCCCAATGCGGAGTTGGTTTTATTCTTGTGTTTTCGGGTTCGTGCTTTTGCGGCGGCGCTACCCTCCAACTGTCAGAAAACGCGAATTTGCCAAGCTGATATTGGTCCTCAACCCAATTCTTAAAGGTGAAGCAATCTTCAAGCGGATGCCCTACTACTCGATGGTAAAAGCAATACTTTGGGTTGGAGACTTCGCCTGCTTGTTCAGGGTGTTTAGACTCCGGCAACGTAAGCATTTGATGTTTTAGAGCGAGATCGAATATTTTCCTTGTTTTGTTCCGAGGAAAAGAGTATGCTCGAGCCATTTTCTTCCCGAGGGCTAAGTCAATAACGCTCGATTCTCGGATGCGCGGCTTCTTAGCTCTGCTTTGTAGTTGTCGAGCGCCTTTCTTGCCTTTCGACCTGTTTTTGTTCTCGCGTCGAACCTTTTTTGTAGCAGGTTGACAAGGAGCGGCATCTTCGTTCTTTACTGCCTGTTGGAGGAGGCGCTGTGTCTTAGCTTTCTCATAGATTGCCATTTCACGATCATGATCATCTCGGGCTTTTTGACTTGCATCCCTTATAAGTTTGCTCATCTGGTCTTCGGACGATGGACTGGGCGGTTTTGTATCAGGAACTTTTGCTGGTTCAGGATTGGCGTCCTCCCATTGAGCGTCCGCCTCTTCATCGAAGTCATACATGGCATAACAGCTGTTTACTAGCTCCCGCTTTTTTGGCCGGATGTACCCAAGCCCTTTGGTTTCTACTTTTCCGTTAGGCAGTTTGCATTGGGTCCCGGGAATGTTCCAGACCTTGTCATAGAATTTGTCTTTTCTAACGGTCTGTGTGAAGGACATCCCCTGGCGTTTTAGCAGTTTCTTCAAACCTTCGGTATAATATCGGGGAAGACGGATAGGCTGAAGCCTGTCGAGCGTGGGATCCGCGCCATGCCAAATTTCTTTTTCTACTTTGTTTTCTTCAGAACGGTAGAATAGGATTGCCTTCTCGCCTCTTCGTCCGGGAGGGATATAGAATGTCTGCAATTCTTCTACGCTGTTGGTGTCGAGTACATCCAGTTCTTTGTAATGTTCAAGTGGCACCATTGTTATCTGCAGACTTCGCTCTTCATCAGCGGAAATCCGTATCGAAGGCCGAGCAGGGAATATAGCATGAACTTCATCCTCTGAATCACTACCGAAGATTAACGAAGGAACGGATGGTCCTGGCCTGGTAGATTGGGATGGACCTGAATAAATTATATCTTCCTCCTCGGTGTCACTGCCGAAGACAGGGATGGTGGCATTAGTTTTGTTCTCCGGTTTGTGACACCTCTCCGTGTCTTCGAAATTCGGCAAGAAGTATTTGGCATCTTCATACTTGCGAACTTCGTTTACGGAAAACGGATTCAGCTCTCCCGCCACTGTGTACTCGAGGCCATCCCTAGAATACTTCATGCACTGATGCTGTGTAGAAGGGAGGATATTGTACTCATGTAGCCATGGTCGGCCGAGCAGAGCGTTGTAGCACGTCTTGGCGTCTATAACATGGAATTTGATGTCTGTGATGAGCAACCCGAAGCGCAGCGTCAATATCACAGATCCGAGAGTCTTTGAGGATTGGGAGTCGAAACCGGAGATAGTGATCTTGTCCCGGGCGAGGTGTTGGACGCTCATGCAAATCTCCTTTAACACTCGCACATTGAGTAAATTAACAGACGATCCGTTATCGACCAAGATTTTACCTATCTTTATGTCATGGCAATATCCTGAGACATAAAGGGGGCGATTGTGTTCACACGTCCCGAGGAGAAGGTTTTCATCACCAAAAGCAACGTCGGCTGTGTGCACTTCTTCTAATTCGTCTTTCATCTTTTCTTCGGCCAAGAAGGCTTGGAACTGGTCCGGATCTTGTAGCGCCTTAATCAAAGAGTCTCTCGCCTCCTTTGATAGTAACAAGGCATCGAGGATGCTGAGTTATGAGGGTAGCTTCCTCAGATGCGCTAAGACATTGTAATCCACTTTACTCCTCTTTGGCGGATTTTTGGCGGTTAACTCTTCCGCGACTTGGTCATCCAAAGTGATGTCTTCAGAGACCTTCTCTTTCCCTTTATCTTTTCTATTCGAGGGTCCGAGATTCTTTTCAGGCAGTGTCCGATTCCGCAGCTGTATATTTTCGCAAGACTTCGGTTCTTCTTCTTTTCCCGAAGCTGGCTCTTTAAAGAGAGGGGCAATCTCTAGTTCCTCATCAGAGTCGCTCCCAAATGTGGGCACTTGTGACCTGGTAGTGTTAACCATGTGACAGTTGCCGGCAGTTCTTTCAAGCACTTTGGTCGTGTTTCTTTGCTCCCGACGAACCTTACGCTTTTCCCGTTTAAAGCGTTGTTGATTAGCGACGTATCCTTGCCACCATTTATCGAACGCTTTGCACTCTTGGGTAGAATGTGAGACCTTCTGATGATATAAGCAATAAGAGGGATGCATTTCTACCACGCTAGTAACTTTTTCTTCTGAGGGTGGTAGCTTCATGCCCATCGATATGGCCTTAGCGAACTTCTTTTTTATCTTAAATTGGCTTTTGTCGGCGGTGGAGGCATTTTGCTCCAGTGGGATCATCTCAGCTCCTCCCTCAAGTCGCTGGCGCTTGGCCGTTTCGAATATCGCCGTCTCGCGTTCTTGATCAGCTTTACTTTTCAATCGAGCTTCACTAAGAAACGCGTCAATCATTTCTATTGATAATTCCGGAACCCTTGACTCAGTATTTGCCCCCGGCGTTTTGGTGCCAGAAGTCCCTTCATCGTTCGAGGTCGAGTGAGAGATCATATGACAACTTGCCACATCTCCGTCGGATTCATCCGATGAAGCTTCTTCCTCATCTTCTTTTTGAAAGACGTGATCAAGGAAATCTTGGAGCGTAATGGGAGTCCGCGCCTTTTGGTTGTACTCATCCAGTGCGTCGATCTGCTTCTGTAAGTCGGTCCGCTTGTCGCTAGGCTTCACGGGCTTCTTAGATTTCTTCTTCTTCTTTTTTGAAGATTTTGACGGCTGGTTATGAACGCTTGAACTACCACCATCGGCCTTCGGAGTCGGACGTGGTTTCAACATACCCTCAATAACCTGAGGCTCCAAGGGGTTCTTCCACTTGACCGCTGGACAGGTCTGCAGATCATTTAGCATTCTCCTCGTTTTGGCTGATAATACAACCTCCCAGGGAGCTTCTTCAATGACGGAGCATGTTGCCCCTGGCGTATTCGTTCCCTTATAGGTGTGGGGCTGCGGAGGATTCACCTTCCATTTGTCAGATAGCGCAAACTTGCCCTGACGGTACTGGTTCTCAAGCCAATTTTTGAAGACGTAACAGTCTTCGATTGGATGCCCTAGCACTCTATGATAAGGGCAGTAATTAGGCTCGTTGACGTCACTTGGTTGTGACGGACGTTTTGGATCTGGCAGATTTATGAGCCTATTGCGCAATGCCAGCTCGAATAGCCTCCTTGTTTTATCACGGGGGAAGGAGTAAGCACGTCCCATCCTGTCTTCAAGGGGCACGTATGGACGCGTATTATTTAGACGAGCAACCGGCTTCGAGTCGTTCGGTTGTTGTTGGGCATTAGCGATGATGATTGCTTTTCCCTTTCCATTATCGTTTCGAGAGTCCGGCTTCGGGAGAGGGGGTTTATGGCCCATTTGGTCCATCTGCGCCAATTTGTCGATCAAAGCCTGGAAAGAAGTCGGCTTGAAGAACATCATAAACTGCGAAATGGTTGCTTGTGGATCAAGGGTTCCAACAAACATTCCCACCGCAGGGGCTTCTTCTATACGCTGTTCACATTTAGACCATAAATTACGCCACCGTATAGCGTACTGGACCCACGTCTCGCCGGGCTTTACCCTGGCGTTAATCAGCGCCGTCATCGGAGTACGTTCGCTGGCACTTGCAAAGCGTTGGGTGAAGAGCAGCTCCATCTCTGCGAAGGTTTTAATGGAGTCGTTGGGGAGCTCGGAATACCACTCGAAAGCCGTATCTGATAAGCTTCCAACAAACTGGCGCAGCAAGAGCTTGTCGTCGCCTCCAGTGTTACCACAAAGCGCCCTGAATTGGGCAACATGTTGATGGGGATTGCCGGTCCCCTTGTAGACATGAAACTTTGGAATTGTGTAACCTGGCGGGTACTTGATTTGGTCATACCAGCCCGGATATGGCCGCCCCGTTTTTATAATGTGGCCGGCTGCTTCGGCCGCGTGATGAACTTTTATCTGCTGGGCTATATATTCGTCCAGATCTGTTTTAGAGATTGTGTCTTCTTTAGCCGTCGATAGAACGGGCTGAGGGTTTGATGTTTCTCCCCTATCATCCCCAAGGACGATGGTTCTTCAGTCGGGGATTCTGGTTGTATCATCATCCCTATCATATCCTGGAAGAGAAGGCCCATGCGCTGTATATTGGCTGCTTGTTCAGCAGCCTCTTGGTCTCTCTTTTCGAGCACTCGGCGAAGGAACTCGGCGTCGGTCTCTTCTTCTTGACGTTCATCTAAGGACGTCTCAGGATTCTCTTTTGGCCCCGTGAGTGCAGCCATTGTAGTCATCATCTCCTGGAGCTTTTGTTGCTGCTCCTGAGACTTGGTCACTGACCGGGTAAGCGGTCGGTGACCCATAGAAGTACGACTTTCTTCTTTCCCCGAAGCCATATAGACCGTATGAACTGTGATGCCCCCTGACTTGGGGCGTTTAGGTTCACCGCTCTTAGACTTTGTCAGCGTCATGAGAGCTTTTTCTGGCCTCTTCCTTTTATGGGCCTTTGAGGTTGAAGGAGCCGTTGAAGCGGGCATCCTAGCATTTGTTGCCCCCTGCCGTTTAGCGGGGCGGTTTTTGTCTTTTTCCACCCTTGCCCTGTTCTGACGACGGAAGTGGTCTGAGTCAATCACGGAGTCTTGAACCCTCCGCCAAACTTTATAAACTTTCGCTGACAGCCGTTGAGGGGGCTGTTCCTGTTTCATCTCCGGAGCTTTTTCCATGGGTGGAGGAGACCTTTTCAACGTAGCCACCAGGGAGTTCTTTCTCACCTTCCTCAGCATTTCAAAGCTGTTCCCAGTTGGAACAGCAGCATCGACTTCCACCACTGGAGCAGGTGGGGTTAGCCCTGAGGGGGAGTTGCCCCCTGCCCTCCTTACTCGCTGCCAATGGCGACGTCGCGCACGACGAGCCGTTGGGATTGGCTCGGAAATCGAGATAATCTCTTGTTGCCCCCTGTTTGAGCGTAAGGTAACTGTTGATGTCAGCTTATCGAAGACTGACGCCTTCTGACCAGCTGGGGGAGGAGTAGGAACCGTCAATCTTGTGAAGACTGACTCTCTGATGGGAGAAGCCGCTTTAACGACTTCCAAAGCAGCGGCCGTTGCCATCTTTAGGACAGCCACCTTATAGTTCTGACCTAGCCTGGTGAAAACGGAGGCTGTTGGTTCAGTAGCAGGCGACCCGTTGATAGGGGTCGTGGTAGCAGTGAGCCGGTCGAACACCGACTTCTTGTTCGCTTTCGGCGTGGGGATCGGCGCCGAGAAGCTTGTAGGTGGGACCATGGTCCCGAAGAACAAGCCGGGGGTGGCCTGAGTCACCTGGCCTACCGGCAGAGTCACGAAGGAAGCCGCCTGGGGCCCATATGCTACACCTCTCGGTGAGGTGGAACGTCCGTTGCATTGGCATTTTGAGCAGTTGGTGCAGTTGGTGGCCATCGAATGCTTGAGTTCTGTACCAAACAAAAGACCAAATCTTAGCAACTTGAAATCCGAAGGCAATCATTTAACAAACCGCGATTGGTTCGCGAAGACGACACACGAAGTGTGGAGTGGAAAGAGGAAGAGGTCCCACCGGGCGTGCCAGAATCTGTTCCCCTCCGAACGGCGGCCGCACAGGACTGCTGAGGTCCTGGCGCTGAGGTTCGGGGCAGATGCTATTTGGTTTTATCCGTCTATCTCTCTGAAGATACCAAGTTGATTTATGGCACCTTGAATCGGAGGTTTAGACGGATGCGGCCGATGTAGCAGACTTCGTCAGATTCCCCCTCAAGGTGAGGGGTTTTTGATTGTGGGGACGCTCTTCTCTGCAGGCGCAAGCCCCTGCAGTTAATTACGCTACCGCGTCGCGGTAACAACTTTCTCCTTCTCCAGAATTTCACTTCATGTCGTGTGTGTTTGTTTTGTTTGTGATTGCCCGTGGATTGTATACGGGGACTGAGTGATGTCGTCACCCGTAGGACGTGGATTAATCCAAATCCGTATTTAGTTAGATTTGGGTTTAGTGTTTTTAGTTTAAGGATGCATTAGTCGCGTTGCGACTAAGATCGACTTAAACGTTCGTTAAGGGTACGTTAGTCTTGTTTTAGACTAAGATCAACTCAACATAGTGATTGATTTAATTATCTGGCCGTCGGGACTCGTCACCTCTCTGACGTCGTTGAGGGATTACAACGACAGGTGTCAGAGGAGTTCAGAGGTGTACCCTTGAACCAAAGTTGATTTGGAGTTTTATCGTTCATTTGAATATCTAAGGACGCGTTAACCGTATTTGGGGTTAAGATCACTTAGACGGGACCGTTTAGATCCAACAAAAGAGCGTTTGGGCCCTATTGTGCCAGTTTAGGGACGTGGCGGTCCATTGCCAGTTTTAGGGACGTGATGGTCCATTATTAGTTTAGGGACGTTTCGGTCCGTCGCCAGTTTAAAGACGTAGTGGTCCATATTCCAGTTTAGAGACGTGGTGGTCCGTCGCCAGTTTAGGGACGTAGTGGTCCATTATTAGTTTAGGGACGTTTCGATCCGAAATTAATTTAGGGACGTTTCGGTCCGTCGCCAGTTTAAAGACGTAGTGGTCCATATTCCAGTTTAGAGACGTGGTGGTCCGTCGCCAGTTTAGGGACGTAGTGGTCCATTATTAGTTTAGGGACGTTTCGGTCCGATATTAGTTTAGGGACGTTTCGGTCCGATATTAGTTTAGGGACGTTTCGGTCCGACATTAGATGAGTGGTCGTTGGGACCCGTCACCTCTTTGACGTCGTTGAGGAATTACAGCGACAAATGTCAAAGGAGTTCGGAGATGTACCCTCGGACCGGTCGTGACTTGGTTTATGAGAGGCATTTAATTTAAGGACTTACAGCCAGGATTGGGTTAAGTCCAATTTTTATTTTAGGCTCTGCCCGATTAAAAGAATCAACCTAAACAGGGCTCTGCCCCTTCATTATTTTTGCAATCTGATTTGGGCCAGGCCCTTTTAAATAACGAGTTACAAAAAACTCAGGAATTTTCTGAACAGGGCTTTGCCCTTTTATTTTTCTGCAATTGGGCTAGGCCCTCTTAAGTAATGTGTTATAGGAACTCATGAGTTTTCCAAACAGGGCTTTGCCCTTTTATTATTCTGCAATTGGGCCAGGCCCCTTTTAAATAATGAATTGCAGAACTCAATAATTTTTTTTTGAGTTGGGCCAGGCCCACTTGTGCAGAAATTCTTGATTTGAGAACAAAAAGTGCATGGCACTTTTGATCTAAATTTAGATCAAAGGAAAACAAAATTCTTCTTGTTTTCCCTGGTTTTACAGAACCAAGGGTTCATATCAAGTGCAAGGCACTATTTATTATTCTTTGATTTTTCAGAACCAGGGGTTCATATCAAGTGCAAGGCACTATTTATTATTTATCATTCCCTTTTTTAATCTTCTGTTCTTCAGAAATTTTACCTTCTTTTTTTTGTTCTTGATTAATCTTCAAGGGCTCTTTTTTTTAGAAGTTTCTCCTTCTCTCCTTGATGATTGATTCTTCTTTTTGAATGAGGCTTGGGGTCTTATTTATAGTGCCCACAAATTTGTTGGATTTGTTAACAAAATCTTTCCTGAATAATTTTGGGAATTTTTCCCACCATTGGATCTCTGATCCAAGGGTTCCTGTTTTACAGGAGAACAGAAAAGATTTATCTAAATCTTCATTCAGTTGCTGCGCAACTCACCAGCGTGTGACACGTGTCACGCATCCGTGCGCTTGCGCAGTTGCGGTTGCGCAACTGCGCAGACACGTGTCGCGCATCCGAGCGCTTGCGCAGTTGCGACTGCGCAACTGCGCAGACACGTGTCGCGCATCCGTGCGCTTGCGCAGTTGCGACTGCGCAACTGCGCAGGCACGTGTCACGCATCTGTGCGCTTGCGCAGACACGTGTCGCGCATCGGTGCGCTTGCGCAGATGCGACTGCGCAACTGCGCAGACACGTGTCAAGCATCTGTGCGCTTGCGCAGACACGTGTCGCGCATCAGTGCGTTTGCGCAGCTGCGATTGCGCAACTGCGCAGACACGTGTCATGCATCTGTGCGCTTGCGCAGACACGTGTCGCGCATCCGTGCGCTTGCGCAGTTGCGATTGCGCAACTGCGCAGACACGTGTCGTGCATCCATGCGCTTGCGCAGACACGTGTCGCGCTGCCATGCATTTGCGCAGTTAAGTCTTAATTACGTTTTCTGAAGAGCCTTGCTCTGATGGGACGCACCGTCTCGGGCGTTACGCTGCCGAATTGGCTTCTGCCATGTGGCAAATTGCGCACTGCGCACGGAAACCGAAGCGTTGCTTCAAATTTTGAATTTTCAAAATTCAGTAGAGCCTTGCTCTGATTGGGGGAAACAGCCTCCAACTCAAAGTATCAGCTACAACATTCGCCTCGCCCGGATGATAAAGAATTTCCCAGTCATAGTTTTTCACGAGCTCCATCCAACGGCGCTGCCTCAAATTCAGATCCCGCTGCTGGAAGATGTACTTTAAGCTTTTGTGGTCAGTGAATATCTGGCACGACTCGTCGTATAAGTTATGCCTCCAAATCTTGAGTGCAAAGACCACCGCAACCATCTCTAGTTCGTGAGTGGGATAGTTCTGCTCGTGTTTCTTCAACCGCCGAGAAGCATAAGCGACGACTCTGCCATGCTGCATCAACACACAGCCTAAACCTACCCGAGAAGCATAGACAACAAAACCGCCTGATCCTGAAGGCAAAGATAAGACTGGTGCAGTCGTCAAACGAGTCTTCAACTGCTGAAAACTCTGCTCACAAGCCTTGGTCCAAAGAAAAGGAACTCCCTTCCGAGTTAACCTGGTCAGCGGTACAGCGATACGAGATAAATATTACACAAAACATCGGTAGTAACCGGCCAAACCCAAGAAGCTGCGAATATCCGTCACTGAAACAGGTCTGGGCCAATGCTGTACGACCTCGATCTTCTTCGGGTCCACACGTATTCTATCTCTCGTAACCATATGACCCAAGAAGTCAACGCTATCAAGCCAGAAAGCGCACTTGGAGATTTGGCAAACATCCGGTGCTTTCTCAAGTCTGCAACGTAATCCTCAAATACTGTTCATGCTCCTATCGACTCCGGGAGTATACTAGAATATCGTCAATGAACACGATAATGAACTGGTCAAGAAACGGCCTGAAGATGCAGTTCATCAAATCCATGAACGCTGCTGGGGCATTGGTGAGCCCGAACGACATCACCAAGAACTCATAATGTCCGTAGCACGTACGAAAAATAGTCTTTGAAATGTCATTATTCCGAACCTGCAACTGATGATAACCCGACCGCAAGTCAATCTTCGAGAAATGTCCTGCACCCTGGAGTGGATCAAACAAATCGTCAATGCGAGATATGGAATATCTATTCCGCATGGTAACTCGATTCAATGCACAATCTCATACTGTCGTCCTTCTTCTTGACAAACAAGACAGGAGCTCCCCATGGCGACACACTCGGACGAATAAGCCCATTATCCATCAAATCTTGAAACTGATCCTTAAGTTCTTTAAGATCCGCCGGGGCCATCCGATAAGGCGGTATAGAAATAGGCCCCGTGCTGGGGATCAAGTCGATGCAGAACTCGATATCGCGCTTTGGCAGCAATCCAGGAAACTCATCAGGAAAGACATCGGGAAATTCCCTCACAATCAGAACCTGGTTCAACGGGACCTCTATGGCTCTAGCATCATGAACATACGCCAAGAATCCCTGACATCTTTTCCTCAAGAGCCGACTAGCGCGAAGAGCAGAAATCAAACTGGGAAGGGTGGCACTACAGTCTCCCTGAACAACAAGAACTAGTTCATCCGGAAAACTAAATCTGACCGCCTTCTCAGGGCAGTCCACAGACGCATAACAAGTGGCTAACCAGTCCATGCCAAGAAGAACATCAAAGTCTAGCATGTCGAGGAGAATCAAATTGACAGAAGAATCCCTATCCCTGATACGAACCGAACACGATTGAAATACATGTCGAGCAATAAAATACTCTCCTACGGGAGTAATAACAGCAAGCGTCTGATCAAGTAAAGACGACTCTTGGCCTAACCTCGGTACGAAGTGTGTTGATACATAAGAATGCGTAGAACTTGGATCGAACAATATGCGCGCGTCAAAAGAACACACTGGAAGATTACCTGTCACAACGGCATTCGATGCTTGCACATCTTGAGGAGTCAAAGCAAAAACTCGAGCCTGTTCTCTACCAGTACCCGGCTGTCCTTTGCCTCTGCCACCTCATCCTCTCTGAACCGGACCGCTACGACCACGGCCTCTTGGAGCATCGATCTGGCGTGGAGCAAAAACAGGTGTAGGAGGTAAAGCGCTCGGAGGAGGGGGTGAAGGTGGTAAAGTCACACGTAGAATTATCGCCTTGCTCTGGCGCCTCACAGTATAATGTCTGACACGGTGATGCGGACTCCCACATCGAAAACATCCTAGCGACGGCAGCTGACCCTAAGAACTGAATAACTGACCTCGCATTATGCCTCGACCATCACCACGGCCTCTGCCTGTCATATCTCTGCCAAACCGCACTGGAGCTGATACACCTGTACGAATCCGCTTCGGCACTGTAGTCTTAGAAATACGCTCCTCCACTAATATGGTCGCGTCTATCGCTGCTGCATAGGTGTAAAAATGCTGGGCGCCGATAGAAAGAAACAGCTGTGTGTTAAGGCCTCGTACGAATCTCTTTATGCGTTTCTCTTCAGTGTCCACCAGGTAAGGAGCATATCTAGACAGCTGAGTGAACTGGACATCGTACTCGGACACAGTCATACCAGGAGTCTTGCACAAAGACTCGAAACTACGTGCTCGAGAATCCCCGACGCTCTCCGGAAGGAAACGAGCGAGAAACACCTCCGTGAAATCATCCAAGGTCATAGGAGGTAGACCTGTAGCTCAGCCTCTCTTAACTGACTCGCACCACGTCTGGGCAAGACCCTCTAGACGAAAGCTCGCAAGCTTGACTGATCTCTCATCGGAACATCTCAGTGAACGGAAAATCCTGGCCATCCTGTCATGGAACGTCTGTAGATCCTCCGCTGCATCTGTGCCGATGAAAACCGGAGGCTTCAGCCTCATAAACTCCTGTGGTGATACTATGATAGTATCGGTGGCGGCAGGTACAGCTGTCTGGACAGCAGGTACTATCACGGTGTCTGTAGTAAGATGAACATCATCAGATATCGGTGCTCGGCTGACCTTAACTAAAGATCCAACCATCTGGCGCAAATCCCGAATACTCGCCTCTAGCCTAGCTATCCGGCCTGGAGAAAGGGGATCAATCTGTCCCTGAGGGGTAGGCGTACCGCCCTGGTCGGTCCTCGTCTCAGATAAGCCCGCTCTAACCTCATGTCTGGCGGCAGCCCTTTGGGCCCTCGCAGTCTTCGGCGGCATAATGGCTGGAACAAGAAACAAGATTTGATAAGAATATTACAGTCGAAACAAAAGGATATATGGAATCAAGGAAGGAATCACAAGAAATTATATATCCTAAGGTCACTTAGGCGGAGTATCATATCGTGAGTATGCCACGGAACATACATACGCTATGTCACTCTGCTTAAGTCACCTACTCCATCATACCAAGGGTCATCCTACACTCAGAAAGGTAAAATCTAACGCTTTGATACCAACTTTGTCACATCCCAAATATGGAAACATGACTGACACTTAAATCACGCAACGTCTAGAGGCGTAACGTAATTAAAGTAAGCTAAAAATCACATAATCTAAACCGTGAAATGAATAGAGTGATAAAAATACTCGTTTTAAAAAGGTTGATTTTAACAAAATAGAGTTACATCAAAATCATTTAAAAGCATCAAATATTCTAAAAATTTCGACAGAGTCTCCTTTGTAAAAACTGGTCCCAAAATGATACATTCATGAATATCTATAAGCAATAATAAAAAGGCATCCCCAAGCGTGAGCTAGCTCTTTGCCGAATGGCGGAACATAACCACATGCAAGATATATCATAATAATGTGAAAGACCATATAAAAAGCAAGATCTAAGAAAGCATAAAAGTCGGCTCACACGAGCTCGACACCAGATAACAAATAATACAAGTTTCACAATCTCGTAGTCTAAGTCAATATACAAATGGTAGATGGAGTGTACTAGATACAAAAGTAAATATACATGGTGTGAACAAAGAATATCCTCACAAAACCCACCTACAAGTATCGCTCCCAAAAGTGGAAGCCAAACGAAGCAGAAGAAGAAGCAGTGCGCCCGCCGCCACTATGCTGACGGATTGGTCCTGCAAGACACTGTGGCACAACGGGGGTGAGTTGCCAACTCGTGAGTAGTAAGTAACATCTAATAAGAAAATCACATGTATGCACGCAAATGCCTCGAAAAACTATATGTAAAATATGATGCGATTTACTAATATGAATGTGACATGAATAAATGATCAAGCGTGTCTGGATACAATCTGATATGAGAAAGACCAAGTTCTATTTTAGTAGAATTTCGGTATGGTAAAACCAAAATATCATCAATATAAAGACAGAATCCCGTGTCAAGCATCGACACTCGATATATCAATATGTCGGGTGCTGTCTCTCGGATCGGCCCTCAAATCTGTCAAATCTGTAGTATTGCCTAGCACGACAGCAAGGTTTCGGGAGGCATCGTCCATGCCATTTTCAAAATTTTGCCATGCTAAACAATACTAACCCTAGAATCTTAACTAGAGATTTAGACAATACAACATGTAAACTAATTTACATCTAAGTGAATATGGAGTACAACTTTTGTAGACCGGTCCTTCACTTCAATAGCTCCGAGTGGTAGTCCCTTTGCTCCAAGTAGTGATCTTGCGGACTCTAGAATGGCTCCACAAGATGAAAGGAACAAGCTTGCACGAAGTCTTCGAGGCCGAAGATGATCTACGTCGAGGAGACACTAACTCAAGCTACATCTTCACTAATTAGGGATTAGTGAAGCTAACACTCTAAACTAAATGGCTAATCTAGTAGAGGATGATAAAGTAGGATTTTTGCTCACTTTAGAAATCTTTTTCTCACTAATTTTCTTTACCTCTCAAAAATCTAGAGAGCTCTCTCATGAGCAAGAAGAAGATGAAGCAAATAATGGATGAGAGAGTGTTTCCTGATTTAAAATCAGGAAGGCTCACGGAAAAGGCTTCAGAAAGGGTCACGTGCTCCCACGTGACCTGGGTCACGTGTCGGCACGTGACACCTAAAAGTATCATCAAGTCAGATTCAGCTTCCCAACTACATCGAAAAAAAGGGCTTCAGAAAGGGTCACGAGCTCCCACGTGACCAGGGTCACGTGTTGGCACGTGACACTCAAAAGCGGCAGACTCAGTTCCCTGATCAAATCAAGGAAAAGGCTCCAGACGAGGGTCACGTGCTCACACGTGACCAGGGGTCACGTGGTGGCACGTGACGGCTAAGCAGCAGAAGAAGGCAGAGTGCAAAAGAAGAAAAGGGCTCGTTACAAGGGGGTCACGTGTGGTACGTGCCCACACGTGACCAAGGGTCACGTGGCCGCACGTGACTAGCTTTCAAAGCCCATTTTGTTAACAGAATTAAATTCTGAAAGAGATTCAAATCTTTCCAAAGGAAAGCGATTATCTGGAACCAATCGAATTAAAGATTCAGAGATGATTAAATATCATCTATCTATGGGAAAATCTCGAGTTTGGAAAGATTTCCTCTTTAAATCTAACCGAAATAACAAAGGAGAATCCCTGGATTTGAAATCCAATGGTGAATAAAATTCACCTAATAATCCAAAGGTCCAAAACGAATGATGGATGCAAATCAAATCTCTCAATGAAGATTCGTCAAAAACTAATTGACTCGGCTGCTTCTCCTATAAATAGGAGCCGAGACACACAAAAAGAGATATACGCAGAGGGAAGAAAAGGGAGAGAGCTTTGATACTTTGAGGAATTTGGATCTTCTGTAAAAGAAAACCCTAGGTAAGAAAGGGAAAGCTCCTTGAAAGAAAAGAGAATTTAATTCTCAACAGAGTTTAACTCTGATATATAAAACAGAAGAACATATTTCTTCTCTCTTTGATAGAGGATCTGCAAAGTGCACATCTCCCCTTGAAGTTAAGAATTTAATTCTCAATGGGTCGAGATCCTGCCATGCAGATCCAAAACATAGAGAGGGAACGGAAGCACGAGAATTTAATTCTCACAGAACTATAGGAATTTAATTCCTTAAAAATAAAATTAGGGTTTGACCCTATGTCATGGGAATTTAATTCCTTCAGAACAAAAAGAAACAGGGTTTAACCCTAATTAAAAACCTAGTTCTGTTGAAACAGCGGGAATTTAATTCCCTTAATCATAATTCTTTAACAGAGAATGGGAGTTTAATTCCTTAAAAGCTTTTATTAGGGTTTAACCCTATTCAGTTCTTCACATATATGAGGAATTTAATTCCTACAGAAAATTCAGAGTTCAACTCTATTCCAGAATATATATCTTCAAAAGGAAGTAGGAATTTAATTCCTCTGGAATTTAAAGCTCGAGGAATTTAATTCCTGAAAAAAAAGATTAACAGATCCTCTAAACAACATACATAGAGGCAGGGTCACGTGTCACCACGTGACCGCCCCAAAAGATCTACAGAAAGTCCCTTTAAAGCAGTGCCCCACGTGACCCTTGACAGAAGCTTTAACACACAAGCATTTGAATGCCCGTGAAAGATGCAATAATCTCAGCAGAATAAATGAAGGGAGGGCGCTCTCACGTGTCGCTACGTGACCCCTCTTGCCTTAGTGTTTAACACTAAATTGGAATTCCCGAATCCAGTGTTAAAACACCGTTGGGCCTTAGTGTTCAACATTAATCAGAGAACTTTATTTGCAGTATTCAACACTGATTACCTTAGTGTTTAATACTAATCTGAGATCTCCGTTGCCAGTGTTTAACATTGGTCTGTTTTAGTGTTCAACACTAATCTGAAAGCCTGGTTGCTGGTGTTTAACACCAACTATCTTTTAGTGTTAAAACACTAACTTATCAATCTCATTCCCAGTGTTCAACACTGATTTGTCTTTAGTGTTTAACACTAGACACTGGCCCAATTGGCCAAGTGGATAGAGGCAAAGCCTCTCCTTCAAGAGACCAACAGGAAGCCAATATTCCAGACCTGATTGGACTTAGCCCAAGCTGGCCATAAGTCCTCAATTCGTAATTAACTGGGCTAATGGGCTCATAACACAATTAATTGGTCTTGATCCCAAATTGGGCCAAGGACTATTTAATCCATTCCGGTTCCAGGGTATATCTCTTCACTCCTTTGATACTTGGCATTGTAATCCCTCAATGTCTTCAAAGAGGTGACGGGTCCCGATGACCACACATTGATATGGACTGTGGGGTCCTTAAACCCATGGACTACGACGTCCTTAACCTTGACCGAGATGTCTTAAAACTAACAATGGACTGTGAGGTCCTTAAACCCATGGATTACGACATCCTTAACCTTGATCGAGATGTCTTAAAACTAACAATGGACTGTGGGGTCCTTAAACCCATGGACTATGACGTCCTTAACCTTGACCGAGATGTCTTAAAACTAACAATGGACTGTGGGGTCCTTAAACCCATGGACTACGACGTCCTTAACCTTGACCGAGATGTCTTAAAACTAACAATGGACTGTGGGATCCTTAAACCCACGGACTACGGCGTCCTTAACCTTGACCGAGATGTCTTAAAACTAACAATGGACCACAATGTCCTTAAACTATCCATGGACCGCAATGTCCTTAAACTACCCATGGACCGCAATGTCCTTAAACTAGCAATGGACCACCACGTCCCTAAACTGGAACAATAGAGCCACGCACGCTCTTTTGTCGGATCTAAACGGTCCCGTTTAAGTTGATCTTAGCCTCAAAGATGGCTAACGTATCCTTAAACCTTCAAACAGACTGGGCTATGAATCTCCCCCAATTAACTCTGGTTCGAGGGAACATCTCTGAACTCCTCTGACATCTGTCGTTGTAATCCTTCAACGTCGTCAGAGAGGTGACGGGTCCCGACGGCCATATATATGATGGACCACTATGTCCCTAAACTGGAACAATGGAGCCCAAACGCTCCTTTGTCGGATCTAAACGATCCCGTTAAGTGATCTTAGTCTCAAGTTAGACTAACGTATCCTTAACAAACGTTTGAGTTGATCTTAGCCTCAAGTATGGCTAACGTATCCTCAAACCAAACCCCCAAACCTAAATCTAAGATAATACGGATTTGGACTAGTCCACGCCCTACGGGCGACGACATAACTCGGTCTCCGTAAACAATCCACGGGCAACAAAACATAAAATAAACACACACGACACGAAGTGACCATCTGGAGAAGGAGAAAGTTGTTACCGCGATGCGGTAGCGTAATTAACTGCAGGGGCTTGCGCCTGCAGGGAAAAGCGTCCCCACAATCAAAAACCCCTAAAACGAGGAGGAATCTGACGAAGTCTGCTACATCGGCCGCATCCGTCTAAACCTCCGATGCACGGTGCCATAAATCAACTTGGCATCTTCGGAGAGGTGGATGGATAGCACCAATTAGCATCTGCCCCGAATCTCAGGCGAGACGCCCGCGTCTCGGCCGCCGTTCGGAGGGGAACAGAGAGTGAATGGCAACCATGGGTGAGAAATATCTCATATAACTCATGTAGAGACTTAACCATGGGTTTAGATAATGGTTGGGTTAATAAATATCTAGTGTAAGACAAAACTAGTAGACTAAGTCAATGGTTCTACAAGCTTCCACTAAGCTAACCTATATGACTATTTCCAACTAATATTTGATTTACTCTGAATAAATAAACCCTACATTATCATGAGCATGGTGTAAGTCTCATACACCCATGTAGGATGTATCATCAAGTATGACATAAAAAGAAATACAATTAATATATATTACATATATATTAAATGCATAAGTGAGAAAAGAAATGCTTAAGTGAGCTAATATTAGTTAAATGTAAATCAATATATAAAATATATAATTATATATTAAATTATTAAATCAACACTTGATTTAATAATCCGGCTATATCTCATATGACCGACTAATATTATTTGTATCAACTTATCGAATCAACATTTGATTCGATAACCCGGCTATATCACATATAACTGACTGATACGAATAAATCGCGAGAATAGAATACGGTATCGCATATTCGTATTAATCTCGGTCCCGCACATATCACATATGTGCTCCTACTTCGTTTTGCCTGAGCCAGTAAATCTCTGTGTAGAATTCTAAAGACTCGTCAATATGCTGGCAGTAGGTGATTATCATATCAGGCACCTACAAGCCGTCAGCGATACTAGCTGGACGTAACGGCTACCCAGATATTGAGCGATCAGAAGATCAACAAGCAAGCCCGCTCTAACTCCTGTAAATCCTGTCAGTAACACTACCGTATAGTCCGGTCTTTTCGTCTGATATGTCGCATATCTAGTATAGGGGTGGTAAACGTCAGACCCCAGTAACCGATAAGTCGTGCCGATGTGAGGCTCATAACGGGTCGAGAAACTACTGATAACACTTACCGGTAGATCTTCGAATCAGCCCTGGCCAGGGACTTCCTGTTATAGCCAATCGAGCACAGCGTAACATCAACCCCCAATACCGAGAGAGACGAATCCCCTCCTATCGCTCATTGCCTCCATGTGATTCGGAACTGTACCCAAAAGCCACCGTTTTGCACATTCTCTTGAACGTGGTAAGGTGGAAATCAAAGCACAGTGGGAATCACACAAGACTCTATGACGATCTCGGGTCTAAAGACTAACCTGTACCAGTGTCACCAGAGAACTGCTATCTGACGATAGGTATAATACCAACTAGAAGTTCTTGGCGAGTCCATTCAGTGTACACAGTCTCCACTGAGCACCCGTATACCATCTTTGATGTCAACCACGAATGGATGTGGGATCATCCATCGCCCATCATATGGGTCAAGAAGTGTATACGCTAGTCTACTCTGGAATATCGATGCCCTATCTCGATACACCCTCGACTAGGAACAATTATAGGATGTACCTATGGACTACCCTTGGCCCCACTAGTATGATCTCCAACATAGTCCTGGTAGTCAAGTACACATTCTAAGGGCTTTATCAACATGTGAGAGCAAGACAGTATCACAATACAAGTCAACATGTTAAGACAAAGAGCAACTAGATAGCATACTATTATGTCGAGCAAGAAAGTCCTCTCTATATATATCCAAGTATCCACTATAATATACATCATATGTACAATAATGACTTCTAGGGCATACATATAACTAACAATCTCCCACTTGCACTAAGGCCAGTTGTTGTAGTATCTCATACCCAACATCCTGAATAGTCTCTTAAATTGTATCTGGGGTATGGCCTTTGTGAGTGGATCCGCCTTGTTGTTCTTCGTGTCAACTCTCCTGATCTCGATCTCCCGGCGATCAACTATCTCCCGGATCAGGTGATACCGCTTCAGAATATGCCTGGATTGCTGATGGGACCTGGGTTCCTTGGCTAAAGCCACAGCTCCAATATTATCACAATACAAAGGTATTGGATGCTTGATGGACGGAACCACACCAAGTTCGTTTATGAACTTCTTCATCCAGACAGCCTCTTTGGCAGCATCGTTGGCAGCGATGTATTCAGCCTCCATCATCGAGTCTGCCACGGTTTCCTTCTTGGAACTCTTCCAACAAACCGCCCCTCCATTGAGGGTAAAGACAAATCCCGAGACCGACTTAGAGTCGTCCTTATCACTCTGGAAGCTCGAATCGGTAAAGGACTCCACTTAGAGTTCACTGTTACCATACACCAAGAATATATCTTTAGTCCTTCTCAAGTACCTGAGAATGTTCTTCACAGCTGTCCATTGACTCTCTCCTGGATATTCTTGATACCTACTCACTACACTTAGTGAGTGTTCCCCTCCGAATGACGCGGCGGAGACGCGGTGAACGTCTTGCCAGAGATTCGGGGCAGATGCTATTTGGTTTTATCCGTCCACCTCTCCGAAGATGCCAAGTTGATTTATGGCACCGTGTATCGGAGGTTTAGACGGATGCAGCCGATGTAGCAGACTTCGTCAGATCCCCCCTCGCTTGAGGGGTTTTTGATTATGGGGACGCTCTTCCCTGCAGGCGCAAGCCCCTGCAGTTAATTACGTTACCGCATCGCGGTAACAACTTTCTCCTTCTCCAGAGTTTCACTTCGTGTCGTGGGTGTTTGTTTTGTTTGTGGTTGCCCGTGGATTGTATACGGAGACTAATTTATGTCGTCGCCCGTAGGACTTAGATTAGTCCAAATCCGTATTTTCCTAGATTTGGGTTTGAGGTTTTAGTTTAAGGATATGTTAGCCGTATTTGAAGCTAAGATCAACTTAAACGTTCGTTAAGGATGCGTTAGTCTGATTTGAGACTAAGATCAACTTAACGGAAAGAGCATTTAGGGGCTCTATTGTTCCAGTTTAGGGACATAGTGGTCCATTGCATGTATGGTCGTCGGGACCCATCACCTCTCTGACGACGTTGAAGGATTACAACGACAGATGCCAAAGGAGTTCAGAGATGTACCCTTGAACCAGAGTTAGTTGGGGGAGATCTATAGTCCAATTTGGGACTAAAGTCTGTTTGAAGGTTTAAGGATATGTTAGCCATATTTGAGGCTAAGATCGACTTAAACGGGATCGTTTAGATCCGACAAAAGAGCATTTAGGGGCTCTATTGTTCCAGTTTAGGGACATAGTGGTCCGTGTTCCAGTTTAGGGACGTGGTGGTCCATTTTCTAGTTTAGGGACGTGGTGGTCTATTATTAGTTTAAGGACGTTTCGGTCCAACATTAGTTTAAGGACGTTTCGGTCTAATATTAGTTTAAGGACGTTTCGGTCCAATATTAGTTTAAGGACGTTTCGGTCACGAGTTTAAGGACCCCGTAGTCCGTGTTGATGTGTGGTTGTCGGGACCCGTCCCCTCTCTGACGTCGTTGAAGGATTACAACGACAGTTGTCAGAGGAGTTCGTAGATATACCCTCGAACCGGATATAAATTGATTTAAGAGAGCAATCTTGCTCAGTCAATTTAATTTAAGGACTTACGGCCAAAATTGGGATAAGTCCAGTTGAAAATGTTCAACATTTTATTTGCTTTTGCATTGCATTTCTTTTTATTTTTATTTGGGCTTTGCCCAGAAAGGATGCAGAGCATCAATTTGTTTTGGGCTCTGCCCTTTATAAATGATGCAGAGCATCAATTTTATTTGGGCTCTGCCCTTTTATTGCTTTGCAATTTATTTTGGCCTGCTTGGTCTTTTTGATTTGGGCCTGGCCCTTTAAGAAATGCACTGCATTTATCAGGCGCTTTGCGCCAATCAGAGAGCGCAAGCGCTTATAGTGCTGACACGTGTCGCGCAAGCGCAGTGCGCTGCGCTAATGCGCTGCGCCTGCGCTGCTGACACGTGGCGCGTTCCGGTAGCTTGCGCCAATCCAAGAGCGCAACAGCACAATTTACAAGTGCAAAGCACTATGATTTAAGAATCTTTTAAATTCAAGAACCAATGGTTCATAGAAGTGCAGAGCACTATTCGTTTCCTTGATCTAATTTAGATCAAAGAAAAATAAGTTTTTCTTTTTATTTTAAGAACCAAAGGTTCATAAAAGTGCAAAGCATTATTTTTTTTTATTTTTGTTTTTTCTTGTTTCTTAAAGAACCAGTGGTTCATAAGAAGTGCAAAGCACTGTTTATTATATAAAGATCATTGATCTGGTTTTTAGATCAATGATCTATTAGAAGAAATTTCTTCTATCTCGTGAAGGTTTTTACCTTTTTCTTGGAATTTTCTCAGAGTTCTCTCTGTTTGAAGCTCTTGACTTTTTTCAAGAAATGTTGATGCCTTTGAATTGAGGTCTAGGGGCCTTTATATAGTGCCCATAAATTTGTTGAATTTGTTAAAAAGATCTTTCTCTGAGTGATTTGGGGAATTTTCCCCACCGTTGGATCTTTGATCCAAGGGCTTCTGTTTTACAGAAGAAAATCTTCTTGTTTTAACAAGAACAGAAAGATTCTTTTGAAATCTTAATTCTGTTTAGCGCAAACGCCCTTGCACATGACACGCGTCACGTAGCGCAAAGCGCAGCGCAACTGCGCTAGCGCATCTGCGCTGACACGCGTCGCACAGCGCAAAGCGCAGCGCAACTGCGCTAGCGCATCTGCGCTGACACGCGTCGTGCAGCGCAAAGCGCAGCGCAACTGCGCTAGCGCATCTGCGCTGACACGTGTCGCGCAGCGCAGCGCTTGCGCAACTGAAGCGTTGCTTCCTTTAATTTTTCTTTAGATAGAGTTTTGCTCTGGTTGGGTGCGCTGTTTTGGGCGCTGCGCTGATGTGTCTGCGTCTGACACGTGGCGCGTTGCGCCCGGGATTTGAAGCGTTACTTCAAAATTTGAATTTTGAATTTCCAGCAGAGTTTTGCTCTGATTGGGGGAAACAAATGCCCCCCACCATTGCGCTCACGTGGCGCGCACTCGTGAGCGCAACGGTGGCGGAATTCCAACCGCCGCGGCAACTTTTGGAAGTTAAAGAGGCACTGGATGCCTATAAATAGGACCTTTGGTCCCCCACAGATGCTTATCATCTTTCAGATTTTTATTTTCAAAAAACTTCAGAGCTTTGCTCTTGCCTTCAAGAACTCCAGAGCTTTGCTCTTGCCTTCAAGAACTCCAGAGCTTTGCTCTCCTTTCCAAAGTTTTTTAGAAAAACTTTAGGTAAAATTGATTCTCAGATTAAATTAATTTTAATTAATCTTAACCAGCAGAGCTTTGCTCTCATAGATCTTCTGATCTAAAGAAAATCCCTTCGGGGTTTCACCAGCAGAGCTTTGCTCATTTTCAAAGTTAGAAACTTTAGGTAAAATTAAAGTAAATCAAATTAATTTAAATTAATCACAGTCAAAGAGCTTTGCTCTCACAGATCTTTTGATCTAAAGAGATCCCCATTGGGGTTTCATAAACAGAGCTTTGCTCTCAAACACTTATAGATCTGCAGAGATCTTGTTCATGGGTTCTAACCCATGAACAGAGCTTTGCTCTCGAGGAATTTAGCCTTCTGTGTATATTATTTTTCTTTTATCGCTAATCTTCCTGTGGTATTTCCTCCAGGCATAATGGCGGTGCGTCTTTACAGTTTGCACGAGTTCATCACCTATGACGATATCCGCGCACATGGCCGTCATTAAAACCAGGAGTTTACGGACGCCCAGTGCGCGGAGGTCATGGATCGCCTCAACGCAAGCGGTGGTTGGCTACTTCCTCGTCGTTCAGCTCTCTTGAAGGTCGTGTTGGGAGCAATATGGAGAGCACTTCCGGGTCTTCACGAGGCCTTACCGCTCAATGCGCTGGATGATGCCGAAGACAAGGTGCATTCAGTGTACCTGACGGGCTGATCTCGAAGAAACGGCGGGACAGCCTCATTGACATCCTATATCAAATCTTCCAGCAGACGACGATAGTTACTGCTTATCGAAGGCCGGGAGGGCTTGCCGAGGATCTTGACACACAGGAGCGCGAGAAGCTGCGCATAAGAATAATCAGAAAGGCCAGAAGAACTCTGGATGGCCTTACTTTTGACTTTCTCAATCCGTGCCCTGGATCTGAAGTTATTCCATTGTAATAATATTTTTCGTTCATTGCTTTTTATGATTGTAAGAATTTTTGGCAATATGAATGGAAACTTTTTATTTCAGCTTGTCTTATTTCTCGTCCTGAGTCTTCTGCCCATGCATGAATGAGTGTGTCTCGAGTGCTCGATCAAATGTAAATCGGATGTTCTTTATTTCATTTTTTCCGTCTTTTCTTTCTTTTATTATCAGTATGCCACCTTAGCAACCATGGTTGATGGATGATTAGAGCAAGTATCCCGACCCCCTCAAGAAACAGCGATGGCTTAGGCCGCAGGTTCAGATCTGTTGCCTAAGACTTTTCAACTATATGAACCGTGAGGGTCTCATAGAGACTTTCTCCCTACGGATTGAGAGGATCTCGTAGGTGTGTTTTCTCCTTAGGAATCGTGAGGATTCCTAAGTGTGTTTTCTCTCATAAGTCGTAAGGATCCTATAAGAGAATTCTTCCCTCTTACGAATCGAGAGGACCCGTAAGCGGTTGTTTCCCTCCTTGTCGAGATTCGACTTTGGAGAGTGAGACCCGTGAATAGTATGCAAGAGGTCTTCCTAGTGCACAAGTCCTTAAGAATTTTCGCATAAGCGGGGACTTGTTGAATTGCATTTAGGAGAGGGATATTGATGTTAACCTGTTTGAACATTTCCAAAATTTTCTCCATATGAGGACTCGTTCTATTACCCCTTAACCGATTCGGGTAAGGAGCTTTCGCAATAAGCGCAGGGTCTATCATAGGAGAGGGAAGAGGGGGTAGACGAGGTCCCAAAAGAGGTGTGGGGACCGTCTGTGGAGAACTATAAGGGTTGGGAGAAGGTGTCGAGCCTAGTGGGAAATGGAGAATAGGCTCGCGTGAAGATGGTGTGGTAGAAGAAGAAGGATCAGAAGGAGAAGTGTGTGTGTGTGGAAAGGTCTCAGCCGGGGTGTTGATATGATTTTCAGTATCATCAATACCTACCCCGACATGATTGTTCAGCACTTTTCCCGATCTCAACGTTGTGATGGCATTTACATTGTAATGCCCAGGATTCTGTAGGGGTTGAGAGGGAAGTTTCCCTTTTTCTCTCGCACTCATTTCGGCTTTAAGGCGAGCTATTTCAGCTTCCATCGATCTGATACTCTCAGCTTGGGACGCTGAGTTTTTCTTTATCTCACTGACGGAAGATCTAACCTCAGTCGAAACCTCTATGAAATTTGATAAAAGTGATTTCATGGTCTGAGTGAATTGAGAGAATTCGTCAGAACAGGACAACTGCATAGGATTAGACTGTGCAGGAGTGTTGCCCTGGTTTTGGAAATTTTGTGACTGGTAGGGGTGCTGAGTGAGTTGAAGGGGTTGCTGTTGTGGTGGAGGAAGAGCCCTTTGAAAATTATTCGTGTTTGGAACCGTGTTTTGAGATTGGTTTTGGTTCCAAGCGAAATTCGGGTGATTCCTCCAACCCTGATTGTACGTGGAAGAATATGGATCGTTTCTAGGTCTTTGAAATGCGGCATTAGAATGCTCGCGACCTTGAAACACAGAGTTTAAAGGACATTCTTCCGTTAAATGAGACGGATCAGAACAGCACCCACAAACAGTTTTGGGGAGCGACATTGGGTTTAGGGAGGCTGCAGAAAATTTGTGTTCCATAGCGTCGAGCTTCTTTTGCATTGCTGCCATCTCAGCTCGAACACCTATGGACACATCTATTTGGTGTACGCCACCCCTATTCAATGGTTGGGTTCCACTCTCCCACTGTAGTGATTTTTCAGCGAACTCTTCTAAGTACTTCCAAGCTTCCCCATCATCCTTGGCCATAAATGTACCTTGACACATGTTTTCAAGGCTCTGTTTAGTGTTTGGGTTAATGCCCTCATAAATGATTCGGCAAAGCTCCCATCTCGGGATGCCGTGATGAGGACACTGAACCAATAGATCCTTGAAACGTTCAAAGCATTTAGAGAATGGTTCAGCAGGGAGCTGGGCAAATTGATTCAGTTCGCTACGGATTCGAGCTGTCTTTTGGATTGGGTAAAATTTCTTAAGGAATGCAGCGACGAATTCTTCCCAATTCGTGATAGAGTGTGCGGTAGTGTTATATAGCCACTTCTCGGCTATATCGTACAAAGTAAATGGAAGAAGTCGTAGACGCATCGCATCCACTGAAAGTTGTGACGTACCTATCATTGCGCATACGTTTTCAAATTTTGTAATGAAAACATAAGCGTCCTCAGTCTCGAGTCCGTGGAATTTGGGTAAAAGATTGATATACTGGGGCATAATCTCAAAGTTATCCCCATTAGCTGGTGGTGTGGATAAGCAGGTCGAAAGAGGACCTCTAAGTGGATAGTATCTCTCCTGGAGAGAGATGCGGGGTGGATTCTGCGCACTAACGGACGGCGGCAGATTAGGGTTAAAGAAGTTTGATGGAGTTGGATCCATTGGTGTGGGTGTGGTAGTAGGTAAAGGAAAGGTAAATGGAGAAATATCGACTTCGGAGTCGATAAAAGGTACGCGGACTAAACGGGCACTAGAATCCCGTGTCCAGTCTATCTTGTACTAAAAAGGGTTAGTACAAGTGGCAGCGTGAATTTATAATTAGGGGTAAATGAATGAATGCGGTGTTTGCTTTGAAAAAGGGACGGATTTTTGAAAAAATGATGCGACACAACAAATGCAGCACACAAAACCCTAGAATCTAGTGGTCACCTAGGTCCGGCTCTAGACCGCTCCTAACTGCCAAAAGACAAGTCACAGGATAGAATCCTCCACTGCCTCTTTGTTTCCCTGTGGCCAGGTAAGTGCCAGGTAAGTGGGAAGGTACTCCACTACGTAAGTAGTGGGCCTAATTAATAACCACTAGCCTTCGACACACTTGCCTAGGCACCACAAGAAAACGAGGATAAGCAATGAATTACCCACGGCCTTCTTCTGTCCTAATTGAGCGCGACAGTCCTTAGAGTCATCTCTAGATTTCTTTTAGTTAATGTGGGTCAATGCGGATGCAAGTTTTGTGGTTTTTGGGGCCTAGGAAGGGTAATGAAATCCCCACCTAATTTGGATTTGGCCGTGCCCCTTAATATCCGTATTTAGAATGCAAACAACCAAGAAACAAAATCACGCACAAATTTAATTTTGCAATTTGCGAGCTGCTATTCTTTGCAAAGAATCCTGCAGAAAATTGTCAGTTGGAGCTAAAAAGAGGAGAGAGGAGAAGGTAAGAAATCACCTGAAGAAAAATTGCACAGAGACCCCTCAAGCTAGCCGCGGTTCCGCCGCATATGGGTACTCCCACCGCGCTTCCGCGGTCGTATGGTGCGATCACTGAACAACAATTCACCAGCGAGCTTCTGTAAACTCCCTCTGCTCTCTGGTATATTCCAAATATTTTTCCAAATTTCCAGCAAGCTCTAGATCTCCTTGCAATGAAACACAACAAATTGTTTAGGGTTTGCATGAATTTTGATCTCAAAAATCACAATGAAATAAATCTTTCAATTCAAACTTTGATATAAAACGAATTAGCGTTCGATCCCCGGCAACGGCGCCATTTGATTGATTTATTTTCTTTATTGGTAATTGTAAGAGTATCGATTCAAATAGTCCCCGGCAACGGCGCCATTTGATTGATTTATTTTCTTGATTGGTAATTGTAAAAGTATCGATTCAAATAGTCCCCGGCAACGGTGCTATTCGATTGATCGTAAAATGCGAGACTGAGTAAGTAAATCAAATCGATAAGAGTCTCTTTGTGTCGGTAATTAGAAAATTGAATAAAATTCACAATCAAAAAATTATATTTGACCGCAATCAACTACGGTGTCAGTTGTAGATCGTAAGCGAGTGCGGATCGTCCACAGGGATTGTGCGATTCGTTTTTATATTTGATTTGTTTGAATCGAAAAGTTAATCGAAAAGAAAAGAAAACATGATTCAAGAATTTATCAATTGATTCAGGTGTCACGAGTTTAATCAAGAATCAAGAAACTGATAAACAATCAAGAATTGGGTTTCGATAATATTTCCAACCAAAATGTCAAGAATCTAAATGAGGCCCGTAGGAATCGATCGGATCTATAGACGTGATGTAATTTCAAGATTTCGTGTTCTTGTCCTTTGAAGGATTGATACTAGATCGATGATGATCGACGAGAGTTAGGGCTTTCTTGATGAAACTAGGGTTTCATCGTTTAACCCTTGTTCTTTCGTTGATATCATTCACACTCTAGCCTCTAGCAATTTCAAGAAACGATCGTAACTCCCCAATCTCGAGCGATATCAATCAAGAAAGCATCGCAACGAATTGGGTCGTCGATTCTTGATCTTGCTAGGGTTTACAAAACTCGTAGGATTCAAGAATCGAATTAAGATATATTACATTATCATTCTATTGATCGTCTCGACTCCTCGACGAGCGGAGTATTACTCAAGCATCACAACAAGAATTACAACTAGAAATTTAGATTGAATCATGATGCAAGAATTTAAAGAAAACAAGATAAAAGAGTATCACCTTTTATTTATATCAACAATTTGATTACAGTCGCTCAAGAACTACAAGAGGAAGAATTAAATTGTCGACTTGGCTTTGCTCGGCTCCGTGAGTCGCGGATCGGCTTGGACCACTTGCTCTGTTGAAGACCGGCTCGGCTCCTAAAAGGTTGCAAGGCTTCTTGCTTGAATAGGTACTCAGGATCTTGGCTTTTGATTGGAATTAGGGTTAGGGTTTCACACAAGTCCTCTCACTAGACTTGTGGAAGAAGATGAAGAGATAGAATGGCTCTAGTTTGATACTAGAATTGGGTAAAGATAATTCGATTCATAACCCTAGGTCTAGGATTCTATTTATAGACTTCCCCAAACCCTAGGTCTAGGTTTGAAATTACAATTCCCTCCAAAAGTTTGTTGAGGAGTTTCTAGAAAGAGTTTGTTACGAGCTAGCTTAGGTTTTAAGCTAGGGTTTAGGGAGAAGTTTCTAGAATACAAGGCTAGTTTAGTATAGGAACAAGGGTTTGCTGATCTGGCAGAAGTCTCTGGAGTCTTCTGGAAATTGTTGTGTCTTTCTGAAGTGTGGGCCCTGAGAGAAACATTTTGCACCAAAATTGAGGAGCTAACTCCTTGGACCCACCGCGGATCCGCGGCGCAAGCAGGCTCCTGCCGCGGATCCGCAGCAGTTTGTGGGGCTTGGGCCTTGGTCTTTCTGGTATAGTCTTGGGATGCCATTTGGGGCTTTATCTGATATGTTGATTTGTATTTTTCCCTTTGGATTGATACCAGAACTGAAATCATTGAGTTGGCGTCATGTTTTAGCGGTACCATGTACATTTTTGGCCTTTCTTCTGGATTTTCCTGCACAGATCTTAAAACAAGTGTTGCGCAAATGTAGGGATGATGCGATGCCATGAAATGTGGTCAATTTCCTTTATAGTGTCGGTTTTAGAGTCTAATACATGCAATCTGATATTTTGCGACAGTTTTGCTAATATGTAAAATATGAATGCCGAACACTTCTATATGGATGCAAATGATGAGGAAATTGCCGGCTAAAATATACAATATTTTCGACTAATCCAATTCCCCCAAACTTAATTTCGATCATCTCGAGCGAACTGTTTTATTAAAAAGAGAAGGAGAAAAATAAAGAAAGAGAAAAACTAACTAGCACACTTTCGTAGGCAACACGATTGCACTGAGCACGTGCAACAAGCCTTTAAACCTCTAGGTGTCCCTAGTAGGAGGAGTGTTGCCTCCTGAGGGTTTTCAGCGGATTACACCCACAAAATCCAATATTAAAAGAAAGATCATGAATATTACATTTAAAGACAGGAATTGTAAAAGAAAAGCCTTGAAAATTAGGGTTTCCAACTAAGCTAGCTTTTCGGTTATCATGAGCCCTATCTTAATGGTCATGAAAAGATGTTAGAAATCACGTTCTCCCTCAATAAAACATCGTCTTATTTTTCATTCCTATCTTTCTTCCAAACATCGATCATATAACCCTGCGTGTGTGTAAAGACATCCCTATACCTGGAGAATTCAATTCAAGCTATCATACTCTTGCCCATCAGCCTCAGTACTTTTTAATTATTGAATATTTAGATGAGATTGCTCACACACTTTCATGCGACCGTTAATACTTCTTGAGGTACTAACCGACCGATTACTCCTGTGCTTGCTTACTTGGTGTATTTTCCTCGTCTTGCACCACCTCAGGCATAGCAGTGACTCCCAGACCAGTTGGCCTTAGGGCACTAGGTGAAGAGGTACCCTCGCTATACATTTTTTTATTGCCCTTGGTGATAACAAAACCAGTGTCCATTTTTCTCACCACTTTATATTTTCTTTATTCACTTTTTTTTATTTCCTTCATACTTTTGGCTTTAAGACAAGAGCATTTCAAGGTATCCTCTACTATCCCAGGCTTCAAGACGTGTGTAAGTGCGAATAGCAGGGTATCAAAGTTCAAAATGTTTGGCTTCCAAAATAGAAACTATTTTTCAGACTTATTTTTATCTTCAGATTAGTGACGTCCTTCATCTTACTAACCCTTGGGACAACGGCTCATAACTACTTATTACTAGTTCGTATAAGAAAACTTCTAATTTTCTTAGTTTTCTAAAATTTTTCTAATCTCATGGATGTAATTGTTCACTATCTAAACTTTCATTATCTTATTTATATACAAAAAAGTGTAAATATTAAAATTATTTTTATACTTGAAAATTTTTAAATTTTTATGGGTTTTGAAAATTTTCAATTTTTATAGATTTTTAAAAGAAATGTTTTGTGCTTATGCAAATGATATGCAAATGATGCAAAAATAAGCACAAACCTCCCCCAAACTTGTTTTCAACAGTGTCCTCACTGTTGCCAACAGCTTTATCTGGAAAACCTGTAAGTCTGGGAGGAATTATTAGTGGGGGCAAAATATATAAGTGAAGAACTTCCCCCAAACTTATTCTATTCACTCACCTCCATTCAAAAGATGATGCAATGATATACTGGATATGAAGGTGAGACGGAGGAATTTTAATCCAAATAAACTGGCTCTTGTAAGAACAAGAGCTCCTCCGTGGGGTCAGTGGAAAAATACGGCTTTAGTGTATGTCCATTTACTTTGAAAACGGTGCCGTTTTTAACATTTTCTATCTCTACTGCCCCGTGCGGGTATACAGACCGCACAACAAAAGGTCCCTTCCATCGAGATCGGAGCTTACCCGCGTGAAGGTGTAATCTTGAATCATAAAGAAGGACTTGTTGACCAGGTGAAAATGTTTTCCTTAAAATGTTTTTATCGTGAAAAACCTTAGTCCTATTCTTTGTGATTACAGCGTTATCATAAGCTTCATCGCGGAGTTCGCTTAGCTCATTAAGTTGCAGCTTCCGAAAGTTGCAAGCAAGGTTTAAATCAAAATTTATTTCTTTAATAGCCCACAATGCTTTATGTTCTATCTCGACGGGTAAATGACATGCTTTTCCAAACACTATCCTATATGGAGACATCCCTAGGTCGGTTTTATATGCAGTTCGGAATGCCCAAAGAGCATCCGTCAGTTTGGTCGACCAGTCTTTTCTATTTTTAGCAACAGTTTTCTCCAGGATAAGTTTGATTTGTCTGTTTGAGATTTCAGCCTGCCCGCTTGTTTGGGGATGATAGGGTGTAGAAAGTCGGTGGTTGATTGAGTATTTCCGTATCAGAGTCTCGAAAGACCTGTTGCAGAAATGTGTCCCATTATCGCTAATAATAGCGCGTGGGTGTCCAAATCGCGAGAAGATATTCTCTTTCAAGAACTTAATGACAACTTTTTTGTCATTAGTGCGACATGGAATGGCTTCTACCCATTTTGAGACATAATCAACCGCCAGCAGTATGTACAGATTCCCAAAGGAGTTGGGAAAAGGACCCATAAAATCAATGCCCCAAACATCGAATATTTCAACAACCAAGATGGGTTGCTGAGGCATTTCATTCCTCCGGGAGATTCTACCCGTGTACTGACATTGTGTACAGGTTTTGCAATGCTCAAATGCATCCTTGAATAAGGCCGGCCAATAAAATCCACATTGCAAAACCTTCTCCGCTGTCTTTCTAGGACAAAAGTGACCCCCACAGGCCTGATCATGACAAAAAGAAAGAACACTCTTGAACTCTTCATTCGGGACACACCGGCGGATGATCTGATCAGGACAATACTTAAACAAGTATGGATCATCCCAGTAAAAGTGTTTTACTTGGGATAGAAAGCGGTATTTGTCCTGTTTTGACCAATCGCTGGGTATCAGTCCCGTGGCATGATAGTTCACAATATCCCTGAACCATGGTTCATTGGATATGCTCAAGAGTTGCTCGTCAGGGAACGAGTCATTGATCGGTAGGGTCACAGGGGAAGAAATGATGCGTGAAAGATGGTCTGCTACTACGTTTTCACATCCTTTCTTATCTTTGATAACAAGATCGAATTCTTGTAACAGAAGGATCCAACGTATTAGTCGACCTTTTGCATCTTTCTTCGCCAGAAGATGTTTTAAAGCGGAATGGTCAGTATACACAACTATAGGTGAGCCAATTAAGTAAGGCCTGAATTTTTCTAATGCAAATACAACCGCTAAAAGTTCTTTTTCTGTGGTTGTATAATTGATTTGCGCATCATTCAGGGTCTTACTTGCATAGTAAATCACGTGTGGTATCTTTTCGATGTGCTGTCCTAAGACTGCACCTACTGCAAAATCAGATGCGTCACACATCAGCTCAAAGGGGTAATCCCAGTTTGGTGATGATAAAACGGGGGCTGAAGTGAGTGAGTGTTTAAGTGAGTCGAAAGCTGTCTTGCAGTCCGAGTCAAAATGGAAGGTCGTATCCTTGGCCAGGAGAAGAGTTAAAGGTCTAGCAATTTTGCTAAAGTCCTTAATGAATCTCCTATAAAAGCCCGCATGGCCAAGGAAAGATCGAATATCTTTGACGCTTTTGGGATGAGGGAGGTTTTGAATGACATCTATTTTAGCTCTGTCAACCTCAATGCCTTTCTGTGAAATGACATGTCCAAGTACAATTCCTTATTGGACCATAAAATGGCATTTTTCCCAGTTCAAAGTCAAATTCTTCTCTTTGCAATGAGTAAGAACAGCGTCAAGATTCGTAAGGCAATCGGAAAAAGAGTCTCCAAAAATCGAGAAGTCGTCCATAAAGATCTCCAGAAAATTCTCTACCATATCAGAGAATATCCCCATCATACACCGCTGAAAGGTAGCGGGAGCATTGCATAACCCAAAGGGCATGCGACTGTAAGCAAAGGTACCAAAAGGACAAGTAAAAGTGGTTTTATCTTGATCCTTTTTGGCGATGGGGACTTGATTATAGCCTGAGTATCCGTCCATAAAACAATAATACTCTCGTCCCGCTAAGCGTTCCAGCATCTGATCAATGAATGGTAGATGAAAGTGGTCTTTTCTCGTGGCAGCATTGAGTTTTCTATAATCGATACATACACGCCACCCAGTTTGGGCGCGTGTCTGAATCAACTCATTCGCCTCATTGGTTATAACAGTGATGCCGGATTTCTTAGGAACGACATGTATAGGACTCACCCATTGGCTATCGGAGATGGGGTATATAATACCATTATCTAAGCATTTGACGATCTCTTTCATGACCGCTTCCTTCATGACGGGATTCAACCGTCTCTGTGGTTCTCGGGTTGGTTTGGCATCATCCATCACATGTATATGATGTTCAACTATCAAGGGATTAATCCCTTTGATGTCCGCCATACTCCAACCAAATGCCTCTTTGTTAGATCTCAATACCGATAAAAGTGCATTCTCTTGCTCTAATGCTAGAGAAGCGGATATTATAACCGGTAAAGACTCCTTCTCACCTAAATAAGCATATTTCAGATGAGACGGTAAAATTTTGAGATCTAATTCGGGCGGAGAAATGATAGAAGGAGGTATCATTGAGTGATTTTTGGATTTACAAAGAAGCTCAGAGCCTGTGAAAGATACAGACTCGGGTGGAGAAAAGTCAGAAGTGCAGGACTCAAGTGTAGGTAAAGTGTCCTCACTAAGATCTTGTGTAAAGTCAAACAGAGATGTGGTAATGTCATCGAGATCAGTAAAGCAAAGTTCCTCAGCTCCACAACTATCGGGAGCGATCTCATGGACAGAGCACACATCTAAAATATGAGCAGAGGGTTCTGATGGCTAACTTCCAACTTTGTAGATATTTAGTTCAATGGTCATATTTACAAATGATAAGTTCATTGAACCGTTTCTACAGTTTATAACAGCGTTGGAAGTGGCAAGGAAAGGACGACCTAGAATCACCGGAATTTGGCCCCGGGGATTTGCTACAGGATGTGTGTTGAGCACAATGAAGTCTACAGGGAAAACAAATTCCCCGACCTTTATCAACACATCATCTAATTCACCCCTTGGTTTGGTGATAGATCGGTCTGCCATCTGGAGAGTGCAGTGAGCAGGTTTCAGCTCTCCAATCCTTAGTTGCTCATATACAGAATAAGGGAGTAGGTTAACACTTGCGCCAAGGTCTAAAAGAGCACGATTTATGTTTTTACCCCCAATAGAAATCGATATTGTAGGACATCCTGGGTCCTTTCGTTTCTTTGGTAGCTGGGGAATAAAAGCAGTGCTGATATTATTAGCCATAAAGACCTTCTTTGGCACTTGGGTCTTCCTCTTCCTAGTGCACAAGTCCTTAAGAATTTTCGCATAAGCGGGGACTTGTTGAATTGCATTTAGGAGAGGGATATTGATGTTAACCTGTTTGAACATTTCCAAAATTTTCTCCATATGAGGACTCGTTCTATTACCCCTTAACCGATTCGGGTAAGGAGCTTTCGCAATAAGCGTGTCACGACCCGAAAGTATGGAACATGACCGACACTTAAACTACGAACGTCTCGAGGCGTACGTAATCTAAGTAAACCGAAAACCCAGAAATCCAAACCAAGAAAATAGTAGAGTGCAGGAAAAACAACTTAAAGCAAGTAATTTCAATAGCATAAGCCGAATTATGCGGTTTTTAAAACATCAAAAATTTACTGAAAATTTCGGCAGAGTCTCCTTTGTAAATACTGGCCCCCAAACGGGATACAACATGAATAGTATACGAAATCCAGAAAAAGGCATCCCCAAGCGGGAGCTAGCTCTTCGTCAAACGACGGTCACAACCACACAAGCAATAAAATATACAACGCCAACGGCGAGGATCAAAACTCATAAGGAAACTCAAAACCACCAGAAATATAATGAGCGACTCTAAGGTCGAAAGAATAAACAACACTGGTCTCTATCTCAAAATACATGTTTGGTTAATGGAACTTCTAGATACAACAGAATAATGATATACAAAGTATATAATGGGGGTATGATACAAGTAAACCCACCTACTAGCAAATCACCCGAATAAAACTGAGCCCGCAAGCCATAATGAAACCTGTACGGCAAATCTGCAAGAAACTTGGGCACAACGGGGGTGAGTTGCCAACTCGTGAATAGAAAAACATCTACGCACAGAAATCGCATAAATAACGCAATCCTAGGTCAATGATCATAATATATCCTCCAAAATAAGTATATAACATGCAGCCTATAACAAGGCTAGGGTAAATATCTAACCCGAGTGTAAACTCATGTGCCCGTGTCAGTGCCTCAAGTAGCAATATATCCTATGAATGAGGTATGAATGCATGAAACAGAATACATGTAAATGAAGAAACTGTTTTCATAATTTGGTGAGATTTCCTTCGTATTTTTAAACTGAGGAATCATAAATGAAATCAGCATCAATAGTGTCTAGCATCGACACAAAACATAAATCTCACTGTCTCGAAATATCAATGTCTCAATCTCAATATCTAGGGCGCCGTCAATCCGGACCGGCCCCTACCATAAATCTCAAGACCACGACGGTATCCTCCGGATATCCGATGCGTCGGGTAAAATCACCGGTAGGTAGTACTCCCCTGCCAGGCTCAACGTCATCACCACATTCCTCTTGCCCCGGGGTACCGCACCGGGTCCACCATGTACCCGAAACGGTTCATCCGTCTCCTCGAATCGGGTTTCCAAATCCATCAGCAAACTCATGGTGGACGACTCATACATCATGGGAAAAACCGCACTTTTTATTTTAAAAGAGAGAATATGTTTATTTGTGTTTTTGCGGTTTTCCTCCAAATCCAGAAAATCTCATAGAAATCCAAATCCAAACCTCAATAGCATGCAAAATAGTGAATATATGCATGAGAATCCATGAATGCGGCATAACAATGAATAACAGTATGCATGAAGTAGCAGGTAATAACTACAATGTCTAAACTATTCGCAAATAGGCTATGTCAAGCAATAATATATTTTCTAAGGTGTACGTGACATGGCAATTACCGATGAAGATGTGTGTGAGCCGGCAAGTAAGTGTACGTGGTACATACGCATCATCGGTAATGGTGCTGGTGTCCTATCAGCATGATATTAAAATGGAGTATGAAACATAATATAAGAATGCGCTGCAAAGCGAACCACAAAAAAGTGGGAGCTGAAACTAGACGTAACCAAAACTAATCTGCATTAATCTAATATAAGTCCTACGAATGGTGCCTTTTGAAATAACACGAATCATGGGGTTTTGAAAATAGGGCTACGGTGTTTTTATGAAAAGATACGTCGTTTTTGAAATGTCCGTAGATTCCCTTGAGCTGTCTTTAAAAATGCTCACGATTCGTTGGTTTTTGAAATAGGTAAGAAGTCTAATCTACTCTAACAACTACACTAAACTATACGGCCGAACTAACAAGCTGAACTACAGGTAAGGGAACCGCCTAACATCTGAATCGATATATAAATATATATAAGTCGGTGATCCCGCCTCAATAGTATCGCGTACGATACAGTATATCATCTGACATCCTCGAGTCATGAGCGCGGATCTATCATAAATATAGGCTCGTACGGTAAATCGTCGTACGGCATCCCAAAAGCTGGGTACGGTTCAATATCACACTATCTCATCACATTTCAGATATCACTTATCATATCATAATCTGGGGTACTGATCTAAGTCTAGTACAACTGATATCATCTTCAAAGTATGAATGCGGGGGTAAACACACATCCCGAACCCGTAAGAATCACATTTCGTATCCCAAATACGAATCATATCAAATCACCGATCTCGCGGCACAAAGCCCACATCATCGACTCAACTCCAAAGTCATCCCATATCATCAAACACCGTGCAAGTATAAGAAACATACAAGTGTATGCGTGTGGGTGCAAATCTATCCTATGGTTCGCAACTAGGAACTACGCTAGTTATTTCTACCCCTAACTAACCATAACACACTAACTATCACACATAAAAATATACTACATAGTACTAATTACGGACTGCGGGGGTGCTATACGCCATCCACCCGACTTCTCCCCGTAGATATAAATCTACTCACCTGGTCCTCGCTCGCCGGTGCCGACGTCGCCACGCGCTTACTTGTCGTCTCGAAGTCCACATGGGGTACCTACATATCATAACGCACCGTATCGCATTAAAAATCCAATTCAAAATCGAAACGGCATACGAAAACTAAATCGGCACGCGTATCATGCATAGGTCAAAACCTATCGCCTACACATGCAAGAATAGTCAAACCAACCCTCGATGTCGATGTATGAACGTCAAACCATCGAGAAAATCCAATCACACTCATTTGCACATTCACGAACACTAATTTTAATATAAAATAGGTTAAAACTCACGAAAACCCCAAATTCACTCTAAAAGCCGTTTTTCCGAAAAACTGGCAAGCAAAATTACCCGTTTTAGTACAAAACTCGATGTTTAAATGAATGTAGCGGCCAATATATTTATTATATATCTTAAATAAGTCAATAAAACCATTTCCATAATTTAATCACATAAATTTGCATAATTTCCAAAATCCTAGTTTGCAAAAATATCAATTTTTAACACATTTTAAAGCAAAATTCACAATTCATCAATTAAGCTTGGTTTTTCATGAACTAAAGTATTAAACCACTCAATATAATATTTAAGATATGATGAAACCCTAACCATATTTTTAATCTCTCATTTTGAATTAAAGCTAAAAACCTAGTTTGCAATATTTACCAATTTTAACAATTTAATAGCAAAAATGCACAACCTACGATCTAGCTTGGATTTTCATGAACCAAAGTATTAAACTACACTTTAAAATGTTAATAATGCTATGAATACGCTAATTAGGTTTTTAAACCTAATTATTAGACAAATTATAAAACCTAGTTAGCAATTAGCAAAGTTATCACAATTTTAAATTAACAAATTAGCAAATAGCAACTAACTTAGATTTTGCATACAACTACATGCTAATCTCCTCATTACAACCATAAGCAAATGGTAAAAACCTCACTTGATCACAAACCCTAGTCATTAATTCAAAACCCTTCTCTTGAATTTTAATTCAAGCACCTAGAACTAATTAAAAAACCTAATTAAGCTAACATGAAACAATTAGCATAATTTAAGAAAAGGTTAGAATTATACCTCATGATCAAGAGATCAATTATGAAAATCAAGCCTTTAAAATGCCAACTTGCTCCCTAGATCCATGCAAGAATAGCAAATGAAAAATGGGTAGGAGTTAGATTTGAGTTTTAGTTTAATTTTGATGGAAATTTGATGGATTTTCGAAGACTTTTGATGAGGAAAAGAGAGGAGAAGAATGAAGAGGGGCTGCTGTTGAGTTCTGGCCGAAAATGAGAGGGGTGAGGGGGTGTGGGTGTGGGAGTGAGAGTGGGTAGAGAGGTCCAAGTCAAAGGGAGTCCAAGTCAACCCAACCAATACTTATATCTATATACCCTTTCTTCTCATTTCTTTTCATCTTAACATAGAAATTCAAGTGGGGAAAATAGGTGGGGCTGCTGAATTCAGCCAAGGGGGAGGGAAAATGGGGGTTTGTGAGTGTGGGTACGGGTGTGGGGTGATGAAAAATGATAAATACAATACCCCAAACATCCATTTACGCCAAAAAAAAGCCATTTTTCTTCAATAATTTCTAAACCGTTTTGGCAAATGATTTCGTTCCAAAAACCACATGATAAATTTTTATTTAATGTTTTATGATGCACAAAATTTGTTTCAACTCATTCCAATTTGTAATTTTCCTTAATTAAATGTATTAGTGACGGCTTAAAATAATAATAAAATAATATTTTTTTTCAGAAAATTTGAAATTTCACCAGCGGCTCAATAAACACCAAATAATAGCAATTACATAGCTAGAATATGTATATTTAATTTTTATAATAAGATATTTGTATTTTGACTTTTTACAGAAAACCCCCTTATTTTACCGTTTTTTCGAAATTCCACCGAAACAATTTTCAAAACGTTACAAAGCGCAGGGTCTATCATAGGAGAGGGAAGAGGGGGTAGACGAGGTCCCAAAAGAGGTGTGGGGACCGTCTGTGGAGAACTATAAGGGTTGGGAGAAGGTGTCGAGCCTAGTGAGAAATGGAGAATAGGCTCGCGTGAAGATGGTGTGGTAGAAGAAGAAGGATCAGAAGGAGAAGTGTGTGTGTGTGGAAAGGTCTCAGCCGGGGTGTTGATATGATTTTCAGTATCATCAATACCTTCCCTGACATGATTGTTCAGCACTTTTCCCGATCTCAACGTTGTGATGGCATTTACATTGTAATGCCCAGGATTCTGTAGGGGTTGATAGGAAAGTTTCCCTTTTTCTCTCGCACTCATTTCGGCTTTAAGGCGAGCTATTTCAGTTTCCATCGATCTGATACTCTCAGCTTGGGACGCTGAGTTTTTCTTTATCTCACTGACGGAAGATCTAACCTCAGTCGAAACCTCTATGAAATTTGATAAAAGTGATTTCATGGTCTGAGTGAATTGAGAGAATTCGTCAGAACAGGACAACTGCATAGGATTAGACTGTGCAGGAGTGTTGCCCTGGTTTTGGAAATTTTGTGACTGGTAAGGTTGCTGAGTGAGTTGAAGGGGTTGCTGTTGTGGTGGAGGAAGAGCCCTTTGAAAATTATTCGTGTTTGGAACCGTGTTTTGAGATTGGTTTTGGTTCCAAGCGAAATTCGGGTGATTCCTCCAATCCTGATTGTACGTGGAAGAATATGGATCGTTTCTAGGTCTTTGAAATGCGGCATTAGAATGCTCGTGACCTTGAAACACAGAGTTTAAAGGACATTCTTCCGTTAAATGAGACGGATCAGAACAGCACCCACAAACAGTTTTGGGGAGCGACATTGGGTTTAGGGAGGCTGCAGAAAATTTGTGTTCCATAGCGTCGAGCTTCTTTTGCATTGCTGCCATCTCAGCTCGAACACCTATGGACACATCTATTTAGTGTACGCCACCCCTATTCAATAGTTGGGTTCCACTCTCTCACTGTAGTGATTTTTCAGCGAACTCTTCTAAGTACTTCCAAGCATCCCCATCATCCTTGGTCATAAATGTACCTTGACACATGTTTTCAAGGCTCTATTTAGTGTTTGGGTTAATGCCCTCATAAATGATTCGGCAAAGCTCCCATCTCGGGATGCCGTGATGAGGACACTGAACCAATAGATCTTTGAAATGTTCAAAGCATTTAGAGAATGGTTCAGCAGGGGGCTGGGCAAATTGATTCAGTTCGCTACGGATTCGAGCTGTCTTTTGGATTGGGTAAAATTTCTTAAGGAATGCAGCGACGAATTCTTCCCAATTCGTGATAGAGTGTGCGGTAGTGTTATATAGCCACTTCTCGGCTATATCGTACAAAGTAAATGAAAGAAGTCGTAGACGCATCGCATCCACTGAAAGTTGTGACGTACCCATTATTGCGCATACGTTTTCAAATTTTGTAATGAAAACGTAAGCGTCCTCAGTCTCGAGTCCGTGGAATTTGGGTAAAAGATTGATATACTGGGGCTTAATCTCAAAGTTATCCCCATTGGCTGGTGGTGTGGATAAGCAGGTCGAAAGAGGACCTCTAAGTGGATAGCATCTCTCCTGGAGAGAGATGCGGGGTGGATTCTGCGCACTAACGGACGGCGGCAGATTAGGGTTAAAGAAGTTTGATGGAGTTGGATCCATCGGTGTGGGTGTGGTAGTAGGTAAAGGAAAGGTAAATGGAGAAATATCGACTTCGGAGTCGATAAAAGGTACGCGGACTAAACGGGCACTAGAATCCCGTGTCCAGCCTATCTTGTACTAAAAAGGGTTAGTACAAGTGGCAGCGTGAATTTATAATTAGGGGTAAATGAATGAATGCGGTGTTTGCTTTGTAAAAGGGACGGATTTTTGAAAAAATGATGCGACACATCAAATGCAGCACACAAAACCCTAGAATCTAGTGGTCACCTAGGTCCGGCTCTAGACCGCTCCTAACTGCCAAAAGACAAGTCACAGGATAGAATCCTCCACTGCCTCTTTATTTCCCTGTGGCCAGGTAAGTGCCAGATAAGTGGGAAGGTACTCCACTACGTAAGTAGTGGGCCTAATTAATAACCACTAGCCTTCGACACACTTGCCTAGGCACCACAAGAAAACGAGGATAAGCAATGAATTACCCACGGCCTTCTTCTGTCCTAATTCAGCGCGACAGTCCTTAGAGTCATCTCTAGATTTCTTTTAGTTAATGTGGGTCAATGCGGATGCAAGTTTTGTGGTTTTTGGGGCCTAGGAAGGGTAATGAAATCCCCACCTAATTTGGATTTGGCCGTGCCCCTTAATATCCGTATTTAGAATGCAAACAACCAAGAAACAAAATCACGCACAAATTTAATTTTGCAATTTGCGAGCTGCTATTCTTTGCAAAGAATCCTGCAGAAAATTGTCAGTTGGAGCTAAAAAGAGGAGAGAGGAGAAGGTAAGAAATCACCTGAAGAAAAATTGCACAGAGACCCCTCAAGCTAGCCGCGGTTCCGCCGCATATGGGTACTCCCACCGCGCTTCCGCGGTCGTATGGTGCGATCACTGAACAACAATTCACCAGGGAGCTTCTGTAAACTCCTTCTGCTCTCTGGTATATTCCAAATATTTTTCCAAATTTCCAGCAAGCTCCAGATCTCCTTGCAATGAAACACAACAAATTGTTTAGGGTTTGCACGAATTTTGATCTCAAAAATCACAATGAAATAAATCTTTCAATTCATACTTTGATATAAAACGAATTAGCGTTCGATCCCCGGCAACGGCGCCATTTGATTGATTTATTTTCTTGATTGGTAATTGTAAGAGTATCGATTCAAATAGTCCCCGGCAACGGCGCCATTTGATTGATTTATTTTCTTGATTGGTAATTGTAAAAGTATCGATTCAAATAGTCCCCGGCAATAGTGCTGTTCGATTGATCGTAAAATGCGAGACTGAGTAAGTAAATCAAATCGATAAGAGTCTCTTTGTGTCGGTAATTAGAAAATTGAATAAAGTTCACAATCAAAAAATTATATTTGACCGCAATCAACTACGGTGTCAGTTGTAGATCGTAAGCGAGTGCGGATCGTCCACAGGGATTGTGCGATTCGTTTTTATATTTGATTTGTTTGAATCGAAAAGTTAATCGAAAAGAAAAGAAAACATGATTCAAGAATTTATCAATTGATTCAGGTGTCACGAGTTTAATCAAGAATCAAGAAACTGATAAACAATCAAGAATTGGGTTTCGATAATATTTCCAACCAAAATGTCAAGAATCTAAATGAGGCTCGTAGGAATCGATCGGATATATAGACGTGATGTAATTTCAAAATTTCGTGTTCTTGTCTTTCGAAGGATTGATACTAGATCGATGATGATCGACGAGAGTTAGGGCTTTCTTGATGAAACTAGGGTTTCATCGTTTAACCCTTGTTCTTTCGTTGATATCATTCACACTCTAGCCTCTAGCAATTTCAAGAAACGATCGTAACTCCCCAATCTCGAGTGATATCAAGAAAGCATCGCAACGAATTGGGTCGTCGATTCTTGATCTTGCTAGGGTTTACAAAACTCGTAGGATTCAAGAATCGAATTAAGATATATTACATTATCATTCTATTGATCGTCTCGACTCCTCGACGAGCGGAGTATTACTCAAGCATCACAACAAGAATTACAACTAGAAATTTAGATTGAATCATGATGCAAGAATTTAAAGAAAACAAGATAAAAGAGTATCACCTTTTATTTATATCAACAATTTGATTACAGTCGCTCAAGAACTACAAGAGGAAGAATTAAATTGTCGACTTGGCTTTGCTCGGCTCCGTGAGTCGCGGATCGGCTTGGACCACTTGCTCTGTTGAAGACCGGCTCGGCTCCTAAAAGGTTGCAAGGCTTCTTGCTTGAATGGGTACTCGGGATCTTGGCTTTTGATTAGAATTAGGGTTAGGGTTTCACACAAGTCCTCTCACTAGACTTGTGGAAGAAGATGAAGAGATAGAATGGCTCTAGTTTGATACTAGAATTGGGTAAAGATGATTCGATTCTTAACCCTAGGTCTAGGATTCTATTTATAGACTTCCCCAAACCCTAGGTCTAGGTTTGAAATTACAATTCCTTCCAAAAGTTTGTTGAGGAGTTTCTAGAAAGAGTTTGTTAGGAGCTAGCTTAGGTTTTAAGCTAGGGTTTAGGGAGAAGTTTCTAGAATACAAGGCTAGTTTAGTGTAGGAACAAGGGTTTGCTGATCTGGCAGAAGTCTCTGGAGTCTTCTGGAAATTGTTGTGTCTTTCTGAAGTGTGGGCCCTGAGAGAAACATTTTGCACCAAAATTGAGGAGCTAACTCCTTGGACCCACCGCGGATCCGCGACGCAAGCAGGCTCCTGCCGCGGATCCGCGGCAGTTTGTGGGGCTTGGGCCTTGGTCTTTCTGGTATAGTCTTGGGATGCCATTTGGGGCTTTATCTGATATGTTGATTTGTATTTTCCCCTTTGGATTGATACCAGAACTGAAATCATTGAGTTGGCGTCATGTTTTAGCGGTACCATGTACATTTTTGGCCTTTCTTCTGGATTTTCCTGCATAGATCTTAAAACAAGTGTTGCGCAAATGTAGGGATGATGCGATGCCATGAAATGTGGTCAATTTCCTTTATAGTGTCGGTTTTAGAGTCTAATACATGCAATATGATATTTTGCGATAGTTTTGCTAATATGTAAAATATGAATGCCGAACACTTCTATATGGATGCTAATGATGAGGAAATTGCCGGCTAAAATATACAATATTTTCGACTAATCAGCTCTCGTCAAGGAGTGTTTGTATCCGTGAGTCGAGGAATTTTCTAGGGATTATTTGTTTCCCTAGCGCCAAGGATTATTTGTTTCCTTGGGGTTGAAACGAGTAGAGAATTTCCCACGGAGGCACTGGTTGCTCTGCGAGTCGACGCGGATCAGGAGGCTCTCGTCAAGGAGTGCTTGTATCCGTGAGTAGAGGAATTTGCTAGGGATTATTTGTTTCTCTAGCGCCAAGGATTATTTGTTTCCTTGGGGTTGAAACGAGTCGAGAATTTCCCACGGAGGCACTGGTTGCTCTGCGAGTCGACGCGGATCAGGAGGCTCTCGTCAAGGAGTGTTTGTATCCGTGAGTCGAGGAATTAGCTAGGGATTATTTGTTTCCCTAGCACCACGGATTATTTGTTTCCTCGGGGTTTGAAACGAGTCGAGAATTTCCCACGGAGGCACTGGTGGCTCTGCGAGTCGACGCGGATCAGGAGGCTCTCATCAAGAAGTGTTTGTATCCGTGAGTTGAGGTGTTTGCCAGGGATTATTTGTTTCCCTAGCGCCAAGGATTATTTGTTTCCTTGGGGTTTGAAACGAGTCGAGAATTTCCCACGGAGGCACCGGTGGCTCTGCGAGTCAACGTGGATCAGGAGGCTCTCATCAAGGAGTGTTTGTATCCGTGAGTCGAGGAATTTGTTGAGGACACTGGTTTCTTCGGAGTTGGACTGAACCGTCGAGATTTGGCTTCATCTTCTGGCGGAGCCTATTGGGAAAGTATGGTTCCCTCTTTGTTTACGCCCTTGGATTGTATACAGGGATCGATGTGATCTTAACTGTACGGCTAAAGTTTTATCATCATTTTTTTTGCTTTATCTCCGCGATGCTCTATCATTTCAGCTTTTATATCGCGAGGGTCGCGATTGCCCAATCATTTCGGCTATTTTTCGCGGTGTCCAATCATTTCGGCTATTTATTTTATTTTTACTCACTGCTTTTTATTGCGAGTTGCACAATCATTTCGGCTATTTTGCATGCATACATTTTTACTTGCTGCTTTTTATTGCAAGTTGCCCTATCGTTTCGGCTATTTTGCATGCATACATTTTTACTTGCTGCTTTTTATTGCAAGTTGCCCTATCATTTCGGCTATTTTGCATGTGCGGCCTATTGGCTTTTCGCCGTAAACCTGAAATTAGACGTCGATTCCGGCATCAGCACCGCTACAACTGGGATATTGCCAGGAGCGAATCATCATTTGCCTCCGTCGGTGTCGAACAAAGGTGGCTTAGAGAACAGGGTTAGGGTCCCGCCGACTAAGGCTTTTGACTTCATGAACCGTAAGGGTCTCACAAGGGTATTTCTTCCTACAAGTCGTGAGGATCTTGTAGGTGTATTTTCTCCTTAGGAATCGTGGGGATTCCTAAGTGTTCATTTCCTCTGTAAGTCGTAAGGATCCTACAGGAGGGTTTTCTCCTCATAAATCGAGAGGATTTACAAGGGTTGTTCACCATGAGAACATATCCCCAGTCACGGATGAGACTTGGTTAGGGAAATGTTTATTCGCGCCCGTGGATTGTATACAAGAGTCAGTATTGAGCCACTTGTAGGGCAATATCGGAAGTTGTGGGGGTTGCTTAAGTACAGGTTTAGGTCTCTGTAACTTAAGACTTTCAACTCTTATAAGCCGTGAGGGTCCCATAAGAGATTTCTCCTTACGAGTCATGAGGATCTCGCAAGTGTATTTTCTCCTTAGGAATCGTGGGGATCCCTAAGTGTGTTGCTCCCTTGTGAGTCGTAAGGATCTCACGCGGGTGGTTTCTCCTTACAAGGTCGAGAGGACCCTATAAGTGTCCTTTAACGAGGTTGCGCCCTTTCAGGTTTTCACAAACAATCACCGGTAGCCCTGCTGTTTTTACTCACGGAGCCCTTTCGGGTTTTCATCCGTGCCCATTTTGCTTATGGACATACCGTTTTTTTTATTCTTTTTATATATATATATTTTTTACGAGGTCGCGCCCTTTCGGGTTTTCACGAACACTCGCTGGTAGCCCTGCTGTTTTTACTCACGGAGCCCTTTCGGGTTTTCATCCGTGCCCTTTTTGCTTATGGACATACCGTTTTTTTTATTTTATTTTTATATGTTTTTTTATATCTCGTCAGCCTAAAGATGCCGCGGTAGTAGTTTAAAGACGTTTCGGTCTGCTATTAGTTTAAGGACATTTCGGTCCGACATGGAGAAGGCCGGCTACTGCTTATAAAGCTTGAGCTTAGGAAGATAGCGAGCGGACATAGTCGTCGTCATCTATCATTGACCTAGGCCGTGGCTCATTAAGCGTAGTATCTCTTTAGGAAGCGACCGTTTATTGGCCTGAAAGTCCTTTCACCGTGCATGTCCATGAGTAGATGGCCCCACCCTGGTAGACCTTATCTATGATGTACGGGCCTTCATAGTTTGGCTCGAATTTTCCCCGCTTGGCGCGATTGGGGATCATAGGCCTTTTGACCACTAACACGAGTTCGCCTTGGCGGAATGTCCTCGGTCGGGTCAATCTTTCATATGAGCGCGTCATCTTTGCTTTATAAGCTTCCAGATTTTGTTGCGCTATGAGTCGGGTTTCATCAAGGGCGTCAAGCTCCCCAAGCCAAAGGTGAGCATTTTCTTCGTCCGTCAGCTCGTAGTGGACTGCCACTCGTAGAGAGGGTAACTCTATCTCGAGGGGGAGTACCGCTTCTGTCCCAAATACCAACGCGTACGGCGTTGTGCTCGTGGCCGTCTTGAACATAGTTCGATACGCCCAAAGAGCCTTTTGCAGTCTCTCGTGCCAGTTTCTTTTATTTAGGGACACCGTCTTTTTCATGATTTTCGTCAGGGTCTTGTTGAAGGCTTCAGCTAGACCATTAGCTCGCGGATTGTAAACTGAAGAATATCTCCAGTCTATATTATGCTGCTGTGCGAAGCGACTGATCTTGTGGCTTCTGTAGGCTGGCCCGTTATCGGAGATTATCCGTCTTGGCATTCCAAACCGATATATGACGTGCGTCTTGAAGAAGTGGAGGATATTCTCCGTCTTCACTTCCCTCAGCGGTACTGCCTCTGCCCATTTGGAGAAGTAATCAGTCGTCGCCAGGATAAAACGATGTCCTCTGGACGATGCTGGTTCGATGGGGCCGACTATGTCAGTTCCCCACCTCTCGAACGGCCAGCTAGCCACCGTCGGGTGTAGCGGATTTGGATGCTGGTGGATGAAGTCCCCATGAATTTGGCACGAGTGGCATTGCTTCGCATATTCGAGGCAGTCCTGGATCATCGCGGGCCAGTAGTAGCCCATCCGTTTGATCTTCATCTTCATCTTTGGGCCCGCTTGGTGAGACCCGCAGAGTCCGTCATGAACTTCCTGGACGACTCTTTTCGCTTCGTCAGGTCCCAGGCATCTCAACCACAGAGAATCAAATGACCTCTTGTATAGAGTATCATTGACGAAGGCGAAAGACAGAGCTCGTTTCATGAGCTGATGTCTTGTGGATGCTTCTTCAGGCATTCGGTGGGATTTAAAGTAGTCTATGAAGACTTCTCTCCAATACTCGGCATTTTTCCAATCTTTTACTTGCAGGGTCATCTGCTCGCTCGCTCCCTTTTCTTCGGATGATTCCGGAGATATTTCTGCTGGGGCAAGCACTCGACGGCTTTGTACCACGATTCTAACGTCATCGAGGTTCTCGTCAGCCAATTCTTTAGCAAGTTTGGCCAACGTGTCTGCTTTGCTGTTTTCCGCGCGCGGTATGTTTTCCAAAGTGTAGGAAGGAATTTGGGTCAACAATTGTTGCACTTTTTCGCCGTACTTCACCAATTCTGGTTTGCATGTTTGGTAGTCGCCGTTTACTTGACTAACGACCAGTTGGGAATCTCCATATATGAGGAGGTTTTCAATCCCCATGTCGATGGAGATGTCGAGGCCTGCTATCAGAGCTTCATATTCGGCTTCATTGTTTGTCCTTGGCTCTGTTAGGGAGAAGGCAAAACGCATTATCCCACCTTGTGGAGTTACAAAGATGAGTCCTACCCCCGATTTGATTATAGGGGTACTTTGTTTGCGCTTCTTCACGGAAGATGTCCATTGAAATAAAGCTCCCATCGGGTATCATTACCGTCGATCGCATCAAACGCATGTTCGTCTGGAAGATCGCAATTCAGAGGAGAATCGGCGGGTATCGGATGCTCAGCGAGGAAGTCGGCGATGGCCTGGCCTTTCACCGCTTTGAGAGGCTGATAGGTTATCGAGAACTCCATCAAGAGCAGGGACCATTTAGCGAGTCGCTCCGTCAATATGGCCTTCGACATCAAATATTTAAGAGGGTCTACCTTCGAAATGAGACGGACTTCATGTGCCAACGCATAATGTCTGAGCTTTGTTATCGCAAAGATCAACGCCAGGCAATGTTTTTCAATGGGGGAGTAGTTGCTTTCTGCCCCCAGTAGAACTCGACTTAAGTAGCAGAGTGCTCTTTCTTTCCCTTGATCGTTTTCTTGTGCCCATTATGCGCCTAAGGAACCTTCGAGGGCGGTTGTATAAAGAATGATGGGTTTTCCCTTGACCGGAGCAGCCAACACCGGCGGGTTCTGCAGGTATTGCTTGATCTCGTCTAGTGCGCTTTGGCATTTTTGGTCCCAGACGAACGGGGTTCCCTTCTTCATCAGGTGGCTGTAAGGACGGCACTTTCCTGAAAGGTTGGCTATAAATCGCCGTATATACGCGAGCTTCCCTTGGAGAGACCGCAGCTGTTTGAGATTTCTTGGCGGAGGCATTTCCATGATCGCCTTGATCTTAGATGGATCTATTTCAATACCTCGGTGTCGAACAATGAATCCCAGGAATTTGCCTGAGGAAACTCCGAATGCACACTTGAGCGGGTTCATTTTCAAGTTGTATTGTCGAAGGCGTTGAAATACAGTCTTCAAATGCTCGAGATGTTCCTCGTATGATTTGCTTTTAACCATGAGATCGTCGATATAGCATTCGACGATTTCGTGTATAAGGTCATCGAAGATCTTCGTCATGGCCCTTTGGTAGGTGGCACCGGCGTTCTTTAGACCAAAGGGCATCACCTTGTAACAGAATATACCCAGAGGAGTCCTGATGGCGGTATGCTTCTGGTCTTCTGGATGCATCTTTATCTGGTTATACCCTGATGAGCCATCCATGAAGGAGAAAACCTCATGAGTGGACGTATTGTCTATCATCAGTTTGGTGACTGGCACTGGGAAATCGTCTTTCGGGCAGGCTTTATTGAGATCCCGGAAGTCTACGCATATGCGCACTGTCCCATTTTTCTTCATCACCGGGACGATGTTGGCGATCCATTCAGGGTATTGAACTTCCTGGATGAAGCCAGAGTCGATCAGCTTTTTGACTTCAGCATTGATACTCATTTCAAGCTCGAGCCGCATTTTTCTCGGCGCCTGTTTGACTGGCTTGACGTCCGGAGATATCGCCAATCTGTGCACAACAATTTCTGGATCTAATCCCGGCATTTCGGAGTAGTTCCATGCGAAACAATCTTTATGCTGTAGGAGCACGTCCTTTAATGTAGATACCCTTTCTTCAGATAGTAGCTCGCTGATGAATGTCGGTCGTGGATCGTTTGCCGTCCCCAACTCAATTTTCTTGAGGTTATCTGTAGTGGTATGGATTCCATCTTCCAGCTCTTTTGGCGCTGGTGGGAATTCTGAGATTATCTCGTCGTTGCCGTTTTCGAAGCACCAGGGAAGGTCATCCATGTTCTCGGGCTCTTCCCTTGATATCATTATCACGTGACAAGTACGAATTCGCTTCCAATCCCAATGCGGAACTGGTTCTTCTTTCGTGGCCTTGGGCTCGTGCTTTTGTGGCGGTGCTACCCTCCAGTTGTCGGACAGAGCGAACTTGCCAAGCTGATACTGATCTTCGACCCGATTCTTGAAGGTGAAGCAGTCCTCGTGAGGGTGCCCTACCACTCGGTGATAAGAGCAATAGTCTGGGTGTGAGACTTCGCCTTCTTGTTCGGGGTGTTTGGACTCCGGCAGTGTAAGCATCTGATGTTTTAGAGCGAGGTCAAGTGTCTTCTTCGTCTTGTCCCGAGGAAATGAGTATGCTCGACCCATTTTCTTCATAAGGGATAGATCAATAACACTTGACTCCCGTTTGCGTGGCTTCTTAGCCCTGCTTTGTCGCTGTTGAGCGCCTTTTTGGCCTTTCGACTTGTTTCTGCTTTTGCGTCGAGCCTTCTTTATAACAGGTTGACAAGGAGCGGCATTTTCATCTTTCACGGCCTGTTGGAGAAGGCGTTGCATTTTGGCTTTCTCGTAGATGACCATTTCGCGGTTATGATCGTCCCGGACATTTTGACCCGCTTCCTTTATAAGCTTGTCCATTTGTTCTTCGAACGGCGGACTGGGTACTTTTGCATTTGGAACTTTCACTGTCTCAGGATTAGCGTCCTCCCATTGAGCATCCGCCTCTTCATCGAAGTCATACATGACATAGCAGCTGTTTAGTAGCTCTCGTTTCTTTGACCGGATGTATCCAAGTCCAATTGTTTCCATTCTCCCATTAGGCAGTTTGCGTTGAGTCCCGGGAACGTTCCAGATTTTGTCATAGAACTTGGCTTTTTGAACGGTCTGCTTGAAGGATACCCCCTGGCGTTTCAGCAGCTTTTTCAAACCCTCTGTATAATATCTGGGAAGACGGATAGGCTGAAGCCTGTCGAGCGTAGGATCCGCGCCATGCCAGATTTCTTTTTCCACCTTGGTTTCTTCAGAGCTGTAGAACAAAATTGCTTTCTCGCTTTCTCGCCTGGGAGGGATGTAGAACGTTTGTAGCTCTTCTACATTGTAAATATTAAGTGCATCCAGTTCTTTATGGTGTTTAAGCGGCACTATGGCGACTTGTAGACTTTGCTCTTCGTCAGCGGACGTTTGTATTGAAGGTCGAGCAGGGAATACAGCACGGACTTCATCTTCCGAGTCGCTACCAAAGTTCAGCGTAGGAGCGGACGGTCCTGGCTTGTCGTGTTGGGGCGGACCCGAATACACTATCTCCTCTTCCTCCTCGGTATCACTGCCGAAGACAGGGATGGTGGCATTAGCTTTATTCTCCGGCTTGTGACACCTTTCTGTGTCTTCGAAATCCGGTAAGAAGTATTTGACATCTTCGTATTTGCGGACCTCGTTGACAGAGAACGGGTTCAGTTCTCCCGTCACGGTATACTCGAAACCATCCTTAAAATACTTCATACACTGATGTTGTGTAGAAGGGATGATGTTGTACTCGTGTAACCATGGTCGACCGAGCAAAGCGTTGTAGCATGTCTTGGCGTCTATAACGTGGCACTTAACATCCGTGACGAGTAGCCCGAAGCGTAGCGTCAGTATTACAGACCCAAGAGTTCTTGATGACTGGGAGCCGAACCCGGAAATGGTAATCTTGTCCCGAGCAAGGTGCTGGACGCTCATGCAGATTTCTTTTAAGACCCGCACATTGAGGAGATTAACAGAGGATCCATTGTCGATCAGGATTTTGCCTATCTTTATATCGTGACAGTATCCTGAGACATAGAGGGGGCGATTGTGTTTGCACGTCCCAAGGAGAAGGTCCTCGTCGCCGAAAGTGACATCGGCCGTGTGCACTTCCTCCAATTATCCTTCATCTTTTCCTCGGCCAGGCAAACTTGGAATTGTTCCGGATCTTGTAGTGCCTTGATCAACGAATCCTTCGTCTCTTTTGATAGCAAAAGGGCGTCGAGAATGCTGAGCTGTGAGGGTAGTTACCTCAGGTGCGCTAGGACGTTGTAATCCACCTTATTCTTCTTCGGCGGGTTGTTGGCGCTTAGCTCCTCCAGAACTTGGTCATCTAAGACGACGTCTTCAGAGATCTTTTCTTTCCCTTTATCTTTTCTGTTTGAGGGTCCGAGATTCTTTTCAGGCAGCGTCCGATTCCGCAGCCGGATATTTTCGCAAACCTTCGGCTCTTCTTCTTTTCCCGAAGTGGATTCTTTAAAGAGAGGGGCAAGTTCCAGCTCTTCATCAGAATCGCTCCCGAATGTAGGCACTTGTGACCCGCCAGTGTTAACCATGCGACAATTGTCGGTAGTTCTTTTAATCCCTTCGGTCGTATTTTTTTGCTCTCGACGAGTTTTACGCTTTTCCCGCTTAAAGCGTTGTCGATGAGCAACGTATCCTTGCCACCATCTATCGAAAGCTTTGCCCTCTTGAGTGGGGTGCGAAACCTTCTGATGATATAAGCAATAGGAGGGGTGCATTTCCACTTCACCTGTGATGTTTCCTTCAGAGGATGGTAGCTTCATGCCCATTGATATGGCCTTAGCAAACTTTTTCCTCATCTTGAATTGGCTTTTGTCGGTAGCGGAGGTGTTTTGCTCCAGCGGGATCATCTCAGCTCTTTCATCAAGTCACTGGCGCTTGACCCTTTCAAATATAGCTGTCTCGCGTTCCCGATCAGCTTTACTCTTCAATCGAGCTTCGTTAAGGAACGTATCAATCATTTCATCTGATAGCTCCGGAAATTTTGGTTCAAGATCTGCCCCCAGCGCTTCGGTACAAGGAGTTTCCTCATCGTCCATGAACGAATGGGAAATCACATGACAGCTCGCCACGCATTCTTCAGATTCATTAGATGAACTTTCTCACTCATTTTCCTTTTGAAGGACATGATTGAGGAACTCTTGGAGTGTAATGGGAGTCCGTGCTTTCTGGTTGTATTCCTCCAGCGCGTCAATTTGTTTTTGCAAGTCCGTGCGCTTGTCGCCAGGCTTCACAGGCTTCTTTGACTTCTTTTTCTTCTTCTTCGAGGATTTTGACGGCTGGTTGCGAGTGCTTGAGCCACCACCATCGGTCCTTGGAGTTGGACGCGGCTTCAACATCCCTTTAATGACCTGCGGTTCCAACGGGTTCTTCCACTTGATCGCTGGGCATGTCTGAAGGTCGTTCAGCATTCTCTTTGTCTTGGTTGATAATATAACTTCCCAAGGAGCTTCTTCAACGACGGAGCATGTTGCCCCCGGCGTATTCGTCCCCTTAGAGATGTGGGGTTACGGGGAATTCACCTTCCATTTGTCAGATAACGCGAACTTGCCCTGTCGGTACTGGTTTTCAAGCCAATTTTTGAAAACGTAGCAGTCTTCGATCGGATGGCCTAGTACTCGATGATATGGATAGTAGTTGGGCTCGTTGACGTTACTTGGTTGCAACGGACGTTTTGGATCCGGCAGATTTATGAGTCTGTTACGCAATGCCAGCTCGAAAAACCTTCTCGTTTTATCGCGGGGAAAAGAATAAGGACTCCCTAGCCTCTCCTCAAGGTCTACGTATGGGCGCATATTATTTTGACGCACAACCGGCTTCGAGTTGCTCGGTTGTTGTTGAGCATTAGCGACGACGATCGCTTTTCCCTTCCCTTTGTCATTTCGGGAGTCCGGCTTTGGAAGAGGGGGTTTATGGCCCATCTGATCCATCTGCGCTAGCTTGTCAATCAAGGCCTGGAAGGTAGTCGGCTTGAAAAATATCATAAATTGCGAGATGGTTGCTTGTGGATCAAGGGTTCCCACAAACATATCCACCACGGGAGCTTCTTCAATGCGCTGTTCGCACTTCGACCACAAGTTCCGCCACCGTATAGCGTATTGAACCCATGTCTCGCCTGGTTTTACCCTGGCATTAATTAGTGCCGTCATCGGGGTGCGTTCACTGGCGCTTGTAAAATGCTGAGTAAACAACAGCTCCATCTCCGCGAAGGTCTTGATAGAGTCATTCGGGAGCTCAGAGTACCACTCGAACGCCGTATCTGATAAACTTCCAACAAACTGGCGAAGCAACAGCTTGTCGTCACTGCTGGTGTTGCCGCAGAGTGCCCTGAACTGGGCCACATGCTGGTGAGGATTGCCCGTCCCCTTGTAAACATGGAACTTGGGAATTGTGTAACCGGGCGGGTACTTGATTTGTTCGTACCAACTTGGATATGGCCGCCCTGTTTTTACGACCTGGCCGGCTGCTTCGGTCGCATGATGAACCCGTATTTGTTGGGCTATGTACTCGTCCAAATCAGCTTTGGAGATTGTATCCTCCTTAGCCGTCGACAGAGCTGGCGGAGGATTTGATATCTCTCCCCTATCGTCTCCAAGAACGATTGGGGGCTCTTCGGTCGGAGGATCTTTTTGTATCATCATCCCTATCATTTCTTGGAAGAGGAGGCCCATACGCTGTATGTTGGCTACTTGTTCAGCAGCCTCTTTGTCCTTCTTCTCCAATATTCGACGAAGGAATTCGGCGTCGGTTTCTTCCTCTTGGCGTTCATCCGAGGACGTTTCAGGGTTTTCTTTTGGCCCTGTAAGTGCGGCCATAGCGTTCATCATCTCTTGGAGCTTTTGCTGTTGCTCCTGCGCCTTGGTCACTGATCGGGTAAGCGGTCGATGACCCGTAGATATGCGGCTATCTTCTTTACCGGATGCCATGTAGACGGTGTGAACTATAATGCCCCCTGACTTGGGGCGTTTGGGTCCACCACCTTGGATATTTGTCGCCGGCGCAGGGGTTTTCTCTGGCCTTCTTCTTTTGTGGGCCGTTGAAGTTGAAGGGGCCATTGCAGTGGGTACCCTAGCGGTCGTTGTCCCTTGCTGTTCAATAGGACGGTCTTTTCCTTTTTGTACCTTCGTCTTCTTTCGTTGACGAGAATGATCTGGGTCGATCACGGAGTCTTGAACCCTCCGCCAAACTTTATAAATTCTTGAGGACAGCCGGTGAGGGGGATGTTCTTGCTTCGTTTCTGGAACTCTCTCCGCAGGCGGAGGAGATCTTTTCAGTGTAGCGGTTGAAGAATTCTTACGTACCCTCCTCAGCAGTTCAAAGATGTTCCCAGTTGGAACACTGGGAACAGCAGCGTTGACTTCCACCACTGGAGCCGGTGGAGTTAGCCGTGAGGGGGAGTTGCCCCCTGCCTTCCTCACTCGTTGCCAATGGCGACGTCGAGCGTGACGAGCCGTTGGGACTGGCTCGGAGATTGAGACATCTTCTTTTTACCCCCTGTCTGAATGAGGCGCCGCTGGTGTTAACCTCTTAAAGACTGAGGTTGTCCTTTGAGGGGTGATATTCAACCTATCGAAGACGGATCCTCGAGCAGGGGTAGGAGCAGGAATCATCAGTCTTGAAAAGACTGACTCTTTGGCAGGGGAAGCCGTCTTGACGACTTCTGGAGCAGCAGTTATTGCCTTCCTTGGGACAGCCAGTTTAGAGTTCTGATCCAGCCTGGCGAAAACCGAGGCTGTTGGTTTGGTAGTGGGCGACCCGTTGACAGGGGCCGTCATGGCAGTGAGCCGGTCGAAGACCGACTTCTTGTTCACTTCCGGTGCAGGTATTGGCATAGAGAAGCTTGTAGGTGGGATCATGGTCCCGAAAAACAAGCCGGTGGTGGCCTGGGTCACCTGGTCTACCGGCAGAGCGAGGAAGGAAGCCGCTTGGGGCCCATATGCTACACCTCCCGGTGAGGTGGAGCGTCCGTTGCAGTGGCACTTCGAGCAGTTGGTGCAGTTAAAGGCCATTGAATCTTGAGTTCTGCGCCAGGCAAAAGACCAAATCATAGTAACTTGAAATCCGAAGGCAACCATTTAACAAACCGCGATTGCTTCGCGAGGACGACACACGAAGTGTGGAGTGGAAAGAGGAAAAGGTCCCACCGGGCGTGCCAGAATCTGTTCCCCTCCGAACGACGCGGCGGAGACGCGGTGAACGTCTTGCCTGAGATTCGGGGCAAATGCTATTTGGTTTTATCCGTCCACCTCTCCGAAGATGCAAAGTTGATTTATGGCACCGTGTATCGGAGGTTTAGACGGATGCGACCGATGTAGCAGACTTTGTCAGATTCTCCCTCGCTTGAGGGGTTTTTGATTGTGGGGACGCTCTTCCCTGCAGGCGCAAGCCCCTGCAGTTAATTACGTTACCGCATCGCGGTAACAACTTTCTCCTTCTCCAGAGTTTCACTTCGTGTCGTGGGTGTTTGTTTTGTTTGTGGTTGCCCGTGGATTGTATACGGAGACTAATTTATGTCGTCGCCTGTAGGACGTGGATTAGTCCAAATCCGTATTTTCTTAGATTTGGGTTTGGGGTTTTAGTTTAAGGATACGTTAGCCGTATTTGAAGCTAAGATCAACTTAAACTTTCGTTAAGGATGCGTTAGTCTGATTTGAGACTAAGATCAACTTAACGGAAAGAGCATTTAGGGGCTCTATTGTTCCAGTTTAGGGACATAGTGGTCCATTGCATGTATGGTCGTCGGGACCCATCACCTCTCTGACGACGTTGAAGGATTACAACGACAGATGCCAAAGGAGTTCAGAGATGTACCCTTGAACCAGAGTTAGTTGGGGGAGATCTATAGTCCAATTTGGGACTAAAGTCTGTTTGAAGGTTTAAGGATATGTTAGCCATATTTGAGGCTAAGATCGACTTAAACGGGACGTTTAGATCCGACAAAAGAGCATTTAGGGGCTCTATTGTTCCAGTTTAGAGACATAGTGGTCCGTGTTCCAGTTTAGGGACGTGGTGGTCCATTTTCCAGTTTAGGGACGTGGTGGTCTATTATTAGTTTAAGGACGTTTCGGTCCAACATTAGTTTAAGGACGTTTCGGTCCAATATTAGTTTAAGGACGTTTCGGTCCAATATTAGTTTAAGGACGTTTCGGTCCACGAGTTTAAGGACCCCGCAGTCCGTGTTGATGTGTGGTTGTCGAGACCCGTCACCTCTCTGACGTCGTTGAAGGATTACAACGGCAGTTGTCAGAGGAGTTCGGAGATGTACCCTCGAACCGGATATAAATTGATTTAAGAGAGCAATCTTCCTCAGTCAATTTAATTTAAGGACTTACGGCCAAAATTGGGCTAAGTCCAGTTGAAAATGTTCAACATTTTATTTGCTTTTGCATTGCATTTCTTTTTATTTTTATTTGGGCTTTGCCCAGAAAGGATGCAGAGCATCAATTTGTTTTGGGCTCTGCCCTTTATAAATGATGCAGAGCATCAATTTTATTTGGGCTCTGCCCTTTTATTGCTTTGCAATTTATTTTGGCCTGCTTGGTCTTTTTGATTTGGGCCTGGCCCTTTAAGAAATACACTGCATTTATCAGGCGCTTTGCGCCAATCAGAGAGCGCAAGCGCTTATAGTACTGACACGTGTCGCGCAAGCGCAGTGCGCTGCGCTAATGCGCTGCGCCTGCGCTGCTGACACGTGGCGCACTCCGGTGGCTTGCGCCAATCCAAGAGCGCAACAGCGCAATTTACAAGTGCAAAGCACTATGATTTAAGAATCTTTTAAATTCAAGAACCAATGGTTCATAGAAGTGCAGAGCACTATTCGTTTACTTGATCTAATTTAGATCAAAGAAAAATATGTTTTTCTTTTTATTTTAAGAACCAAAGGTTCATAAAAGTGCAAAGCACTATTTTTTTTCCTTTTTTTTTAAAGAACCAGTGGTTCATAAGAAGTGCAAAGCACTGTTTATTATATAAAGATCATTGATCTGGTTTTTAGATCAATGATCTATTAGAAGAAATTTCTTCTCTCTCTTGAAGGTTTTTACCTTTTTCTTGGAATTTTCTCAGAGTTCTCTCTGTTTGATGCTTTTGACTTTTTTCAAGAAATGTCGATGCCTTTGAATTGAGGTCTATGGGCCTTTATATAGTGCCCATAAATTTGTTGAATTTGTTAAAGAGATCTTTCTCTGAGTGATTTGAGGAATTTTCCCCACCGTTGGATCTTTGATCCAAGGGCTTCTGTTTTACAGAAGAAAATCTTCTTGTTTTAATAAGAACAGAAAGATTCTTTTGAAATCTTAATTCTGTTTAGCGCAAACGCCCTTGCGCGTGACACGTGTCAAGCAGCGCACAGCGTAGCGCAACTGCGCTAGCGCATCTGCGCTGACACGCGTCGCGCAGCGCAAAGCGCAGCGCAACTGCGCTAGCGCCTCTGCGCTGACACGCGTCGCGCAGCGTAAAGCGCAGCGCAACTGTGCTAGCGCATCTGCGCTGACACGCGTCACGCAGCGCAGCGCTTGCGCAACTGAAGCGTTGCTTCCTTTAATTTTTCTTTAGATAGAGCTTTGCTCTGATTGGGTGCGCTGTTTTGGGCGCTGCGCTGATGTGTCTGCGCCTGACACGTGGCGCGTTGCGCCCGGGATTTGAAGCGTTGCTTCAAAATTTGAATTTTGAATTTCCAGCAGAGCTTTGCTCTGATTGGGGGAAACAGTGAGTATGCTACATCGGGTCTGGTACATAACATTGCGTACATGATAGAGTCTACTGCCGAAGCATATGGTATCCCTTGCATGCGAGCTCTCTCTTGCATGCGAGCTCTTTCCAAATCAGTCTTGGGAGACATCTCTTTGGAGAGAGTGAGTAAATTCCCACGCTTGGAATCTTCCATACTAAACCTCTTTAGTATGGTGTCAATGTACCTGGATTGGGACAATCCCAGTATTCGTTTAGATTTATCTCTATAGATCTTAGTCCCCGAGATGTAGGAGGCATCACCTAGATCTTTCATTGAGAATCTTTGTGATAAGAAAAGCTTGACCGAGTGCAGTATAGGAACATCATTTCCTATCAAGAGTATGTCATCCATGTACAATACGAGGAAGACAACCTTACTCTCTGACACCTTCTTGTATATACAAGGTTCGTCTACGTTTTTGATGAAGTCAAACTCTTTGACTACCACATCAAAATAGATGTTCCAACTCCGCGATGCCTGCTTCAACCCGTAGATGGATTTAAGCAGCTTGCACACCTTCCCGCTGCTCCCACTGTCCATGAAGCCCTCTGACCGAGTCATGTACACGCACTCTTCTAAATCACCATTTAGAAAGGCAGTCTTAACATCTATTTGCCAGATTTCGTAGTCATGGTATGCAGTGATGGAAAGTAAGATCCGGATGGACTTAAGCATAGCCACTAGAGAAAATGTTTCATCATAATCCACACCTGGTCGTTGACGAAAACCTTTTGAAACAAGTCTAGCTTTGAAAGTCTCAACTTTTCTATCTACACCAAATTTTTTCTTGAAGATCCACTTGCTCTCGATGGGTTTTACTCCTTCAAGAGCATCTTCCAAAGTCCATACTTTATTGGTGTACATGGATTCCATCTCAGATCGCGTTGCATCAAGCCATTTCACAGAGTCCCACTTGTGATGGCCTGCTCGAAGCTAGTTGGGTCATCATCTTCCATGATATAATCCTCGCTCCCACCATCAATGAGAAAACCATAGTATCTCTCAGATGGATGAGGAACCCTACTAGATCGGCGGAGAGGCTGAGGTTCGTTGGGGACTATCGAATTCTCTGGTTCTACTAAATCTTCAGTTATAGTTTGTGCTGCTGGAACTTCTTCCAGCTCTACCTCTTCGCCACCAATTTCTTTTGCAAGAAATTCTTTTTCTAAAAAGGTGGCATGTTGAGCAACAAACACCTTTTGTTGTTCACTGTAGTAGAATAGATATCCATTTGAATATTTAGGATATCCAACAAACTTACAAAGAACTGATCGTGCCTCGAGTTTGTCTGGACTTTGCCTTTTGACATAGGCCGGACAACCCCATATCTTAACTCGTTTAAGACATGGTCTCTTCCCACTCCATATCTCATATGGTGTGGTAGGTACAGATTTAGATGGAACTTGATTCAATAGGTATGCTGCTGCTTCATGCGCATAACCCCAAAAAGAAATAGGCAACTCAGCGGTGCTCATCATAGAGCGCACCATATCCAATAGGGTGCGATTCCTCCGCTCCAATACACCGTTGTGCTGTGGTGTATATAGAGGACTAAGCTGAGAGAGAATCTCATTCTCTTTTAGATAGTCACGGAATTCCGTGCTCAAGTATTCTCCTCCCCGATCAGATCTTAGGATTTTAATACTTTTACCCATTTGGTTCTCAACTTCGTGCTTATATTCTTTGAATTTCTCAAAAGCTTCAGACTTGTGTTTTAACAGGAACACATGTCCGTATCTTAAGAGATCGTCAGTGAATGTAATGAACTATGAAGAACCATTCCTGGCATGTGTAGACATGGGACCGCATACATCACTATGTATCAGTCCCAAGAGTTCCGTAACTCTTTCTCCGTGTCCAGTAAATGGAGTTTTGGTCATCTTTCCTTTGAGACATGAATGTTAAGTTTCATAAGATGATAATTCGAACGGATTCAAATATCCATCCTTATGTAACTTAGCTAGTTGTGTCACATTGATATGACCTAGTCTACAATTCCACAAGAAGAATTCGTTCATTTCTGAACTCTTCCTCTTGTGTGTGTTTTGTACGTTAAGTGTTAGTTATATATATTCCCTAGAGGCCACTATTGTACATGTGATGTATATTATAGTGGATGCTTGGATATATATAGAGATGACTTTCTTGCTCGACATGATAGTATGCTATCTGGTTGCTCTTTATCTTAACATGTTGACTTGTATATGTGATGATGTCTTACTCTCACATGTTGATAAAGCCCTGAGGTTGTGTACTTGACTACCAGGACTATGATGGAGATCATACTAGTGGGGCCAAGGGTAGTCCACAAGTACACCTTAAAATTGTTCCTAGTCGAGGGTGAATCGAGACAAGGCATCGATATTCCAGAGTAGACTAGCGTATACACATCTTGACTGGAGGGGAGATTCATCTCTCCCGGTATTGGGGGTTGATGTTGCGCTGTGCTCGATTGGCCATAACGATAAGTCCCTGGCCAGGGCTGCTATGGAGATTTACTGATAAGTGTTATCAGTAGTTTCTCGACCCGTTATGAGCCTCACATCGGCACGACTTATCGGTTATTGGGGTATGACGTTTACCACCCTAGACTAGATATGCGACATATCAGACGAAAAGACCGGACTGTACGGTAGTGTTACTGACAGGTGATTTATCTCAAAAACTATCTATTAACCGCAATCAAGAACGGCGTCGCTTTGCAGCTAGCCGGTGAGTACGGGTCGGTCCACAGGGATGTTGTGAATTTCCTAATCGCTCTTACGAGTTAATTCCAAACGGTGCGAATGGATTAATTAAATAAAAAAACTAAATTAATCTAGGGCAATTGAATTAAAGATCTAACTATCTAACTAGGGCAAGGAATTAAATTTAATCTAGGGCAGAGAATGAAAAATTAACTAGGGTAAGAATTAAAATTACCTACCTACTTACTTTACAGATGACTCTCTCCAAACATCAACACAAGTCTTGTCAGATCTGAATTTCTGAAATGAAAAGAGGCATCGATGCTCTCCAAAAGAATTCTAAATTTTATTGATAAAAAGAGGCATAGGGAGGCATAGCCTAGAAAAAGGTTTTTAGGGTTCTATTTATAGATTCATAGAAACCCTAGGTTACAATTGATTCGCACATCTGCTTTTACAAAAATGCCCTCTAAGAAAAGACCTAGTCAAAGATCCACGCCGCCACTGGAATTTTGGTAAAAAAATATTCAGCTACGGGCTTTTTATGGCCGCGGAACCGCGGCCGCAGTAGGGGTTGGGCCGCGGTTCCGCGGCCCAACATTGGTCTTAAAGTATGAAACATTTTGTGCTTCTTGTGGGCTTTTTGGGCTTCCTTATTCTTTGGTTCTTTTATTAAAATGGCTTCTACGTTGATTCCAGATCTCCAGTGAACAATTGCAGTGGACTTTTAACCGTTCACTTTGTAATCTTGGACCTTGCGCTGTTTTGTACTGATCTTTTGTGTAGGCTTGATTCAGATCCTTCTATTTGTTGGTCAAAGTCCCTCTTTTGTATCGTCTTTTGTCTTTTTCATTATTTTTGCTCCAAGAACCTGTAACCTGTAATATGTAGCAGACATGCGTCAAAAGCACCTGTTTATTTATAAAACGAATAAGAATGGGGAATATAATAATGCAATATTATGGTATGAACAAATACCCCCAAACTTATCTTTTGCTCGTCCTCGAGCAAACTTATTTTTTATTCTCTACAAAAGACCTAACCGCACTTTCGCAGGAAAACGCGATTGCACTGAGCACGTGCAACAAGCCGTTAAACCTCTAGGTGTCCCTAGTAGGAGGAGTATTGTCTTCTGAGGGTTTTCAGCGGATACTACCCACAAAATCCTATCAATTCGGCCCATTGAATTTAATTCTCCAAGTAGGTCTTCTAACGAGGAATTCTATTATCTTCTACTCGTAAATTATCCACCCATATTCTTCACACTTCCTCATCATCTAACTTAAGAGTATATATGTTCTGCAGACCTACTTAGCTTTCGGCATCTCTTAAGTTTTCCTTCTAGGGTTCCATCTCCACTCAAGAATTTTTATCAACTCTATTAAAAATACAAGTTCTATTCTTCATTCCTTTCTCTCATCTAAACTCCAATCACATATCCCCACGTGTGTGTATAAATCACCCATACACTTAGAAATTCAAATCAAGCAATCATACCCTTGTCCGTTGTCCAAAGTACTTATTAATTGGTGAATTTTTAATTGAATTTTGCTTACACATCCTTCATGCGACCGTTAATACTTCTTGAGGTACCAACGACTGATTACAAAATGCGTTTGCACTTTTAAAGCGTAATTCCTAGTCTTGCAACACCTAAGGCTTTAGCAGTGGCTCCCAAACCAGTTGGTCTAAGGCACTAGGTGATTAAGCACCCTCGCTAAATATTTTTCTATTTTTGCAGCCTTAAGTAATCACAAAAACCAGTGTTCATTTTTTTTATTCGTTATTCACACTTGTATTTTTTTTATTTCATTTTCTTCGTACTAAGGACTTCAGACAAGAGCATTTCAAGGTCTCCTCTACTATTCCAAGTTTCAAGGTGCGTGATTGTGTAGATTGTAGGGTATACATTTTCAGAATCTAGACTTAAGCTAGGAACTATTTTTCAAACTTATACTCTAATAAAGATATCAATACTTTTCCTTTGCTTTGACTTAGCCCAAAAAGTGAACTCAAAATTTGCCTATTTCTAAATAAACTACAAAGACATATACTTTCTACCGTTAAACTTTAAGGAAGGTTATTTTTAGGGTTTTTAATTTACTAAGTCTAAGATCTAGTTGTTCCTAGCTAGTTAACCTATCTGTCAAACTTTAGTCAAATAAGCCAAAATTGAATACAATAATTTTTATAATTTTTCAAAATTTGTCAAATTTTTATGGGTTTTCAAATAAGTATGCAAATGCAAAAAATATGTACAAATGAATGCGAAGGAAGAAGACGTACCGAGCATACCCCCAAACTTTAACTTGACAGTATCCTCACTGTCATGCTACACCAAGAGGGTCAAAATTGTCGGCACTCCCCTGTTTATTTACAAATTTTTTTTTTGAATTTTTTTTATTGTTAAAAGAAAAACAAAAATATATATACAACAAGGTTCCTCCCAAACTTAAGCTTGGCCTTACATAAGCCAAAGGTTAGCACCAACCATTCAAAAATCTTATCGTGGTAATGGTAGGGTTGGTGAAAGAATGGGGTGGAAAGAAAAGTGATGAGAAACACACGAGACCGTATGGAGATAGAAACGGTATACGGTCTCGGTGGAGGAGAAGAATGATGGAAAAGAGAAAGAAGTGGAGTACGATCTTGAGGGTGTAAATCGAGTGAATAAATTAACGCAATTTGTGATGACCGAAGTGTTAAAAGTGATTGTGCTAATCTATCAACTCGTCGTGAAATGGGGTCAAATCCCTCAAGATTCGCAAGAAAGCATGGGTACATCGAACTCGGTAGCGGAAATGAAGGCGTACCAGTCTCTTGCACGGTCGGAACGATAGGACAGACGAAAGGGAGTGAATTAGGGATATGCTCATTCTCACCGTAGTAAACTGTCTCGAATTTGAAAGATTCCATCAATGTTTCGAAACGACTGTAAGCAACCGAGTCTGATGGTTCAACTAACTCATCTGAAAATTCAAAGGACTCAAACTCGGGCGGTGAGACTTCAACATCGTCCGAAAAAGTAAAACACTCGTAAGTGTCATCGGCTGTGAAAACTGTGTCAGATTAAAAGGAAAAGTTTTCAAGCTCACAGTCGTCAAGCGTGATCTTGTGCGTGGTCGGAACGATGGAAAGGAGGGAGGGTGATATAACAGTTGAAGGTTCAGGAGGCTGAATTGGAAAATCCGACACATCAAACAAAAATGGTTCAACCTCAATATTATCCTCAAGACTCTCCTCAATACCATCCTCATAAGTCTCCTCAATAGTTAACTCATCCATGCCATTATCATCAAAATCAAGACGCATATGAAGTTCGGGAGAAACATTTAATGACTCTGGATGATGAATTGGACATAAAATATCAATCAAATCTACGGGTTCATCATCTAAAATATTCCCGACGTCTATATCCTCAATCAAGTGAAAATCAATATTTTCTGACACCTCATCAAAAGCATGGATATTTATCGATTTAGGTTATAGATTGGAGGTGTAAAGATCGAAAGGATTAAGTGTGGTTTCACTCGAAAGGGGTTCTTCACAATCTGGCAAATCAAGCACTATATAGTCACACAACTCGTTAGATGTTTTGTTTGTAACTTGTGAAGCATTTGGGACAATCGATGAAAAACCGGAGTTGTGGGCTTCAAGTGGGTATGGGTAGGTTTGATTTGGGAATGTGTAGAACTCACTCGCTCCTCTCAAATTCTCCCTCTGTCCAACTGCCTCCTCATATATTGGAAAATTTGGAGCTAATTGGAAACTAGCTACCGGTTCACTAGGTTGTATAAGGGCGGTTACGGACGCATCCACATTCCTAATCATTTTGTTTATTGCTAAGATATAAGCCTCCAACGACTCTTCCAAACTAGACTTGGGTGGTAAGGAGGTTTCGGTAAAAGATTCGAAATTGTTTGGATACGTGAAACTCCCAAAAGGCTGTGTAGAAACAATGTCTAGTGACGGTGGGAAAGTCGGGTAGGACTGGTAGGAAGTGGGTGGTTGGACATGGGTAGGGTCAACATGTGGATAAAAAGGTGAATATTCTTGTGTATCCCTAGAACTAGATGAGTGGAGAGGGGTGAAAGATCGGCTACGAGATTGAGCAATATGCTCAGCAATGGACATCGGTTTAGGAGTTACAGCAGGACTTGAAAAAGTGGTATCAACATATGAAGGTGGTAAAGGAGGTTTCGGTAAAAGATTCGAAATTGTTTGGATACGTGAAACTCCCAAAAGGCTGTGTAGAAACAATGTCTAGTGACGGTGGGAAAGTCGGGTAGGACTGGTAGGAAGTGGGTGGTTGGACATGGGTAGGGTCAACATGTGGATAAAAAGGTGAATATTCTTGTGTATCCCTAGAACTAGATGAGTGGAGAGGGGTGAAAGATCGGCTACGAGATTGAGCAATATGCTCAGCAATGGACATCGGTTTAGGAGTTACAGCAGGACTTGAAAAAGTGGTATCAACATATGAAGGTGGTAAAGGTTGACTTGGTTGACACAAAGTGGGTTGCAAAGTCAAATTGTTTCTCCTAGAAGCTTCTATTTGATCTTTCAAAGAAATTTTAGGCACGGAGGGATCTTCTTTAAAACGACCGAAACAATTGACGTACGAAGCAAAGTTAGGTTCGGGATACCAAAGTTCGGCAAGAGATTTATGATGTGGGGTACCCATGATGTCAGAAGGAGAAGAGAAAGAAGGTAGGTGTAAGTGGGGTGCAAGAATTTCTTAGCGACAAAATTTTGCAAGTTTTTATAAAAAAAATTCCTTTTTCCCTTTTCTCTTTATTTAGAACTGTTTGCAAAAAGATTTTCGAGAAAAGAGTTAAGACACACTTTCGATCAACCAAAAATGCACAATCAGGCCTAGATCTAGGGTCACCTAGGTCAGCTAGACAGCTCCTAACTGTTCCAAAGGGCTAGAAATAGGATCTCAAACCATCTCTTCACCGCTAATTGCGGCCAGGTAAGTGGGAGGCTCCCCGCTACAAGTAGCGGTCCTAATTAAGTAACCACTTGCCTTAGACACACTTGCTTAGACACCGCAAAGTCAGGTTAGGATAAACGGTCGATGCCTATAACTAGTCCTCTGTCCTATTGAGCTCGAAGTCCTTAGGGCTGAGTCTAGTATTTTTTAATTAAGAATGGTCAATACAAATGCCTTATGTGATTTCTGGGGTCCTGGGAAGGGTGATGAAATCCCCACCCAATCTAAATTGGTCAAAAGCCCCTTAAAATCCGATTAAAGATATGCAAAACAGTAAATCACTTGCAATCAAATCTTTTTTGTGAATTTCAAAGTTTGCAAGTTTTCTAATTAAAATTTTCCTTTTTCCGCTTGCTCTTTATTTGAAAATTTTGCAAAAAGATTTTCGATAAAAGATATGCAAAACAAAAAATATTACTTGCAATCAATTTCTATTTTAAGCGAGGCGCAAAAATCTTGCACAAGATTTGTTATTGGAAGGGGGAAGATTTTTTAAGCGCAAAGAATCCTGCAGGAGATTTTATAGAAGATATATCGAGATTTGCAGAGGAGGAGATCAGAAGACTTACAGAGTTTTTTTTTCAAGCCCTGAATCGACCAGGCCGCGGCGGTTCCGCGGCCAAAAGGGGGGCGCGCGGCGGTTCCGCGGCCGGTTGGACGGTTCAACATTTTTTTTGTCACCAGATCTCCGCGGTTGACTTGTAGACTCGGTCCTCCAAATTTCTTCTGTTCCTCGGTTGTTGTGATCTTCTGTTTGTTCGGATTTGATATTTGCTGTTTTGATCTCTGTAGATTTCCAGATCCGAATTTGTTCGTAGATCCTGCAAAATTCACACAAATACACCCTTCCCAAAAATAACAGATGATATATTTTTATATTTTTTTATTTTTCAGAATTTTATGATTTTTTTAATTTTGATTAACCCAAAATTGCAAAAAGGAAATAACACGCCATCCCCGGCAACGGCGCCATTTGATTTATCTCAAAAACTATCTATTAACAGCAATCAAGAACGGCGTCGCTTTGCAGCTAGCCGGTGAGTACGGGTCGGTCCACAGGGATGTTGTGAATTTCCTAATCGCTCTTACGAGTTAATTCCAAACGGTATGAATGGATTAATTAAATCTAAAAACTAAATTAATCTAGGGCAATTGAATTAAAGATCTAACTATCTAACTAGGGCAAGGAATTAAATTTAATCTTGGGCAGAGAATGAAAAATTACCTAGGGCAAGAATTGAAATTACCTACTTACTTTACAGATGGCTCTCTCCAAATATCAACACAAGACCTGTCAGATCTGAATTTCTGAAATGAAAAGAGGCATCGATGCTCTCCAAAAGAATTCTAAATTTTATTGATAAAAAGAGGTATAGAGAGGCATAGCCTAGAAAAAGGTTTTTAGGGTTCTATTTATAGATTCATAGAAACCTTAGGTTACAATTGATTCGCACGTCTGCTTTTACAAAAATGCCCTCTAAGAAAAGACCTAGTCAAAGATCCGCGCCGCCACTGGAATTTTGGTAAAAAAATATTCAGCTACGGGCTCTTTATGGCCGCGGAACCGCGGCCGCAGTAGGGGTTGGGCCGCGGTTCTGTGGCCCAACATTGGTCTTGAAGTTTGAAACATTTTGTGCTTCTTGTGGGCATTTTGGGCTTCCTTATTCTTTGGTTCTTTTATTAAAATGGCTTCTACGTTGATTCTAGATCTCCAGTGAACAATTGCAGTGGACTTTTAATCGTTCGCTTTGTAATCTTGGACCTTGCGCTGTTTTGTACTGATCTTTTGTGTAGGCTTGATTCAGATCCTTCTATTTGTTGGTCAAAGTCCCTCTTTTGTATCGTCTTTTGTCTTTTTCACTGTTTTTTCTCCAAGAACCTGTAACCTGTAATATGTAGCAGACATGCGTCAAAAGCACCTGTTTATTTATAAAACGAATAAGAATGGGGAATATAATAATGCAATATTATGGTATGAACAACAGGCTTTTGCAGGAGTTAGAGCGGGCTAGCTTGCTGATCTTCTGATCGTTCAATACCTGGGCAGCTATTACGTCCAGCTAGTACCGCTGACGTCTTGTGGGTGCTTGATGTGATCATCACCTATTGCCGGCGTATTGACGAGTCTTTAGAGTCCTACACAGAGGTTTCACTGGCTCAGTCAAAACGAAGTAGGAGCACATATGTGATATGTGCGGGACCGAGATTAATACGAGTATATGATACCGTATTCTATTTTCGCGATATAAAGTATCGAACGGTTAAATGAGATATAGCCGGGTTCTTAAATCAAGTGTTGATTCGATAAGTCGATACAGTATCAGTCGGTTATATGAGATATAGCCGGGTTATCGAATCAAGTGTTGATTCGATAAGTTGATACAAATAATATTAGTCGGTCATATGAGATATAACCGGATTATTAAATCAAGTGTTGATCTAATGATTTAATGTATAATTATATATTTGATATATTAATTTACATTAACTAATATTAGCTCACTTAAGCATTTCTTTTTCTCACATTGCATACTTAATTTATATGTAATATATATTAATTGTGTTTACTTTATGTGTCATGGTTGATGATACATGCAACATGGGTGTATGAGACCTACACCATGATAATGATAATGAAAGGTTTATTTATTTATAGTAAAACAATTATTAGTTGGAAATTTGTCACATGGCATGAAACTTCATGAAGCTTGGAGACCCATTGACTTAGTCCACTAGTTTTGTTTTATACTAGATATTTGTTAACCCAACCATTATCTAAATTCATGGTTAATTCTCTATATGAGATATATTAGATATTTTCTCACCCATGGTTTCCATTCACTCTCTCCTCTATTAATTTGCTTCTTCTTCCTCTTGAGATGAGAGAGCTCTTTAGGTTTTGAGAGAAGCTTAAAAACAAGTGAGAAAAGTAATTCTGAAGTGAGCAAAAATCCTACTTCATAATCCTCTACTAGATTAGCACTTTAGTATAGGGTATTAGCTTCACTAATCTCACATTAGTGAAGAGGGTAGCTTTGGTTTGTGACTCCTCAACGTAGATCATCTTCGGCTTTGAAGACTTCAAGCAAACATGCATCTCTCTTCTTGTGGAGCCGTTCGAGAGTCTGCAAGATCGCAACCTGGTGCAAAGGGACTAATACAAGGAGCTAAAGAAGTGAAGGACCGGACTACAAAGGTTGTAATCCCTACTCACTTGGATGTAAAGTAGTTTACACATCGTATTGTCTAAATCTTTAGTTAAGATTCTAGGGTTAGTATTGTTAAGCATGGCAAATTTTTGAAAATGGCATGGACGATACTTCTCGAAACCTTGCTGTCATGCCTAGCAATCCTACAGTGGTATTAGAGCCAAGCTAGAGATTTAGACGATATATATAGAATTACGAAACCGAAACAACTCCGAAACACCCGATACACAAGTTCAGTTTCTGTCGAAATTTTATAGTCGTCGAATTTTTTTTAAACAACTACAGTATGTTGCATATGATGTAACATGAGCACTGAACCAAGACCAACCCATTTGGCCTATTTTTGGCCGGCCAGACATGCCAAAATTCCGAGCAGGCCGGCCCAAACATTGATTCTGGGGTTCATCTTGGTTTGGTGTTTCAGGATCTGGGTTTTGGTGTTTCAGGTTTTGTTTGTTTTTGCTAAATTTGCATATGATGTTAACTTTCTGCGAAGGCAACTCGGAGTGTTTCGTGATCGTAATTCTAAATATTTTTTGGGTTGTTTAGACGGTGTTAAAAAGTTCGAACGGATATCAAATATCCACTTTAACCCTTGCCGGAAAATTTTCCAAGAGTTGGATTTTTTCCGAGTTTGAAACATTCAAATATCGTGCAAGTGATTCTGTGGACCCTCTAGAAGAATGAAATCTTAACTCGATTCTGTGACCGTCAGAACCGCCACCAAACCCTAGGGTTTATGGTAGTTCAGCGGTGCCACATGTGAGGCATTGGTTGACCCCTCTACGGCTAGTTCATAGGTATTGTGGCATGTGATGGATACTTTTAAACTACGCTCAAGTGTTGAGCTCTTTGGGAAATTCTGGGTGTTTGTTAATTCGATCGGAATGTTTAACATCGTTTAGCTTTTTCTGGAATGTAATACAATATGTGGAATTCATATAGTTAGGCATGAAATCCGAAGTATATGATATTTTGGGTTTATGATGTCTAAGCTGATTGTGGATTCCAAATGTTGTAGTTTTGCATTTTCTTTTCTGCGACCGTAAGTGTAATATGTGGTGTATCGCCAGTTTCGTTGCTATACATCAACGACAATTAGGATACACATATTTACTTACATTGATGACATATGATGTTATGTGTTGCTGTGATATGTTATATTGTATCGTCGTGTTTTGAATAGCCGGGGGTTTTATGTGAGATGAGAGTTTTTTTATTTTCATTCATGTAAAATTCAATTGTATGTAATATTCTTTTATTGGGGCACTTCCGGGTTGAGGATGATGTCACCATTGTTGTATATTATTTACTTTTCTGCATTAGGATAGACCCAAGGAGAGGAGCACAAGTAACCAGGTTCTAGAGTTCAGTGGGAGACCATCTCGAGGAGTCGAATCGGGGTCTCCTAACTCTAGAATTGGTAGGGTTGCTTGCTGCTCTTGTAGGGGTATAGGGATGTGGGATTGTCTATTCATCGCGGCCGTGGAATCCAGTTTTATACTGGCTTAAAATAAAACACGGAATTCCTAGTATATCCAATATTTCATATGTTATCTTCTGCTGCTGATATTCTGTGATGTGATCACTGTGGATTCTGAGACGAATGGCTATATATTATATATGAGATATATAATAGACGTTGCTTATTTTTTTCACCCGCGCTAGTCCCGTCCCGGTATGCCGTTAGTTAAGTAACCTAACGGTGCATAACGGGACATTGTGACAAATGCGGATGGCATAAGCGTACGTTATATTTTCGTTTCATTTTCTGTGATGCTTAGGAAGCTGTAAATGATGGGATTTCATTAATGAGATTAATGAAAAAGAAAAGAAACCTAAAATATGTTGTAGAATCAAAATTTCAAAATTGGCAGCTCTAGTTTTTTGCTTTGCATAGCGGTATTCCTTATAGAATATCTAGCACCTTATTCGATAAGGAAAGAGTCGAGATCCCTTCGCCGGGAGTGACCTTTTTAGAGAAACTGGTAGATGCTACAACCCACTCGGTTTTTTCTTTTGACCGCTTCTTTTAGTTCTTGCTTTGCATAGCGGTATTTGTGAAATATCCTGCACCTTATTCGATAAGGAAAGAGCCGAGATCCCTTCACCGGGAGTGACCTCTTTAGCAAGACTAGTAAAAAGCTTAAAAAACACTCATTTTCAAAAATCACTTGTTTCTACAACTATATCAAGTTCATTACGCTCATGGTTTTCTTAAAAACCTGCATAGCCCTCCGTCATTTCAGTTAAGTGTTATTTTAGTATTCGTGCTATGGTAGTTTGTCCTTCTTCAAAGCGTAGTGTACGGTAGCTGATTAGTACTTATCTGTAGCATGAGATGCGATTGGATTAGGATATTCGTACGGCATAGTTTGGCCTCCGTTAAGTATCGTGCGGGTGGGTCTAATTCAATCAAGAAATGAACGGGTTGAACTTGACTAGCGCCCTATGGGTAGTTTGGCCTCCGTCAAGGTCATAGGACGTTAGGGGTAAAAACCATTATCGGGAATTTCAAGTGTTGAAATTTGCAATGAGATTGCATACCTTCTATGAGATAGTTGGATCCCGATACCCACTGTGAGCAAAATTTGCTCTCGGGAGAGTTTTGCACTTTACAATTAGCTAACTCATTAGGTGTCTAGAAAGGTGTCAACGGGGCTACGCCTCTGGGAAAATGAGGTTTATTTTAATTAGGTCCATGCGAAAGCACGGGGAACCTCCCTCAGAAGTACCGGCACTGGCCTGGCTGAACGGTTAGCGAAGTTGTAGAATGCAATTAATCCTGGCTGAATTTTCTTTTTAAAGGTTTGAAGGAAAATTTGAGAATAGCAGTGGGAGGCATCGATTAGATAAAATAAATAACCAATCTGATCTTTTCAAGAGCATACACTAAGTGTTTTCTTCACTCTCTCTCTAGGTAGCGACCATGTCAGGCCTTAATCAAGATAATAATATGGATGTATTGACCGAACCCGTTTTTTATGCTGAGCAGGGGAACGTTGGTTCCGCTCCAACTTATAATTGTTATAAGTCCGAGCAGGAAGTAGGAAAATATCCGGATTTCCACGCCACCAAAATGAATAATGAGCATGTTTATGCATCTTCTTCGGATGTGTTAGTCACCGAGAACTGTTTCTCAGTACACTCTACGTCATGGGTATTAGATACCGGATCGGGATCCCATATATGTAATATGTTGCATGGGCTAAGAAAAGGTAGAGAACTGGGAGAGGGTGATCATTCCGTAAGAGTAGGGAATGATGCAAATGTTGCAGCCAAAGCAGTTGGCGAATATCACCTTGTATTACCAAATGGTAATACATTGATTCTGAACGAATGCTATTACATACCGACCCTGATATGCAATCTTATATTAGTTTCTTTATTAAGTAAAGAAGGATATAATTTTGTAGTACAGGATAATGTTATGAACATCTTCCTGGATCAAAATTTGATTGGATCAGGCTCGTTAAATAATGACATATACGTTCTAAATCAAACCACAGTTCTTAGCGTACAAAACACACACAAGAGGAAGAGTTCAGAAATGAATGAATCCTACTTGTGGCATTGTAGACTAGGTCATATCGATGCGACACGACTAGCTAAGTTACATGAGGATGGATATTTGAATCCATTCGAATTTTCATCTTATGACACTTGCTAGTCATGTCTCAAAGGCAAGATGACCAAAACTCCGTTTACTGGACACGGAGAAAGAGTTACAGAACTCTTAGGACTGATACATAGTGATGTATGCGGTCCCATGTCTACACATGCCAGGAATGGTTCCTCATACTTCATTACATTCACTGACAATCTCTCAAGATACGGACATGTGTTCCTGATGAAACACAAGTCTGAAGCTTTTGAGAAATTCAAAGAATATAACCATGAAGTCGAGAACTAGACGGGTAAAAGTATTAAAATCATGCAATCCGATCGGGGAGGAGAATACTTGAGCATGGAATTCCTGGACTATTTAAAAGAGAATGGGATTCTCTCTCAGCTTACTCCTCCATATACACCACAGCACAACGGTGTATTGGAACGGAGGAATCACACCCTATTAGATATGGTGCGCTCTATGATGAGCACCGCTGAGTTACCTATTTCTTTTTGGGGTTATGCGCTTGAGACAGCAGCATACCTATTGAATAGAGTTCCATCCAAATCAGTGCCTACTACTCCATATGAGATATGGAATAGGAAGAGGCCATATCTTAATTTTAGGGGTTGTCCGGCCTATGTAAAGACACAAAATCCGGACATGCTCGAGGAAAGGTCAGTTCTGTGCAAGTTTATAGGATATCCCAAACATTTGCGAGGGTATATCTTCTACCACTCTGAAGAACAAAAGGTGTTTGTTTCTCGTCATGCCACCTTTTTAGAAAAAGGGTTTTCTTATGAAAGAAATTAGTGGCAATGAGGTAGAATTGGAACAAGTTCTGGCTATACAAATTACGACAGAAGATTTGGTAGAACCAGAGGATTCAATAGTTCACAACGAACCCCAGCCTCTCCGCCGATCTAGTAGGGTTCCTCATCCACCTGAGAGATACTACGGTTTTCTCATTGATGGTGGGAGCGAGGATTGCATCATGGTAGATGATGATCCAACTAGCTTGGAGCAGGCCATCACGAGTGGGTACTCTGTGAAATGGCTGGATGCAATGCGATCTGAGATGGAATCCAAGTACACCAACAAAGTATGGATTTTGGAAGTTGCTCCTGAAGGGGTAAAACTCATCGGGAGCAAATGGATCTTTAAGAAGAAACTTGGTGTAGATGGAAAAGTTGAGACTTTCAAAGCTAGACTTGTTGCAAAAGGTTTTCGTCAAAGACCAGGTGTGGACTATGATTAAACCTTTTCTCCAGTGGCTATGCTTAAGTCCATCCGGATCCTGTTTGCCATCGCTGCATACCATAACTACGAAATCTGGCAAATGAATGTTAAGACCGCCTTTCTAAATGGTGATTTAGAAGAGTGCGTGTACATGACTCAGCCAGAGGACTTCATGGACAGTGGGAGCAGCGGAAAGGCGTGCAAGCCGCTTAAATCCATCTACGGGTTAAAGCAAACATCGCGGAGTTGGAACATTTGTTTTGATGTGGTAGTCAAAGAGTTTGACTTCATAAAAAATGTAGATAAACCATGCATATAAAAGAAGGTTGCAGAGAGTAAGGTTGTCTTCCTCGTATTGTACGTTGATGACATACTCTTGATAGGAAATGATGTTCCTATACTGCACTCGGTCAAGCTTTTCTTATCACAAAGATTCTCAATGAAAGATCTAGGTGATGCCTCCTACATCTTGGGGATTAAGATCTATAGAGATAGATCTAAACGGATACTGAGATTGTCCCAATCCAGGTACATTAACACCATACTAAAGAGGTTTAGTATGGAAGATTCCAAGCGTGGGAATTTACCCACGATCTCAGGACTCACCTTCTCCAAAGAGATATTTCCCAAGACTGATTTGGAGAGAGCTTGCATGCAAGAGATACCCTATGCTTCGGCAGTATGCTCTATCATGTACGCAATGTTATATACTAGACTGGATGTAGCATACTCACTAAGTGTAGTAAGTAGGTATCAAGCAGATCCAGGAGAAAGTCACTAGACAGCTGTGAAGAATATTCTCAAGTACTTGAGAATGACTAAAGAGATGTTCTTGGTGTATGGTAATGGAGAACTCTAAGTGGAGTCCTTTACCGATTCGAGCTTCCAGAGTAATAAGGACGACTCTAAATCGGTCTCGGGATTTATATTTACCCCCAATGGAGGGGCAGTTTGTTAGAAGAGTTCCAAACAGGAAACCGTGGCAGACTCGATGATGGAGGCTGAATACATCGCTGCCAACGATGCTGCCAAAGAGGCTATCTGGATGAAGAAGTTCATAACTGAACATAGTGTGATTTCATCCATTGAGCGTCCAATACCTTTGTATTGTGATAACAATGGAGCAGTGGCCTTGGCCAAGGAACCCAGGTCCCATCAGCGATCCAGGCATATTCTGAGGCGGTATCACCTGATCCGGGAGATAGTTGATCGCCGGGAGATCGAGGCCAGGAGAGTTGACACGAAGGACAACACGACGGATCCACTCACCAAGGCTATTCCCCAGATACAATTGAGAGACTCTTCGGGATGTTGGGTATGCGATACTACAACAACTGGCCTTAGTGCAAGTAGGAGATTGTTAGTTATATGTATGCCCTAGAGGCCATTATTGTACATGTGATGTATATTATAGTGGATGCTTGGATATATATAGAGAGGACTTTCTTGCTCGACATGATAGTATGCTATCTGGTTGCTCTTTATCTTAACATGTTGACTTGTATATGTGATGCTGTCTTGCTCTCATATGTTGATAAAGCCCTGATGTTGTATACTTGACTACTAGGACTATGATGGAGATCATAGTCCTGGGGCCAAGGGTAGTCCACAAGTACACCCTAAAATTGTTCCTAGTCGAGGTTGTATCAAGACAAGGCATCGATATTCCGGAGTAGACTAGCGTATACACATCTTGACCCATATGATGGGCGATGGATGATCCCACATCCATTGGTGTTTGACATCAAAGATGGTATGCGGGTGCTCAGTGAAGACTGGGTACACGGGACGGACTCGCAGAGAACTCCTAGTTTGTATTATACTTATCGTCAGATAGCAGTTCTCCGGTGACACTGGTACAGGTTAGTTTGTAAACCCGAGATCGTCATAGAGACTTGTGTGATTCCTACTATGCTTTGATTTCCACCTTACCACGTTCATGAGAACGTGTAAAACGGTGGCTTTTGGGTACAGTCCCGAATCATATGGAGGCAATGAGCGATAGGAGGGGATTCGTCTCTCCCGGTATTGGGGGTTGATGTTGCGCTGTGCTCGATTGGTTATAACAGGAAGTCCATGGCCAGGGCTGATTCGGAGATCTACTGGTAAGTGTTATCAGTAGTTTCTCGACCCGTTATGAGCCTCACATCGTCACGACTTATCGGTTATTGGGGTATGAAGTTTACCACCCCTAAACTAGATATGCAACATATCAGACGAAAGGACCGGACTGTACGGTTGTATTACTGACAGGCTTTTGCTGGAGTTAGAGCGGGCTAGCTTGCTGATCTTCTGATCGTTCAATACCCGGATAGCCGTTACGTCCAGCTAATACCGCTGACGGCTTGTGGGTGCTTGATATGATCATCACCTACTGCCGGCGTATTGACGAGTCTTTAGAGTCCTACACAGAGGTGTCACTGGCTCAGGCAAAACGAAGTAGAAGCAAATATGTGATATGTGCGGGACCGAGATTAATACGAGTATATGATACCGTATTCTATTCTCGCGTATAAAGTATCGATCGGTTATATGAGATATAGCCGGGTTATCAAATCTAGTGTTGATTCGATAAGTCGATACAGTATCAGTCGGTTATATGAGATATAGCCGGGTTATCGAATCAAGTGTTGATTCGATAAGTTGATACAAATAATATTAGTCGGTCATATGAGATATAACCGGATTATTAAATCAAGTGTTGATTTAATGATTTAATGTATAATTATATATTTGATATATTAATTTACATTAACTAATATTAGCTCACTTAAGCATTTCTTTTTCTCACATGTGCACACTTAATATATATGTGATATATATTAATTGTGTTTACTTTATGTGTCATGGTTGATGATACATGCAATATGGGTGTATGAGACCTACACCATGATAATGATAATGAAGGGTTTATTTATTTAGAGTAAAACTATTATCAGTTGGAAATTTTTCACATGGCATGAAACTTCATGAAGCTTGGAGACCCATTGACTTAGTCCACTAATTTTGTCTTATACTAGATATTTGTTAACCCAACAATTATCTAAACTCATGGTTAAGTCTGTACATGAGATATATTAGATATTTTCTCACCCATGGTTGCCATTCACTCTTTCCTCTATTATTTTGCTTCTTCTTCCTCTTGAGATGAGAGAGCTCTTTAGGTTTTGAGAGAAGCTTAAAAACAAGTGAGAAAAGTAATTCTAAAGTGAGCAAAAATCCTACTTCATCATACTCTACTAGATTAGCACTTTAGTATAGGATGTTAGCTTCACTAATCTCACATTAGTGAAGAGGGTAGCTTGGGTTTGTGACTCCTCGACGTAGATCATCTTCGGTTTTGAAGACTTCAAGCAAGCATGCATCTCTCTTCTTGTGGAGCCGTTCGAGAGTCTGCATGTAACACCTTAGGATGTGTTTAGTGGCTAATTATATTTTAATATATGGTTTGTAATAAAAAGTTTACCAAATTTATTTTCAACTATTTAATCCTATTTAATGAATATTTTATTATAATTTTCCTAGCCTTGCACACACTTGTGCATGTTAACTTGGGTGTTAATTTGGGGTTTAACCATGATTAGCAAACATGGTGAGCTAACCATTTCCCTAATCTAGTTTAATAATGGTATTAAGTGCTTTTGGGTTTTAATTATGTATGGTTGTTTTAAAATAAAATGAAAAAGGGTTTGAAAAATGATTTTCTTTTGTTGACCAAAGAGAGAGAAGAGCATGGTGCTACATGGTGTGAGCCATGCCTCATTTAATGAGGGAAGAGAAAGAGAAGGGAGGGGTTTTGCCTTTTTGCTCTCATTTCTCCCTCTCATTTTCTTTTCTCTCATTCTCTCACACTCACACCAGCAGCTCAGCAGCAGCAGCAGAAGCTCCAGCAGCAGCACTAACAGCAGTACCATCAGCAGCAAGCAGCATCAGCATCAGCACAGGCAGCATCAGCATCAGCTTCATTGCAGCAGCATCAACATGCATCACCTGCATCACCAGTAGCTATAGCAACTCAGTTCTTCTCCTTTACCTGCTTCCTAGGGTCCATTAGGGTATAATTTCTGAACTCAATCCCCTAGATGCTAAGCTTGTGTGTTGTTTAGCTTCAGTTTACGATAAAAGTTAGCTTTTGTGGTAATTATGGTGAATTGTGTGGACTTTTGGTTAGGAGATGATTGTGTTGGTTAACCCTACCTATTTAAGTGTTATTAGGGTCACCTTAACTGAGATTAACCCCAGATTTCACTAAAATACCATAGGGTTTCCATTTTGTGTAAAATTAGTGTTTTAAGAGATATTGTAGCTTTCTGTGATCTGCTTTTGATCCGGATCCTTCAGAGAAAAATTGAGGAAACTGGAGCATGCTTACTAGGTTTAAACCACACCACCAGAACACGAATCCTCCATTCCCAAACCAGGCCGCAAATTTAAGCATTCTGGCCGCAAATTGCGGCCAGGTAAGGGGCTGGGGTGTTGGGGTTTTTCCTATGGTAGTCTGCTATGTTTTACAGTGTTTTGGCATGTGCAATTTTGTGAGATTTTACCTGTAGAAAAATCTGGGATCAAATATCGATTTGCTAGTTTGTTTTAGTTGCGCGATACGCGCGATATGTGAGTAGGTTCTGTGATCCAGCGTGTCGCAGCGTATCGGATTATTTTAGACGCGTATATACACGTTTCAGCGTACTGTGCACACGCGCGTTTAGTTCACGACGCGAGTTTCTCGTTTGGTTTCGATATCGCGTTTTGCGAGATATTTTGCTTATATATGGATTTCTTGTATAATTTCTAGGTTCGCAGGTGGGTACGTCGGACGCAGCAACGAAAGGGAAGTAGGTGGTCAGCTACGTGTAGCACGCGACCAGGTGAGTAGATTTAACATCTACAGGGGAATCGCCCGCATGGCGTTATGCGTCTGGGCTAGGAAATGTTAATACCTGTCGCATATTCTATGTTATGTTTAGAATTGTGCATTTACCCTATTGCTTAGATGTTGTGCTTGGACTAGTAGTCGCAGGACACTGCACATATTATTGACGATTCATGTTGCACGAGCACTGATTGTATGCTACACACACCGTCAATAATTGCCATGTCACTCACACACCACTTATAGATATTATATTGCTTGGTTAGGGACTTGCGACATCGACTCATATTACTCAGCACATATGACTTTTAGCTACAGGTATACCTTGCTCACATATTCCACTTATACCCAGGAGGTATACTACATCAGTTCTTATAGGTAGGTACCTATACCTTGTTACACCTGTATGTTACACATATATCAGTTACAGTTGCATATTTACCTTTACCGATGTTACTTAGCGGTTTCTTCCTTTTATATGCTTACATTTCAGTTATGTCGCACATATTGTATTCATGGATTTGCGCATTCTTATATGGATTTTTCATGATGTTTTCTGGATTTGGGAACCGCGGGAGTTCATGAAATTATGCATTAATTGAAAAACACGTTTTCCTTGATATGATATTTGCGCATCCACTATGAGTTTTATCGGTTCTGATTTATATATACCCCTATGAGGAGACGTCGAGGCAGTAGAGGGTACATGGTGGGGCCCGGAGGTACCCCGGGGCAAGAAAGGGATGTCGATGTACCACACTGATGAGCCCGGCAGGGGAACCATACCATCCGGTGACAGTACCAATGACTCGGCGGTAATCATGGGGATACCGATGGGAGTCATGTACGTATTGATACGTGAAAAGACGAGGGTCAGAGCTAGGCACTCGTGCTTTTCGGATAGCGTGTGATACGTACCTATCAGGATGCTAGTCTTGGTGACGACATCTGATAGATTAGTATTTCTGTGTCGATGCTTGGCACATTGCTTTCATGATATTTCTAATTACCTGTGTATATATAACAATGGGTTAGGACGCTGTTATATATACCCTTACACCAATATTAGTGGAGTGGGACGCTAATATATGTGTATTGACCTCATCATTTTTATTTATGCAAATACATTTAGGATGTTAGAATGTTACTTGAGATTTGACATTTGGGATATCGGTGATTCATTTGAGATTGGATATTGGGTATATACGAGACTCACTTGATTTTGTACATTCGGGATATAGGAGATTTATTCGATATTGTACATTGAGGAGATGTGAGACTTGCGATATGAGAGACAATTGGAGGCTGATTTGAGGAATTGAGATTTTGAGTGTCTTGATGGATTGTGATTCTACCACGATGTCAGGATTCTGTGGAAATGACACATTTCACTCCATACCTCACATTTATCTGTTTTTGCACTGTTTCATGTATTAGTAGTACCTGTTAGTGTACCCTTCATGATTGTTGCATATTTACATTCTCATATCCTTATTGCTGGATTATTGCATACTGATTGTCATATTATTATTGCTTCATATATTTAGTGTACCTGCTAGTGTACTTTCCATTATTCTGCATTCATATGACCTGTTATTACTGTTGATTGCATATCTTAGATTCATGCTGTACGTATATACCTGCGATTATCTGCATATGTTATCTACTATTCACGAGTTGGCAACTCACCCCCGTTATGCCACAGTTGTTTTGCAGGGTGTTTCCCCAGAGTAGTCGAGGCAGGCTATTCATCTATCATCTTTTGCTACAGATACCGCATCGGCTCACAGTGTGCTATTTTGCTTAGGTGGGTTTTGGTGGTTATCTGTATTTTGTATTGTATATTGATGTATCCTTGTACTCTCCATCTACTGTTATTTTGTTGACTTAGAGACTTGGTGAGGACGATATTGTATATTATTTTTGGATTTGTTGTCTTTTATACAGTTTCCTTTCTATTGTCTTTATTTCTTCGCTACGGCGTCGTATATTTGTTGTGATTGTTGTTTTCCACCTTGGGCGTGTATTTGCTCCCATTTGGAGATGCTTCATTTATATTTATGTTGTACTCTTCTTTGGTCTAGTTTTTACAAAAGGGGGTGCTGCCAAAATTTTAAAGAAAGAAAGTTGGACTTTTAAAGAATTTGGGTTGTGATTTCAATTGTTTCAAAACTGCTATTATCTTTTCTTGTCTTTTTTTAATGGTTTAGATTTCTGGGTTTTGGCTTTCTTTTACTGCGTTACGTCTTAAGGCGTTGCGTAGTATTAGGGCCGTCACGTACTAAATAAGAGCCGTGACAAAGTTGGTATCAAAGCGCTAGGTTTTACCTTTCGGAGTGTAGGATGACCTTGGTATGATGGAGTAGGTAGCTTAAGCAGAGTAACGTAGTGTGTGTATGTCTGCGGCATACCCACAATGCGGTACTTCGCCTTAAGTGACCTAAGTACAAATTGCTTGAAATTACTTCCTTGATGATTCATATCCTTGTGATTCGATTTCCGTGTTCTTATCGAATTGTATCTCTATTTATAGCCTTGCCGCCGATGACTATGGGGACTCAGAGTGATGCAGCGAGGGCCGAGGTCAGAGTTGGTTCGGGTGAGACGAGCACTGACCAGAATGGCACTCTAGTTGCACAGGTGCAGCCGGATCAGCCTTCGACAGATCAGCTCGCTAGGCTTGTGGTCGAGATGCAGGACTTGCACCAGACGATGAGTTCATTTGTTGAGACCGTTCGAGTGCTACGACAGTAGGTTGTCACCCCTATTACTCAGTTGTTCCTTGGGATCACCATGCAGCAGTCAGTCACCTACATAGCACCAGTGGATGCAGCTCCAGTTGACGAAGCACATATTCCAGAGACTCTGAGGGTTCCAGGACAGAGGAGGACTCGTACCAGTGTACCAGCCCAGAGACAGAGGTTTAGTCATCGAGACAGATTTCGTGGCTGTCGTGGGAGTAGCAGAGGCTTAGAACGAGGACAGTCATTCAGCTATCATCCCCAGGAGGGTCAGTAGTCACCACTTGGATATTTTCGATGCGGAAACCTTCAGCACTTCGTCAGACATTATTCCTTAGCACCTCGTCAGGGACATATTCAGAGAGGTCGTGGACGTGGAAGGTTCGCTCAGAGAGGTCAGTCTAGTAAAAGAGGAGTTCAGTCTATTGCGGGTAGGGGGCAGACACAGGAGTTTACTTCTACTCATCGGGACGCGCGGGCATCCAATGCAGAGTTTTCAGGTATCCTTAATTCATATGTTCTTTTGATGTATCTGTTGTTTTCCACACTTGTGCCGTGGTTGGGACGAGAGTCGTGTTGGGTAGATTAGCCGTTTGTTGTGTTAACTTCTGTCAGCGACTCTTTTGTTGCGCGACACGTATTTCAGTTGTGTGCCAATCGTATAGGAGATAGAGATTCGTCCATCGTTTTTGTCCTTCTAGAGATGTTGGATTTGACGTTCTCCTGGGCACGTACTGGTTAGCTACGTGCTAGGCGTCTGTGGACTACCGTAAGGAAACAATCAGGTTTTGTTTTCCCCGGCGAGTCAGTTCTTGTTGTGCAGGTGGACAGTGGTGCTGCCTCTCACAGCTTGAATTCAGCCTATTTTGCTAGTCGGCTTTTGAGGAGATGTCGTGGAATCTTGACGTTCATTCATGATACCGTAGCCATAGTTGGTTTGTTGGACCGGGTTCCTTTTATGCGAGAGTTTTCCGACGTTGTTCCAGATGAGCCGGCGAAGCTTAGGGAGCTTAAGGATCAGCTGCAGAGTTGTTTGTTGGGGAGTTTCGTGCGTCTGAGTATTTCGCATTAGGGAGCTCCTATTTCTGTTCGTCAAGGAGAGAGACGACAGATTAAGATTGTGTATTGATAGATCGTCAATTGAACCGGCTTACGGTGCGGATAGGTATCCTTTACCTCGCATTGGCGATTTCTTTGATTAGCTCAATGTGCGAGACATTTTCTAAGTTTGTTCGGGATCAGGTCATCAATGTTGCGGGTTCGGAGTGATGGCATTCCGAAGACTGCCTTATGCGTGCTACGGGCTCTGTGTGTTTTGGTGATGTCATTGGACTCACCAGTGCCCTAGCAGCATTCGTAGATATGATGAACCGGATTTCTTCAGGCCGCTCCTCGACCAGTTATTGTTGTGTGATTTACGACATTCTGGTCTAATTAATGTATCTTGAGGAACAGGAGTAGCACTTAAGGATTTGTTTTGTAGATACTGGGAGTGTCCCAGTGGTTTGCTAGATTCTCGGAGTGTTCCTTTAGGCTTGCTTATGTTGACTCTTATGTCTTGTAGTCACGGGAGACGGTTTCGTATGGTTCCGAGGAAGATCGTGACCGTACAGCTTGGGCCCAGACTTGTGTGCAGGGCAGAGGTCCGCAGATTTTTGGGCTTAGCAGGTTTTTACCGCCGTTTCGTGCAGGATTGCTAGTGTAGTGTTGTACCGTTGACTGAATTGACCGGAATAGAGGTTTCTTTTCTTTGAACTGAGGCATGTGTGCGGAGTTTTCGGCAGTTGAAGATTCGGTTAACAACTGCATCAGTTCTTTCTTTGCTTTCTGGTTCGGGCGACCTTGTGGTTTAACTGTGATGTTTCTTGAGTGGGGCTCGAGTGTGTACTGAGGTGACACTATAGAGTTATCGCTTTTGCTTCCCTACATTGGAGGAAGTACGAGAAGGATATTCCACCCATGATCTGGAGATGGCCGCGGTGGTTTTGCGTTGGAGATTTGGAGACACTACTTGTTCGAGAGTCGTGTCAGATTTTCACGGACCACCAGAGCTAACGTACATCTTCCTGCAGCGGATTTTGATTGTTGTGATAGTCTTCTGCAGATTTTCAGTTCTTGTACGATCGTTGAGTACAGCTTAAGTTCGTCTCTACGGAGGGGACAGCTTGCTCATGTCCACGCCCAACCACTTTTTCTTAATCGCTTTCGCGAGACACTGCCCGCTGATGATCATTCGTCAGTGATACTTGAGCATACTCGGCTGGGTAATAATTCGGAGTCCTTGATTTGTGACACGGGTGTGCTAAGTTAGGGATGCGTTTGTGTACCTGATATTATCGGGTAAAGACGTGAAATCCTAGAGCAAGCACATCAGTCAACTCTCTGTATTCATTCAAGTTCCACCAGCATTGACGTGACTTGTGAGATAGTTACGGGTGGGCAGGGATGTAAAGAGAAGCTTTGGGTTTCGGTTCAAGGTATCTGTCTTGTTGTGTGTTTGGGTTGAGCATCTGAGACCGGCTGGAGAGTTTCAACTTTAACCATTCCGAAGAGGGAGTGGGAGCAGATCTCCACGAATTTCGTTATGGTGTCTACCCAGGTTTAGTCAGGGTGTGACTCCATCCGGATTCTTGTCGTCCGGTTTTGCTCAGTTTGCTCGGTTGTTCTTTGTTAGTTGTGCGTTCGTATTAATTGTTGTCGGCAGTTGGGGATCGTCACTCGCCATTGTCAGGATTCTTCTTCGATAGCTGTTATCAGGAGACACTCCAATTGGCAACCTTTAGGTTTAGGGGTTAGGTCGTGTCGATCACCAGTCTGTTGTTTTCTGACTCTGCGTAAGTAGGATTTTAGACCCCAGCTAGTCTAGAGACTTCGGAGATGATCCAGTTTTTTTAGGTCAGGATGAAAATTGTCCATTGCGGACAGAGGTCTTATGTCGACCGTGTTGGTCGTGGGCTTGAATTCGCAGGGACAGATCATGTATTCCTACAGATTTTTCCGATGAATGACGTGTTGAATTTTGGGAAGCTTGTCCCAGGATTTTAGGTCCTTTTGAGATCCTATAAGCGGGTTAGTTTCGTTGCCTTTAATTTGGCACTTCCGTCCAGATTATTGAGTATTCTCCCCGTATTCCTTGTGTCGATACTTTGCAATTACCTTCATGACCTTTCTCACATGATTCAACACCAGACCATTTAGCTTGGACGCGATCTTTCGTTCACCAGTAGCCAATTGTATTAATGGCTCGGCAGGTGGAGAAACGTCGGTCAAGGGTCTTTCCATCTGTGAAGGGTTTTCTTTGGACGTAGCCGTATAGTGAGGTAATCACTTGGGAGGCTGCGAGCGAGATTTGAGAATTTGTAATTTCTCCTTGAAGGTACGCTTTAGTAAGAATTTTAAATTCGGGGACGAATTTCTTTAAGGGGGGAGATTGTAACACCTTAGGATGTGTTTAGTGGCTAATTATATTTTAATATATGGTTTGTAATAAAAAGTTTACCAAATTGATTTTCAACTATTTTATCCTATTTAATGAATATTTTATTATAATTTTCCTAGCTTTGCACACACTTGTGCATGTTAACTAGGGTGTTAATTTGGGGTTTAACCATGATTAGCAAACATGGTGAGTTAACCATTTCCCTAATCTAGTTTAATAATGGTATTAGGTGCTTTTGGGTTTTAATTTTGTATGGTTGTTTTAAAATAAAATGAAAAAGGGTTTGAAAAATGATTTTCTTTTGTTGACCAAAGAGAGAGAAGAGCATGGTGCTACATGGTGTGAGTCATGCCTCATTTAATGAGGGAAGAGAAAGAGAAGGGAGGGGTTTTGCCTTTTTGCTCTCATTTCTCCCTCTCATTTTTTTTCCTCTCATTCTCTCACACTCACACCAACAGCTCAGCAGCAGCAGCAGAGGCTCCAGCAACAGCACCAACAGCAGCACCATCAGCAGCAAGCAACATCAGCATCAGCACAGGCAGCATCAGCAGCAGCTTCATTGCAGCAGCAGCAACATGCAGCACCTGCATCACCAGCAGCTCAGTTCTTCTCCTTCACCTGCTTCCTAGGGTCCATTAGGGTATAATTTCTGAACTCAATCCCCTAGTTGCTAAGCTTGTGTGTTGTTTAGCTTCAGTTTGCGATAAAAGTTAGCTTTTGTGCTAATTATGGTGAATTGTGTGGACTTTTTGTTAGGAGATGATTGTGTTGGTTAATCCTGCCAATTTAAGTGTTATTAGGGTCTCCTTAACTGAGATTAACACCAGATTTCACTAAAATACCATAGGGTTTCCATTTTATGCAAAATTAGTGTTTTTAAGCGATATTGTAGCTTTTTGTGATCTGCTTTTGATCCGGATCGTTCAGGGAAAAATTGAGGAATCTGGAGCATACTTACTAGGTTTAGACCACACCACCAGAACACGAATCCTCCATTCCCAAACCAGGCCGCAAATTTAAGCATTCTGGCCGCAAATTGCGGCCAGGTAAAGGGCTGGGGTGTTGGGGTTTTTCCTATGGTAGTCTGGTATGTTTTACAGTGTTTTGGCATGTGCAATTTTGTGAGATTTTACCTGTAGCAAAATCTGGGATCAAATATCGATTTTCTAGTTTATTTTAGTTGTGCGATACGTGAGTAGGTTCTATGATCCAGCGTGTCGCGGCGTATCGGATTGTTTTAGACGCGTATATACACGTTTCAGCGTACCGTGCACACGCGCGTTTAGTTCGCGACGCGAGTTTCTCGTTTGGTTTCGATATCGCGTTTTGCGAGATATTTTGCTTATATATGGATTTCTTGTATAATTTCCAGGTTCGCAGGCGGGTACGTCGGACGCAGCAACGAAAGGGAAGTAGGTGGTCGGTTACGTGTAGCACGCGACCAGGTGAGTAGATTTAACATCTACAGGGGAATCGCCCGCATGGCGTTATGTGTCTGGGCTAGGAAATTTTAATACCTGTCGCATATTCTATGTTATGTTTAGAATTGCGCATTTACCCTATTACTTAGATGTTGTGCTTGGACTAGTAGTCGCAGGACACTGCACATATTATTGACGATTCATGTTGCACGAGCACTGATTGTATGCTACACACACCGTCAATAATTGCCATGTCATACACACACAACTTATAGATATTATATTGCTTGGTTACGGACTTGCGAAATCGACTCATATTACTTAGCACATATGACTTTTAGCTACAGTTATACCTAGCTCACATATTCCACTTATACCCAGGGGGTATACTACATCAGTTCTTATAGGTAGATACCTATACCTTGTTACACCTGTATGTTACACATATATCAGTTACAGTTGCATATTTACCTTTACCGATGTTACTTAGCGGTTTCTTCCATTTATATGCTTACATTTCAGTTATGTCGCACATATTGTATTCATGGATTTGCGCATTCTTATATGGATTTTTCATGATGTTTTCTGGATTTGGGAACCGCGGGAGTTCATGAAATTATGCAATAATTGAAAAAACCGGTTTCCTTGATATGATATTTGCGCATCCACCATGAGTTTTATCGGTTCTGATTTATATATACCCCTACGAGGAGGCATCGAGGCCGTAGAGGGTACATGGTGGGGCCCGGAGGTACCCCGGGACAAGAAAGGGATGTCGATGTACCACGCCGATGAGCCCGGTAGGGGAACCATACCATCCGGTGACAGTACCAATGACTCGGCGGTAATCATGGGGATACCATTGAGAGTCATGTACGTATTGATACATGAAAAGACGAGGGTCAGAGCTAGGCACTCATGCTTTTCGGATAGCATGTGATACGTACCTATCAGGATGCTAGTCTTGGTGACGGCATCTGATAGATTAGTATTTCTGTGTCGATACTTGGTACATTGCTTTCATGATATTTCTAATTACTTGCGTATATATAACAGTGGGTTAGGACGCTGTTATATATACCCTTACACCAATATTAGTGGAGTGGGACGCTAATACATGTGTATTGACCTCATCATTTTTATTTATGCAAATATATTTGGATGTTAGAATGTTACTTGAGATTTGACATTTGGGATATAGGTGATTCATTTGAGATTGGATATTGGGTATATACGAGACTCACTTGATTTTGTACATTCGGGATATAGGGGATTTATTCGATATTGTACATTGAGGAGATGTGAGACTTATGTGATATGAGAGCCAATTGGAGACTGATTTGAGGAATTGGGATTTTGAGTGTCTTGATGGATTGTGATCCTACCACGATGTCAGGATTCCGTGGAAATGACACATTTCACTCCATACCTCACATTTATCTGTTTTTGCACTGTTTCATATATTAGTAGTACCTGTTAGTGTACCCTTCATGATTGTTGCATATTTACATTCTCATATACTTATTGCTGGATTATTGCATACTGATTGTCATATCATTATTGTTTCATATATTTATTGTACCTGCTAGTGTACTTTCCATTATTCTGCATTCATATGACCTGTTATTACTGTTGATTGCATATCTTAGATTCATGCTGTACGGACATACCTGCGATTACCTGCATATGTTATCTACTATTCACGAGTTGGCAACTCACCCCCGTTGTGCCACAGTTGTTTTGCAGGGTGTTTCCCCAGAGTAGTCGAGACAGGCTATTCATCTATCATCTTTTGCTACAGATACCGCATCGGCTCACAGTGTGCTATTTTACTTAGGTGGGTTTTGGTGGTTATCTGTATTTTGTATTGTATATTGATGTATCCTTGTACTCTCCATATACTGTTATTTTGTTGGCTTAGAGACTTGGTGAGGACGATATTGTATATTATTTGTGGATTTGTTGTCTTTTATACAGTTTTCTTTCTATTGTCTTTATTTCTTCGCAACGGTGTCGTATATTTGTTGTGATTGTTGTTTTCCGTCTTGGGCGTGTATTTGCTCCCGTTTGGGAATGCTTCATTTATATTTATGTTGTACTCATCTTTGGTCTAGTTTTTACAAAAAGGGGTGCTGCCAAAATTTTAAAGAAAGAATGTTGGACTTTTAAAGATTTTGGGTTGTGATTTCAATTGTTTCAAAACTGCTATTTTCTTTTCTTGTCTTTTTTTAATGGTTTAGATTTCTGGGTTTTGGCTTTCTTTTACTGCGTTACGTCTTTAGGCGTTGCGTAGTATTAAGGCCGTCACGTGCCAAATTCGGGTCGTGACACTGCAAGATCGCAACTTGGAGCGAAGGGACTACTATAGGGAGCTAAAGAGGTGAAGGACCGAACTACAAAGATTGTAATCCTTACTCACTTAGATGTAAAGTAGTTTATACATCGTATTGTTTAAATCTTTAGTTAAGATTCTAAGGTTAGTATTGTTAAGCATGGCAAATTTTTGAAAATGGTATGGACGATACCTCCCAAAACCTTGCTGTCATGCCTAGCAATCCTACAGTAAGAACTGTGGTTTGATTTAGAATGTATATGCCATTACTTAGCGAGCCTGATCCAATCAACTTTCATTCAGGAAGATGTTCATACAATTATCCTGTAATACAAAATTGTATCCTTCTTTACTTAATAAAGAAACGAATACAATATTGCATATCAGGTTTAGTATGTAATAGCATTCGTTCAGAATCAATGTATTAACATTTGGTAATACAAGGTGATATTCGCCAACAAATTTGGCTGCAACATTTGCATCATTCCCTACTCTTACAGAATGATCGCCTATTCCCAGTTCTCTACTTTTCTTTAGCCCATGTAACACATTATATATGTGGGATCCTGATCCAGTATCTAATGCCTAGGACGTAGAGTGTACTGAGAAACAGTTATCGGTGACTAACACACCCGAAGAAGATGCATCAACATACTTATTCTTCGTTTGGGTGGCGTGGGAATCTGGATATGCCCCTATTCCCTGCTCGGACTTAAAATGATTATAAGTTGGAGCGGGACCAACGTTCCCCTACTCAGTATAACAAGCAGGTTCTGTCAATGCATCCATATTATTATCTTGATTAAGGCCTGACATGGTCGCTACCTGGAGAGAGAGAGAGAAGAAAACACTTAGCGTATGCTCTTGCAAGATTAGATTGGTTTTTATCTTATCTAATCAGGATAGATCCCACTGTTTTTATCAAATCCTTTTTCAAACCCTAAAAGGTAAGACTAGCTGGGATTAATTACACGTTATAAGTTCGCCAATCTTTCGGCCAGGCCAGTATTGGTACTTTGAGGGAGGTTCTCCGTGCTTTCGCATGGACCTAATTAAAATAATCCTCGTTTTCCCAGGGGCGTAACCCTGTTAACACCTTTCTAGTCACCTACTTGATTGGCTAATTGCAATGTGTAAAACTCTCCCAGGAGTAACTCTTACTTGCAGTGGGTATCGGGATCCAACTATCTCATAGAAGGTATGCAATCTCATTACAAATTTCAACACTTGAAATTCCAAATAATAGTTTTTACCCCAAGCGTCCTATGACCTTAACAGAGGTCAACAAACCATAGTGCGCTAGTCAAGTTCAACCTACCATTTCATGATTGAATTAAACCCACCCGCACGACCCTTGACAGAGGTCAACAAGGTCGTACGACTACCCTAATCCAATCGCATCACATGCTTTACAGATAAGCACTAATCAGCTACCGCACACTACGCCTTGAAAGAGGTCAACAAATGTAGCACGAATACTAAGTGGTACTTATCTGAAATGACGGAGGGCTACGACAGGTTTTTGAGAAAACCTTATGCGTAATAAACTTGATATCGTTGTAGAATCAAGTGATTTTGAAAATGAGTGTTTTTGAGGCTTTTATCAGTTTTGCTAAAGTGGTTATTCCCGGTGAAAGGATCTCGGCTCTTTCCTTATCGAATAAGGTGCTGGATATTTCACAAATACCACTATGTAAAGCAAAAACTAAAAAACAGTCATAAACAAAACCGAGTGGGTTGTAGCATCTGCTAGTTTCGCTAAAGAGGTCGCTTCTGGTGAAGGGATCTCGGCTCTTTCCTCATCGAATAAGGTGCTGAATATTCTACAAGGAATACCGCTATGCAAAGCAAAAAACTAGAGCTACCCTTTTTGAAAATTTGATTTTACAACATCTTTTGGGTTTCTTTCTTTTTCATTAATCTCATTAATGAAGTCCCATCATTTATGCTTCCTAAGTATCACAGAAGAAACGAAAATATAACGTGCGCTTATGCCATCCGCATTTGCCACAGTGTCCCGTTATGCTCCGTTAGGTTACTTAACTAACGACATAGCGGGACGGGACTAGCGCGGGTGCAAAACAAAAGCAACGTTTATTATATATCATATATACAATAATAAAGCATTCGTCTCAGACATATAAAGTGATCACATCACAGAATATCAGCAACAGAAGATAACATATGAAATATTGGATATACTAGGAATTCCATGTTTTAAATTAAGCCAGTATAAAACACTGATTCTATGGTCGCGATGAATAGCCAAACCCACATCCCTAGACCCCTACGAGAGCTGCAAGCAACCCTACCAATTTTAGAGTTAGGAGACCTGGTCTCGACTCCTCGAGATGGTCTCCCACTGGACCCTAGAACCCGGTTACGTATGCTCCCCTCCTTGGGTTTATCCTAATGCGGAAAAGTGAATAATATACAACAATGGTGACATCATCCTCAACCCGGAAGTGCCCCAATAAAAGAATATTACATACAAGCTTTTACATGAATGAAAATGAAAAACTCTCATCTCACATAAAAAAAACCCGGCTATTCAAAACACGACGATCCAATATAACATATCCCAGCAATACATAACATCACATGTCATCAACATAAGAAAATATGCGTATCCTAATTGTCGTTGTCATATAGCAACGAAACCGGAGATACACCATATATTACACTTACGGTCGCAGAAAAGAAAATATCAAACTACAACATTTGGAATCCACAATCACCTTAGACATTATAAACCCGAAATATCACATACTTCGGATTTCATGCCTAACTTTTAGTGTATATGCCCTAGGGGCCATTATTGTATCATACTAGCTTGTATATTACTTAATGGAAGCTTGGGATATTCACAGTTATGTTAACAGTCTTGCTAAACATGGTAGTATGCTACTTGGTTTATGTCTATCTTAATATGTGTATATGTTAGCATATCGAGAATACATATTGATAAAGCCCTTAGGATCTTGCTTGACTACCAGCGTTGTGATGGCAGTCACACTAGTGGGGGCTGGATAGTCTACAAACACATCCTTTTTCAGGTCCCTAGTCGTAGGATTATCGAGACAGGGCATCGATACTCCGGAGTAGACTAGTGTGTACGCTTCTCATCCCACCAGGGGAAATGGTCTGTCCCACAGCCATTAGTACGTCATACTGGAGATAGTATACAGGTGCTCGTTGGGTTACGGGTACACCGGACAGGACTGTTCATACCAGAATATTGCATTTTATACCGCCCATTCTTACGCTCGTTTGGTTATAGGCAGGTGCTTTTAATCAGTGTTTGCTACATATTTACAGGATACTGGTTCTCAGCTCTAGACAGTGAAATTCATAGAAAAGTACGTCAAATTCCGGATTACCAATAACAGATAAAACACGGGTCAACGCTCTCTATCCGTATGTTGCCACACACCAGTTTAAGGGACAAAATGACAAATCGATGTCATTTTCGTGCACAAAGCTCAATGTCAACACAAGATCCAACATATCTACGCGGAGCTCGAGGAAATCTTGGCAAAAGATCCACATCACATCACCTTTTGATCTACTGAAATTCTGGAAGAAATGGGAAAAGTTTCTGAGAAAAAGTCATATACCACACTGAAGAGTACTAAAAACTAGGGAAAACCACCAAATTTCATGGCCTAACTCCTCTAAACGGCCGCGGTTCCTCGGCATAAGCGCGCTTAGGCCGCGGAACCGCGGCCATTTAGTCTCCTCTCGTTGTCGTTTTTCATGGGCATGTTGGTCTTTTCTTTTAGGGGCAGATTCTTGCCCTAGGTTTCCAGTTCCCTTCCTATAAATACCCCAGAACTTGCCAAGCTTTTGGTGTTAACTTCTTATGCCTCTTTTGTAGGATTTAGTGTAGTTTAGTCTTCTTCTTCTTCTTCTTCATTCTTTTCTCCATGAAAATTGTAGTGAGAGCTTTTTGAGTGGAAGATTAATGAAGATGAGGGTTTTTGTATCATTCTCTTTTGTTTAACTTCCCCTTGAGATCCTTGCTTTCTCTTGATCTTTCAACCTCTTCATTGAGCTTGAAAGTTTAAGGGTTTGTTATTGATTTTAAGGGTTGTATCTTCTTATGGAATTAGTGCTTCATTTCACATGAGTTCTTTACCCTTCTCTTGATCTTGCAACCTCTTGATTGAGCTTGCAAGTTTAAGGGTTGGCTATTGATCCCATGCTTGTCTTGAGTTCTAGTGTTCTTGTAATTATTTTCTTGCTTATTTCTTTCTTGCTTTTTATTACTTGCTTTACATTCATGCTTTACTTTCTTGCACTTTAAATTCCATGCCCTTACTTACTTGTAATCTTTTCTTTTCTTTGTTCTTTTTGTTCTCTCTTTTTGTTCTCTCTTTTTGGTTCGTTTTTGTGAATGATTGTAATTATCGTTGTTAAGAACAAATACGGTATTGTAAGTTAATGTTTCTTTGCTCATTTCCTTTTCCCGTTATTTTCCATTGAACTCCGCCCAAACGTTACACAAGCGCTCCGTTAGGCACCCTACCCTACCAAGGTAACGGTGATTCCTAACCGCGACCGGTTGCGTTCGGTTTGGCCGGAGGCGAAAGCAAGAGACAAGAACGGAAGGACAAGGGTAAATAAGTCGGATTCCACGAATACCGTGCTTAAATCCCCTAATCCACGTTGTTGCCGATTGCTCTAGCTTCAATTGGTCAAGACTCGGCTCAAAGGTTTTGAGTACGGATTTCTTTAGCTTACAGTTTCGTATCTTTTTCTTAACAACTTCATACTTGCATATAAAACACATAGGTTAGTTTGAACAAACACATACAAATTCTTTATTGACTCGTCTAAAACTCGAACGGACATACAACTATCTCCCTGTGGATCGACCCGTGCTCAACCGGCTAGCTGCATAGCGACACCGTCCTGATCGCGGTTATACTTTAGAACTTTGAACATCCGACACGCCAAAAGCGTGCGATCAAGGACTCACAGGGAACTATTGGTTGGCATTATACCCATCATCAGTTAACAGTTCCCAGGTGATATGAGTACAGCATAGTCCGCAGACTTGACACTGCTGTTTCGCCTCGAGTGTGTTCCCATTGTTCTTAGATTGCTACCCTACCACGGCTTAAGGGAGTCGTGCAAACAGGTAGCAGTTGAGTGCAGTTCCGAAGCACTTGGAGGCAGTGGCGGTTAGATAGGATTCGTCTCTCCCGGTATTGGGAGTTGATATCGCGCTGTATTTGGAGAGCCATTACGCAAAGTCTCTGGCCAGGGCGGACGAGATTTACTGGTAGGTTTTCCAGTAGCTTCTCAAGGTGTAATGGGCTTCACTCCGACACGACTTATACCGCTTTTAGGGGACTGACGCTTGCCGCCCCCTAGGCCCGATATGCGATAGTCTTAGACGAACAGACCGGACTGTATGGAGATTGTCACATCAGGCTCAGTAGGAGTTCGAATGGGTTTCCTCATCGGCCTTCTTATCGACATCTACTTGGGGACCGTTACGTACAGCTAGTACCGCTTGCGGCCTGTGGTTAAACCCACTGCCAGCATAGTAGTCGAGTCTTTAGAGTCCCATACAGAGAGTTTCCCTGCTTCGGGCGAAACGATATAGAGGTCGTATGGTTTTACGACAGGGTTCGGACACATACGTGTTTTTACGCACGTATGATGTTCGGACAGTTTCTACTAGCGGGTTTTGGTTTAAGCCAGATTCTAGTAATGGATTATTGGATTTATACAGTCTCAGTATTTCCGTGTTTTCACGGATGGGAGGGGCATTCTCATAATTTGTCGAGAAGCTTCTAGAAGATTGATGAGTTAGAGGCCTAGGTGGAATTTGCATTAATTGGATTAATGACTCATGGTGTGATTCATCCCAAAGAGTTAATAATGCATTTATTGATTAATGACTCATGGGATGAATCACACAAGGTGAGTTAATGAAGCATGATGATATTATTATTTTTTATTCATTTAATAAATATCTTATGCTTCATATATTCACAATGAGATATTTTTCCAAGATCATTCTCACTCTCACATTCTCTCTCCTCAAGCTCTCTCTCTTCAAGAACTAACCCTAACCTCTCATGTGTTGAGATCCAAGGGTTAGCAAGACTAATAAATCCCTAATCCCCTTCTATATCCTCTAGGTTACTTTGATTAGCACTCATAGCAACCTAGTTACCTCAAGTACGAGGTTAAAGCCTGGAGAAGTAGCTCTCGGGTGGATCTCCTATCACAACGAGGAGGCCAACGAGGAGGTGGTCTACGAGAACAAGAAGGACTTGATTTATTAGGTATAATCATCTTTCATAGTAGCTAAACACTTCTATGTTGTTGTTAGTTAGGGTTTGGCAAAGATCCGTAAAGTTAGTTGATGTTAGTTTAAACAAAATGATTGTTTTACCTATTCCGCCTCCCCCAACTTGTGGGGTGTCTAACGTCGACTTACAGTAGTATCAGAGCCTCGCTAAACCATAACTAACTTATTAGCAAAGTCGTTAGAAATTCGATCGCAAAACGAACCCAAAAATACGACTTTTTTACTATGTTTCTGCCGATTTTAAAACGGGGTCTAAAATTTTTTCAGGGACCCTTAAAAATACTAGCAGGGAATTATAAGATTACTGGAGAAATTTGGGATCCTAACTCGGCCAAACCGCCGCGGAACCGCGGCCGATCCAAAGCGATCCGCCGTGGATCCACGGCCGAGTTGGAGCCGAGCCAGCCCAAAATTCCCCAGTAACTCTTCTGTGTTAATTTTGTATTTTCTGGGATGTTCTGTTTCTGCTCAGATTTCAGGTGCACAGAGAATTATTTGCAGAAGATTCATTTGTGTTTGCTTGATCGAAATTCTAAGATGTTTGGCTAATTTGATTATATCTGTGATTTGTTTAATGTGTTCGTAAACCTCCCCTAACTGCTAGTATGTCGGTTAGCAGGGGGTTGCACATTTCTGTAATGGTTTTTACTGGTTTGTGTTTGTGGACTTGTTGGATTGTCGTGAATGGATAGCCGGGGATGTGAGACGAGTGTTTCTTTCATTCAACTGTAATTTGTAAATTGTTGTAATATTCTTTTGCGGGGCACATCCGGGCTGAGGTTGTAGCCACCGTTGTATTATTTCATTTACTGTTTTCTGCTCCTAAGATAGACCCAAGATGGGGTGCATAAACTACCGGGTACTTTGAAGTGTTTAGTGGCCTACTCACGTTGTTGAGGGAGACCGCTTCACTTCGGGTACTAAGCGGGTAGTTTGTTGTACCCGTAAGGGTCTAGGATGGGGTTTTTGGCTATTCATCGCGACTGTGTAATCCGTCTTTCTTTGCAGGCTCAAAAGGAATTCGGATTCGTAGAAAATCCAATATGTTCATCTGTAATCTGGAATGCCTATTATTGCGTCTAACGAAGCTACAATATCTATATATGATAGATATTAGGCGTCGCTTATGTTTTGCACCCGCGCTATGTGGGGTTGCTAGGCACGCGCACAAGGGTCTACGAGGCATCAACCATGCCCGATTTAAAATTTAGCCGTGCCGAACAACCCGAATACGGAACTTTAAACTAGAGATTAGGCGAAAACAAGCATGTTAACAACTTAACACTAAGTGAGAGGGATTACAACCTTTGTAGATCCGGTCCTTCACTTCATATGCTCCGTGTTGTGGTCCCTTCGCTGCGATCATCGGGATCCGGACTCTCGAGAGGTTCTACGAAGAGAAAGACGTAACCTTTGCTTCCGATCTTCGATACTAAGATGATCTACCTTGAAGTTTCTTTAACACAAGCTAACACTCATGAAATGATGTGAACACCCTCATCTAAATGGCAAGGGAAGATGAGGATGATGAAGTAGGATTTTTGCTCTCTTTATTTATATTTTTCTCACAATTATTCATCACTTTGGAAAAATCAAGCAAGCTTTTTCATGAAGAGTGAAGGAAGAAGAAGATGAATAATAATGATAATCCTTTTGTGATGAATAGGAAAAGAATTAATATGATAGATAATGCAACCATGGTGAACTTAACCTTTGTAGAGAATTGACTAGGGTTAAGGTTTGGGTTGGGTTAAAGCATGAGTCACACACAAATATCTTTCACAAAACAAAAAGAAAACCTTCTAGAAACATCTAGAAAGTTTAACCCTAATCCAAACCCTAATCATGTTTAAACTCCACTAAACAAGTTGCATTATTTATCATATCTGTTACAATATTATATATCACATATATAATATTTATCGTAACAAAATAAAATAATACATTTAACATATATCGCATATATATCAATGTATTACTCGAGTGAGAAAAAGAATCTTTTAGTGAGCAAATATTAGTTAATGTAATTTAATATATCATATATATTATTATACATTAAATTATCGAATCAACACTTGATCCGACAATCCGGCTATATCGCATATAACCGACTAATATTTATCCGTACCGATTCATCGAATCAACACTTGATTCGATGACCCGGGTGATATCAAATATCGCGAGAATATAATACGGTATCACATATCGCATTATCCTCGGTCCCGCACATATCACATATGTGCTCCTACTCCGTTTTTCCTGATTCAAGAAACCTCTGTATAGGACTCTAAAGAATCGTCAATACGCCGGCAGTAGGTGATGATCATATCAAACACCCACAAGCTGCAAGCGGTCAGCTAAATGTAACAGCTACCCAGGTATTGAGCGCTCAGAAGATCAACAAGCAAACTTGTACACTCTCCTGTGAATCCAAACAGTAACACTCCCGTACAGTCCGGTCTCGTCGTCTGATATGTTGCATATCTCGCCTAGGGGTGGTAAACGTCAGACCCCAGTAGCTCGATAAGTCGTGTCGATATGAGGTCTATAACAGTTCGAGAAACTACTGATAACACTTACCAGTAAATCTCAGCAACCCTGGCCAGGGATTTCCGGTTATAGCCAATCGAACACAGCACAACATCAACTCCCTATACCGGGAGAGACGAATCCCCTACTATCGCTCATTGCCTCCATGTGATTCGGGACTGTACCCAAAAGCCACCTTTTTGCACGCCCTCTTGGACGTGGTATGATGGAAATCAAAGCACAGTGGGAACCACATAAGACTCTATGACGATCTCGGGTCAACAGACTACTCTGTACCAGTGTCACCGGAGAACTGCCATCTGACGTATGGTATAATACCATCTGGGAGTTCTTGGCGAGTCCGTCCAGTGTACCCAGTCTCCACTGAGCACCCGTACACCATCCTTGATGTCAAACACCGATGGATATGGGATCATCCATCGCCCATCATATGGGTCAAGATGCGTATACGCTAGTCTACTCTGGTGCATCGATGTCCTGTCTCGATACACCCACGACAAGGAACAGTTATAGGATGTACTCGTCGACTACCATGGCCCCACTAGTATGATCTCATCATAGTCTAAGTAGTCGAGTACATATCCTAAGGGCTTTATCAACATGTAACATAGAGACAATCAGAGTACACGTTAAGATAAAGTACAACCAGATAGCATACTATCATGTCGAGCAAGAAAGTCCTCCCTATATATGTCCTAGCATCCACTACAATATACATCGTATGTACAGTAATGGCCTCTAGGACATACATATAACTAACAATCTCCCACTTGCACTAGGGCCATCTGTTATGGTATCACATACCCAACAATTAGCTGCGGTTGTAGTATCTTATACTCAACCATCCCGTAAGAGTCTCTACTGGGAAAAAGGCCTTTGTGAGTGGATCCGCGCTGTTGTCCTCTGTGTCTACTCTCCTAACCTCGATCTCCCTGGAGATCAACCATCTCCATGATCAGGTGATACTGCCTAAGAATTATATCTGGATTTCTGATGGGATGGTAGTTCCTTGGCTAAAGCCACAACTCCATTATCACACAATGGTAGGAACGAAGTTCATCTCATGAACTTATATATATCCAGACTGCCTCTTTGGTAGCATCCTTGGTAACGATGTATCTTGCCTTTAATCGTCTAGTATGTCACGGTATCTAGCTTGGAACTCTTCCAACATACCGTCCCTTCACTGAGGGTATAGACAAGCCTGCGACTGACATTCAGTCGTCCTTATCACCCTGGAACCCCTCCAGTGATTCTCCCCAGGATCGATTGATACCATCTCACTACAACTAGTGAGTATCCTAACATCCAATTAGATCTATCTCATAGATCCAAAACCCTGGATTTAGGAGGTATCATTTTGATCCTATATGGAGAATCCTTGTGATAAGCGGAGATTGACCGAGCGTAGCATAGGAAACTCCTTCCCTATCAAGAGTATGTCATCCACGTACTCTACGAGGATCACCACCATACTCTCTACTACCTTTTCGTATATACAAGGTTCATCTACCATTTTGATGAAGTCAAACTCTTTGACTACCACATCAAAACAAATGTTCCAACTCCGCGATGCCTGCTTTATCACATAAAACAACTTGCACACGTTTCCGCTGCTCCCACTATCTACGAAGCTTTCTGGCTGTGTACTTATAGACGCTCTTTTCTAAAACATCATTTAGAAAAGCAGTCATGACACCCAACCACCAGATATCGTAGTCATGGTATGTAGCCGTGGCAAGTAGGATCTGGATGGACTTAAGCATAGCTCCTTAGAAAAGGTTTCATCATAATCCATACCTGGTCAATGATGCAAACCTTTAACAAGTCTAGCTTTGAAAGTCTCAACTTTTCCATGTACACCAAGTAATCTTCTCAAGATATACTTGCTCCTGATGGGGATTTAACCCTTCAGATAAAGCAACCAAAGTCCATACTTTGTCGGTGTATAAGGATTCCATCTCAGATCGCTAAGCATCCAGCCATTCTTACAGAGTCCTACTCCTGATGGCCTGCTCGAAACTAGTTGGGTCATCATCTCATGATGCAATCCTCGCTCCCACTGTCATAGAGAAACCAAAGTATCTCTCAGGTGGGTGAGGAACCCTACTAGATCGGCGGAGAGGCTGAGGTTCGTTGGAAACTATTGAATCCTTTGGTTCTACCAAATCATCAGCTGCAGTTTGTATAGCTGGAACATTTCCAGTTCTACATAACAGACCTTGCCTCGAGCTTGTCCGGATTTTTCTTTTAGACATAGTCCGGACAACCCAAATCTTAACAAACTTAAGATATGGGCTATTCCCTTTCCATATCACATATGAAGTGGTAGGCAACTGATTTGATTTGAACCCTATTCAACAGGTATGCAGCTTCTCAAGTGCATAACTCCCAAAAGGAAATAGAAAACTCAGTAGTACTCATCATAGAGCACACCATATCACATAGGGTGTTATTGCTCCGTCCCGATATACCATCGTGCTATGGTGTATAGGAGGAGTAATGCTGAGAGGGAATCTCATTCTCCTTTAGAATAGTCCAGGATTTCCGTGCTCAAGTATTCTCCTCCTTGATCTCATCAAAGGACATAATACTTTTACCCGTATTTTGGTTCTCTACTTCTAACTTATATTCTGTGAATATCTCAAAAGCTTCGGACTTATATTTCAACAGGAACACATGTCTGAATCTTAAGAGATTATCAGAGAATGTAATGAAGTACAAAGAACCGCTCTTGGCATGTGTAGACAGGGGACCTTCATACATCAGCATGTATTAATCCCAAGAGTTCACTAACTCTTTCTCTGTTTCCAACAAACAGAGCTGTGGTCATCTAATCTTTGTGACATGACCGGCAAGTTTCACAAGATGTAAATTCAAACTAATTTAAATATGCATCTATATGTAACTTCAGCCAGTCGGGTCGCATTGATATGACCTAATCTACAATGCCTCAAGAAGGATTCGTTCATTTCTGAACTCTTCCTCTTGTGTGTGTTCCGTATACTGAGAACTGTAATTTGATTTAGAACGTCAATGCTTTTAGATAACGTGCCTGAACCGATCAACTCTTGATATAGGAAATGTTCAAAACATTATCCAACAATACAAAATTATATCCTTTCTTTACTAATAAAGAGACTGATATGATTTTGTATATCAGGTTCGGTATCTAATAACATTTGTTCAGAATCAATGTATTCTGGTAATACAGGGTGATAGTGACCAACAGACTTGGCTGCAACACTTGCACCGTTTTCTGTCTCATGAAACTTATCACCTGTTCTCAATTCTTTACCTATCTGTAGCCCATGTAACAGATTACATATGCAGGATCCTGATCCGGTATCACATACCCAGGACGTAAAGGATACTGAGAAACAGTTCTCTGTAATGAACACACCCGAAGATGACGCATCAGCATGCACTTTCTTCGTTTGGGCGGCACGGGAAATCTGGTAATCCCCAATTTCCTGCTCTGTCTTATAACAATTATAAGTTGGAGCGGTACCAACGTTCCCCAGCTCAGTATAACAAGCGGTTTCGGTCAATATATCCGTTTTATTATCTTGATTAAGGCGTCATATGGTCGCTACCTGGAGAGAGAGAGAGAAGAAAACACTCAGCGTATGCTCTTGCAAGATTAGATTGGTTATCTAATATATCTAATCAGGATGTCTCCCACTGTTTCAGTTAAATCTTCCTTCAAACCCTAAAAGGAAAGACTAGCCGGGATTAATTACACGCTACAAGTTCGCCAATCTTTCGGCCAGGCCAGTGTCGGTACTTTGAGGGAGGTCCCCCGTGCTTTCGCACGAACCTAATTAAAGAAAACCTCGTTTTCCCAGAGGCGTAACCCCGTTAACACCTTTCTAGACACCTACTTGATCGACTAATTGTAATGTGTAAAACTCTCCCAGGAGTAACTCTTACTCGCAGCGGGTATCGGGATCCAACTATCTCATAGAAGGTATGCAATCTCATTGCAAATTTCAACACTTGAAATTCCCAATAATATTTTGCTCCAAGCGATCTATGACCTTGACAAGGTCAACAAACCATAGACCGCAAGTCAAGTTCAACCCGTCATTTCCTGATTGAATTAAACCCACCCGCACGACCCTTGACAAGGTCAACAAAGTCGCACGACTACCCTAATCCAATCGCATCATATGCTTATACAGATAAGCAGTAATCAGCTACCGCACACTACGCCTTGACAAGGTCAACAAACGCAGCACGAATACTAACTATTACTTATCTGAAATGACGGAGGGCTACGACGGGTTTTTCAGAAAACACTTTGCGTAATGAACTTGATATCGTTGTAGAATCGAGTGATTTTAAATGGAATGTTTTTGAGGCTTTTCTAGTTTTGCTAAAGGAGTCACTCCCGTTGAAGGGATCGTCGGTCCTTTCCTCGTCGAATGAGGTGCGGGATATATCATATATATCACTGTGCAAAGCAAAAACTATAGAAGCAATCAAAAACAAACCGAGAGGTGTAGCATCTGCCAGTTATCGCTAAAGGAGTCACTCCCGGTGAAGGGATCTCGGTCCTTTCCCTATCGAATAAGGTGCAGGATGTTCTACAAGGAACACCGCTATGCAAAGCAAGAACTAGAGCTACCAGTTTTTATAAACAAGTTTCTACAACATCTTAGGTTTCTTTTATTTCATTAATCTCATTAATGAAGTCCCATTTTATTATGCTTCATAAGCACATATTTGAAACGAAATCTGCAATATAACATATATCTCATATATATAATATAAACATTCGTCACAGGCAGTAATATGATCTCATCACAGAACATTGCAGCAGAAGAACATATATGAAATATTGGATATACTAGGACGTCCGTGTTTTCAATACGAGCCTGTATAAAACACGGATTCCATGGTCGCGATGAATAGCCAAACCCACATCCCTAGACCCCTACGAGAGCGGCAAGTAACACTGCCAATTCTAGGGTTAGGAGACCCGGCCTCGACTCCTCGAGATGGTCTCCCACTGGACCCTAGAACCCGGTTACTTGTGCTCTCCGCCTTGGGTCTACCTAATGCGGAAAAGTAAATAATATACAACGGTGACATCTTCCGCTACCTGGAAGTGCCCCAATAAAAGAATATTACATACAAATGAATTTTACATGAATGAAAAAGAAAAACTCTCATGACACATAAAACCCCCGGCTATTCAAACGCGACTATCCAATAGAACATATCACAACAACACATAATATCTCATATCATCAACGTAAGCAAGTATGTGTATCCCGATTGTCGTTGATGTATAGCAACGAAGCCGGCGATACACCACATACTACGCTTACGGTCACAGAAAAGAAAGTGTAAAACTACAACAGTTGGAATCCGCAACCTCTTTAGACATCGCATGCCTAACCAAATGAATTCCTTAGACATCACATGCCTAACAATTATAAACCCCGCATTTTAGTCTCATTATCGAAAACTCTTTTCAATATCAAGTCGGGCAATTCAACAAGGTTCCCGACGTCCTGATCGAATGCTCGTCGCAAACTTTAGTAGACGGCCGCACCCCCAGATGCCGTCGACGAAGTGCACCAAGGCGGAACACCGCTGCCGCGAGCACCCTAACGGATGCTTTCGGCGACGGGGTTCTCCTACAGTCACTTGGTCGGGGCTAAGAGGTGTAGCTGTCTATTAAGTTTACCCGGCGAGTATCCGCGTACGCTACGTGATTGCGACGGACTTTTGATCACATCAAAATTCCGCAGCAACCGATCAACTGAGACTAAACTTCTATATTTATAATATTCAAATCAGTTATCTCATAACTACCTGTGGATTCCAATTATTGTATCGCATTCCAGATAAATAGAAAAAGTTAAACTTTCCGATCGAATCATCAAGCACCCAAGATTTCCCCAATAAATCTCAACACTTGAAAACAGTTTAAAAACATCCATCACATGCCACAGTAGTAATGGTCCAGCCGTAGAAGGGTCAAGCCAACGCCTCACATGTGGCACGCCGTACTGCCCCAAACCCTAAGGTTCAAAGGGCAGTTCAAGACGGTCATATAATCGAGTTAAGGTTTGTTGTCTTCTAGAGGGTCCACCGCGTTACTTGCATGACTTAGAACATTCTTAAACACGAGAGAAAAAAAATCCAACTTTTGAAAAATTTTCCGACAGGGGAAAAAGTGAGTTATTGATATCCGTTCGAACTTTTAAACAGTTTTTAAAATTTATCCGGAAAGCCACATAGACAAAATCTAATACTTCGATCGAAACATCGAATCCCCAAAACAACCCCAGAAAACTCAACTATAGAATAAAAATTAAAAATTCCCAGAGAACTCAGCACTGTGTAGTAGGAATTACTGTGCAAAATAGGAGGGGTGACGTCATCAAATGGCCGCGGAACCGCCGCAGAAGCCAGGCTTCTGCCGCGGTTCTGCCGCGCTTTTGACGAAGTAGCCCCTCGAATTTCACAGTAATTCTAATAAAACCCTGCTGAATTTTTTAGAAATTTTTAATTGACAAAAATCCAAATTTTCAGAAAATTTCCAGAGAGCATTTTGGAGTCGGGGTTTCGGGTTCGATCGGACTTTAAACTTCGTCTAGACTTCGCCTAAAGCTCTAGCTTGGCTCTGATACCACTGTAGGGTTGCTAGGCACGCGCACAAGGGTCTACGAGGCATCAACCATGCCCGATTTAAAATTTAGCCGTGCCGAACAACCCGGATATGGAACTTTAAACTAGAGATTAGGCGAAAACAAGCATGTTAACAACTTAACACTAAGTGAGAGGGATTACAACCTTTGTAGATCCGGTCCTTCACTTCATATGCTCCGTGTTGTGGTCCCTTCGCTGCGATCATCGGGATCCGGACTCTCGAGAGGTTCCACGAAGAGAAAGACGGAACCTTTGCTTCCGATCTTCGATACTAAGATGATCTACCTTGAAGTTTCTTTAACACAAGCTAACATTCATGAAATGATTTGAACACCCTTATCTAAATGGCAAGGGAAGATGAGGATGATGAAGTAAGATTTTTGCTCTCTTTATTTATATTTTTCTCACAATTATTCATCACTTTGGAAATATCAAGCAAGCTTTTTCATGAAGAGTGAAGGAAGAAGAAGATGAATAATAATGATAATCCTTTTGTGATGAATAGGAAAAGAATTAATATGATAGATAATGCAACCATGGTGAACTTAACCTTTGTAGAGAATTGACTAGGGTTAGGGTTTGGGTTGGGTTAAAGCATGAGTCACACACAAATATCTTTCACAAAACAAAAAGAAAACCTTCTAGAAACATCTAGAAAGTTTAACCCTAATCCAAACCCTAATCATGTTTAAACTCCACTAAACAAGTTGCAGTATTTATCATATCATGTTACAATATTATATATCACATATATAATATTTATCGTAACGAAATAAAATAATACATTTAACATATATCGCATATATATCAATGTATTACTCGAGTGAGAAAAAGAATCTTTTAGTGAGCAAATATTAGTTAATGTAATTTAATATATCATATATATTATTATACATTAAATTATCGAATTAACACTTGATCCGACAATCCGGCTATATCGCATATAACCGACTAATATTTATCCGTACCGAATCATCGAATCAACACTTGATCCGATGACCCGGGTGATATCAAATATCGCGAGAATATAATACGGTATCACATATCGCATTATCCTCGGTCCTGCACATATCACATATGTGCTCCTACTCCGTTTTGCCTGATTCAAGAAACCTCTGTGTAGGACTCTAAAGAATCGTCAATACGCCGGCAGTAGGTGATGATCATATCAAACACCCACAAGCTGCAAGCGGTCAGCTAAACGTAACAGCTACCCAGGTATTGAGCGCTCAGAAGATCAACAAGCAAGCTTGTACACTCTCCTGTGAATCCAAACAGTAACACTCCCGTACAGTCCGGTCTCGTCGTCTGATATGTTGCATATCTCGCCTATGGGTGGTAAACGTCAGACCCCAGTAGCTCGATAAGTCGTGTCGATATGAGGTCTATAACAGTTCGAGAAACTACTGATAACACTTAACAGTAAATCTCAGCAACCCTGGCCAGGGATTTCCGGTTATAACCAATCGAACAAGCACAACATCAACTCCCTATACCGGGAGAGACGAATCCCCTCCTATCGCTCATTGCCTCCATGTGATTCGGGACTGTACCCAAAAGCCACCTTTTTGCACGCCCTCTTGGACGTGGTATGATGGAAATCAAAGCACAGTGGGAACCACACAAGACTCTATGACGATCTCGGGTCAACAGACTACTCTGTACCAGTGTCACCGGAGAACTGCCATCTGACGTATGGTATAATACCATCTGGGAGTTCTCGGCGAGTCCGTCCAGTATACCCAGTCTCCACTGAGCACCCGTACACCATCCTTGATGTCAAACACCGATGGATATGAGATCATCCATCGCCCATCATATGGGTCAAGATGCGTATACGCTAGTCTACTCTGGTGCATCGATACCCTGTCTCGATACACCCACGACTAGGAACAGTTATAGGATGTACTCGTCGACTACTATGGCCCCACTAGTATGATCTCATCATAGTCCCAGTAGTCGAGTACATATCCTAAGGGCTTTATCAACATGTAACATAGAGACAATCAGAGTACACGTTAAGATAAAGTACAACCAGATAGCATACTATCATGTCGAGCTAGAAAGTCCTCCCTATATATGTCCTAGCATCCACTACAATATACATCGTATGTACAGTAATGGCCTCTAGGGCATACATATAACTAACACGCTAGCCCAGCCCTCGCTCTGTCGTTAGTTAAGTAACCTAACAGGTGAATGACGGGGCCTAGTGGCGAATGCAGATGGCATAAGAGGACGTTGTATTTTCGTTGTTTTCTGCAATAATAGGTTAATTGATGGGACGCATTATATTAATGCAAAGAAAATAAACAAAAGTTGAATCGTTGGAACAGTTTAAAAGAAACCACTCGGTTATTTTAAAACAAAGGATATTTTTTAAATTGCGGAGCTTTAACCACTCCTTTAAAAGCTATCAGGTTCCATCGATCATATCAAGTTCACTACGTTCACGGTTTCGCCAAAAACATTCGTAGCCCTCCGTCATTTCATTTGGGTATTCAGTAGTATTCAAGCTATGTATTTTTACCAACGCCAAGGCATAGTGTTTAGTAGCTGCTGGGTATTCATTTGTTGCATAGATAGATGAGTGTTCCCCTCCGGAAGACGCGGCGGAGACGCGATAAACGTCTTGCCTGAAATTCGAGGCAGATGCTTATTGGTGCTATCCGTCCACCTCTCCGAAGATGCCAAGTTGATTTATGGCACCGTGTATCGAAAGATTAAACGGATGCGGCCGATGTAGCAGACTTCTTCAGATTCTCCCTCATTTGAGGGGTTTTTTATTGTAGGGACGCTCTTCCCTGCAGGCGCAAGCCCATGCAGTTAATTACGCTACCGCATCGCGGTAACAATTTTCTCCATCTTCATATGGTCACTTCGTGTCGTGGGTGTTTATTTTGTGTTCGGTTGCCCGTGGATTGTATACGGAGACTAAGTTATGTTGTCGCCCGTAGAGCGCGGACTAGTCCAAATCCGTATCTTTCTTAGATTTGGGTTTGGGGGGGTTGTGTTTAAGGATACGTTAGCCTCATTTGGGGCTAAGATTAACTTAAACGTTTGTTAAGGATACGTTAGTCTAATTTTAGACTAAGACCAACTTAACGGGATCGTTTAGATCCAACAAAAGAGCAATCGGGCTCTATTGTTTAGTTTAATGACGTTGCGGTCGATAATTAGTTTAAGGACATTGCGGTCTAATGTTAGTTTTAAGACATCGCAGTCGAGGTTAAGGACATCATAGTCCATGAGTTTAAGGACCTCACAGTCCAGTGTTAGTTTTAAGACATCACGGTCGAAGTTAAGGACATCATAGTCCATGGTTTCAAGGACTTCACAGTCCGTTTTTAGTTTTAAGACATCACGGTCGAGGTTAAGGACATCATAGTCTATGAGTTTAAGGACCTCACAGTCCGATGTTAGTTTTAAGACATCACGGTCAAGGTTAAAGACATCATAGTCCGTGGATTTAAGGACTCCACAGTCCAACGTTAGTTTTAAGACATCACGGTCGAGGTTAAGGACATATAGTCTATGGTTTTAAGGACTCCACAGTCCGTTGTTAGTTTTAAGACATCACGGTCGAGGTTAAGGACATCATAGTCTGTGGTTTTAAGGACTCCACAGTCCGTTGTTAGTTTTAAGACATCACGGTCGAGGTTAAGAACATCATAGTCCATGAGTTTAAGGACCTCACAGTCCCTAAAATGTGTGGTTGTCGGGACATGTCACCTCTTTGAAGACGTTGAGGAATTACAACGACAAATATCAAAGGAGTGAAGAGATGTACCCTCGAACCGGGTGTAAATTGATTGGAAGAGAAGATAAGCTCAGTTCAATTTAAATTGAGGACTTATGGCCAGAATTGGGCTAAGTCCAGTTGAAAAAAATGTTTAACATTTCATTGTTGTTCTGCCTGTTAGGCCTTTATTTGGGCTCTGCCCTTCCAATAATGCCAAGCATTGGGCTCTGACATTTTGTCTAGAATTAAATGCATAGCATTTATCAGGAACAAATTGGTGTTCTGACAGTGCGCCACGTGGCGCGTCAGGCGCTTTGCGCCAATTAAAGAGCACATTGCACTAGCGCACACGAAGGTGACACGTGTCGCGCTCAGCGCTAAGCGCCGGTTTGTTAGCGCACTGCGCCTTAAATTCATGAGCGCGTTGCGCTAGTCTGTTGGCGCTCCAGCGAGTGACACGTTGCGCGCTTGGCGCTGAGCGCCGACCCAAGAGCGCAGTGCGCAGTTTTCAGGAGCGCAAAGCGCAAGCTGTGTCTGCGGTTGACACGTGGAATGTTTTGGCGCTGAGCGCCGGCCCAAGGAGCGCAATGGCGCAGTTCAAGAGTGCAAAGCACTTCCCAATAGCGTAAAGCACATCTGATCAATTTTAAGATCAAAGGACAAACTTTATGTTCTTCTAAGGAGGCCTTGCCTCAAGATCCAAGATCAAAAGTTCTTGTTTTGATAAAAGGCTCTGCCTTTTTAGATCAAAGATCTGTGGACGAAGTAAAATACTTCTTATATATATATATATATATATATATATATATATATATATATTTTAATTAGATCTTTTGATATTATTATCAAAGACCTTGGTCCTTTTTTTTCCAGATCTGTGATCTTTTTAGAAGAGGGTTCCTCTTTTATGAGATGTTTTCATCTCTGTTTTTCAAGAATATAGTTCTTTTTTACCTTGAGTATGAAGAAAACTCTTCTTTTTTTCTAAGAGCTCGCTCTTTTTTGGCAGAGGGTTTTTCTCTTGCTGTTATCTCTCTTTAGACTTGAAGTCTAGGGTCCTTTATATAGGGCCAAATGATTTGTTAAATCAGTTGAAGAGATCTTTCTCTGATTGATTTGGGAATATTTCCCACCATTGGATCTTTGATCCTAAGGCTTCTGTTCGACAGAAGATAATCTTCTTATTTTAATAAGATTGGAAAATCTTTCCATGCAGAATTTATTCTGTTTTTTGGTAATTTTACCATTGGATCATTGATCCAGCGGTGCTTATAGCACAATCTTGTTGTTTGGAAAGATTTTGAGAAATTTTTCCTTAACAGAATTTAATTCTGGTTAATAAATGATTTACTATTATTAGATCCTTTGATCTAACGGTAGGAATTTTAATTCCAGTGCTGGCGCACCTACGTTGGACACGTGGCGCGCAGCGCAGAGCGCAGCGCAACTGCGCTAGCGCACTCGTGCTTGCCACGTGGCGCGCAGAGCGCTGGATCTGAAGCGTTGCTTCAGCAGAGCACTGGATCTGAAGTGTTGCTTCAACAGAAGTGTCTTTTCACCTTCCTTTTTTAAGTCAAACTTATATTCCCGAGAATCTTTCATATCCCAATCTTGGGAATAGTTCCATTGTGCACAAAATCTTCTGTGCTTCGTCTTTATAACTCGAAGCAAAGCTTCTTCTTTTTCTCATCTCCAAAGAACTTTTCTCAACTATGGCTTGTAACCGGCCCCATGCTCGTAGACAGCCGTGGGAAGTGACCATTCAGGACCTCGTTCCTCGCTTTGCTGCGCGCTTGGTAGATCCTTCTTTTACGGATGAGCAATGCGACGCTGCGCTGCATGATCTTTTGACTCGTGTGGGGTCCCCTCTTCCCCCACACTCTATCTGGCTTCGGATGATCCTTGCGTCTGTGCTCGCCGATCTTCCCACTCCTCCAACAGAGATGTCCTCGGCCATGCTGGATACCGCCGAAGACAAGGTCGAGTGCTTCTTGGAGGCACACTTAATCACTCAAGCCCTGAGGGATTGCTCCATCCACTTGCTAAACTAGATACGGGCTCGTCGGGTTGTCATCACCAATTTCTCTGAGGAGTGCGGCGTCGACCGTTGGATGGCTACCCCTCGGGAGGATCGCCGTTTCGAAATGGTGGAGAGGACGGAGAGGGAACTGGATAATCTTCTCTTTAGCTTTGTGAACCCCTGTCCTTATGATCCCATATTTGGTGATCTTTTTTAAATGTAATAACAATAATAATAATAATAAAAAGATATTTTAATTTAGTGTTTTATTATCTGTTGAGTGTTCTCTTGTTTTTTTTAATTCTTTGTTATTCCTTCGTAAGATGTTTATGCGCTGCATAATCATGAAGCGTCGCTTCGCTTTTCAATCTTGGAAACAGAGCTTTGCTCTAACTTGGGGTGCGCAGCGCAATTACGCTAGCGCATTCCTGTTTTAACACGTGGCGCGCAGCGCGCCTTGCGCTAGCGCACTCGCGCTCAACACGCGGCGAGCAGCGCAACGCGCAGCGCAACTTCGCCTGCGCGCCTGTGTTAGACACGTGGCGCGCAGCGCAGGGCGCAGGATCTGAAGCGTTGCTTTAATTTTGACTCTTAAATTTTCAATCAGAGCTTTGCTCTGATTGTGGGGAGCAGAAGCGTCGCTTCATTTCCAGTCTTGGAATTTGAACAGAGCTTTGCTCTGATTTGGGGACGTAGAAGCGTCGCTTCATTTCCATTCTTGGAATTTGAACAGAGCTTTGCTCTGATTGGGGGAAACAAATGCCCCCCCACCGTTGCGCTTACGTGTTCCCAAACGTGAGTGCGGCGGTAGTAGCATCTCAGTCGTTGGATCAACTTTTGGGGAGTTGAAACGGCTCTCAATGCTTATAAATAGGACCCTTGGTCCCTTTGATGATTTTCATCCTCTTTCTTGAGAATTTTCTCTTATTCAGAGCACCGCTCTTCAGTTTTAAGAACTTTTCAAGAGTAAAACTCTTCCAAAACTTAGGTATAGTTTAAAACTTTTAATAATCCAGGGTTTTACCCATTAACAGAGCTTTGCTCGTTATAGATCTTTGATCTAAAGAAAACCCATTTTGGGTTTTATTTAGCAGAGCTTTGCTCCATAGGTCTAAAGAGATCTAAAGGGAATTAAAGAGAACCCTATTAGGGTTCTATTAATAGAGCTCTGCTCTTTAAAAGGATTTTTCTTGTGATCTCTTAATTCATTAATGGAGCTTTGCTCCATTTAAATCATATAGAAGAACTCTTGAGAGTTTTTCATGGATCCTGAAGATTTAAGATGGAATTTTATTTTTGATGAATTATATCATCTTCTTAGAGCAAAGCTCTCAATGTTCTCGGGGGCCTTCTTTAACTTCCCTTCATAACTGATTTTGACAGGTGTCACTCCTCTCTGCAGAGCATTGCTCTCGAGGAGTTTAACTCCATGTGCCTATTTTGAACAAGAAATTTCTTATTCATTCTGTCTGCTGATCTTTGCTGATTTTCTTTTACAGGAGTAATGGACGCTCATATGTATGATCTCGAAGAGATTATCTCTTATGGAGACATCCGCCGACTCGGCCGTTCTCAGAATCAAGAATTCACAAATGCCGAGTGCGCCGAAATTATGAGTCGCTTTGACGCATATAATGGTCAACTGCTTCCTCGGCGTTCCCCTCTTCTGAAGCTTATTGTGAGAGCGATCTGGGAAGCGCTCTCTCTATTCTGTACCAGCGTGCCACTTAGAGCATTGGATGCCGCTGAAAACAAGGTGCACTCGGTGTATCTGATGAACCTAATCTCGAAGAGACGGCGAGACAATCTTGTCGATCTCCTGCACTAGGCTTTTCAACAGTCCGTCATACTTGCTGCCTATCGGAGGGTGGAGGACATCCGTGGGGATCCCGACGCTTGTGATCGCGAAAGAAAGCACACTAGGATGGTTCGCCAGGCTTGGAAAATTCTAGACAAGGTCACTTTTGAGTTTCTCAATCCATGCCCTGGGTCTGAGGTTTTTCCATTGTAACCATCTTGATAATGTTTTTGTTTACTGTTTTTATAATTGTAAGAACTTTTTCGCAGTATGAATGGCAAATTTTTCATTTCAGCGTGTTTTATTTTATGTATTAAATCTTTTGCAAATGCCTGAATGAGTATGCCTCGGACGCTTAATTAAATGCAAATCAGATATTCTTTCTGTCGCTTTCTTCTTCTTGCTGTGTTGTTGTCATGTGATTTTAGCGATTACGATCTGTAGATAGCATATAGCTGTCAATCTTGGATTCTTTGTAGGGCCGTGGTGGTTTAGAAGACAGGGTTAGAATCTGTCACCTAAGGCTTTTCAACTTTATGAGCCGTGAAGGTCTCATAAAGAATTCTCCCTACCGGTCAGGAGGATCCCGTAGGTGTAATTTCTCCTTAAGAATCGTGAGGATTCCCAAGGGCGTTTTCTCTTGAAAGTCGTAAGGATCTCACAAGAGAATTTACTTCCTTACGAGTCGTGAGGACCCGCAAGTGATGAGTGAAGTTGCCCTTATCCGCATTTCACGGAGTTAAGGGTTGCTCTGGATGCTTCCTACGGGTTCATTGCCGTGTTTGGCGAGGACCAGGCTCCGCTCTGAACGTTTTCCAGGGTACCGTAGTTTAAAGACATCGCGTTCGAGGTTAAGGACGTCATAGTCAATGAGTTTAAGGACCTCACCGTCCAATGTTAGTTTTAAGACATCACGGTCGAGGTTAAGGACATCATAGTCCATGAGTTTAAGGACCTCATAGTCCGATGTTAGTTTTAAGACATCACGGTCGAGGTTAAGGACCTCATAGTCCGTGGATTTAGGGACTCCACAGTCCAATGTTAGTTTTAAGACATTGCGGTCGAGGTTAAGGACATCATAGTCCATGAGTTTAAGGACCTCACAGTCCAATGTTAGTTTTAAGACATCACGGTCGAGATTAAAGACATCATAGTCCGTGAGTTTAAGGACCTCACAGTCCGATGTTAGTTTTAAGACGTCACGGTCGAGGTTAAGGACGTCATAGTCCATGAGTTTAAGGACCTCACAGTCCAATGTTAGTTTTAAGACGTTACGGTCGAAGTTAAGGACATCATAGTCCATGAGTTTAAGGACCTCACAGTCCGTTGTTAGTTTTAAGACATTGCGGTCGAGGTTAAGGACATCATAGTCCATGAGTTTAAGGACCTCACAGTCCAATGTTAGTTTTAAGACATCACGGTCGAGGTTAAGGACATCATAGTCCATGAGTTTAAGGACCTCACAGTCTAATGTTAGTTTTAAGACATCACGGTCGAGGTTAAGGACGTCATAGTCCGTGGATTTAAGGACTCCACAGTCCAATATTATGTGTGGACGTCGGGACCCGTCACCTTTTTGAAGATGTTGAAGAATTACAACGACAAATATCAAAGGAGTGAAGAGATGTACCCTTGAACCAAGGTAAAATTATTTTAAGGACATTATGGTCCATTGTTAGTTTTAAGTCATCACGGTCGAGATTAAGGACATCATAGTCCGTGGTTTTAAGGACTCCAAAGTCCGTTGTTAGTTTTAAGACATCACGGTCGAGGTTAAGGACATCATAGTCCGTGGATTTAAGGACTCCACAGTCCCATGTTAGTTTTAAGACATCACGGTCGAGGTTAAGGACGTCATAGTCCAATGTTTGCTCTAGATGCTTCACACGGGTTCACTGCCGTGCTCGGCGAGGACCAGGCTCCGCTCTGGATTCTTCACACGGGTTCACTGCCGTGCTCCGCGAGGACCGGGATCCGCTCTGGACGTTTTCCACGGGGTCAGAAGTGACATAATCCGCGTTCCACGTAACCAGGAATTTTGCTCTGGATGCTTCCCACGGGTTCACTGCCGTGTTCGGCGAGGACCAGGCTCCACTCTGGATGCTTCACACGGGTTCACTGCCGTGCTCTGCGAGGACCAGGATCCGCTATGGACGTTTTCCACGGGGTCAGAAGTGAAATAATCCGCGTTCCATGTAACCAGGAATTTTGCTCTAGATGCTTCCCACGGGTTCACTGCCGTGTTCGGCGAGAACTAGGCTCCGCTCTGGATGCTTCACACGGGTTCACTGCCGTGCTCTGCGAGGACAAGGATCCACTCTGGACATTTTCCACGGGCTCAGAAGTGACATAATCCGCGTTCCACGTAGCCAGGAATTTTGCTCTAGATGCTTCCTACAGGTTCACTGCCGTGTTAAGCGAGGACTAGGCTCCGCTCTGGATGCTTCACACGGGTTCACTGTCGTGCTCTGCGTGGACCAAGATCCGCTCTAGACATTTTCCACGGGGTAAGAAGTGACATAATCCGTGTTCCACGTAGCTAGGAATTTTGCTCTAGATGCTTCCCATGGGTTCACTGCCGTGTTCGGCGAGGAATAGGCTCCGCTCTGGATGCTTCACACGGGTTCACTGCCGTGCTCTGCGAGGACCAGGATCCGCCCTGGACGTTTTCCACGTGGTTAGAAGTGACATAATCCGCGTTCCACGTAGCCAGGAATGGTTGGCTTTATCCGCATTTCACGGAGTTGGAATTTGACTCTCGGTCATCTGTACACCGCCGAGTCATGGAACTGGGGGTTGCCGCTGTTCCGTTTTGCTTGATGTTGTGTCTGCTGAGACGAATGTTGAGATGATCTCCAGGCTATCTGTGACCCATCGAGATTTGGCTTCTTCTTCTTATGAAACCTGGGAGGAGGAGTGTGATTCCTTCTTTGTTTGCGCCCCTGGATTGTATACAGGGATTGATGTAATATCACCTGTACGGCATAAATTTCATTTTTATTTTTATTTTATTTCTTTCCGCGATGCTCTATCATTTCAGCTTTTATATCGCGAAGGTCGCGATTGCCCCATCATTTCGGCTATTTTTCGCGGTGCCCAATCATTTCGGCTATTTGTTTTATTTTTACTCGCTGCTTTTTATTGCGAGTTGTCCAATCATTTCGGCTATTTCGCATGCATACATTTTTACTTGCTGATTTTGTCGCAAGTTGCCCCATCATTTCGGCTATTTCGTATGCATGTGTGGCTCGCCAGCTTTTTGCCGCGAGCTTGGGATTAGACACTGATTTCGGCATCAGCACCGCTACAACTGGAATATTACCAGGAGCGAATCATCATTTGCCTCTGTCGATATCAAACAAAGGTGGCTTAGATCTGGGGAAGGTTTGAGAGACGAAGATCTCTCATCCCCTTTCTTGCCCGTCATATATTTTCATAGGACTCTATGCATACATGCACATACCGCGCCCTACGGCACCCTATCCCTCGAGGTAGCGGTGATACCGTAGTATAAAGGCCCGGTTGCGCGCGTTTTCCATGGAGGTTAGGGTAGGGATCACTAAAGGAAGGACAAGAACCTAGAGGAAGGAACACCTTCCTGAATGGATCTAATCCCTTTTATTGATAATTACCATAACTCTTTTTAGATCCTAATTTGGGTATAGAAAGCGTTGAGATTTATTTACATTTCCAAACCATTCCTAAACCTAACCCTAGCAAGATTTAGATCTAGATTAAATTAGTTTTTAGATAGATTTAGTTTTTAGATTTAATAATCAATCCGAACACCCTTCGGAATTAACTCGTTAGAGCGATTAGGAGATTCACAACATTCCTGTGGACCGACCCGTACTCACCGGCTAGCTACATGCGACGCCGTTATTGATTGCGGTAATAGATAGTTTTTGAGATCAATCAAATGGCGCCGTTGCCGGGGATGGCGTGTTATTTCCTTTTTGCAATTTCGGGTTAATCAAAATTTAAAAAAATCATAAAAATAGAAAAATATATCATCTGTTATTTTTGGGAAGGGTATTTTTGTGTGAATTTTGCAGGATCTACGAACAAATTCGGATCTGGAAATCTACAGAAATCAAAACAGCAAATATCAAATCCGAACAAACAGAAGATCACAACAACCGAGGAACAGAAGAAATTTGGAGGACGGAGTCAACAAGAAGAACCGCGGCGATCTGGTGAGAGAAAAAAAAACTGCCGAAGGCACCAAACCGCGGCGGATCCGCGGTCGGAGGCGGCACTTAGCGGCGGTTCCACAGTGGAGGCGACAGATCGGTTGCCCAGAAAAAAGGCAGAAGCGCAGTAAAAAAAATACAGTTCCGCCACTGCAAATCTCTGTGAGTTTTCTCTCTCCTCCTCTGCAAATCTTCGATAAATCTTCTGAAAAATCTTCTGCAGGATTCTTTGCGCTTAAAAATCTTCCCTTCCAAATAACAAATCTTGTGCAGGATTCTTTGCGCCGCGCATAAAATAAAAAAAGATTTGATTGCAAGTGATTTACTGTTTTGCATATCTTTAAAACTGACTTTAAGGGGTTTTTGACCAATTCAAATTGGGTGGGGATTTCATCACCCTTCCCAGGACCTCAGAAATCACATAAGGCATATGCATTGACCATCTATTAATTAAAAAATACTAGACTCAGCCCTAAGGACTTCGAGCTCAATAGGACAGAGGACTAGTTATAGGCATCGGCCGTTAATCCTAACCTGACTTTGCGGTGTCTAGGCAAGTTTGTCAAGGCAAGTGGTTACTTAATTAGGACCGCTACTTGTAGCGGGGAGCCTCCCACTTACCTGGCACTTACCTGGCCGCAATTGGCGGTGAAGAGGCGGTTTGAGGTCCTATTTCTAGCCCTTTGGAACAGTTAGGAGCTGTCTAGCTGACCTAGGTGACCCTAGAGTTAGGCATGATTGTGCATTTTTGGTTGATCGAAAGTGTGTCTTAGCCCTTTATCAAAAATTTTTTTGCAAACAGTTTCAAATAAAGTGAAAAAAAAGGAATTTTTTTATAAAAAACTTGCAACTTGTCGCGTAAAATCCTTGCACCCCACCACCTACCTTCTTCATCTTCTCTTTCTTCTATCATGGGTACCCCACATCATAAATCTCTTGCCGAACTTTGGTATCCCGAACCTAACTTTGCGTCATACGTCAATTGTTTCGGTCGATTTAAAGAAGATCCCTCCTTGCCAAAAATATCTTTGAAAGATCAAATAGAAGCGTCTAGGAGAAACAGTTTGACTTTGCAACCCACTTTGTGTCAACCATGTCAACCTTCACCACCTTCGTACGTTGACACCGCCTTTTCAAGTCCTGCTGTAACTCCTAAACCGATGTCCATTGCTGAGTACATTGCTCAATCTCGTAGCCGATCTTTCACCCCTCTCCACTCATCTAGTTCTAGGGATCAACAAGTCCATTCACCTTTTTATCCACATGTTGACCCTACTCCTGTCCAACCATCCAATTCCTACCAGTTCTACCCGACTTTCCCACCTTCACTAGACCCTGTTTCTACACAGCCTTTTGGGAGTTTCACGTATCCAAACAGTTTCGAATCTTTTGCCGAAACCCCCTTACCACCTAAGTCTAGTTTGGAACAGTCGTTGGAAGCTTATATTGCAGCAAACAAAAAAAATGACTAGGAATGTGGAAGCGTCCATAGCCGCCCTTATGCAACCTGCTGAACCGGTAGCTAGTTTCCAACTAGCTTCAAATTTTTCAATGTTTGAGGAGGCGGTTGGACAGAGTGAGAATGTGAGAGAATTTCCAAATCAAACCTACCCATACCCAATTGAATCCAACAACTCCAATTTTCAAACATGTGTCCAAAATGATGAGTTGTGTGACTTTGTAGTGCTTGATTTGCCAAATTGTGAGAAACCCCTTTCGAGTGAAACCGCACCTAATCCGTTTGACCTTTACACCTCCAATCTAGAACCTAAATCGATAAATATCCATGCTTTTGATGAGGTGTCAGAAAAAATTGATTTTCACTTGATTGAGGATATAAACGCCGGGAAAATTTCGGATGATGAACCTATCGATTTGATTGAACTTTTATGTCCAATTCATCATCCCGAACCCTTAAATGTTTCTCCCGAACTTCATATGCGTCTTGATTTTGATGATAATGGCATGGATGAGTTAAATATTGAGGAGAATTATGAGGAGAGTATTGAGGAGAGTAGTGAGGATAATATTGAGGTTGAACCATTTTTGTTTGATGTGTCGGATTTTCCAATTCATTCTCTTGAACCTTTACCTAAATCACCCTCCCTCCTTTCCATCGTTCCGACCACGCCTAATATCACGCTTGAAGACTGTGAGTTTGAAAAATTTCTCTTTGAATCTAACACAGTTCTCACAGACGATAACACGTACAAGTGTTTCACTTTTTCGGACGATGTTGATGACTCACCGCCCGAGTTTGAGTCCTTTACATTTTCAGATGAGTTAGTCGAACCATTAGACTCGGTTGCTTACATTTGTTTCAAACCATTGATGGAATCTTTCAAATTTGAGACAGTTTACTACGGTGAGAATGAGACTATCCCGAATTCACTCCCTTTCGTCCTTCCTATCGTTCTGACCGTACAAAAGACCGTTACGCTTTCATCTCCAATACCAAGTTCGGCGTACCCATGTTTTCTTGCGAATCTTGAGGGATTTGACCCCATTTCTCGACGGGTTGATAGGTTAGCACAATCGCTTTTAACACATCGGTCATCACAAATTGTGCTAATTTATTCACTCGACTTACACCCTCAAGATCGTGCTCCACCTCTTTCTATTTTCCGCCATTCTTATCCCCCACCGAGACCGTATCCCGTTTCTACCTCCACACGGTCTCGTGTGCTTCTCATCTCTTTTCTTTCCACTCCATTCTTTCACCAACTCGACCATTACCACGATAAGATTTTTGAATGATTGGTGCTAACTTTTGGCTTGTGTAAGGTCAAGCTTAAGTTTGGGGGAAACCTTGTTGTATATATGTATATATATTTTTTGTTTTCATTTTCTATAAAAAAAAATATTCAAAACATTAAAAAATATATATATAAAAACTTTTATAAATAAATAAATAGGGGAGTGCCGGCATTTTGACCCTCTTGGTGTAGCATGACAGTGAGTACACTGTCAAGTTTAAGTTTGGGGGTATGCTCGGTACATCTTCTTCCTTCGCATTCATATGTACATTTTTGCATTTGCATAATTATTTTAAAATCCATAAAAATTGAAAAATTTCAAAAAATTATAAAAATTAATGTATTCAATTTTGGCTTATTTGACTTGAGTTTGACAAATAGGTCAACCGGCTAGGAACAACTAGATCTTAGACTTAGTAAATTAAAAACCCTAAAAATAACCTTCCTTAAAGTTTAACGGTAGAAAGTATATGTCTTTGTAGTTTATTTGGAAATAGGCAAATTTTGAGTTCAATTCTTGGGCTAAGTTGAAACAAAGGAAAAGTATTGATATTCTTATTAGAGTATAAGTTTGAAAAATAGTTCCTAGCTTAAGTCTAGATTCTGAAAATCTATACCCTACAATTTGCACAATCACGCACCTTGAAACTTGGAATAGTAGAAGAGACCTTGAAATGCTCTTGTCTAAAGTCCTTAGTACGAAGAAAATAAAATGAAAAAATACAAGTGTGAATAAAGAAAAAAAATGAACACTGGTTTTTGTGATTACTTAAGGCTGTAAAAATAGAAAAATATTTTGCGAGGGTGCTTCATCACCTAGTGCCTTAGACCAACTGGTTTGGGAGTCACTGCTAAAAAGCCTTGGGTGTTGCAAGACTAGGAATTACGCTTTAATGTGCAAACACATCTTGTAATCGGTTGTTGGTACCTCAAGAAGTATTAACGGTCGCATGAAGGATGTGTAGCAAAATTCATTTAAAAATTCACCAATTAATAAGTGCTTTGGACAACGGACAAGGGTATGATTGCTTGATTTGAATTTCCAAGTGTAGGGGTGACTTATACACACACGTAGGGATATGTGATTGGAGTTTAGATAAGAGAAAAGAATGAAGAATAGAACTTGTATCTTTAGTAGAGTTGATAAAAATTCCTAAGTGGAGATGGAACCCTAGAATGAAAACTTAAAAGATGCCGAAAGCTAAGTAAGTCTATAGAACATATATAATCTTAAGTTAAATAATGAGGAAGTGTGAAGAATATGGGTGGATAATTTACGAGTCGACGATAATAGAATTCCTTGTTAGAAGACCTAATTGGAGAATTAAAGTTAATGGGCCGAATTGATAGGATTTTGTGGGTAGTATCCGCTGAAAACCCTCAGGAGACAACACTCCTCCTACTAGGGACACCTAGAGGTTTAACGGCTTGTTGCACGAGCTCAGTGCAATCGCGTTTCCCTACGAAAGTGCGGTTAGGTTTTTTATAGAGAATAAAAATAAGTTTGCTCGAGGACGAGCAAAAGATAAGTTTGGGGGTATTTGTTCATACCATAATATTGTATTATTATATTCCCCATTCTTATTCGTTTTATAAATAAACAGGTGCTTTTGACGCATGTCTGCTACATATTACAGGTTACAGGTTCTTGGATCTAAAACAGTGAAAACGATGAAAAGACGATGCAAAAGTGGACTTTGACCAACAAACAGAAGACTCTTGATCAAGCCTACATCAAAAATAAAATTCACAAAGTACAAGGCAATGCAAGGTCCAAGATTACAAAGCGAACGGTTAAAAGTCCACCGTAATTATTCACTGGAGATCTGGAAGAAACATAGAAGCTATTTTAATAAAAGAACCAAATAATAAGGAAGCCCAAAGACAGAAGATCCCACAAAGGAAATTTCAAGGCCCAATACTTCCTTTTAATAAAAGACAGAGACATAAAATTTTACCAAAGCTTGGAGTCTACTTTGACTAGGTCTTCCTAAGGATATTTTGGAAAATGTAGACGTGCGAATCAAATGTAACCTAGGGTTTCCTATCCTCTATAAATAGGAACTCTAAATCATTTTAAAGGCTATGCCTCCCTTCATTAATAAATTTTAGAACTCTTTTGGAGAGCATCGGTGCCTCTTTTCAATTCATGAATTCAGATCTGACAACTCTGTGTTGATGTTTGGAAAGAGCCATCTGTAAGTAGTTTTATTTAATTGCTATAGATTAGATTTTAATTCTTTGCCTTAGATGTTAGCTTTGGGGAAGGCTTTTGAGAGATGAGATCTCTCATCCCTTTCTTACCCATCACATATAATCTATAGGACTCCATGCATACACGCACACACCGCTCCCTACGGCACCCTATCCCTCGAGGTAGAGGTGATACCGTAGTATAAAGGCCCGGTTGCGCGCGTTTTCCATTGAGGTTAGGGTAGGGATCTCTAAAGGAAGGACAAGAACATAGAGGAAGGAACACCTTCCCGAATGGATCTAATCCTCTTTATTGATAATTACCATTACTCCTTTTAGATCCTAATTTGGGTATAGAAAGCGTTGAGATTTATTTACATTTCCAAACCATTCCTAAACCTAACCCTAGCAAGATTTAGATCTAGATTAATTTAGTTTTTAGATAGATTTAGTTTTTAGATTTAATAATGAATCCGAACACCCTTCGGAATTAACTCGTTAGAGCGATTAGGAGATTCACAACATCCCTATGGACCGACCCGTACTCACCGGCTAGCTACATGCGACGCCGTTCTTGATTGCGGTAATAGATAGTTTTTGAGATCAATCACTTAGCGAACAGGGTTAGGATCCTGTCGACTAAGGCTTTCGACTTCATGAGCCGTAAGGGTCTCATAAAGGCATTTCTCCCTGCGAGTCGTGAGGATCTCGTAGGTGCATTTTCTCCTTAGGAATCGTGAGGACTCCTAAGTGTATGTTCTCCTATAAGTCGTAAGGATCTTGCAAGAGAGTTTTCTCCTTATAAGTCGAGAGGACTCACAAGGGTTGTTCACCGTGAGAACATATCCCTAGTCACGGGTGGGGCTTGGTTAGGGAAATGTTTATTCGCGTCCGTGGATTGTATACAAGGGTCAGTGTTGCACCGCTTGTAGGACAGTATTGGAGGTTGTGGGGGCTGCTTAAGAACAGGTTCAGATCCCTGTAGCTTAAGACTTTCAAATCTTATGAGCCGTGAGGGTCTCATAAGAGGATTCTCCTTACGAGTCGTGAGGATCTCGCAAGTGTATTTTCTCCTTAGGGATCGTGGGGATCCCTAAGTGTGTTGCTCCCTTGTGAGTCGTAAGGATCTCACGCGGGTAGTTTCTCCTCACAAGGTCGAGAGGACCCTGTAAGTGTCTCTTAACGAGGTTGCGCCCTTTCGGGTTTTCACAAACACTCGCCGGTAGCCCTGCTGTTTTTACTCACGGAGCCCTTTCGGGTTTTCATCCGTGCCCATTTTGCTTATAGACATACCGTTTTTCTTTCCCCTTTTTTTATCAGCTTTGGGATGCTGCAATCCACCGTAGTTTATCGACATCTCGGTCAACAGCTAGTTTTAGGACATAGTGGTTCGTTGTTAGTTTAAGGACGTTTCGGTTCGTTGTTAGTTTAAGGACGTTTCGGTCCGACGTTAGTTTAAGGACGTTTCGGTCCGAGGTTAGTTTAAAGACGTTTCGGTCCGATGTTAGTTTAAGGACGTTTCGGTCCGCTGTTAAGGAAGCCGGTTACTCCTTACAGAGTTTAATCTTAGGAAGATAGCGAGCGGACATAGTCGTCGTCATCAATCATTGACCTAGGCCGTGACTCGTTAGGTTTAGTATTTCTTCAGGAAGAGACCATTTATTGGCCTGAAGGGCCTTTCGCCGTGCATGTCCCTGAGTAGATAGGCTCCGCCCTGGTAGACCTTGTCTATAATATATGGGCCTTCATAGTTCGGCTAGAATTTCCCCCGCTTAGCGCAATTAGGGATCATAGGTCTTTTAACCACTAGCACGAGTTCGCCTTGGCGGAATTTTCTCGGCCTAGTCAATCTCTCGTAGGAGCGCGTCATCTTTGCTTTATAAGCCTCCAGATTTTGTTGCGCCATGAGCCGGGTTTCATCGAGGGCATCGAGCTCCTCAAACCGAAGGTGAGCGTTTTCTTCGTTCGTTAGCTCGTAGTGAACTGCCACTCGTAGAGAGGGTAACTCTATCTCGAGGGAGAGTACCGCTTCTGTACCGAATACCAATGCGTACGGTGTTGTGTTCGTGGCCGTCTTGAACGTAGTTCGATATGCCCAGAGAACTTCATGCGGTCTCTCGTGCCAGTCCTTTTTATTTTGGGACACCGTCTTCTTCACGATCTTTTTCAAGGTCTTATTGAAAGCTTCAGCTAGACCGTTGGCTCGAGGATTATAAACTGAAGAGTATCTCCAGTCTATGTTGTGCTGTTGTGCGAAGCGTCTGATCTTGTGGCTTCTGTAGGCTGGCCCGTTATCGGAGATGATCCGTCTCGGAGTTCCAAACCGATAAATGACGTGTGTCTTGAATAAATGGAGGATGTTCTCCGTCTTTACTTCCCTCAGCGGTACTGCTTCTGCCCATTTGGAGAAATAATCAGTTGTCGCCAAAATGAAACGATGTCCTCTGAACGATGCCGGTTCGATGGGGCCGATTATGTCAGTTCCCCACATTTCGAACGGCCAGCTAGCCACCGTTAGATGTAGTGGATTTGGAGGCTGATGGATGAAGTCCCCATGAATCTGGCATGAGTGGCACTGCTTCGCGTATTCGAGGCAGTCTTGGATCATCGTGGGCCAATAATAACCCATCTGTTTGATCTTCAACTTCATCTTCGGGCCTGTTTGGTGAGAACCACAGAGTCCGTCGTGAACTTCTTGGACGACTCTTTTCGCCTCTTCAGGTCCCAGGCATCTCAACCACAGAGAATCAAACGACCTCTTGTACAGAGTATCATTGACGATGGCGAAAGATAGGGCTCGCTTCATGAGCTGATGTTTTGAGGACGCATCTTCAGGCGTTCGACGGGATTTGAAGTAGTCTATAAAGACTTCTCTCCAATCCTCAGCCTTTTCCTGGTCTTTTATTTGCAGGGTCGTCTGCTCAGTCGCTCCTTTTTCTTCGAACAACCCCGGAGATATTTCTGCCGGTGCAAGAACCCGACGGCTTTGCACAACGATCCTCACGCCATCGAGGTTCTCGTCTTCCAGTTCTTTAGCGAGCTTGGCTAATGCATCCGCTTTGCTATTTTCCGCACGCGGTATGCTTTCCAAGGTGTGGGAAGGAATTTGAGTCAGCAGTTGCTGCACTCTTTCACCGTATTTCACCAGTTCCGGTTTGCACGTTTGGTAGTCGCCATTTACTTGACTAACGACCAGTTAAGAATCTCCATATATGAGGAGGTTTTCAATTCCCATGTCGATGGCTATCTCGAGGCCTGCTATCAAAGCTTCGTATTCGGCTTCATTGTTCGTCCTCGGCTCTGTCAAGGAGAAGGCGAAGCGCATTATCCCTCCTTGTGGAGTCACGAAGATGAGGCCTACTCCTGATTTGATTATAGGCGCGTTCTGTTTGCGCTTCTTCATGGAAGACGCTCCATCAAAATAAAGTTCCCACCGGATACCACCACCGTCGATCGCATCAAATGCATATTCGTCTGGCTGTTCGCAATTCAAAGGGGAATCGGCCGGTATCGGATGTTCAGCGAGGAAGTCGGCGATGGCCTGGCCTTTCACTGCCTTAAGAGGCTGGTAAGTTATTGAGAACTCCATCAAGAGCAAGGCCCATTTAGTGAGCCGCCCTGTCAATATGGCCTTTGACATCAAATATTTGAGAGGGTCCACCTTCGATATAAGATGGACTTCATGCGCCAATGCATAGTGTCGGAGTTTCGTTATCGCGAAGATCAACGCCAGGCAGTGTTTTTCGACGGGAGAATAATTGCTTTCTGCTCCCAGGAGAACTCGACTCAAGTAATAGAGAGCTCTTTCCTTCCCTTGGTCGTTCTCTTGTGCCTATAATGCGCCTAACGAACCTTCGAGGGCTGTCGTATAAAGAATGAGAGGCTTTTCCTTGACCGGAACGGCTAGCACCAGCGGATTCTGTAGGTATTGCTTGATTTCGTCCAGTGCGCCTTGGCATTTATGATCCCAGACGAACGGGGTTCCCTTATTCATCAGGTGACTATACGGACGGCACTTGCCAGAGAGATTGGCTATAAATCGCCGGATATACGCGAGCTTCCCTTGGAGTGACCGCAATTGTTTGAGAGTTCTTGGCGGAGGCATTTCCATGATCGCCTTGATCTTTGACGGATCTATCTCGATACCTCGGTGTCGGACGATGAATCCTAGGAATTTTCCCGAGGAGACCCCGAACGCGCACTTGAGAGGGTTCATCTTCAAATTGTATTGCCGAAAGCGTTGAAACACGATCTTCAGATGCTCGAGATGTTCCTCATATGATTTTCTTTTCACCACGAGGTCGTCGATATAGCATTCGATGATTTCGTGTATAAAGTCATCGAAAATCTTCGTCATGGCCCTCTGATAGGTGGCACTGGCGTTCTTTAGACCGAAGGGCATCACCTTGTAGCAGAATATACCCAAAGGGGTCCGGAAAGCGGTGTGCTTTTGGTCCTCGGGATGCATCTTTATCTGATTATATCCTGATGAGCCGTCCATGAAGGAGAAAATTTCGTGAGTGGACGTATTGTCTATCATCAGCTCGGTGACCGGTACTGAGAAGTCGTCCTTCGGGCAGGCTTTATTGAGATCCCGAATGTCCACACATATGCGCAGTGTCCCATTTTTCTTCATCACCGGGACGATGTTGGCGATCCAGTCAGGATATTGAACCTCTTGGATGAAACCAGAGTCGATTAGCTTCTTGACCTCAGCGTTGATGCTCATCTCAAGCTCAAGCCGCATTCTTCTCGGCGCTTGTTTGGTTGGCTTGAGGTTCGGGGATATGGCCAGTTTGTGAACTGCAATCTCTGGGTCTAGTCCTGGCATCTCGGAATAATTCCATGCAAAGCAATCTTTATGCTGCATAAGCACGTCTTTTAATGTGGCCATCCGTTCTTCAGACAGCAATTCACTAACAAACGTCGGTCGTGGATCACTTGCTGTTCCCAAATCAATTTTCTTGAGATCATCTGCAGTGGTATGTATTCCATCTTCCAGCTCTTTCGGCGCCGGTGGAAACTCCGAGATCACCTCGTTATCATCGTTGTTTTCGAAGCACCAGGGGATTTCATCCATATTCTCGGGTTCTTCTTTTGATAGCGTTATCATATGACAAGTACGAGCTCGCTTCCAAGACCGATGTGGCTCTGGGTCTACCCTCGTGGATTTGGGTTCATGCTTCTGCGGCGGAGTTATCCTCCAACTGTTGGATAGAGCGAACTTGCCGAGCTGATATTGGACTTCAACCCAGTTCTTGAAGGTGAAGCAGTCTTCAAGAGGGTGTCGTACTGCTCGGTGATAAGAGCAATAGTCTGGATGAGAGACCTCGTTAGCTTGCTCGGGGGGCTTGGACTCCGGGAGTGTAATCATTTGATGTCTTATGGCAAGATCAAGTATCTTCTTTGTCTTGTCTTGAGGAAAAGAGTATGCTCGACTCATCTTCTTCATAAGGGACAAATCCGGACCGTTCGATTCTAAATCGCGTGACTTCTTGGTCCCACTTTGTCGTTGTCGAACGCCTTTTCCGCTCTTTGACTTGTTTCGGCCTCTGCGTCGAGCCTTTTGTACAACAGGTTGACAGGGAGGAGCATTTTCATCTTTCGCAGCCTGTTGAAGAAGGCGTTGCGTCCTGGCTTTCTCGTAGATGGTCATTTCGCGATTATGGTCGTCTCGGACTTTTTGACCAGCTTCCCTTATAAGCTTGTCCATTTTTTCTTCGAATGACGGACTGGGCATTTTCACGTCCGGGGCTCTTTCTGGTTCAGGGTTAGCATTCTCCCATTGAGCATCCCCTTATTCATCAAAGTCATGTACGACGTAGCAGTCACGGAGTAGCTCCCGTTTCTTGGACTGAACATATCCAAGCCCGATCGTTTCCATTCTTCCATTGGGCAACTTGCGCTGCGTTCCGGGAACGTTCCAGATCCTGTCATAGAACTTAGCTTTTCGAGCGGTCTGTTTGAAGGGTATCCCTTGGCGCTTCAATAGCCTTTTCAAACCTTCTGTGTAATATCTAGGCAGACGGATGGGCTGGAGCCTATCAGGTGTAGAATCCGCGCCGTGCCAAATTTCTTTCTCCACTTTAGTTTCCCCGGAGCGGTAGAATAGGATCTCCTTTTCGCCTTCTCGCCTGGGAGGGACGTAAAATGTTTGTAGCTCTTGGATTCTATAAGCTTCAAGTGCGTCGAGATCTTTGTAATGCTCCCGTGGAATCATGGTAATTTGCAAACTCTGATTATCACCAGCGAATTCTTGTATTGGTGGCCGAGTGGAGAATATAGTATGGACCTCATCTTCCGAGTCGCTGCCAAAGATCAACATAGGAGCGGACGGTCCTGGATCATTATACTGGGGCGGGCCTAGATAAACTATCTCTTCCTCTTCCTCTGTATCACTCCCGAAAACAGGATGGTGGTGATAACTTTGTTCTCCGGTTTGCGACATCTCTCCGTGTCCTCGAAATCTGGTAAAAAGTATTTTGCATTTTCGTACTTGCGGACTTCGTTCACAGAGAATGGGTTCAGCTCTCCCGTTACGGTATACTCGAGGCCATCCTTAAAGTATTTCATACACTGATGTTGTGTAGAAGGGATGATGTTGTACTCGTGTAACCAAGACCGACCGAGTAAAGCGTTGTAGCGTGTCTTGGCGTCAATGACATGAAATTTAATATTCGTGACGAGTAGCCCGAATCGTAATGTCAATATCACAGACCCGAGAGTCCGCGATAACTGGGAGTCAAAACCAGAGATGGTGATTTTATCACGAGCGAGATGCTGGACGCTCATACAGATTTCCTTCAACATTCGCACGTTGAGAAGATTGACGGAAGACCCATTGTCGATCAGGATTTTGCCTATCTTTATATCGTGGCAGTATCCTGAGACATAGAGGGGACGGTTGTGCTCGCACGTCCCAAGTAGGAGGTCTTCGTCGCCGAAGGTGATATCATCTGTGTGTACTTCCTCCAGCTCATCCTTCATCTTTTCTTCGGCGAGAAAAGCTTGGAACTGTTCTGGCTCTTGTAGCGCCTTGATCAATGAATCTCTCACTTCTTTGGATAACAGAAGGGCGTCGAGAATGCTGAACTGCGAGGGTAGCTTCCTCAAGTGTGCCAGCACGTTGTAGTCTACCTTGTTCTTCTTTGGCGGGTCCTTGGCAGTCAGCTCTTTGATGACTTGGTCATCTAGGGCGATATCCTCAGAGACCTTTTCTTATCCCTTATCCTTGCTATTCATGGGTCCGAGATTCTTTTCTGGAAGCGTGCGATTGCGCAGCTGAATGTTTTCACAGGCCTTCGATTCTTCCTCCTTCCCCAAGGTGGATTCTTTAAAGAGAGGACCAAGAGCCATTTCCTTGTCAGAGTCGCTCCCGAAAGTGAGAACCTGCGATCCCCCGGTGTTGATCATGCGACAGTTACCGGTGATTCTTTTATGCTCCTCGGTCGTACTTCTCTGTTCCCGACGAGTTTTGCGTTTCATCCGCTTAAAACGTTGCCGGTGAGCAACATATCCATGCCACCATCTTTTAAAAGCGTCGCATTCTTCGGTGGGGTGCGAAATCTTTTTATGATATGAGCAGTAGCTAGGATGTGTTTCTCCTTCACCAAGAGCATTCGTTTCGGAGGGTGGTAGCTTCATTCCCATTGATATGGCTTTAGCCAACCTTTTCCTCGTCTTGAACTTGTTTTTATCCGTGACGGATGTTCCTTGGTTTGGCGGGAGTGTCTCGACTCATTCGTCCAGTCGCCGTCGTTTGGCCTTTTCGAATATGGCCATCTCACGCTCCCGATCAGCTTTACTCTTCAGAAGATCTTCATTTAGGAATGCGTTGATCATTTCGTCTGACGGCCATAGAAGTTCCGGCTCAGGACCTGCCCCCAGTCTCTCAGTGCAAGGAGCTTCTTCATCGTCTGTCGACGAATGAGAGATCATATGGCAACTTGCTATGTAATCCTCAGATTCATCCGATGAGTCTTCTCCATCATCTCCGTCTTCGAGGAAGTGGCCGAGGAACTCTTGGAGCGTGATTGGAGTCCGCGCCTTCTGGTTATTCTCTTCCAGCACGTCAATCTGCTTCTGTAAGTCTGTGGGCTTGTCGCCAGGCTTCACGGGCTTGTTGGATCTCTTCTTCTTTTTCGAAGATTTCAACGGCTGGGTGTGAGCACTTTGGCTATCACCACCAATATTTAGAGTTGGGCGCGGCTTCAGCATCCCTTCAATAATCTGGGGTTCCAACGGGTTCTTCCGCCTGATCGCCGGGCATGTCTGGAGATCATTCAGCATCCTTTTGGTTTTGGCCGAAAGAGCCACCTCCCATGGAGCTTCTTCAACAAAAGAGCACGTTGCCCCCGGTGTGTCCGTTTTCTTAGGATTGTGCGGTTGTGGTGGGTTTACTTTCCACTTCTCAGACAACACAAACTTGCCTTGTAGGTACTGATCCTCGATCCATCCCTTAAAGACGAAGCAATCTTCGATCGGATGGCTTACCGTTTGGTGGTAAGGGAAATAATTGGGATTATTCACTTCGCTGGGTTGCGGTGGTCGCCTTGGATTTAGTAAATTGATAAGCCTGTTGCGCACCGCCAGCTCGAACAGCCTCTTCGTTTTATCCTGCGGGAATGAGTAAGGGCGCTTCATTTTCTCACTGTAATAGCGCCTTCTCTCTTCTAATTGATCCGCTATCTTTGAGGCACTGGGCTGTTGTTGGGTGTTCGCAATGAAGGTCGCCTTCCCTTTACCCTTGTCGTTCCGCGGTTCCGGTTTCGGAGGAGACGGTCTGTGACCCATCTGATCCATCTGGGCTAACTTGTCGATCAAAGCCTGGAACGTGGTCGGTTTGAAGAACATCATGAACTGTGAAATAGTTGCATGAGAGTCTAGGGTGCCCATGAACATGCCCACTGCTGGTGCTTCTTCGATGCGCTGTTCGCACTTCGACCATAAATTTCGCCATCGGATTGCATATTGAACCCAAGTTTCGCCTGGCTTTACTCTCGCATTGATCAATGCTGTTATCGGGGTGCGTTTACTTGCGCTCGCGAATCGCTGGGTGAACAATAACTCCATTTCTTCGAAAGTTTTAACGGAGTCGTTTGGAAGTTCGGAGTACCACTCAAACGCCGTTTCCAACAAGCTGCCGACGAATTGACGGAGCAAGAGCTTATCATCGCCGCCCGTGTTGCCACAAAGATCCCTGAACTGGGCGACGTGCTGGTGGGGATTGCCCATCCCCTTGTAGACATGGAATTTCGGGATTGTGTAGCCCGGCGGGTACTTTATCTAATCATACCAGCCTGGATACGATCGTCCAGTTTTAACAACCTGGTCGGCCGCTTCATTTGCCTGGTGAACTCTTATTTGCTGAGCAATATAGTCATCCAGGGTGGCCTTGGAGATAGTTTCCTCTTTGGCTGCTGAAAGAGCCGGAGGAGGATTCGACGTTTCCCCTCTGTCATCTTCAATAATGATCGGAGGGACTTCGGCTGGAGGATCCGGCTATATCATCATCCCGACCATGTCTTGGAAGAGAAGTGTCATTCGCTTTATGTTAGCCGCTTGCTCCGCAGCTTCTTTGTCCTTATTTTCGAGCATTCTCCGAAGGAATTCAGCATCAGTCTCGTGTTCGTGATGTTGTTCCGATGACGCCTCCGGGCTTTCTTTTGGCCCGGTGAGTGTGGCCATTGCAGTCAGCATCTCCTGGAGCTTCTGCTGTTGCTGTTCCTGAGCCCTTGTGATGGATCGGGTGAGTGGTCGGTGGCCCGTAGAAGCGCGGCTATCCTCTTTCCCGGATGCCATGTAGATGGTATGCACCATTATGCCTCCAGACTTAGGGCGTTTTGGCTCAGTGCCTTTGACATTTGTCGCAGGCATGGGGATCTTCTCCGGCCTTCTCCTCTTATGAGCGGTCGAAGTTGAGGGGGTCGTCGCAGTGGGCACCCAGATAGCTTTTTGCAACTTGGCAGGATGGCTTTCTTCTTGTTGAATCTTCGCCCTTTCTTGTCGGCGAGGGTAATCTTGATCAACTACTGAGTCCCGAACCTGTCGCCAGACTTTGTAGATTTTGGAGGACAACCGCTGAGGGGACTGTTCTGGCTTTGCTTCCGCAATATTCTCTACGGATGGAGGAGATCTTTTCAGTACGGCGGTAGGAGAATTCCTGCGCACCCTGTTTAGCAACTCGAAGCTGTTCCCAGTTGGAACAGCAGCATTGATTTCCACCGTTGGGGCTGGTGTAGTTAGCCCAGAGGGGGAGTTACCCCCGGCCTTCCTTACTCAGCGCCAGTGGAGATGTCGAGCGTGTCAAGATGATGGAGTTGGTTCGGTGACGAGGATGGCTTTGTCTGGCCCCCTGTTCAGGTGAGGGGCTGCTGCCGGCGTCAGCCTGTTGAAGACTGATGTCCTTTGAGTAGTAGGAGCGGGAGTTGGGACAGTCAGCCTTGTAAAGACCGACCCCTTGGTAGGAGAAGCCGTCTTGACGACTTCAGGAGCAGGGTTGGTCACTCTTTTCGGAATAACCTTCTCTGAGACTGCAGGCTTCATTATGGGCCCACAGGAATTTTGGCCCAATCTGGCGAAGACCGAGGCGCTGGTGCTGGACGACCCGTTGAGAGGGGCCGGAGTAGGTGTAAGCCGATCAAAGACCGACTTCTTGGGAGCTTCTGGTGTCAGCACAGGAGCGGTGAAGCTCGTTGGCGGGAGAATGGTCCCGAAAAACAACCCTGTAGTGGCTTGAGTGACCTGTTCCACGGGCATCATGAACAGGGAGGCCGCTTGGGGCCCGTAGGCTATGCCCCCAGTTGAGGCAGGACGCGAGTTGCAGTTGCATGTGGAACACTTTACGCAAGTAGATGCCATTGTTGTTTTGCTTTCTGCGCCAAGCAAGAAACCAAATCTTAGTAACTCGAAACCCAAGGGCAACCATTGGCAAACAGCGATTGGTTCGCGAACACGACACACGAAGTGTGGAGTGGAAAGAGGAAAAGGTCCCACCGGGCGTGCCAGAATCTGTTCCCCTCCGAAAGACGCGGCGGAGACGCGATAAACGTCTTGCCTGAAATTCGGGGCAGATGCTAATTGGTTTTATCCGTCCACCTCTTCGAAGATGCCAAGTTGATTTATGGCACCGTGTATCGAAGGTTTAAACGGATGCGACCGATATAGCAGACTTCGTCAGATTCCCCCTCGTTTGAGGGGATTTTGATTGTGGGGACGCTCTTCCCTGCAGGCGCAAGCCCCTGCAGTTTATTACGCTACCGCATCGCGGTAACAACTTTCTCCTTCTCCATATGGTCACTTCGTGTCGTGGGTGTTTGTTTTGTGTTCGGTTGCCCGTGGATTGTATATGGAGACTAAGTTATGTTGTCGCTCGTAGGGCGCGGGCTAGTCCAAATCCGTATCATTCTTAGATTTGGGTTTGGGGGGGTTGTGTTTAAGGATACGTTAGCCTCATTTGAGGCTAAGATCAACTTAAATGTTTGTTAAGGATATGTTAGTCTAATTTTACTCTAAGATCAACTTAACGGGATCGTTTAGATCCAATAAAAGAGCAATCGGGCTCTATTGTTTAGTTTAATGACGTTGCGGTCGATAATTAGTTTAAGGACATTGCGGTCCAATGTTAGTTTTAAGACATCGCGGTCGAGGTTAAGGACATCATAGTCCATGAGTTTAAAGACCTCGCAGTCCGGTGTTAGTTTTAAGACATCACGGTCGAGGTTAAGGACATCATAGTCCGTGGTTTTAAGGACTCCACAGTCCGTTGTTAGTTTTAAGACATCACGGTCGAGGTTAAGGACATCATAGTCCATGAGTTTAAGGACCTCACAGTCCGATGTTAGTTTTAAGACATCACGGTCAAGGTTAAGGACATCATAGTCCGTGGATTTAAGGACTCCACAGTCCAACGTTAGTTTTAAGACATCATGGCCGAGGTTAAGGACATCATAGTCCGTGGATTTAAGGACTCCACAGTCCAACGTTAGTTTTAAGATATCACGGTCGAGGTTAAAGACATCATAGTCCATAGATTTAAGGACTCCACAGTCCGTTGTTAGTTTTAAGACATCACGGTCGAGGTGAAGGACATCATAGTCCATGAGTTTAAGGACCTCAAAGTCCCTAAAATGTGTGGTTGTCGGGACCCGTCACCTCTTTGAAGACGTTGAGGAATTACAACGACAAATATCAAAAGAGTGAAGAGATGTACCCTCGAACCGGGTGTAAATTGATTGGAAGAGCAGATAAGCTCAGTTCAATTTAAATTGAGGACTTATGGCCAGAATTGGGCTAAGTCAAGTATTAAAAAATGTTTAACATTTCATTGTTGTTCTGCATGTTAGGCCTTTATTTGGGCTCTGCCCTTTTAATAATGCCAAGCATTGGGCTCTGACATTTTGTCTGGAATTAAATGCATAGCATTTATCAGGAACAAAGTGGTGTTCTGACAGTGCGCCACGTGGCGCGTCAGGCGCTTTGCGCCAATTAAAGAGCGCATTGCGCTAGCGCACACGAAGGTGACACGTGTCGCGCTCGGAGCTAAGCGCCGGCTTGTTAGCACACTGTGCCTTAAATTCTTGAGCGCGTTGCGCTAGTCTGTTGGCGCACTAGCGAGTGACACGTGGCGCGCTTGGCGCTGAGCGCCAACCCAAGAGCGCAGTGCGCGGTTTTCAGGAGGGCAAAGCGCAAGCTGTGTCTGCGGTTGACGCGTGGCATGTTTTGGCGCTGAGCGCTGTTCACACCATAATATTATATTATTATATTCCCCATTCTTATTCGTTTTATAAATAAACGGGTGCTTTTGACGCATGTCTGCTACATATTACAGGTTATAGGTTCTTGGATCTAAAACAGTGAAAACGATGAAAAGACGATGCAAAAGTGGACTTTGACCAACAAACAGAAGACTCTTGATCAAGCCTACATCAAAGATAAAATTCACAAAGTACAAGGCAATGCAAGATCCAAGATTACAAAGCGAATGGTTAAAAGTCCACCGTAATTATTCACTGGAGATCTGGAAGAAACATAGAAGCTATTTTAATAAAAGAACCTAATAATAAGGAAGCCCAAAGACAGAAGAGCCCACAAAGGAAATTTCAAGGCCCAATACTTCCTTTTAATAAAAGACAGAGACATAAAATTTTACCAAAGCTTGGAGTCTACTTTGACTAGGTCTTCCTAAGGATATTTTGGTAAATGTAGACATGCGAATCAATTGTAACCTAGGGTTTCCTATCCTCTATAAATAGGAACTCTAAATCATTGTAAAGGCTATGCCTCCCTTCATTAATAAATTTTAGAATTCTTTTGGAGAGCATCGGTGCCTCTTTTCAATTCATGAATTCAGATCTGACAACCCTGTGTTGATGTTTGGAGAGAGCCATCTGTAACTAGTTTTATTTAATTGCCCTAGTTTAGATTTAATTCCTTGCCCTAGTTAGATCTTTAATTCCTTGCCCTAGTTAAATTTAATTCTTTATCCTAGATAAATGATAGATTTAGTTTTTAGATTTAATAAGAAATCCGAACACCCATCGGAATTAACTCGTTTGAGCTATTAGGAAATTCACAACATCCCTGTGGACCGACCCGTACTCACCGGCTAGCTGCAAAGCGACGCCGTTCTTGATTGCGGTTACTAGATAGTTTTTGAGATAAATCAAATGGCGCCGTTGCCGGGGATGGCGTGTTATTTCCTTTTTGCAATTTCGGGTTAATCTTAATTAAAAAAATCAAAAAAACTGAAAAATCAAAAAATATAAAAATTTATCATCTTTGTATTTTGTGAAGGGTATTTTTTGTTTGAATTTTTGCAGGATCTACAATCGAGACAGATCTGGAAAACTACATAGTTCGAAACAGAAAAAGATACATCAGAACAGAAAGTGGTTGGAAAATCAGAACAATACAATTTTTTTGGAGACCTGAAGCCTCCGTAACGCCGCCATTCCGCCGCGCAAGCGCACTCCCAGCGCTGAACCGCCGCGTCATGCTGGCGTCATCGCGCGAAAATTTCACTGTTTGTTTCCTTTTTCCCCCCTCTGCAACCTAAAATATATCTTTTGTCAAATCTCCTGCAGAATTATTTGCGCTTTAAAAAATCTTCCCTTCCAAATAACAAATCTTGTGCAGGATTCTTTGCGCCGCGCATAAAATAAAAAAAGATTTGATTGCAAGTGATTTACTGTTTTGCATATCTTTAAAACTGACTTTAAGGGGTTTTTGACCAATTCAAATTGGGTGGGGATTTCATCACCCTTCCCAGGACCCCAGAAATCACATAAGGCATATGCATTGACCATCTATTAATTAAAAAATACTAGACTCATCCCTAAGGACTTCGAGCTCAATAGGACAGAGGACTAGTTATAGGCATCGGCCGTTAATCCTAACCTGACTTTGTGGTGTCTAGGCAAGTTTGTCAAGTCAAGTGGTTACTTAATTAGGACCGCTACTTGTAGCGGGGAGCCTCCCACTTACCTGGCACTTACCTGGCCGCAATTGGCGGTGAAGAGGCGGTTTGAGGTCCTATTTCTAGCCCTTCGGAATAGTTAGGAGCTGTCTAGCTGACCTAGGTGACCCTAGATCTAGGTCTGATTGTGTATTTCTGGTTGATTGCATTTGTGTCTAAGCCCTTTATCGAATTTTTTTTTTGCAAACAGTTTCAAATAAAGAGAAAAAAAGGTGGAATTTTTTTATAAAAAAACTTGCAACTTGTCGCGTAATCCTTGCACCCCACCACCTACCTTCTTCATCCTCTCGTTCTTCTATCATGGGTACCCCACATCATAAATCTCTTGCCGAACTTTGGTATCCCGAACCTAACTTTGCGTCGTACGTCAATTGTTTCGGTCGATTTAAAGAAGACCCCTCCGTACCCAAAATTTCTTTGAAAGATCAAATAGAAGCGTCTAGGAGAAACATTTCTACTTTGCAACCCACTTTGTGTCAACCATGTCCACCTTTACCACCTTCATATGTTGATACCACTTTTTCAAGTCTTGCTGTAACTCCTAAACCGATGTCCATTGCTGAGCATATCGCTCAATCTCGTAGCCGATCTTTCACCCCTCTCCCCTCATCTAGTTCTAGGAATCAACAAGTCCATCCACCTTTTTATCCACATGTTGATCCTAATCCTGTCCAACCATCCACTTCCTACCAGTCCTACCCGACTTTCCCACCTTCACTAGACCCTGCTTCTACACAACCTTTTGGGAGTTTCACATATCCAAACAATTTAGAATCTTTTACCGAAACCCCCTCACCACCCAAGTCTAGTTTGGAAGAGTCGTTGGAGGCTTATATTTTAGCAACAAAAAAAATGGTTAAGAATGTGGATGCGTCCATTGCCGCCCTTATGCAACCTAGTGAACCGGTAGCTAGTTTCCAACTAGCTCAAAAATTTTCAATGTATGAGGAGGCGGTTGAACAGAGTGCGAATTTGAGAGGAGCGAGTGAGTTCTACACATTTCCAAATCAAACCTACCCATACCCAATTGAAGCCCACAACTCTGGTTTTCCATTGATTGTCCCAAATGATTCACAAGTTGAAAATAAAACATCGAACGAGTTGTGTGACTTTGTAGTGCTTGATTTGCCAGATTGTGACGAACCCCTTTCGAGTGAAACCACACTTAATCCTTTCGATCTTTACACCTCCAATCTATAACCTGAATTGATAAATATCCATGCTTTTGATGAGGTGTCAGAAAAAATTGATTTTCACTTGATTGAGGATATTGACGCCGGGAATATTTCGGATGATGAACATGTCGATTTGATTGAAATTTTATGTCCAATTCATCATCCCGAGTCATTAATTGTTTCTCCCGAACTTCATATGCGTCTTGATTTTGATGATAATGGCATGGATGAGTTAAATATTGAGGAGAATTATGAGGATGGTATTGAGAAGAGTATTGAGGATAATATTGAGGTTGAACCATTTTTGTTTGATGTGTCAGATTTTCCAATTCATCATCCTGAACCTTTAACTGTTATATCACCCTCCCTCCTTTCCATCGTTCCGACCACGCACAAGATCACGCTTGACGACTGTGAGCTTGAAAACTTTTCTTTTGAATCTGACACAGTTCTCACAGCCGATGACACTTACGAGTGTTTCACTTTTTCGGACGATGTTGAAGTCTCACTGCCCGTGTTTGAGTCCTTTGAATTTTCAGATGAGTTAGTTGAACCATCAGACTCGGTTGCTTACAGTCGTTTCGAACCATTGATGGAATCTTTCAAATTCGAGACAGTTTACTACGGTGAGAATGAGCCTATCCCTAATTCACTCCCTTTCGTCTGTCCTATCTTTCCGACCGTGCAAGAGACTGTTACGCTTTCATCTCCAATACCAAGTTCGGCGTACCCATGCTTTCTTGCGAATCTTGAGGGATTTGACCCCATTTCTCGACGGGTTGATAGATTAGCATAATCGTTTTTAACACATCGGTCATCACAAATTGCGCTAATTTATTCACTCGATTTACACCCTCAAGATCGTACTCCACTTCTTTCTCTTTTCCACCATTCTTCTCCCCCACCGAGACCGTATCCCGTTTTTACCTCCACACGGTCTCGTGTGCTTCTCATCTCTTTCCTTTACACCCCATTCTTTCACCAACTCGACTATTACCACGATAAGATTTTTGAATGGTTGGTGCTAACCTTTGGCTTGTGTAAGGCCAAGTTTAAGTTTGGGGGGAAACTTTTTGTATATATGTACATATATTTTTTGTTTTCTTTTTCTATAAAAAAAAATAACAAAAAAAATTTCAAAACAATAAAATAAAAAAATTATAAATAAATAAACAGGGGAGTGCCGACATTTTGACCATCTTGGTGTAGTATGACAGTGAGGACACTGTCAAGTTTAAGTTTGGGGGTATGCTCGGTAAGTCTTCTTCCTTCGCATTCATGTGTATATTTTTGCATTTGCATACTTATTTTAAAACCCATAAAAATTAAAAAATTTCAAAAATTATTGTATTCAATTTTGGCTTATTTGACTCGAGTTTGACAGATAGATTAACTAGCTAGGAACAACTAGATCTTAGACTTAGTAAATTAAAAACCCTAAAAATAACCTTCTTTAGAGTTTAACGGTAGAAAGTGTATGTCTTTGTAGTTTATTTAGAAATAGGCAAATTTTGAGTTCACTTCTTGGGCTAAGTCAAAACAAAGAAAAAGTATTGATGTTCTTATTAGAGTATAAGTTTGAAAAATAGTTCCTAGCTTAAGTCTAGATTCTGAAAATGTATACCCTACAATTTGCACAATCACGCACCTTGAAACTTGGAATAGTAGAAGAGACCTTGAAATGCTCTTGTCTAAAGTCCTTAGTATGATGGGGGAAAAAAATACAAATGTGAATAAAGAAAAAATGAACACTGGTCTTTGTGATTACTTAAGTCTGCAAAAATAGAAAAAAATATTTAGCGAGAGTGCTTCATCACCTAGTGCCTTAGACCAACTGGTTTGGGAGTCACTGCTAAAGCCTTGGGTGTTGCAAGACTAGGAATTACACTTTAATGTGCAAACACATCTTGTAATCGGTTGTTGGTACCTCAAGAAGTATTAACGGTCGCATGAAGGATGTGTAAGCAAAATTCATTTAAAAATTCACCAATTAAGAAGTGCTTTGGACAACGGACAAAAGTATAATTGCTTGATTTGAATTTCCAAGTGTAGGGGTGACTTATACACACACGTAGGGATATGTGATTGGAGTTTAGATGAGAGAGAGGAATGAAGAATAGAACTTGTATCTTTAGTAGAGTTGATAAAAATTCCTAAGTGGAGATGGAACCCTAGAAGGAAAACTTAAGAAATGTCGAAAGCTAAGTAAGACTATAGAACATATATAATCTTAAGTTAGATAATGAGGAAGTGTGAAGAATATGGGTGGATAATTTGCAAGTCGACGATAATAGAATTCCTTGTTAGAAAACCTAATTGGAAAACAATAGTCGAAAAATCCAAATTGATAGGATTTTGTGGGTAGTATCCGCTGAAAACCCTCAGGAGACAACACTCCTCCTACTATGAACACCTAGAGGTTTAACGGCTTGTTGCACGAGCTCAGTGCAATCGCGTTTCCCTGTGAAAGTGCGGTTAGTTTTTTTGTAGAAAATAAAAATAAGTTTGCTCGAGGACGAGCAAAAGATAAGTTTGGGGGTATTTGTTCACACCATAATATTGTATTATTATATTCCCCATTCTTATTCCTTTTATAAATAAACAGGTGCTTTTGACGCATGTCTGCTACATATTACAGGTTACAGGTTCTTGGATCTAAAACAGTGAAAACGATGAAAAGACGATGCAAAAGTGGACTTTGACCAACAAACAGAAGACTCTTGATCAAGCCTACATCAAAGATAAAATTCACAAAGTACAAGACAATGCATGGTCCAAGATTACAAAGCGAACGGTTAAAAGTCCACCGTAATTATTCACTGGAGATCTGGAAGAAACATAGAAGCTATTTTAATAAAAGAACCAAATAATAAGGAAGCCCAAAGACAGAAGAGCCCACAAAGGAAATTTCAAGGCCCAATACTTCCTTTTAATAAAAGACAGAGACATAAAATTTTACCAAAGCTTGGAGTCTACTTTGACTAGGTCTTCCTAAGGATATTTTGGTAAATGTAGACATGCGAATCAATTGTAATCTAGGGTTTCCTATCCTCTATAAATAGGAACTCTAAATCATTGTAAAGGCTATGCCTCCCTTCATTAATAAATTTTAGAATTCTTTTGGAGAGCATCGGTGCCTCTTTTCAATTCATGAATTCAGATCTGACAACCCTGTGTTGATGTTTGGAGAGAGCCATCTGTAAGTAGTTTTATTTAATTGCCCTAGTTTAGATTTAATTCCTTGCCCTAGTTAGATCTTTAATTCCTTGCCCTAGTTAAATTTAATTCTTTGCCCTAGATAAATGATAGATTTAGTTTTTAGATTTAATAAGAAATCCGAACACCCGTCGGAATTAACTCGTTCGAGCGATTAGGAAATTCACAACATCCCTGTGGACCGACCCGTACTCACCGGCTAGCTGCAAAGCGACGCCGTTCTTGATTGCTGTTACTGGATAGTTTTTGAGATAAATCAAGCGCCGGCCCAAGGAGCGCAAAGGCGCAGTTCAAGAGTGCAAAGCATTGCCCAATAGCGCAAAGCGCATCTGATCAATTTTAAGATCAAAGAACAAATTTTATGTTCTTCTAAGGAGGCCTTGCCTCAAGATCCAAGAACAAAAGTTCTTGTTTTGATAAAAGGCTCTGTCTTTATAGATCAAAGATCTATGGACGAAGTAAAATACTTCTTATATATATATATATATATATATATATATATATATATATATATATATATATATATATATATTATTATAATTAGATCTTTTGATCTTATTATCAAAGACCTTGGTCCTTTTTTTTCAGATCTGTGATCTTTTTAGAAGAGGGTTCCTCTTTTATGAGATGTTTTCATCTCTGTTTTTCAAGAATATAGTTCTTTTTTAGCTTGAGTATGAAGAAAACTCTTCTTTTTTCCTAAGAGCTCGCTCTTTTTTGGCAGAGGGTTTTTCTCTTGCTGTTATCTCTCTTTAGACTTGAAGTCTAGGGTCCTTTATATATGGCCAAATGATTTGTTAAATCAGTTGAAGAGATCTTTCTCTGATTGATTTGGGAATATTTCCCACCATTGGATCTTTGATCATAAGGCTTCTGTTCGACAGAAGATAATCTTCTTATTTTAATAAGATTAGAAAATCTTTCCATGCAGAATTTGTTCTGTTTTTTGGTAATTTACCTTTGGATCTTTGATCCAGCGATGCTTATAGCACAATCTTGTTGTTTGGAAAGATTTTGAGAAATCTTTCCTTAACAGAATTTAATTCTGGTTAATAAATGATTTATTATTATTAGATCCTTTGATCTAACGGTGGGAATTTTAATTCCAGCGCTGGCGCACCTACGTTGGACACGTGGCGCGCAGCGCAGAGCGCAGCGCAACTGCGCTAGCGCACTCGTGCTTGCCACGTGGCGCGCAGAGCGCTGGATTTGAAGCGTTGCTTCAGCAGAGCGCTGGATCTGAAGCGTTGCTTCAAAAGAGGTGTCTTTTCACCTTCCTTTTTAAGTCAAACTTATATTCTCGAGAATCTTTCATATCCCAATCTTGGGAATAGTTCCATTGTGCACAAAATCTTCTGTGCTTCGTCTTTATAACTCGAAGCAAAGCTTCTTCTTTTTGTCATCTCCAAAGAACTTTTCTCAACTATGGCTTGTAACCGCCCCCATGCTCGTAGACAGCCGTGGGAAGTGACCATTCAGGACCTCGTTCCTCGCTTTGCTGAGCTCTTGGTAGATCCTTCTTTTACGGATGAGCAATGCGACGCTGCGCTGCACGATCTTTTGACTCGTGTGGGGTCCCCTCTTCCCCCACACTCTATCTGGCTTCGGATGATCCTTGCGTCTGTGCTCGCCGATCTTCCCCCTCCTCCAGCAGAGATGTCCTCGGCCATGCTGGATACCGCCGAAGACAAGATCGAGTGCTTCTTGGAGGCGCACTTAATCACTCAAGCCCTGAGGGATTGCTCCATCCACTTGCTGAAATAGATACGGGCTCGTCGGGTTGTCATCACCACTTTCTCTGAAGAGTGCGGCGTCGACCGTTGGATGGCTACCCCTCGGGAGGATCGCCGTTTCGACATGGTGGAGGGGACGGAGAGGGAACTGGATAATCTTCTCTTTAGCTTTGTGAACCCCTTTCCTTCTGATCCCATATTTGGTGATCTTTTTAAAATGTAATAACAATAATAATAATAAGATGCTTTAATTTAGTGTTTTATTATCTGTTGAGTGTTCTCTTGTTTTTTTTAATTCTTTGTTATTCCTTCGTGAGATGTTTATGCGCTGCATAATCATGAAGCGTCGCTTCGCTTTTCAATCTTGGAAACAGAGCTTTGCTCTAACTTGGGGTGCGCAGCGCAATTGCGCTAGCGCATTCGTGTTTTGACACGTGGCACGTGGCACACGGCGCGCCTTGCGCTAGCGCACTCGCGCTCGACACGTGGTGAGCAGCGCAACTGCGCCAGCGCGCCTGTGTTAGACACGTGGTGCGCAGCGCAGGGTGCAGGATCTGAAGCGTTGCTTCAATTTTGACTCTTAAATTTCCAATCAGAGCTTTACTCTGATTGTGGGAAGTAGAAGCGTCACTTCATTTCCAGTCTTGGAATTTGAACAGAGCTTTGCTCTGATTTGGGGACGCAGAAGCGTCGCTTCATTTCCAGTCTTGGAATTTGAACAGAGCTTTGCTCTGATTGGGGGAAACAATGAGTTAGTTTGGGACAGTCGTATTATCATTTGGCCAACGTCAGGGGTATGTACGAATGGGTTCAAATTAACAAGATAATGATGGGTATAACTTGACATGTGACTTATGACATTTTGACCAACGCTGAGGTCATAAGAGCATGGGGCAGAAATCCATATCGGGAATTTATAAAGAAACTGAAATTTGCAAAGAGATGCATACCATTTGGAGTGTGATAATTTTGGTAGGATTCCTTCAACTTTATCACATGATGATATTTGGATCCCGATCCTACTGTGAGTATCCACTACTCATCAGGAGATTCGTCACTTAACGATCAATGCTATAAACCAAGTAGGTGTCGAGAAAGGTGTCAGCGGGGCTACGCCCCCAGAGAAAAGAGGTTATTTAATTAAGAAACTTCTCGAAAGCGTCGTAAAACCTCCCTCGAAGTACCGACACCGGCCTGGCTGAACGGTTAAGCAAGAATTGTACGGTAAGAATAGTCCTGACTAGTTCTTCCTTTTTGGTTTGAGGAGGAATTCGTGAAACAGTGGGAGCCATCCTGTTTAGATAAACTAAAAACCAATCTAAACTTGCAAGAGCATCATGCTAAAGTGTTCCCTCTCTCTCTCATAGCAGCGACCCAAAACATGACAGGCCTTAAGTTACTATTAGAAAAAAATATTTTGACAGGGCCAAACTATAAGATTGGTTCCGGAATGTTAAGATGGCTTTGACTTATGACAAATTGGGGTATATCCTTACTGCTAAGGCACCTGCTGGTCCAGAATCCAGTATTGCAGATAAGGAAATCCACAAGACCTGGGAGTTAGATTGCGCGAAGGCCAAATGCATCGTGCTTGCCTCTATGAATAATGAACATCAGAGGAGGCACGACGATATGGATCTTGAATCCATATTTCTCCACACAAAGGATCTGTATGGAGAGCAATCTCGTATAACAAGATACGAGACCTCGAAGAACTTGTTTCAGTCGAGGTTGGCCGTCGGATCATCTGTAGGAGAACATGTCCTAAAGATGATTGGCTATATAGAAGAGCTCGCGGACCTCGGGACGACTTTAGAGAACGAGCTCTATACAGACTTGGTTCTTCAGTCCCTTCCTTCCACCTACGCCCAATTTATTCTGAATTTCAACATTCAAGGAAAAGAAGTTGAACTTCCAGAACTCCTTAGCATGTTGAGGAGTGCAGAGGGCACCTTGCAGAAAGCAAGGGAAACACCCACTATGTTTGTTGCTTCCTCTTCCAGGTCCAAGGCAAGGGCCAAAGGAAGGAAAATCAAGGCCGCTACCAAACCTAGAGGTGGTGTTGGTAAGGTGGGAACTAAGGGAAAAGCAAAGGTTGTGGTGCCAGTAGTGGCAAAGGACGAGTGCTTCCACTGTCGTAGGAAAGGCCATTGGAAGAAAGATTGCAAAGCTTGGATTGCCAAGAACCAGGAACCGAAGCAAGCTGTGGCTTCGACTTCAGGTGTGTTTGTAATTGAAAATTGTCTGTCAATCAACTCTGCTTCCTGGGTATTGGATACCGGATCAGGATCTCATATATGCAATTCATTGCAGGCACTGAGAGACCGTAGAGTGCTGAAGGTTGGTGATATGACCCTCTAAGTTGCTAACGGAGCTAGCGTGGGTGCTGTGTCCATAGGGGATTATCACCTAGGATTGATGAGTGGACATATTTTGGTTTTACGCAACTGTTTTTGTGTACCTAGTTTAACGTGTAATATTATACCAGTATCGTTGTTATCAAAAGAAGGTTATGATTTCACGTTTGTAAGCGATGTTGTTAACATCCACCTTAATCATGGTTTGATTGGGTCCGGTACACTAGATAACGGTATATACGTATTAAACCAATTACAGATTTTCAATGTCCAGAACACACTAAAAAGAAAGTCTCGAGATATAAATCAGGCTTTCTTATGGCATTGTAGACTGGGTCACATCAATGAGACAAGGTTAACTAAGTTACATAGAGAAGGATATTTGGATCCGTTCAAATATCAATCTTATGCAACTTGTCAATTATGTCTCAAAGGAAAGATGACAGACTCCATTCACTAGACATGGAGTAAGAGCGAGCGAGCTCTTAGGACTCATACACAGCGATGTATGTGGTCCAATATCTACACATGCAAAAGGTGGTTTTTCATATTTCGTTACTTTTACGGACGATTACTCTAGGTACGGATTCATTTTCTTAAAGAAACATAAATCCGAGGCCTTTGAGAAATTCTAAGAATATAAGAATGAAGTAGAAAACCAAACCAGCAAAAGTATCAAGACACTGAGATCTGATCAAGGTGGTGAATACTTAAGTGCCGAGTTCCTAGGTTACCTAAAAGAGAAAGGAATTCTCTCTCAGCTTACTCCTCCATACACTCCACAGCATAATGGTGTATCGGAGAGACGAAACCGGACCCTATTAGATATGGTACGTTCCATGATGAGTAATGCTGAGTTACCGCGATCTTTCTGGGGTTATGCGCTAGAATCAGCAGCATATCTTTTGAACAAGGCTCCTACCAAGACTGTGCCTACCGCGCCATATCAGATGTGGAGTGGGAAGAAACCCTATCTTCAGTATCTAAAGATATGGGGATGTCTAGCTTTTGTTAAAAAGCAGCATGCGGACAAACTCGAGGCATGATCAGTACAGTGTAAGTTTGTGGGATATCCAAAGAACTCCAGGGGGTATTTCTTATATTACGCAGAGGAACAAAAGGTTTTTGTTTCTCGTAATGCCCATTTTCTAGAACAACAGTTTTTAGAAAAGGAAATAAGTGGGAGTGCAATAGAACTGGAAGAAATTCCAGAACCACAAACTACTACTGAAAGTTTGGTAGAACCAGTAGTTCAAGAAGAACAGGACATTCCTGCACCCCTCCGCAGGAGTAGTAGGCCGTCTCATCCGCCTGAGAGATACTACGGTTTTCTCATAGATGGTGATAGAGAGGATTGCGTCATTGATAATGATGAACCTACTAGCTTCCAGCAGGCCATCCAGAGCGGTGACTCGGTAAGATGGCTGGATGCAATGCAGACCGAGATGGATTCCATGTACACCAACAAAGTATGGACTTTGGACTTTGCTCCAGATGGGGTAAAACCCATAGGATGCAAATGGATCTTCAAGAAAAAGATTGGTGTAGATGGACAGGTGGAAACCTATAAGGCTAGACTTGTTGCAAAGGGTTTTCGTCAAAGACCTGGTTTAGACTATGACGAAACTTTTTCTCCAGTGGCTATGCTCAAATCCATTCGGATCCTTCTTGCCATTTCCGCCTTCCATGATTATAAGATCTGGCAGATGGACGTAAAGACGGCTTTTCTAAATGGTAGTTTAGAAGAGTGCGTCTATATGGATCAGCCAGAAGGTTTCAATCAGAGTGGGAGCAACGGGAAAGTGTGCAAGTTGCTTAAGTCCATTTATGGACTAAAGCAGGCATCGCGGAGTTGGAACATCTGTTTTGATGAAACGGTCAAAGAATCTGACTTTATCAAAAGTCCTGATGAACCATGTATATATAGTAAAATTGTAGCACGAACTGTCATATTCCTCGTCTTTTTCGTGGATGACATTCTCTTGATAGGAAATGACATTCCTATGCTACAATCTGTCAAAGGATTCTTGTCACACATATTCTCCATGAAAGACCTGGGTGATGCCTCTTACATTCTGGGGATCCGGATCTATCGTGATAGATCCAAGAGGATGTTGGGACTTTCACAGTCCAGGTATATCAACATTATTCTGAAAAGATTCAGTATGGAAGATTCTAAGCGTGGTAGTTTACACCCTCTCCAAAGAGATGTCTCCCAAGACTGATTTGGAAGGGGATCGCATGTCTATTATACCCTACGCTTCTGCGGTAGGCTCTATAATGTATGCGATGTTGTGCACCAGACCAGATGTAGCTTACGTACTGAGCATGGTAAGCAGGTATCATTCAGACCCAGGGGAGAAGCACTGTATAGCAGTAAAGAACATTCTCAAGTACCTGAGAAAGACTAAGGAGATGTTCTTGGTTTACAGCGGAAAAGACCTCAAGATCGAGGCATTTGCTGATTCCATCTTCCAGAGTGACAAGGATGACTCCAAGTCCATGTCAGGTTATGTCTTTACCCTCAATGGAGGGGCGGTGTGCTGGAAGAGTTCCAAGCAGGACACCGTTGCTGACTCGACGATGGAAGCGGAGTATATCACTGCTTCCGATGCCGCAAAAGAAGCGGTCTGGATGAAGAAGTTCCTAACATAACTTCAGGTGGTTCCTACCATTGTTGATCCAATACCGCTATATTGTGACAACAACGGAGCTATAGCTTTAGCGAAGGAACCCAGGTCCCATCAGAAGTCCAGACACATCTTGAGGCGGTATCACCTGATCAGGGAGATCATAGATCGACAGGAGATCGAGGTCCGGAGAGTTCCTACAAAGGAGAACACTGCAGATCCATTCACTAAGGCCTTACCTCAGATTAAGTTCGAGAGGCTACTCGAGATGATAGGTCTTCGATACGCCAGTACATGGCCCTAGCGCAAGTGGGAGATTGTTAGTGTATATGCCCTAGGGGCCATTATTGTATCATACTAGCTTGTATATTACTTAATGGAAGCTTGGGATATTCACAGTTATGTTAACAGTCTTGCTAAACATGGTAGTATGCTACTTGGTTTATGTCTATCTTAATATGTGTATATGTTAGCATATCGAGAATATATATTGATAGAGCCCTTAGGATCTTGCTTGACTACCAACGTTGTGATGGCAGTCACACTAGTGGGGGCTGGGTAGTCTACAAGAATATCCTTTTTCAGGTCCCTAGTCGTAGGATTATCGAGACAGGGCATCGATACCCCGGAGTAGACTAGTGTGTACGCTTCTCATCCCGGCAGGGGAAATGGTCTGTCCCACAGCCATTAGTACGTCGTACTGGAGATAGTATACAGGTGCTCGTTGGGTTACGGTACACCAGACAGGACTCGCAGGGAACTGTTGGTTGGTATTATACCCGTCGTCAGTTAACAGTTCCCAGGTGACATGAGTACAGCATAGTCCGCAGACTTGACACTGCTGCTTCGCCTCGAGTGTGTTCCCACTGTTCTTAGATTGCTAACCTACCACGGCTCAAAGGAGTCGTGCAAACAGGTAGCAGTTGGGTGCAGTCCCGAAGCACTTGGAGGCAGTGGCGGTTAGATAGGATTCGTCTCTCCCGGTATTGGGAGTTAATATCGCGTTGTGTTTGGAGAGCCATTACGCAAAGTCCCTGGCCAGGGCGAACGAGATTTACTGGTAGGTTTTCCAGTAGCTTCTCAAGGTGTAATGGGCTTCACTCCGACACGACTTATACCGCTTTTAGGGGACTGACGCTTGCCGCCCCTAGGCCCGATATGCGATAGTCTTAGACGAACAGACCGGACTGTACGGAGATTGTCACATTAGGCTCAGTAGGAGTTCGGATGGGTTTCCTCATCGACCTTCTTATCGACATCTACCTGGGGACTGTTACGTACAGCTAGTACCGCTTGCGGCCTGTGGTTAAACCCACTGCCAGCGTAGTAGTCGAGTCTTTAGAATCCCACACAAAGAGTTTCTCTGCTTCAGGCGAAACAATATAGAGGTCGTATGGTTTTACGACAGGGTTCGGACACATACGTGTTTTTACGCACGTACGATGTTCGGACAATTTTTACTAGCGGGTTTTGGTTTAAGCCAGATTCTAGTAATGGATTATTGGATTTATACAGTCTCAGTATTTCCGTATTTTCACGGATGGGAGGGGCATTCTCGTAATTTTTCGAGAAGCTTCTAGAAGATTGATGAGTTGGAGGCTTAGGTGGAATTTGCATTAATTGGATCAATGACTCATGGTGTGATTCATCCAAAGGAGTTAATGATGCATTTATTGATTAATGACTTATGGGATGAATCACACAAGGTGAGTTAATGAAGCATGATGATATTATTATTTGTTATTCATTTAATAAATATCTTATGCTTCATATATTCACAATGATATATTTTTCCAAGATCATTCTCACTCTCACCTTCTCTCTCCTTAAGCTCTCTCTCTTCAAGAACTAACCCTAACCTCTCATGTGTTGAGATCCAAGGGTTAGCAAGACTAATAGATCCCTAATCCCCTTCTATATCCTCTAGGTTACTTTGATTAGCACTCATAGCAACCTAGTTACCTCAAGTGCGAGGTTAAAGCTTGGAGAAGTAGCTCTCGGGTGGATCTTCTATCACAACAAGGAGGCCGACGAGGAGGTGGTCTACGAGAACAAGAAGGACTTGATTCATTAGGTATAATCATCTTTCATAGTAGCTAAACACTTCTATGTTGTTGTTAGTTAGGGTTTGGCAAAGATCCGTAAAGTTAGTCGATGTCAGTTTAAACAAAATGATTGTTTTACCTATCCCGCCTCCCCGCAACTTGTGGGGTGTCTAACGTCGACTTACACTAACAATATAAATTCCAAATATTGTATCATATTCCACAAATATCTAGACGATGTTAAATATTCCGATCGAATCAACAAACACCCAAAATTTCCCAAAAAAGCTCAACACTTGAGCGCAGTTTAAAAATACTCAGAACATGCCACATTACCAATGGACCAACCGTAGAAGGGTTAACCCTTACCTCACCTATGGCGCCGCGGAACTACCGCAAACCCTAGGGTTTGGCGGTGGTTCTTACGGTTATATAATCGAGTTAGGGTTTCGTTCTTATAGAGGGTCTATCGCATTACTTGCATGATTTTTGAATATTTCAAACTTGGAAAAAATCCAACTCTTGAAAATCTTCCATCAAGGGAAAAATTGGGTATTTGACATTCGCTCGAATTTTTAACGTCATCTAAATATCCCGAAATAAAGTTAGAATTACGACTACGAAACACTCCGAATTGCCTTTATAGAAAATTAACATCTTATGCAATATTAGAAAAAACAAGCAATACCTGAAACACCAAAACCCAGAGACCAGAACACCAGACGAATACGAACCAGAACAGAGCAGAGGGGGCAGCCAGGCCGGATTTTATGGCCATGTCACCGGGTCAAAACTGGTGGATTGGGTTCGTATTTGTTCAGTATTCATATTATATCTCATATAACATTCTGCAGTTGCTTAAAAAAAATTTCGACGACTTAAAAAATTTGACAGAATCTAGGTTTTCGTTTCGAGTGTCTCGTAGTTGTTTCGGTTTCGTAATTCTACAAATATCGTCTAATTCTCTAGCTTGGCTCTGATACCACTGTAGTATTACCTAACACGACAACAAGGTTTCGGGAGGCCTCGTCCATGCCATTTTCAAAATTTTGCCATGCTAAAAATCCTAACCCTAGAATCTTAACTAAAGATTTAGACAATACAACATGTAAACTACTTTACATCTAAGTGAATATGGAATATAACCTTTGTAGACCGGTCCTTCACTTCAATAGCTCCGAATGGTAGTCCCTTCGCTCCAAGTAGTGATCTTGCGTACTCTAGAACGGCTCCACAAGATGAAAGGAACAATCTTGCACGAAGTCTTCGAGGCCGAAGATGATCTACGTCGAGGAGACACTAACTCAAGCTACCTCTTCACTAATTAGGGATTAGTGAAGCTAACACCCTAAACTAAATGGCTAATCTAGTAGAGGATGTTGAAGTAGAATTTTTGCTCACTTTAGAAATCTTTTTCTCACTATTTTTCTTTACCTCTCAAAAATCTAGAGAGCTCTCTCATGAGCAATAAGAAGATGAAGCAAATAATGGATGAGAGAGTGAATGGCAACCATGGGTGAGAAATATCTCATATAACTCATGTAGAGACTTAACCATGGGTTTAGATAATAGTTGGGTTAATAAATATCTAGTGTAAGACAAAACTAGTGGACTAAGTCAATGGTTCTACAAGCTTCCACTAAGCTAACCCATGTGACTAATTTCCAACTAATATTTGATTTAATCTAAATAAATGTCACGACCTAAAGTTTGGATGTGACCGGCACTTAGATTGTATAATATCTAAAGATATGCACAGAGTCCAAGTAAGCCGAAAACCAAGATCAAAATCCTTTTTTTGCGGAATTCTATATATAAAAATTTAATTTTTTAAGTAAAAATCACAGCTTTTTTGTAATTAAATTATTAAACAAGTATAAAGTGTTAAGTTTGGTTGCATCCCTAGTTGGGATCAACAATATCAATAGTGGAGACAAGTATCCAAGAGTATACGACATCAATAAAAATTTTCAAATAAGTAGAAGAAATAACAATTTAAAGAACTAAACCATCTCCCCTGTCAAATAATATACATATAACCATCTCTCACTCTAAGTCATATACAGGTCTGATGGAGATTTTCTAGATACAAAATACAATACCAAAAGAGAAGGTTACTACATATGTAACCCACCTATTAAAAGATGTGAAAAAGCTGCAAAAAGTGGGGCTGCACTGCTACTGACCGTCCACTCTACCCCTGCAAGGAACTGCGGCACAACGGGGGTGAGTTGCCAACTCAGTGAATATAACTAACATATAACGGTAAATAATGTAAATATGACGATCACAACTAACTGAGATGAGAGAAAGTAGGATGTACAATAATATATGAAAAATATGAATCTGTACTACAATTCAAATAACCAAAACTGAAATCTCATCATTTATTATCAACAATTTCATATTTCCGTGTCCATCATCGACACAAAACTTCCATTTCTCCCAGGCATCATTTCTCGAACGATCCTGTAATCAACAAAGTCCACCATGTATCCAACCGTATCCCCACCGACTCAGTCTGGATAAAACTGTAAATCCGTAACCGTATACCTACCGACTCGGTTCGAAATAAAACTATAAATCCATAACCGTATACCCACCGACTCGGTTCGGAATAAGACCAAATCATAAAACATCTCAGGTGGACATGTCACATCAATCATGAAAATCACTGATTTATGTAATAATATTCAAAAACTCAAAACTACAAATCCTCAATAATACAATTACCTCTTATATCAACCTAGAATACTCCAATAATGAATCATGATGTAAATGATGCAATTTACTACTGTTATTTGTGTTCAAGATATGATATGAATCGTTTTTAAAAAGAATTTTACTAAGTGTATAAGTGACATGGTAATATCGACGAGGTGTGTGTAACATGTAAGATGTGCACGTGGCATAACTCGTCGATACTTATGCAGTGTTCTAGCAACTAAGCAAGTATATTTGAATTATGAGTGCATATTATCAATTTAGAATACCAAGTAAAGCATTTATTTAAATAAAACTACGGGCGTAACACGCCATCTTTACAAAATTCTCCGGTAGATGTTTAGTCTACTCACCGGAAAACGTCATATCTACCCAGAAATTGCCAATCCTTTTCTTTTCCTCGCTGCCTCCGAAAATCTCGTATTTGAATCTATCATCACAATTTAACTTATATAAGGAAACGGCTACTCCGACATGACAGAAATGAAAAACACCCGTTCCCACGTACTAGTTATATTGCAAACGACTATATCGAGCTATTTAATACTTAACCTTACTGGATTTTAACCCAATTCTTCATCGCGACAGAAAACAGATTGCGATACGCCTAACCATGTCGTGTTTTGGTTTCTTAGATATCTTTTCCGACATAAGCTTCCAGATTTGATATACAGTTAAAATAACTTATTTAAATAACACCAAAATGATCACAATTATACACAGAAACCTACCCAACAAGCCAAAACCACCTAGCCTCCTACAAATCCAGCGACGCCGGAATTTCACTATAAGTCGTCGGCCCAATTCCGATACCCTGGTTTCGTGTTCCTATGGTTAGATCTAGGTTCAACATACATCATTTTAGCACTTTTTTGTTAAGTTTATTTTTATCTAAACTAAAGCAGATTCAAACAGAGCCTAGTTGTATCTAAAATACGATATTTGAGATAACTTTTGATTTCAAAGTTCCACTACTAACAGAATTAATTCCTACTGTGATTAAGGATTTACCTACAATAATTTGTTAGAATAACACCCACCAAGATGCTAAGCCCTTTGTCCTTGCTTGATGATGATGAAGTCTTTGCCTAGTTCTTCTTCTTTCCTTTGTTCTTCTATGTTTGTTTTTGTTTTTGTTTTTCTTTCTTTAAATTTTTCAGAATTTTATTTACTATCTGATCTGAACAAGGTTTATATATGGTGAAGGGAAGAAAGAGGCGGTAGTAGGAGGTGTCAATGAATTAGATGTGCCCTCTTCATGCAAGGAGGATGTGTTGGTGTGTGCATGCATGCAAGGAAGAGGTGTCATACATTATCTCTTAAATTTTTATTTTAATTAGCAATAAAATTCTGAACTAATTGGTTTTCTACCCCTTTTTCATTTATACCCATAACAAATTTCCATTTTCACAAGAAACTTAAACTTTACCTAGAAACCCTTCACAACTTATGTTATTATAAAACACTCATTTTATTAAAATGAAGCTAAAATTCTCACTAAAACCCTTATAATTTATTTATGTTGCATACTAAAATTTTAATTTAATTTGTTTTACAAACATCTTATGAAATTATCTAATTTGTTTTTAATAACTTTTTAATTTAACACTTTATTATTTATTTAATTTTATTTATTTCTAAAATTTCAGAACGCTACAATAAATAAACCCTACATTATCATGAGCATAGTGTAAGTCTCAGACATCCATGTAGGATGTATCATCAAGCATGCCACAAAAAGAAATACAATTAATATATATCACATATATATTAAATGCATAAGTGAGAAAAGAAATGCTTAAGTGGGCTAATATTAGTTAAATGTAAATCAATATATCAAATATATAATTATACATTAAATCATTAAATCAACACTTAATTTAATAATACGGCTATATCTCATATGACCGACTAATATTATTTGTATCAACTTATCGAATCAACACTTGATTCGATAACCCGGCTAAATCATATATAACCGACCGATACGAATAAATCGCGAGAATAGAATACGGCATCAAATATTCGTATTAATCTCGGTTCCGCACATATCACATATGTGCTCCTACTTCGTTTTTCCTGAGCCAGTAAACCTCTGTGTAGGACTCTAAAGACTCGTCAATACGCCAGCAGTAGGTGATAATCATATCAGGCACCCACAAGCCGTCAAAGGTACTAACTGGACGTATTGGCTACCCGGGTATTGAGCGATCAGAAGAACAACAAGCAAACCCGCTCTAACTCCTGTAAAGCCTGTAAGTAACACTACCGTACAGTCCGGTCTTTTTGTCTGATATGTCGCATATCTAGTCTAGGGGTGGTAAATGTCAGACCCTAGTAACCGATAAGTCATGCCGATGTGAGGCTCATAACGGGTCGAGAAACTACTGATAACACTTACCAGTAGATCTTCGAATCAGCCCTGGCCAGGGACTTCCTGTTATAACCAATCGAGCACAGCGCAACATCAACCTCCAATACCGGGAGAGATGAATCCGCTCCTATCTCTCATTGCCTCCATGTGATTCGGGAATGTACCAAAAAGCCATCGTTTTGCATGTTCTCTTGAACGTGGTAAGGTGAAAATTAAAGCACGGTGGGAATCACACAAGACTCTATGACGATCTCGGGTTTATTGACTAACTTGTACCGGTGTCACCAGAGAACTGCTATCTGACGATAGGTATAATACCAACTAGGAGTTCTCGGTGAGTCTGTTCAGTGTACCCAGTCTCCACTGAGCACCCGTATACCATCTTTGATGTCAAACACCAATGGATATGGGATCATCCATCGCCCATCATATGGGTCAAGAAGCGTATATGCTAGTCTACTCTGGAATATCGATGCCCTGTCTCGATACACCCTCGACTAGGAACAATTATAGGATGTACTTGTGGACTACCCTTGGCCCCACTAGTATGATCTCCATCATAGTCCTGATAGTCAAGTACACATCTTAAGGGCTTTATCAACATGTGAGAGCAAGACAGTATCATAATACCAACATGTTAAGACAAAGAGCAACCAGATAGCATACTATCATGCCGAGCAAGAAAGTCCTCTCTATATATATCCAAGAATCCACTATAATATACATCACATGTACAATAATGGCCTCTAGGGCATACATATAACTAACAAAATTACACGACTCCGGTCGGTATCCTCTAGATCTCCGCCGGGCCAATAATCACCCGTAGGTAGTGCTCCCCTTCCAGGCTCAACGTCTCTCTATACGATCTTCTTGTCCCGGGATACCTCACCGGGTCGACCATGTACCCGCAGACGGTGCCTCCTCTCTCCTCGAATCGGGTATATGTACATACGTAGCTCAAGAACCGAGAAAACTCATGGTGGACACCACACATCATATCACGAGAAAACCGCAAATTTCCATTTTAAGTGGTCATAAGTTTATAAAAGTCTCTTTTGCGGTTTTCCCCAAATCCAGAAATCTCATGAATACGGAAATCTCCAAAAAAACGAATCACAATATATGCATATGTCGATGACGGTGAATGTCCGTGATATCAATATGATGCAATGAAATGCATGACTTGAAGACTACATATCAATAATGATACAATGCTCGAATACCGATTATTAATCAAGTTCTATAGTGTTCGTGGCATAGCAATTACCAATGGCGTGTGTGTTCGCATTACATAGTGCACGTGCGGCATGAACCATTGATAAGGTGCAAGTGTCCTAGGTGATGATATCAATGTGCATGAGGATGCATATGAGATATGAATATGATATACGCATATGAAAACACGACTTATACATAAATCCTAGCTATCGGACGCTTTACGCCATCCAAGCGATTTCCCCCATAAATGTAACATCTACTCACCGAGCGTCTAGGCTAATCGAATCCGACCACCGCCTTTCCTTTCCTTGCCGCGTCCCACGTCTCCACAACCGATCTTAGAACCATATAAATAATACATATAAGACTAAACATCCGATATATCGCGAAGACAGAATGGTACGAAAGAACTAACGCCACAAGATAAACACTTGTGTACTTGGTGCACAAAACGTGTGCGACAACGTCTAAAACCACCCCGATTGGTTGCTTTCCTCAGAAACGCCAAGCCTAGAATCGAATCGTGCGTATCGTACATTAACAAAACACTTAAAATAGGCAAAATGGTCCCAGATTTTATCTGCAGATGAACTAGGAAAAACAAAGTGTACCAAATACCCTACAAGACTCTTAGAGAACTGTCTTCAAAACCCCAACACCCAATTCTACACGAAGGCCGGCGGCGCCGGGAAAATCACCAATCTCGCCAGTCGAACAGAGTGGGTTTGGGTCCGGGTTTCTAGGGTAAGCTCAGGGCTCTAATATCATGCTACTGTATTCTTAGATTAAATTGTAGAACAATGAAACGATAGCAGATCACTGAGAACATAAAACTTAACTAAAAACCGTTTTTTAAACACTAATTTGAAACAATATGGTATTTTAGTGCAAGTAGTTAGATTAATAAGACTATTAGGTGCCGATCTACTTTTAACTACTCTAATAAGCCATAAAAACCTTAAACATATCCTAACCCTCTCTTAAAAATCTAAACTTGAATTAAAAACTACTTAAACACCTAATTAAGACTAATTAAAGCAAGGATTAGTGAAACATATAAAAACTTGGTTTCATACCTCAAGGATTAGTAGAAAGAGACCCTACTAAATATGATTGCCTCACAAGATGAAGACTTGCTTCAAGGGAACCCTTGAAGTGGTTCTAAAATAGGATTTGTGTTGATTTTTGTGTAGGGTTTTGAGATGAGATAGAGAGAGTTTAGCAAGAGAGAAAGAAGAAAAGAGGAGGCTGCCAAGTGAGGGAGAAGAGAGAGAGTGATCCAAGTCTTGGCACACCTTGCCTCTTTAAAGCACTATACCTCAATTTCTTTTCATTAGAGAATTCTAGAACCATGCAATATTTGAAAGAAAAACAAGTTACAAATTAGGTTTAAGTTTGCCGTGGTTGCAAAAACATTTATTAACCTATATTAACTTATGATTAACACTAGATTAGTGTGTAAGTGCAAGTTAAAATAATTTTAAATAATTAATAAATAAGGAAATAATTAAGTAAACAAGTAATTAAATAAATAACTAGTAAAACACAAATAATTAAGTAATTACATAAGTGAACTAGTAAAATTATGTCGATGTGGGAAAAATAATTATAACTAGGTTTTACGGAAAACACGTGTTATCACTAATTAACACATAATTATCCTAAACGATTTCTAAAGCATTACAAAGAGAGGGGCGAAGGGAAGGGAGAAGAGAGAGAGAGTGTGTGTGTGTGATAGAGGCCTGAATCTTTCTCAGATGTTGTCCTCCGTCGATCTTGCTACCAGCGGCGCTGAACAGTTGAGATTCGAGATGAGATTTGAACGTGTGGATCTCAATGGGTTATTGATTGTTGTTGACGCCGAGCAACCTATAAGGGAAGTCCCGGTGTAGGAAATCACTGTAGGACCCTCCGAAAATCAAGTAAGTACCGAGGAATGTTAAGGCAGGGTAACGGCGTATGAGAATGAGTTCGAGTTACCTGAGTCGTCTAGGAGAGGGGTTTATATAGCGGTCGCATAGAGCGAGCCGATGCGAGATTCTCGCTGTCCATTACGCCCCTATGCCACGTTCGTGTTGATGGCAGAATACGCCCATTAATGGCGAGATACGCTAGCGAAAGATGCGGGGCGTGGAGCGGCGAAGATATCGTCGTGATGAGATACACGGAGCCATTAAGGGGGCGCTCAGGCTCCGTGCTCCCGACCAAGTAGGGATGCTGAGGAATATCAAATATAAGATAGTTTAGAGACGAGAAAGTGAGCCGAGGAGTCTCAGTCATAGGATAGTTCAGAGACGAGCTATTGTCTGGCGGTCAGCCGAAGGAGGAACGTACTCCTGGGAGGTTTTTTAAAAGGCCGGGTGCGACCTTGGAGGCGAGGCGCTGAGGTATGTGTCATGATCCAGAAAAGGCACGTGACTGGCACTTGAATCATGTGAAGTCTATAGGACCCCACGTAATTCAAGTAAGCCAAAAGCCCAGAAATCTAAACCTTTTCAGGGGAAAATAGTGGAGGTGGAGTTTTGAAATAATAGTGAAATGAAAACAAGTTCCTTCTACAAAACATAGATAATAGTATACGAAAACACAATGTATATATTTAACTTGAAAACATTTTCGTCATTGAAAATTTGGGCAGCACCTCCTTTGTATAACTTAACCCGAAAACGGTATAAACAATATAATATAAGGCATCCCCAAGCGGGAGCTAGCTCTTCGCCAATTGGCGGAAACAACCATGCAAGCAATATAAATATATAATGCCGAAGGCGAGGATCAAAACTCAGAAAGAAAGTGAGAAAACTAAACATCATCAAGAATACCAGAAGCAACAATAAATCCATAAGCGCGACTCTGAGGCCGAAAGAATATATAAACTGTGGTTATTTAAGTCTACTAAATATACAAGTCTGGTTGATGAAGCTTAACTAGATACAACTGAAATAAATATACAAATACAACTGGTGGTCACGATGCAAGTGAACCACCTACCAAGCAATCACCCGGAAGGAAGCAGTGTGCCAGCAAGCCGCAACAGAACCTGTACGGCCGAACCTGCAAGAAACTGTGGCACAACACGGGTGAGTTGCCAACTCATGAGCAAAAGACATCACCGAGTAGAAATCGCATGTATGATGATCTCCTAGGTCATACAGTATAATAATAATAATACTCTAACATCGAAAAAAGTAAGGTAACGGTAGCATAAAAGTGATACCAAGGTACTCGTGTCCATATCATAAGATGTGAATCATGTACGAATGCATCATCAGGTGGGTGTGTCCAGCAACGACACATAAGAATCATAATAAAACTGGAGTGTCCAACACCGACACTCGAACATCATGAAACCCGTGTCCAATATCGACACGTAAATCCTCGGATCTCAGGCGCCGCATCCTCTGATCGGCCTTCATATCCATCTCACGACTCCAGTCAGTATCCTCCGGATAATCGCCGGGTCCAAACTATCACCGGTAGGTAGTGCTCCCCTGCCAGGCTCATCGTCTACAACTCGAGCTTATTTCCCCGGGGTACCTTATCGGGTCCACCATGTACCCGCAGATGGTTCATCCTACTCCTCGAATCGGGTCTCGAAAACCAAGCTCAGAACCGAGAAAACATCATGATGGACACGAAATATCATATCAAGAAAAATCGTATCTTTCTCTTTAAAAATAAGCATAAGTTTATAAAATTCACATGCGGTTTTCCAAATCCTGAAATCTCATGAAAGATCTGAAATCTCAACATCACGAGTCAATGAACAGTGAATATCGGTATAAAACCACACAATAGTATATAACAGAATGAATATATAAATGCATGGGGTAACTAAGCAAGGAATGCAATATCTAAACTAGCATATGAGAGCAAGCAAACTAATCATGTGTTGAAACTACCAGCTAGCAGGTTATACTAATGAAGTAACGTTTTCTAAAGTGTACGTGACATGGCAATTACCGATGATGATGTGTATGAGCCGGAAAGCAAGTGTACGTGCAACATGTACATCATCGGTAATGGTGCAGGTGTCCTAGCAGTCGATATCAAACAACTAATGGAAACACATAAACAAATCTACAATGCGATGAGAACAGTATGAGTACAACAAAAGTAAATATTTAAAACAACAGCATAATCTATTATATAACTATATACGAGCCATACAGTTATAGTATTTAAAATAACACGAATCGTTGTTTTTAGAAAAGTAGGGGCTACGATGTTTTGAGAAAGAAATATCAGTTTGAAAATCCGTAGCATCCCTCGGTTGCCCATGTGAAAAGACCGATGATTCGTTAGTTTTGAAAATAGGTATTACTCGAACTATATTCTAACGTCTACTTACTAAATTAAGAAAACTAACTAATAGTCTAAACTAAAACCTGGGTCAAGTAATGGAAGACTATACGTATCCGAGTCTAAATATCTAGTAATCGGCGATCCAGCCTCATATCATCACGTACGCTAATATCTATCGTACGGTATCCTCGAGTCAAAAGTGCGGATCAATCATCATATAAGCCTTGTACGGTAATATCCATCATACGACATTCTCAAAATCGAGGGTACGTGTCAAATATAATATGTATATCATCATTCGTGCGGTATCATCATCGTACAATATCGTGATTAGGGCTACGGATCTAAGGTCTCGTACAACCAAATATCTCACCAAGTCACATATTACATGTTACATGTTTGAATACATATCGCCCAACGATCCTTATAATATCATATCACGACTTGATCACATATCAAATTTCACGGCATCATGATCGATCACATTGACTCATCTCCATATATCATATACTATCATCATCACCCGTATATATGTATATATATAAACACACACATACACACCTATATATATACACATATACACACAAAATCAAGTGTGTGCGTGCGTGTGTGACTACATATAACCTACGATTCGCCACCAAGGTAATCATCCTATGGATAGGTCTTCCTAGATAAACCTAATCTAACCTAAGGTCTTCTAAATACCCTATTGGCTAAGTATCCAGATATCGCATCCAAACTTACTAATATAGTAATAGCCTATTCTACGGTTGCGGGGGTGCTATACGACATCCACCCGACTTCCCCCATAGATATACATCTACTCCCCTTGATCCTCGCTTGCCGAAGTCGATGATGCCTTGCTCTCCCTCGTCATCTCGAAGTCCACGAAGGTACCTACAGTTCAAACACGTCGAATCATAAACAAGAATCCAACATGCAAACCGATATGGTACATAAAACACACATAGGTTAGAACCTATGGTCCAAGCATGCAAGAATAGCCAAACAACCCTCGACGTTAACGTACAAACGTCAAACGACCGAGTCAAAACCCAAATATCCAAAAATCAAGTTTCAAAAGTCGCAAAACCTCACCAGAAATAAGGTAAAACGATTCTAGATTTTTCTTAAAGTAAAATTAGACTTTTTTGCATACAGGGTAGGTCTAGTTATCTAATGACAATATTTTCCGATATTTGAATCTTGGATTTTAGATTTCTTGATGTGACTTGGTCGTTCGACGTTCGCACGTTGACGTCAGATAGTATTTTGTTGTTTTTGCATCCGTAGGCTATATGTTCTAACCTATGAGCACTTCGTGTACCGTATCGGTATTTTGGACTTAGTTTTAATAGCATTCCGATTTTGTATTGATTGTATGTAACTTTGCAAGGATTTCCAAGATGACGAAGCACATCGACTTCAGATAAATAAGGAGATTGCAGGTGAGTGGATGTATATATACGAGGGAAGTCGGATGGATGGCGTATAGCACCCCCGCAACCGTAGATTAGGCTACTTATATATATATATATATATATATATATATATATATATATATATATATATATAATAAGGCGAGTTTTGGATACTTAGCAAGTAGGGTCCTAGGAGATTATAGGTTAGATTAAGAATACGCGTAGGAAGGTATACCCTTAGTCTTATTTCCTTAGTCGTGAGTCGTTTGTTTATTTTGTTGCGCGCGCACACACACACTTGGTATAATATGGATGTGTGTACACACACACACACATATGTAAGTATGTGTATGTTCATATATGTGTACACCCACACCCACACACCCACACACACACACGCATGCATGTAAGATGAAGATATGATATGTTATATGGATATGAGTCGATACGATCGAACGGGATGTCAAGAAATTATGATATATGATTGAGTTGAGACATCGTTTATGATGTGATATATTAAAGGATTGCTGGGCGATATACACATAACATGCAATAACATGTGATTTGATAATATAATAGAATATACGTGACCTTAGATCCGTACCCTTGTTTATGATATCGTACGACGGATGATACCGTATGAAATATGAGATATATGATATTGGCCCGTACCCTCGATTTTGAGGATGCTGTACGGCGGAATATACCGTATGATATATATATATATATATGATGATTGATCCGCACCCTTGACTCGAGGATGCCGTATGATAGATTATACCGTACGTGATGCTATGAGGCTGGATCGCCGACTACTAGATATATCGACTCGGAAATGCGTTCGTTTTCTATTTACTTTTTGACTCGTATATCGATACATATCTTATCTTGTTGCGTTTACTATTTACCTTTCTGCTACGTTCATATTACTCTCATTGCATTATATATATATATATATATATATATATATATATATACACATATGCTTTCATTAGTTGTTATGATCTCGCCTGCTAGGACACATGCACCATTACCGATGATGCGCATATTACACTTACAAAGATCTGCCGGCTCACACACATTCATCATCGATAATTGTTATGCCACTTACACTGTAAAACTGCTATATCATGGTATTATTCTTAACATTATTATCACATCACATGCATGCATGATATACCTTGGTATGCTCACATTCCTGTTCTATATTTGCATATATCGTACTTTATGGTTACATTTATTGAAATGTTGTTTTCATGAGATCTCTGAATTTGAGAACTGTGGTTATATTTCAATGGAAATTATGTACCGTTTTAAAAAAAAACTGGTTTCTCTTGATATGATATTTTGTGTTCACCATGAGTTTTCTCGGTTCTGAGCTTATTTTCGAGACCCAATTCGAGGAGGTGGTCGAACCGTCTACGGGTACATGGTGGACCCGGTAAGGTACCCCGGGACAAGAAAGAATTTTGTGGGTATGACGATGGCCTGGCAGGGGAGCACTACCTACCGATGATAGTTTGGACTCGGCAATTATCCGGAGGATACCGGCCGGAGTAGTGAGATAGATATGAGGGCCGATCAGAGGATGCGGTGCTTGAGATATCAGGATTTACGTGTCGATACTGGACACGGGTTTTCATGATGTTTCGAGTGTCGGTATTAGACACTCAGGTTCCATGATATTGATGTGTCATTGATTGACATATTTTGGTTGATTTTCCTCATACATACAGGCACATGATATCAAATGATTTGATTTTACATGTTGTCATTGGCATTGATTATATTGTTGATACATATGCATATATGGTCACCCTAGATATCATAGTATTACTTTCATGATACATTTTGACCTAAGAATCGCTGTTTATTCAATTTCTACCTGCTGATATTTACTACTCATGAGTTAGCAACTCACCCCCGTTGTGCCACAGTTTTCTTGCGGGTTTGACCGCTTGGATCAGTAGCGGTATCACTGGCACACAGTTTCTTCAGGGTGTTTGCTTAAGTAGGTGGGGCACAAATTGGATCGTGACCACCCTTGTTCTTTTATATTCTATTATGTCTAGATAAACTCCATCAAATCAGAAACTAGTTTTTGTATATTGATAGACCTAGACAGACTTGTGTTGCGAGAATTAGAGTGATGGGTGTATGTTCGCTTTGAGTTGTTGATGTCTTGCCTTATTTATTCTTTCTGTGTTGATCTTCATCGTAGGGCGTCGTATATATATATTTTAATTGCATGGTTGTGATTCCGCCAATCGGGGAAGAGCTAGCTCCCGCTTGGGGATGGATATATATATTGCTTGTATGTGGTTTTGGATCAAAATATACAATGGAGGTGATACCCAAATTTTTAAAGGACGAAAAATGTTTTCAACTTTAGTATATAATCCACTTGTATTTTCATATATCATTATTTATGCATTTAAAGAAGAAATTGATTTCATTATACCTTTATTTCAAAACTGCACCTCTACTATTTTCCGTAAAAAGGTTTAGATTTATGGGCTTCAGCTTACTTGAATTACGTTACGCCTTTAGACGTTGCGTGATTCTCGTGTCGGTCACGTGCCAAATTTCCAGGTCATGACAAAATTGGTATCAGAGCGTTAGGTTTAACTTTGGTTCGAGGATAGGTTTGACTATGCGGAGTCTAGGGCGTATATATTTCGGAACCTAAGCTTAACCTTACGGAACTTAGACTTGGCCGAGAGGATATTAGACCCGAACTTTCATCGCGTAGGTTGACCTTAGTTGATGGAGTAGGTGACTTAAGTAGAGTGACGTACCGTGTGTATGCATACTTACTGTTGGGGTCAAAAATTATACCCCGGTTGACTAAGTCAAAGTTAAAGTCAACCCCAAGCCAAGTAAGCCTAAGCCCAGATCAAGTGGGCTCATGCCCGAGTCGAGCCCGAACATGAACCGGCCGGCCTTCCCCATGCCAAAATGAAATCATGTAATAAATAATTTTGATGTAACTTTTTATGCATGAATGGAAGAAAAAATGGCATAAAGCCGAATTTTTGTAAAGTCCATGGCCCATGTGCAAAATAAATGAGCACATGAGGCAGGGGATGGGCAAAATGCCATTTTGTAAAGCCTAAGGGGCTATGTGTAAATTTGTAAGCCTATATAAGGCAACATGATGTTGAAATAGAAAAAAACTTTTTCCATTCTCTAAAAATCCTACGGTTTGTGCCTCCTTCCCCTTCCTCAGGGTTCTAAACCTTCTTCCATTTTTTGGATTAAATCAAGAGTTTAACTCTTCTTCTTTCAAAAAGAAATAGTTTTTCACCATAAAACCCACAAAGGGGAGCTCTGATCTCCTATAAGATCTCTAAAGGGGAGATTTTGAATCCTGCCCCCTTTTTCCTTCAAGATCCAGCCAACGAAGAGGAAGAAGAAGGAGACCCAACTCCAAAAATCCCATTCTGGGAGGGTCGAAGGCTCCAAAGAAGATCTAAAGATCTCTAGGAGTTTAACTCCATTCAAGATCTGTTGGAGTTTAACTCCATAAATCAAACTCCTTTTTAGGAGTTTAACTCCAATTCTATACATAATCCCTGTTAGAAGTTCAACTCCAAAGCCCCTCTTGGGAGTTTAACTCCTAACCCAGGGGTTAAGCCTCTTTTCCGCTGGTGTTCCCCAGTGGTCGCGTGCCGCACACGTGACCCACGGGCGTCCAGCGGTCGCGTGTCGCGCACGTGACCCACGGGTGTCCAGCGGTCGCGTGCAGGGCATGTGACCCGCGGACGCTAAAGCGCCCATGTGCGCCTCACGTGACCCGCGGGCGCCCAGCGGTCGCGTGCAAGGCACGTGGCCCGTCAATCGGAGGTTCGCATGTCCAGCGGTCGCGTGCAGGCTCCAAAGAAGATCTAAAGATCTCTAGGAGTTTAACTCCATTCAAGATCTGTTGGAGTTTAACTCCATAAATCAAACTCCTTTTTAGGAGTTTAACTCCAATTCTATACATAATCCCTGTTAGAAGTTTAACTCCAAAGCCCCTCTTGGGAGTTTAACTCCTAACCTAAGGGTTAAGCCTCTTTTCCGCTGGTGTTCCCCAGTGGTCGCGTGCCGCACACGTGACCCACGGGCGCCCAGCGGTCGCGTGTCGCGCACGTGACCCACGGGTGTCCAGCGGTCGCGTGCAGGGCATGTAACCCGCAGACGCTAAAGCGCCCATGTGCGCCTCACGCGACCCGCGGGCGCCCAGCGGTCGCGTGCAAGGCACGTGGCCCACAGGCGCCAAGCGCTCACGTGCGCCTCACGCGACCCGTGGGCGCTCAGTGCCCAGCGGTCGCATGCAGTGCACGTGACCCGCCGTGGGCGCTCAGTGCCCAGCGGTCGCATGCAGCGCACGTGACCCGCCGTGGGCGCTCAGTGCCCAGCGGTCGCATGCAGCGCACGTAACCCGCCGGCGCCCGGCGCCTACGTGCCAGGCACGTAACCCATGGACGCCAAGCCCTCATGCACCAGGCACGTGACCCGTGGGCGCCGGTGCCCACGCGCCAGGCACGTGACCCGTCGGCGCCGGTGCCCACGTGCTGTGCACGCGTCTTTAAGACGCTCCCCCCATTTTATACCCCCGAAAAACTTTGTGGGGCCCCCGATATATCCAAAACCCTTTCAAACATACGCACACTGCACATTGAGTTCGCATGACCTGTTTTACCCGTCAATCGGAGGTTCTCTCGCTCCAAAAGCGAGGGGTAATTAACGGCAGCTTAGTCCGCGGTTGCTGGAGATTCGGATCCCCACAATCAATAAACCCCCGCCTACCCTAGGCAGGGGGAATCTGTAGTACGCCTAACAAATGCGCGTGTATTCCCATCTCAACAGGGTGACGAAAAACACCCTACACTTACGATACACTACTTCGCTTAAGTAGCCTTAGAATGTACATTTCATATGCACTGTATTTCTATTCGTTCCTATGATCTATTCTCCTCGATATCGGATTGTGGTTTCCGTTATCTTGGCTACACGAGCAGAGAGAGCTGCTGCTAGATATGCGGTCAGAGCGAGCTCGTCACGGATGAGGGCTGGCCATGAAGTTTTCTGGTGACATAGGAATGTATCGGTATAGTGTTTGTGTTGTGATCTCTCGTTTTAGGCGAGCATTCGGATTTGCACCGGATGATCAAGGCATTGATAGAGGCTGCCAGATTGAGAGGACTGTTGATATGCAGCCTACCCCAGAGGTCGTGATGTTGTCTACCGTGCAGACAGATGACCCAGATGTTGCTGTATTGACGGGATGTCGCCTCCAGAGTTTATGAGCTAAAACCACAGGAGCTTTTAGACAGAGCTGTGACAGAAGACCGCTAGTCCATCTTGGATAGAGTGACGGAGATGATTTGTCTCATTGGATGCGCCAACGCAGGCTCAGTTAAGTTGAGGAATTTCAGTTTGGAGGATTTTACTCAGATCTAGAGTAAATCGATCAAGAGAGGACATTGTCGTTGAATGCTCTGATGTGAGATCGGTAAGTTCACCAGCTTCGGATAGAAGGACCTCACCCAGATGCGTTGTGAGTTGATCGAGAACGGACGAATGAAGTGTATTCCTCCGATAAGTTGGACAAGAATATGTAGTCGGCTAGATATCCTCCACAGAGTGGTTAAGATACCCGAGCTCGGATTTCGAGTCCGTGTGAGAGAGTCCGGATTAACTGTAGCCGAGAACGAATTGCAGCACTTAGCCTATAAGCTATGACATCGAAGTGGATGATGATGAAAACGGGTAGAACAAGAGGTTCTTGCGGAATGTTAACGAGCTGTTGTTACTCCCCGTCGATACCAGATGATTGTTATGTATGCAAAGGCGCTGGATACGGCCAAATTCCAGAGGAAATCCGTGCTGAGGACGTAGCTGTCCGGATATAGGAAGAAGGATTAAGTAAAGAGTGTCAACCTCTGTATAGTTCAGCATAAGTGAGATCGGAAGAGACCTTAAGTAGGTTCTTTCCAGGATGCCGTAGCGATAAAGATTTGCATCCAGTATCAGTTGTATCGCGCGTAGTCAGAGGGCCAGATGCTGACATCAGTAACGTGCCGTTTTGCGAGTGGTCATGTTAATTGGCCAAGAGATGATCAGAGGAGTTCCAGAGCGGAACTGTTCCGTTAGTTCACCTGACCGGGCCGACGAGCAGAAGGATTGTGAGATTGGTAATCCACAGAGGAGACAAGGACACAGAGACAGAGGAAACCAGACCGTGAGCAGGAGGCAAGCGGATGTTCTTGATCTGCCAATTTTGGGCGCACCAGCATTTTTCGACATTGAAGGAGATGTACCTCAATGTCATTTATTGTGATTTACGTTTTGTGATCCGAGTATCACATTTTTATCGCTTGGACTTGAATTTTGATAATTCGGATTCATGATATTTTCATTTGTGCACGGTTATTGCACTTGATTTATGTTTTATACACCATTACATTGGTTTATAATTTGTACATATCTATTGCACTTGATATTGATTTTGTGTCTTGGTGCACGTAATTATGATTTCGTGGATTTCGATGCAGTCGATTTGACTTCGTGCATGATGCATGCAATTGACTTTGATTTATGCACTCGGTATAGCTCACATGTACTTGCAGTGTATTGATATGGATTTTGTGGACGCAGTTGCACACGTTTATGATTTTATACACCTTAGTATGCTCGGTGTTATTTTTATGCGCTTTTGGTACATTGACGCGTTTTCGGGTACCTAGTGCACTAGATTTATGTTTTCGTGGATTTGTTGCACCAGATTGATGTTTTCGAGCACTGTGCACACTTGACATTCGTTATTGTGCACACTATTGCACTAGATGTTTTGTGCGGACTTGACACGCTTGATTTATATTTTCGCGCACACTGGACGCATGGGTTGAGATTTTGTACACACCAGATGCACTTGATTGAGATTTTTATTCGTGCATGTTAGTTGCACTTGGTTGAGATTTTTGTGCACTCTAAATGCACTTGATGTTGTCGTGCACACCCGTTTCACTTGACAGATACTTTCGTGCACACCCGTTGCACTTAGTTTTTTCTTCTGTGCACATTTGTGGCACTTGTATTTGGCTTTGATTTCCGTGCGCACCAGACGCACGTAATGTTAAATATGCCTTTTGAGGCTGATTTTACTCATGAGCATCATATTTTCATGATGTGTACTATATTATATAGTACCTGAGCAAGACTGATAGAGCCCATAGGATTCTTACTTGACTACCAGTATTATGATGGTGATCATAAACGTGGGAGATGGGTTGTCTATAAGCACATCCTTAAATGTCCCTAGTCGCGGGAGTATCGAGACTGGGCATCGATACTCCGGAGTAGACTATTGTATACTTATTGAGACTCCGAAGAGGGACGGTGGCCGGTCTCACAAGCCATTGGTGTCAGTTAGTCACCTAAGATAGTATGCAAATGCTCATTGGGTTATGAGTACACTGGAAGGACTCGCTGGGAACATGCTAGTTGGTATTATATCTATTGTCAGATAGAAGTTCCCAGGTGACATGTGTACAGGTTTATCTGTCGACCTGAGATTCGTGTGAGTTCCCACTGTGCTTTGATTACTACCCTACCACGGCTCAAAGGAGTCATACAAACAGGTTTTAGTTTGGTACAGTCCCGAGCCACATGGAGGCAGTGAGCGGATCGTCGGGGATTCGTCTCTCCCGGTATTGAAGGTTGATGTCGCACGGTGCACGGGTGGCCATCACCAGAAATCCTTGGCCAAGGTGGACGAGAATTACTGATTTGGATCGGTAGTTTCTCAGTTGGTGATGAGCTTCATACCGACACGAAATATCGCGTTATTAGGGGGTCTGACTTTATCCACCCCCTGGACCCGATATGTGATACTCTTAGACGAACGGACCAGACTGTACGAAGATTGTCACGGACAGGCTCAGTAGAGGTTAGAATGATTTTGCTCGTCGACATTCCTTTCTCTCAATACCTGGGTAGCCGTTACGTACAGCTAGTGCCGCTGACGTGCTTTTGGTTAAACCCACTACCAGCGTATTGACGAGTTTTTAGAGTCCCACACAGAGGATTTCCCTGCTTCGGGCGAAACGATGTAGAGGTCGTATGGTTTTACGGCAGGGTTCGATCATATACGTGCACTTATGCACATATCATGATTCGGACGGATAATACTAGTGGGCTTTGGTTTAAGCCGGATCCTAGTATTATATTATTGAATAATTTTCGTCTCTTTGCATTCGTATTTTTCGGAATACGGATACGGGTATATATATACGGATGAGGGGTATTCTTGTAATTTATTACAAGGTGCTTCTAGAAGATGCCACCTCATTTTTGTTTATAACCATTTTGTTTAAATGGTTAAATGGGGTGGAGGATGAGGTATTGTTTCGCATTTATTGGAGAATGGCTACTTAGTGACTCATGGGGTGACTCATGTTTAGGGTAGCATGCTTGTTTTATTAGGGGGTGAATTATTGGCATGCTTAATACTTGATTCACGACACTTAACCATTTTCTTTGGTTGCTTCACACAACACTCTCATCCTCTCATGCTTGCTTCTTCTACCTCCACCCTAAAAGTCTCATGTGTTGAGAAACCTAAGGTATTATGAGACATATTAATCCATCATTATACTCTACATTCTCTAGACTATCTAGTTTAGCGAACTAGGTACCCTAGTTATCTCAGCTTTGAGTTTGGAGCTCGAACTATAAATTCTTAGGTGGATCATCTTCGATGGAGGGAGACTGACGATCAAGCTTGATCATGATGGCCTCTAGAAGCATAGGAATATGGTAGAAGACCGAAGGACTCAGATCATTCGGTATAACAATTCTAACTCCTCTTTTGTTTACTTGCTTTTAGAGTTTATGTCCGGCGGGTTTCGTTAGCGCCAAGTTTTTAAACGCCGTTTTTGTTCTACATCGGCCACGGTAGATGGCCAGGGTGCTAGCGTAACCCAACAGGAGCTAACTTGTGGAAGACAGACTTCTTCTGTGCTTCCACCTTCGGCGTCGAGACACCGAGGGTAAGAGAGGGAAGCATAGACCCAAAGATAAACCCATTGATTTCTTGAAGAGCTAGATTGTAGAGATTTGAGACTGCAAGTGGCCCATATTTGACTCCACCATATGTGACGGAGCCTGAGTTGTTGTGAGTGGAAGCAAATGCCATTCTACATAAAGATGAAACGCCAACTTCAGTATCCTATCATCCAAGGGCAACTATAAATATATATACCATGATTAATTGATCGCAGAAAAACACGACACACGAAAATGTCGAGTGGAAAGAGGAAGAGGTCCCATCGGGCGTGCCAGAATCCGTTTACCGCCGAAAACAGAGACGAACTGGGATTGAACGTCTTGCCTGAATTTGGGGACAGATGCTATTTGGGCATATCCATCCGCCTCTCCGAAGATACCAAGTTGATTTATGGCACCGTATATCAGAGGTTTGGATAGATGCGACCATTGTAGCAGACTTCATCAGATTCCCCCTCATTTGTGAGGGGTTTTTGATTGTGTGGATGCTCTTCCCTTCAAGCGCAAGCCCCTGCAGTTAATTACGTTAATGCATTGCGATAACGATTTTCTCCTACTCCAGTGGTTCATTTCGTGTCGTGTTGTATTTGTTTTATTTTGGGTTACCCGTGAATTATATACGGAGACTAATTTATGTCGTCGCCTGTAGGGCTAGTCCAAATCCATATATTTGAGATTTGGGTTTGGGTCAAGGATTTATTTGACGGGGTCCACGTTGGTAGCTTAGTTTGCCAACGGGAATGAATTTAGGACGCATTTCTCACATTTGTGAGATCCATCCATTCATAAGATATTTGAGTTTGATCTAAGGATCGTTAGTCATATTTGGGACTAAGATCAACTTAGAAACAAATGAGCATATAGGCTCAATTATTTTAGTTTAAGGAAATCACGGTCCATTATCGCCGTATTTGGGACGACGCGCTGGTTTAGGGACATCTCGGTCCAACATTCCCATTTTGGGGACGACTGTTAGTTTAAGGACGTTTCAGTCCTTTATTCCTATTTTGAAGACGAATGTTAGTTTAAGGACATTTCGGTCCAACATTCCCGTTTTGGGGATGAATGTTAGTTTAAGGACATTTCGGTTCATTATTGCCATATTTGAGGCGAATATTAGTTTAGGGACATATCGGTCCAATATTCATCTTGCACGCACATATATTTGTTTCATGACGGAGTGAACAATGGTGACATAGAATGCACCCAATTTGGGATGCGGTCTGATTTGAGGTGTGCACGTCAATTTGGATGTGCATCAATATGGGATGTATCATTCCCCGTCTTGATAAAATTTTACATCAAGTTGGGACGAGAAAAGAGTTGTTGTTGGTCAGGACCCGCTACCTCTCTGAAGACGTTGAGAAATTACGACGACATATATCAGAGATGTGAAGAGATGTACTCTTGAACTAAATCCCGTATTTGAGGGAAAGAATCGTGATGGACCTAAGAATCGTTAGTCATATTTGAGACTAAGATTATCTTAGAAGATATGGGATGAATATCATTTTAGACATCATCAATGAGAGATCATTAGTCATGTTTGAGACTGAGATTAGTTTGGAAATCACGAGCATATGGGCTCGCTTGATTTAAAATCAAAGAGGTTTATCTTCAGGAAACTTAGCCAATATGGGCTAAGATTGGGTTTCTGTACTACCCAGCAGTATTAAGCACTAAGATATACAGCACTCATGTATGTTTCATGTAAGGTGCTGAAATAGTGCTAAGCACCAGTCTTATGTGGCGCTCATGTGTGTTTCACATGAAGCGTTGAGGTTTTAGCTTCTTTTGGGCGCTCACGTGTATTTCACGTGAGGCATTGAGTTTTGGCGCTCACGTGTGTTTCACGTAAGGCGCTGCACTAGTGCTAAGCACTAACTTTTTCAAGCGCTTACTTATGTTTCACGTGAGGCGCTATGTAACTTGGCCTTGGGTGTTCACGTGCTTTTCACGTGAGGCACTGAGTTCTTTGGAGATTTAATTTTTGTTGATATTTTTAGAGAAATTAAATCTTTATTGATGGTATTTTTAGAAAGTATTTTAAATTGCGGCGCTCACGTGCTTTGCATGTGAGCGCTGCCAAAAAATGCGATAAAGGAACTCACGTGTTTAACACATGACCCCTATTGTGGGTTTTAGCCTGTTTATTTTCAGTGCTCATATGCTTTGCATATGAGCGCTCACGTATTTAACACGTGAGGCATGTTTGGCATTTGGTTATTTATGTTCAGCGTTCATATGCTTTGCATATGAGTGCTCACGTGTTTAACACGTGAGGCCTGTTTGGCCTTTTTGTTATTTGCTTTCAGTGCTTATATGTTTTGCATATAAGCGCTCACGTGTTTAACATGTGATACCAAACTGTGGGAATTCTTTTTCTCTTTCTTCTCTCCCTTTTTATATAAGGGAACAAATAGCTCTTAGCCAAAAAAAAATTGGCGGGAACAGGCATGAGTACAGATTGGTCTTTTGATCTGAGATCGTCATTTGTTTCGTGTGAGTTGCCACTGTTCTTAGATTACTACCCTATCACGGCTCAAAAGATTCATGCAAACGGCTTTTAGTTGGGTACAGTTCTGAACCACATGGAGGCAGTGAGCGATTATCAGGGATTCGTCTCTCCTAGTATTAGGATTCGATGTCGCGCTTTGTTCGGTTGACCTTCACCAAAAATCCGTGGTCACGGTCGATGAGATTTACTGATAGGAGTTCAGTAGTTTCTCAGCTGGTGATGTGCTTAACTCCAGCATGACTTATCGAGTTATTAGGGGTCTGACATTATCCTCCATCTAGACCCGATATGCGATACTCTTAGACGAAAAGACCGAAATATACGGAGATTGTCGCATTCATGCTCGGTAGGGTACAGACGAACTTAATTATCGACCTCCCTTTCGGCAGATATCTGGGTAGCCGTTACGTACAGCTAGTGCCGCTGGCGTTCTTGTGGTTTTTGATTTATCCAGTAAATCATTGTCAGCGTATTGTCGAGTCTTTAGAGTCTCACACGGAGGGTTTTCTCGGTTCAGGCGATATGATGTAGAGGTCGTATATTGATACGTGCAGGGGTCCGATTAAATACGTGTATTGGCTACACTGGCTTTAATCGGACAGCTGATAATACTAGTCAGCTTAGGATTAAGCCGGATTATTAAATCAAGTTTTGATTTAATAATATATATATATATATATTCTAGTATTATTGTTCACTATTCATTTTCTCTCTCTTGGCTATCCGTATTTTTATACGGATACGCGTATATGTATTTTAATACGTATACCGGGTTGTATTCCGTATTTATAGAGAATATTTCTTGAAAGAGAACATCTCATTATTTGATTTTCTTCTTAGAAAATTATTAGGAAATGAAGTGGAGTATGAGGTAGCCTTAGGTATGGTTGAGGGCATGTAGAGAGAGATGTGCTTCGTTTGTTCATTTTCAAAATGGTTGTGAGGTATTTTTTCTTTGATGGTTGAAAAAATTTGAAGCCATTCCATCCTCTCATTCAATTCACACATACACTAAAACGCTATTTTTATGGATGTTCTTGCTCTCATCCTCTTCTTCCTTCTTTTTCATCTTGAGCTTTGGTTTATTATAGTGAAAATGAAAGTGGAAAAATCCTACATCCCCGCACTCCATTTCTAGTAAGATTGGAGCGTTGGTTGCTTCACTAGGTGAAACTGGAGTTTGGATTGGTTCTCTCGGGTTGATCATCTTCGGTAAGGAGCGGTTGTCTCTCAAGTTTGTTCCCGACGGCCTACAAGGAATTTGGAGGGGTCTTCCACGATTGGGCGGACACGCATAAAAGGTTGTAATCCCTAAATCTTGCATACTTAGTTTCTAGTTTAGTTTTTGGAATGATCGGTAGGGATCAGTTTCTAGTGCTCCTGCAAATTTTTGTTTTTCGCTTTCATATTGGCCGCGGCTGTAGCGGCAAGAACACTAGGAACTTTCAGTATTGATTCATATTAGTTATACCTAGACTTATGGATGACCGGTAGATTTGATGTTGCATGAAAATGCCTTAATTTGAAACTATTGAGACTTGTGGATTTAATGTGATTGTTTGAATTTAAAAATATTGATTAACCTATTTAAATATTTTATTAGTTGTAGATATGAATCATGACTTTTAATATTTATTTAAATAGTATCCGTATCCAATTTTAGCGGATATGATTTTTATAATATCTGATCCGTATTCGATTTATAGCGGATATGGATGGTAAATTATTTTTACCGACAACTATTCGCATTCGCGTCCGTAAATAGGTGCGGATACGGATATGGTAATTCTTATATCCGATCTGTTTACATCTAGGTATTATAATGGCTTAATATCAATATCCAAATCATTTTTTTCAATCCAAATCATTTTTTTCAATTTCAAGAGATATTTCTAATATTTTATTATCAAACTTATATTTAAATTACATAATATTTATTTAAACCATAAAATATCTATTATACATCAAACGTGCATTACACGTGCAAAATAGTAATATCTACTGTTATAATGCAAAAGGGAGGAGCTCGTGTGGGGCACTCTTGTTTTTCTCAAATTTAATATTAAAAGAAATGAGAAAAGTCCTTTATTCTAAGAGATCCATGTCACCAATTTTTTTGAGATGAGAAAATATTCTAGTATCTACAATATAACACAATACAATATAGATTTAAACGGAAAAATATTAAATGAGATTAACAAAATATTAAACAATTATTACAAATTTAAAACCCATGAACAAACTACTCAAGAAATTAAAAAACACCTAATTCTTTTTCAATTTTTAAAAATATTTTTATATATACTATCAATTTAATTGCGCGATTGGGACGCGTGAAAATACAACACTCTAATTTACCGCCACTTAAGCAATGATGACGTCATAATTAAATTAATAAAATATTAAAAAATAAAAAGATTTGTTAGTTCTTTGATTTAAATCATTTTAATTTTTTGTTTGAAAAATATCTTATCTTAAATCTCTAGTATTATAGGGCAAAAGAAAGAGGGTCATAAAATTTGTTAGTTCGTGATGTTTCAAACTTAAGACAATTAAAACCTATAATGGTTTATTAAACTTATCTACACAACCAACATTTACATATACTTATCTATATCTATCTATATATACTATATACTATGCCTAAAAGCAATTTCAATTTTGTTTGCATCGGTTAAATCAAATTTCATTATCTCTATCTCTTTTTTTTTAGAAAATAAAAAATGCTAAAATTAGATTGGCCTTTTTAAATTCATGAAAACCAAAATATTTAGTTATAAAAGCTAATCCCACTCACTCATTTAGAAATGTCACATCTTTCTCTTTCTCTTTCTCTTTCTCAATTATAGAAATGTCATGTCTTTATCTTTATCTTTCTCTTAATTATATAAATGTCACATCTTTCTCTTTCTCATTCTCTTTCTCAATCATTTATAACTCAATAAAAAGATAAAATGAAAACATAAATACATGCATCTTGAAATTAAAGAATTTATACATGGAAACCAAAATATTTAGTTATAAAAGCTAATCCCACTCACTCATTTAGAAATGTCACATCTTTCTCTTTCTCTTTCTCTTTCTCAATTATAGAAATCTCATGTCTTTACTTTTCTCTTTCTCTTAATAATATAAATGTCACATCTTTCTCTTTCTCTTTCTCAATCATTTATAACTCAATAAAAAGATAAAATGAAAACACAAATACATGCATCTTGAAATTAAAGAATTTATACAGAACCCTCTTAAATCTTAACTCAAAATAAATGATAATTGTTTATAAAGGCTCCTAAAATACTATTGAACTTTTCTTTTGTTTTATTTTCTTCTCTTGTCAAGCTATTCATTAGGATGTTTTTGCATTACTTAAATTTTTATGAAATTATAAAAGATATTGTGCTTGGAATTTTTATGTTAAGAATTTAAAATTTTTCAAAACCAATAGATATTCTCTCAAAAGATTTTTAATAAATACTTTGATTGCCCATACACTAATATGAGATTGACAAATATCATGTGGAGCTTAGTAGAAACGAAGCCTATTTCACTACATATTAGTTTTAGAATGTTTATCCTTCTATCATTATTCCTATCAAAAATAATTTTTGCATGATGATGTTCGTTTATTTAGTTTGTATTTATATTTAAATTTACTAGTTTTAAATACTAATTTTAAAAAAAAATTCAAAATTTTTAATAAACCAAATTTACTAACCATGAGAAATTCAGGTAAAAGATTTAAAATAATAGATCTTTATAATTTATAAAATTATTTTTTTTATACAAACAAATCTTTTCAAAAGAAATAAATTATATGCAACCAAATCCGTGCAAGTCTTAACACCATACATCCATATTTCAATAAGTTACGAACTCATATAAATATAAACGGTTTTGAATTTTTAAAGACAACGCATATAAAATCATCAATTTTGTGTTAAATTAATAAAAAGTTATCAATTGTCCCCATGCAAAAAACTAGTACTCCTATAATGGAATTGCACTTTTTTCCTTTGAATTTTCTTCTTCCTTCAAAATTAATTTTGGGTATAATTTTTTATTTTATCACATGTTTTTTGGAAACGTATATTGTGTTTGAAATTTTAATGTTTAAATTAAATATGCGCATATCCTAAGCACTATATATCCATATTTCAATAAAATATTCTCTCTCGTAAAAGAGACGGGTTGTTTTAAAATTTTAATCATACATACAAAATTATAAGTTTCTGATTTAAAATTGTAAAGAATTTATCAATTCTCCAGTTGGATGGATGTGTAAAAAAATTACACCCACATATGTGTGTGTGTACACACACAATCATACAAGTGCGTGTGTGGAGAGAGATGTATACATGTATAAGCACATTATTGAACTATTGTATAAATTTTTTAGAGTTGTGGGACATGAAAACACATCTTTCATTAATACATCTCTCTTTTTTAAACCTAATGGGTCATCATTTAAGCAAAGGTTTAATATTGAGATCTTATTTAAATTAACTAAAATTCTTCAAAAATCTATCTTAACTAATATCTTCAATAATCTCTACAAATCTTTTCTTCTATTGTGTGTCTTTAATTTTGCTATATTATATTATATATAAAAAAAGGCAAAATTTTTCCAAACAACTAAATTATTAATCATTGCATTTTATTGGAATATTTACGAGAAAATAGAATAAAATTTGAAATAAAAATTCAAATAAATTTTTGATATAAATTTAAATTTTCAAACCATGAACATAATAATTTTTTTAGCTATATCTATATCCTCTTAAAATAAAATCAAATTTTTTGATACAAATAAACCATTCCTTTTGTTACCACCTTTTTTAATTAGCCCATCATAATCCCGTTCTATTATGATTTTCTAATAACATCCTTCCATAAATGTTCTTGTTGAATTTTTTATGATATAATATAAGCCGCATGTATCGAACGTGCAGAAAAAAACCCTGTATGATTAGATGTATTGGATGCCTGATCTAAATTTTTGTTTCCCATAAAAAAAATCTATCAATATTTATTTTCCCGACTCCAGGGAGTTTAAAAAACCATGGTATTGTTTAAATCAAAACAAAACCATGGTTTACATGTGTGCAAACCGTGGTTTCATAAAATTGAAATTTCACAATGTTAAGGATCATTTGACAATACGATTTGCATGTGTCCAAACCGTGATTTCGCCAGATAGTTTTTGATCATTTAAAAAAAACTTGATTAAAATATATTAGAGCTCAATCTAAAATTTTGGTATCCCACAAATTTTACCCACACTTATTTTCGCACTGAAATGTTCTACCTAAACCTAAGTTTCTCGTCTCTAAAAATAGTTTCAAATCATTCAAAAAAAAAAAAGTTTGACTAAAGCATATTGGATGTATAATCCAAATTTTTTAACCTATCAAAATTTTCTGCAAGAATTTAAGTTTTCCTTAAAAACTTTCAAATTGATGCTTCCAACTCTAAAAAAATATAGGATATATAAGGGTCTCAATCACTCTCTCTCTTTCTATCTCTATATTGGCTCTCTCTTTCTTATGACACACTTTACAAAGTGCAAGATAGAAAGCACCATATAAAAACCCAAATTTTCAACCCATATAAAAACCCAAATAAAAAATCTCTGACGTCCTCTCTTTTTTTTCCTGGAATTTTCGTACTAACCCATGTTGTGATCTGGGGTTTACATGAGAGCAATGGTCTACATTGACTGCGATGTTTTCTTTTTAATTTTGTAATTAGTTAGTAAGAGGCACTCAGATCATGCTCTTGGCCACGGTTGCTCAGAAAAAATAAACCTTTTTTGTCTCTTAGTGATGATGCTCAATATTGACGGCCTCCAAAATCAGGACATGTGGCATGTGACGTGTCCAGAACCCAGAAGGGGGCCCACAGGAGGCCGACCCGGCTACCCTATACCCAACCTGCAAACACAAGCTGGCCCTCCTCGGGGCCTCCTGCAAACTGGCTTCTTCGATCCCGCAGCTCGTGCTGAGCAGCCGCAAGACCTAGACTCCTCGGCCTCCTCGCTCTTCCCGAGCTCCCAGCCGAGGCCGTCTTCCTCGGCCCTCCGACCAAAGTCACCGCTCACAGGCGTAACCGCCGCTCCGCGAATCTCGCCATGCGCAGATTCTACGCCAACAACATCTCACGTTCCACGCCATCAGTCTCCATTAATGGGCGATCCGTTTTCCACGCGGGCGTGACGTCGGGGGCGTAACTGCTGGCGAGATCCTCGCACCTGCTGCGGCGTGCCACCACCGCTATATAAACCCCCATCACGGAGGGGTCAGGTGAGCCATTATTTACACTTTTACGGCGTTACTTTGCTCGGATCTCATCACTAACTTGAGCGTCGGAGGGTCCTCGGTGGTACCAAACCATCCCGGGACTTCTTTGCAGGTACTCGGCAACAGCCTCCTCACCTCACCTTTTCCTCTCAACACCCATTGAGACCCACACGTAACGGAGGAAAAACAGCTAAATTCATCGCGAGATCAACGGAAAACAACATCTGACGGAGGCCCGAAAAGGAGCTCCATCAGTTGGCGCCGTCTTTGGGAAGCTAAAACTCCACAAAATACAAAGTTGGCATTCCTATCTCCACCCTCATGGCGGACGACCATCTTGGGGATCCCAGTACCAGTCGCCGCCTTCCACTCACCGAAGACGGGGATGAATCTCCTCCCATGACCGTCATCAACGCCCTCGCAGGCCGGATAGATCGCCTGCAATCCCTCGTGGAGGCCCTCGTCCGCGTCCAAGCGGCCACGCCCGGGCCCCAGATCGCTGCTCCGCTGCCTCCAGAAGGCTCTGTCCCTGTCTGGACGGCCGACCACCAACAGGCCGCATCCCCTGGCCGCCGGTCCCTTGAACCGGTGCTCCCTGAGGCCCGCTGGGCACCCCGGGGCTCCACGCCGAGATCCGCCGCCAGGACGCCTTGCCTCGAGCCTCCTCGCGACCCTTACCCCCCTGAGGAAATTTCGGTCACCTCACCTATCCACAAGCGTACCCGACCCCACCATGATCGGCGGGGCCTCACAGAAGGGGTCCGCTCCGGCGACTCAAGAGCTACCCCATCCCGGGACCTGAGGCACCTCATCGAGAGAAACCGGGGCCGCTCCCAGACGCAGGTCACCCGCAGAGGGCCAGGAATCCCGAGGCGCCGATTCCTCGAGGTACCACGGTCGGCTCGACGCCCTCGAGAAGAAGATCGAGGGCATGCGCCAAGAAGCTCACCTCTCGAGCGACGGGGCTAAGTACGCCTCCGACTCGCTCACGAAGCCGTTCACCGAGGAACTGCTCGCCGTGCGCGTCTCCTCGTGTAACAAGCCCCCGAAGGTCTCTCTGTTCGACAGGAAAACTGACCCGAAGGACCACTTGGACGCTTTCACCGCGGGAATGAGCTTCCAGGATCACTCCGACACCGCCCAGTGCAGGGCCTTCCCGACCACCCTCATCTGTGCAGGTCGAGACTGGTTACGGGGGCTCGAGCCCCGCTCGATTTCGACCTTCGACGAGCTGGCCACCCAGTTCCTCGGCCATTCCGTGGGGAATCGTCGACAGAAGCGCATGGTCGACTACCTCTTCACGGTTAAGAGCGGGGACAAGAAAACATTCAAGGCCTATGTGACCCGTTTCTACAACGCCCTTCTCGAGGTGCCCGAGCACCGAGACAAAACCGTCATAACGGCACTCAGATCTGGTCTGAGGCACAAAGAATGGTTGCGCTCCTTCGCACTGGCTCAACCTAAGACCATGGCCGAAGTCAAGGCGTGGACCAAGCGCGAGGTCCAGCTGGAATCCGAGGTGAATTCTAACCTTCCCCGGGCAGAACGGCCCGACCAGAAGAAGAGGACTCGGGAGGAGAGGCCAGAGCGTCAACAGCCCTACCACCCGAAGTTCCAGGAGTATACCCCCCTCAACGTCTCCCTCGCGGTGTTGCTGGAGGAGGCCCAGAACGAGGGGTTCTTCAAGTTCTCTCCGATCCCACGTCAGGCCGCTAAGCGAACACGGGGCCCCTACTGCGCTTTCTACCGGGTGCTGGGCCACGCTACAGAGGACTGCAAATAACTGAGGGACTACATCGAGGAGCTCATCCGGTCTGGGCACCTCGCCACCTACATAAGGGACAAACGACAGACAGACCACGAGCAGGAGCAGCATCTCCCTCCCACCGACCTGACCATCGGCCAGATCATGCTTGTTTCAGCGAACGGCCAGCCCAGAGCTTAGGGAACCCCATGCCCTATGCCAAACACGGGGGCCGACAGCCCTTCAGGGAGCTCGGCCCAAGCCAACAAAGTCATCCTTTAGCCTGTACCTTTTTTTTAGCAATGTAAATTCTTCCTAGGATCTATTGTTAATTTAATAAAGATCAATGGAGCATTGCGAAAAAGAAAGAAAAGCCTTGTTTATTCAAAGGGTATTATGGGCTCCTCAGTCGTACATGCAAAAAAAGAAAAAAGAAAAAAGGGGGGAAGTTACAATAGTGGGGGAACGGGGTGCAGCGAGCACTGCTCGTGGTACTCGGCGAAGATCTCCGCCAACCGGGGCCGCGCAAGTTCCAGCCTCTTTTCCCGGTTCCCCCCGCGGGCATCGACCCCGAGCCTCAGCTCGTAGCATTCACGGACGAGCGCCTCCTAGCGGGCCAGCCGGTTCACGGAGATCAAGCCGAAACGCCTCAAAGACCGCAACTTGCCCATGGCCTCATCAAAGAGCAGCTCCGACAGGGGGTTATAAAGCCCCGGCGATGCCCTCCAGATGGAGTACATCAGTAACTGCAGCAGGGAGGAGCGCCTGGGGAGCAGCCGGCCGAAATACTCCTCAATGCGCCCATAAACCAACCGCACCGTGTCCTCGGTGCAGTAGGGGTCGTAAAGATACACATCTCCAAAGCTGACGATATCGGGAATGGTGAACGGGAAATCCTCCATTCTTGATGGCCTGTCTGCGAAGGGGGAAGAACCAGTACTCCTTATATAGCCTGCTGTGCAGCCCAACAGCCGCCCGTTTTCGCCTAGGGAGTCGCCGCCACGCGGCGTCCATCGAACGTTATCCGGTGGAAATGAAGCGACGCGCCCCTGTCGCTTCGCCTCCCCCCGCATTCAATGCACTAGCCGCGCGCGCCGTTGCCCCGACCGTTCCCATCCCCCGCACCTACAGCTGAACGGCCAGGCTGCACCTTGTCAAAGATTCAACTCAGCAGCTACCCTGCTTGGTCGTCCCCAGCTGGCAGCTCCCCTGCAACGCAAGAGATCAGAAAGCCCTCCCAGAGGCAGCCGAGCCTGAGGTTCCCTCGCTCGGCTATCCCCAGCGGGCAGCTTCCCTACCACAACGCCGGGGATCATGTTGGATATATATGCCCTAGAGGCCTTCATTGTATAGGATGCTAGGGATATGTATGTACATGACAGTCTTGCTTAATATGATAGTACGCTATTTGGTTTGTCTTTATCTTAACATATGATATATTTTGCGTAGTATTCATATATATATACATGTTGATAAAGCCCATAGGGTGTTTTCCTGACTACCGGCGTTATGATGGCAGTCATTCTAGTGGGAGCTGGATAGTCAATAAGCACATCCTTAGATGTCCCTAGTCGCAGGAGTATCGAGACTGGGCATCGATACTCCGGAGTAGACTGGTGTATACATATCAAGACCCTGAGGAGGGGCAATGGATTGGTCCCGCAGCCATTGGTGGAGTGCACCTAAGATTGTATACAGATGCTCACTGGGTGTGAGTACACCGGACAGGACTCACCGAGAACTGACTGGATGGTATTTATACCTAACGTCAGATAGCAGTTCTCAGGTGACATGTGTGCAGATAGTCCGTTGACTTAAAGTCATCATTTGTCTCGTGTGAGTTCCCACTGTGCTTTGATTGCTATCCCACCACGGTTCAAAGGAGTCGTGCAAACAGGTTTTAGTTGGGCACAGTCCCGAGCCACGTGGAGGCAGTGAGTGACTGTTAGGGATTCGTCTCTCCCGGTATAGGGAGTTGATATCGCACTGTGATTGGTTGGTCATTACTATAAGTCCCTAGCCAGGGCTGATAGAGAATTACTGATAGACAGATCAGTAGATTCTCGGATGGTAATTGAGCCATGCCGACACGACTTGTACGGTTATTAGGGGTCTGACGTTTACCACCTCCTTAGACCATACATGCGATACTCTTAGACGAACAGACTAGACTGCACGGATATTGTCACGGACAGGCTCAGTAGGAGTTCGGATGGGTTTCCTCATCGGCCTTCTTATCGACATCTACCTGGGGACCGTTACGTACAGCTAATGCCGCTTGCGGTCTGTGGTTAAACCCACTGCCAGCGTAGTAGTCGAGTATTTAAAGTCCCACACAGAGTTTTCCCAACTCCAGGCGAAACGATATAGAGGTCGTACGGTTTTACGACAAGGGTTCGGACGAATACGTGTTTAAACGCACGTACGACATTCGGACAGTTTTTACTAGACGGCTTTGGTTTAAGCCAGATTCTAGTATCAGGTTATTGGATTTATACAGTCTAAATTTTTTCCGTGTTTTCACGGATGGGAGGGGCGTTCTCATAATTTCCGGGAAGCTTCTAGAAGCATGGTGACTTGAGGGGTTTAGGTGGCATTGCCATTAATGTAATTGTGACTCATAATGTGTGATTCACTATGTCATTAATGCATTATTAAATGCTTAATGACTCACATAGTGAATCACTCATAATACATTTATGAAGCATGATGAATAATCTCTTATTATTCATTTATTGATTTATTCATTATGCTTGATATATTAAGTGAGAAACAATTTCATTTCATAATTCTAGTTCACCTTCTCTCTCCTCAAGCTCTCTCTTTCTTCAAGCTCTAATCCTACCACTCATGAGTTGAGAACAAGGATTAGAAAATACTAAACATATCATAACCTAACTCTATATGATCTAAGTTCCTTTGATTTGCAACTAGAGAAACTTAGTTACCTCAAGTTTTGAGGTGAAGCTTGGAATATGGTTCTCGGATGGATCATCTATCACTTGGAGGAGGCCGAGGAGGACGAAGAGATCGTAAAGACGAAGGACACGTATCGCAAGGTATAATCTCTTTACATAGTAGTTTAGAACTTCTATGGTAGTTGTTAATTATCGTTTAGCAAAGATCTTCGGTTAGTCGATGTATGCCTCAAGAACAAGATCGTTTTTCCATATTTCCGCCTCCCCGCAACTCGTGGGGTGTTGCACATCGACTTACAGTGGTATTAGAGCCGCACTAAACAATTATTAACTCACTTGCAAAATCGTATGAATTTCGAACGCAAAACGAACCGGAAAATACCCCGATATTGTAGGGTTCCTAGGCACTCTCAAGAGGTCTCACAAGGCATCAACCATGCCATTTTCTAAAAATACGGTGCCGAGAAACCCTAGACTTGATCGTTAACTAGAATTTTTGCCGATAAAGCGAGCTAGTTTACAACTAAACTATAAGATAACGGAAATACAACCTTTGTAGATCCGGTGCTCCACCTCCATAGCTCCGCAATGAAGTCTCCTCGCTGTCCAAGTCGAACCCCGGGCTCTAGCGTCGGCTTCATCGGAGAATGGACGGGCTAGGTCGTCGACGTCGATGCCGAAGATGATCTACGTCGAGGCATCACTAGATCAAGCTCCAACTTCACCAAGTCAAGAAACTTGTGAAGAAAACACACTCTACTACTTGGCAAGAGGTAGAGGATGAAGAAATAGGAAGTGGGTAGACTTTAGAATTGGATTTCTCACTCTTTTTCTCACTTTGCCATTAAAGCTTTCAAGCTTTTTCTTGAAGTGAAGAAGAAGAAGAAGATGAAGAATATGATAAGTTAATTCAAAATAGAAAATAAATTGAATACTTATCATAAGGCAACCATGGTAAAGTGTAGAGACTAAACTAAGGTTAAGTGAATGGTTAGGTTAGGTATGAAGACAAAAATGGTGACTAAGTCAAAGCTTCATGAAGCTTCAACATATATCCAAATAAAGCCACCATTTTTCTTTTCATTTTCCAAAAAGAAAATAAATAAATGAATGAATAAATAGATATGAAAATGAAAACCCTAACCATTACATAACCATGGTTTAAACTTTACACAAAACACAAGTTAGCATGCATCATCAAACATGATACATACAAGTGCACAAAAATATATCACATATACAATGTGCACAATCCAAGTGAGAAAATCCATTTAAAGTGAACCAATACTAGTTAATGAAAAGTAATATATCAAATATATAATTATACATCAAATCATTAAATCAACACTTGATTTAACGATCCGGTCATATCGCATATAACCGACTAGTATCCAATGTATCGGCTTATCGAATCAATCCTTGATTCGATAACTAGGTTATATCGCATACAACCATTCGATACATTCATCGCGAGAATAGAATACGGTATCACATACACGCATTATTCTCGGTCCCGCACATATCTCATATGCGCTCCTATTTCGTTTCGCTTGAGCCAGGAAACCTCTGGGTAGGACTCTAAAGACTCGTCAATACGCCGGCAGCAGATGATGATCATATCAAACACCTACAAGCCACAAGCGGTCTGCTAAACGTAACGGCCACCCGGGTATTGAGCGATCAGAAGATCGACGAGCAAGCCCGCTCACACTCCAGTGAATCCAACCAGTAACACTACCGTACAGTCCGGTCTCGTCGTCTGATATGTCGCATATCTTGCCTAGGGGTGGTAAACGTCAGACCCCAATAGCTCGATAAGTCGTGTCGATATGAGGTCTATAACAATTCGAGAAACTACTGGTAACACTTACCAGTAAATCTCAGCAACCCTGGCCAGGGATTTCCTGTTATAGCCAATCGAACACAGCGCAACATCAACCCCCTATACCGGGAGAGATGAATCCCCTCCTATCGCTCATTGCCTCCATGTGACTCGGGACTGTACCCAAAAACCACCGTTTTGCACGCCCTCTTGGACGTGGTAAGGTGGAAATCAAAGCACAGTGGGAACCACACAAGACTCTATGACGATCTCGGGTCAACAGACTACTCTGTACCAGTGTCACCAGAGAACTGCCATCTGACGTGACGTATATTACCATCTGGGAGTTCTCGGCGAGCCCGTCCAGTGTACCCAGTCTCTACTGAGCACCCGTATATCATCTCTGATGTCAAACACCAATGGATATGGGATCATCCATCGCCCATCTGTATGGGTCGAGAAGGTACACGCTAGTCTACTCTGGTATATCGATGCCCCGTCTCGATACACCCACGACTAGGGACTTTGAAGGATGTACTTATGGACTACCATATCCCCACTAGTATGATCCGCATCATAGTCCAGGTAGTCAAGTACACATCCTAAGAGCTTTACCAACATGTAATAGAGAGACAATCAGTATACACGTTAAGGTAAAGATCAACCAGATAGCATACTATCATGTCGAGCAAGAAAGTCCTCCCTATATATGTCCCAGCATCCACTACAATATACATCCTATGTACAGTAATGGCCTCTAGGGCATACATATAACTAACAATCTCCCACTTGCACTAGGGCCATCTGTAGCAGTGGTTGTAGTATCTCATACTCAACCATCCCATAAAAGTCTCTCTCTGGGAATAGGCCTTCGTGAGTGGATCCGTCGTGTTGTCCTCTGAGTCTACTCTCCTAACCTCGATCCCTTAGAGATCAACCATCTCCATGATCAAGTGATACTGCCTTAGAATATGTCTGGATCACTGATGGGACGGGGGTTCCTGGCATAGGCCCCAACTCCATTGTCATACAATGGTAGGAACTAAGTTCATCTCATGAACTAATATACATCCAAACAGCCTCTTTGGTAGCATCTTAAGTAGCGATGTATCCAGCCTTTATCGTCTAGTATGCCACGGTATCTAGCTTGGAACTCTTCCAACATACCGTCTCTTTACTGAGGGTAAAGACAATGCCTGCGACTGACATTCAGTCGTCTTTATCACCCTGGAACATTTCCAGTGATTCTCCCCAGGATCGATTGATACCATCTCACTACTACTAGTGAGATTCCTAACATCCAATTAACATCTATCTCATAGATGAAAACTCAGGATGGAGGAGGTATCACATTGATCCTATCTGGAGAATCCTTGTGATAAGCGGAGATTGACCGAGCGTAGCATAGGAAACTCCTTCCCTATCATGAGTATGTCATCCACGTACTCTACGAGGATCACCACCATACTCCCTACTACCTTTTTGTATATACAAGGTTCATCTACCATTTTGATGATGTCAACTTCCTTGACTAATCCATCAAAACAGATGTTCCATCTCCGCGATGCCTGCTTTATCCTATAAAGCATCTTGCACACGTTTCCGCTGCTTAGGCCCTCTGGCTGTGTACTTATAGACGCACTCTTCTAAATCAGTATTTAGAAAAGCAGTCATGACACCCAACCGCCAGATATCGTAGTCATGGTATGTAGCCGTGACAAGTAGGATCTGGATGGACTTAAGCATAGGTACTGGAAAAGGTTTCATCATTATCCACGCCTGGTCAATGACGAAAACCTTTAACAAGTCTAGCTTTGAAAGTCTCAACTTTTCCATCTACACTAAGTAATCTTCTCAAGATATACTTGCTCCTGATGGGGATTTAACCCTTCAGATATAGCAGCCAAAGTCCATACTTTGCTGGTGTACATGGATTCCATCTCAGATCGCTAAACATCCAGCCATTCTTACAGAGTCTCACTCCTGATGGCCAGCTCGAAACTAGTTGGGTCATCATCCCATGATGCAATCCTCGCTCCCACTGTCATAGAGAAACCGGAGTAACTCTCAGGTGGGTGAGGAACCCTACTAGATCGGCGGAGAGGCTGAGGTTCGTTGGAATCTACTGAATCCTTCGGTTCTACCAAATCATCTGCTGTAGTTTGTATAGCTGAAACACTTCCAGTTCTACATAACTAATCTTGCCTCGATCTTGTCCGGATTTTGCTTTTAGACATAGGCCGGACAACCCCAAATCTTAACCAAATTACGATATGGGCTCTTCCCATTCCATATCTTATATGGAGTGGTGGGCAACTGATTTGATTTGAACCTTATTTAGTAGGTATGCAACTTCTCAAGTGCATAACTCCCAAAAGGAAACAGGTAACTCAGTAGTACTCATCATAGAGCACACCATATCAAATAGGGTGTATCTGCTCTGCCCCGATATACCATCATGCTATGGTGTATACAGAGGAGTAATTCTGAGAGAGAATCTCATTCTCCTTTAAAATAGTCTAGGATTTCCGTGCTCAAGTATTCTCCTCCTTGATCTCATCATAGGACATAATACTTATACCCGTATTGGTTCTCTACTTCTATCTTATATTCTATGAATATCTCAAAAGGTTCAGACTTGTGTTTCAACAGGAACATATGTCTGAATCTCGAGAGATTATCAGAGAATGTAATGAAGTACAATGAACCTTACCAGGTATGGGTAGACAGGGGACCTTTATACATCAACATGTATCATCCCAAGAGTTCACTAACTCTTTCTCTGTTTCTAATAAACAGAGCTATGGTCATTTTATCTTTGTGACATGACTGGCGAGTTTCACAAGATGTAAATTCAAACTGATTTAAATATGCATCTAAATGTAACTCCAGCTAGTCGGGTCGCATTGATATGACCTAGTCTACAATACCTCAAGAAGGATTCGTTCATTTCTGAACTCTTCCTCTTGTGTGTGTTTCGTATACTAAGAACTGTAGTTTGATTTAGAACGTCAATGCTTTTAGATAACGTGCCTGAACCGATCAACTTTTGATATAGGAAATGTTCAAAACATTATCCAACAATACAAAATTTTATCATTTCTTTACTAATAAAGAGACTGATATGATTTTGTATATCAGGTTCGGTATCTAATAACATTCATTCAGAATCAATGTATTGGTAATACAGGGTGACAGTGACCGACAGACTTGGCTGCAACACTTGCCCCGTTTTCTGCCTCATGAAACTTATCACCCGTTCTCAGTTTTTCTACCCTTTTGTAGCCCTATGTAACAGATTACATATCTGGGATCCTGATCCGGTATCATATACCCAGGATGCAGAGGATACTGAGAAACAGTTCTGTATAATGAACACACCCGAAGATGATGCATCATATGCACTTTCTTCGTTTGGGCAGCACGGGAAATCTGGTATTCCCCAATTTCCTGCTCTGTCTTATAACAATTATAAGTTGGAGCGGGATCAACGTTCCCCAGCTAAGTATAACAAGCGGGTTCGGTCAATAATCCGTATTATTATCTTGATTAAGGCGTGATATGGTCGCTACCTGGAGAGAGAGAGAAGAAAACACTCAGCGTGCGCTCTTGCAAGAATAGATTGGTTATTATTTTATCTAATCAGGATGGCTCCCACTGCTTTTTATCAAATCTTCCTTCAAACCCTAAAAGGAAAGACTAGCCGGGATTAATTACACACTACAAGTTCGCCAATCTTTCAGCCAGGCCAGTGTCGGTACTTTGAGGGAGGTCCCCCGTGCTTTCGCACGAACCTAATTAATGTAAACCTCGTTTTCCCAGAGGCGTAACCTCGTTAACACCTTTCTAGACACCTACTTGATCGGCTAATTGTAATGTGTAAAACTCTCCCAGGAGTAACAATTACTCGCAGCGGGTATCGGGATCCAACTATCTCATAGAAGGTATGCAATCTTATTGCAAATTTCAACACTTGAAATTCCCGATAATTTTGCCCCTAGCGTCCTATGACCTTGACGGAGGCCAAACAACCCATAGTCCGCTAGTCAAGTTCAACCCGTACATTTCTTGATTGAATTAAACCCACCCGCACGACCCTTGACGGAGGCCAAACAACGCCGTACGAATACCCTAATCCAATCGCATCATATGCTAGCAGATAAGCACTAGTTAGCTACCGTACACTACGCCTTGACGGAGGCCAAACAACCGCAGCACGAATACTAACTAGTACTTATCTAAAATGACGGAGGGCTACGTCAGGTTTTTCTGAAAACCTATTGCGTAATGAACTTGATATCGTTGTAGGATCGAATGAATTTTAAAATGGAGTGTTTTTTAGGCTTTTCTAGTTTTGCTAAAGGAGTCACTCCCGGTGAAGGGATCGTCGGTCCTTTCCTCGTCGAATGAGGTGCGGGATATATCATATATATCTCTGTGCAAAGCAAAAACTCTTAAAAGCAATCAAAAAAACAAACCGAGTGTGTAGCATCTGCCAGTTATTGCTAAAGGAGTCACTCCCGGTGAAGGGATCTCGGTCTTTTCCTCATCGAATAAGGTGCAGGATATATCATATATACCGCTGTGCAAAGCAAGAACTGTAGCTACCTGTTTTATTTTGAAATTCGATTCTACAACATCTTAGGTTTCTTTTAATTTCATTAATCATATTAATGAAGTCCCATCATTTAAGTACCTAAACATCACAGATAAATACGACGTACGCTTATGCCATCCGCATTCGCCTCGATGTCCCCTCATGCACCGTTAGGTTAGGTAACTAACGGCAGAGCGGGGCAGGGCTAGCGCGGGTGTAAAACATAAGTAACGCCTATATAATATATCATATATACTATATACTGTATCTATCACAGAACATCACATGATCACATCACAGATATCGCAGCAGAAGAATCATATGAAATATTGGATATACTAGGACGTCCGTGTTTTTAATACGAGCCAGTATAAAACACGGATTCCACGGTCGTGATGAATAGCCAAACCCACACCCCTAGACCCCTACGAGAGCGGCAAGCAACCCTACCAATTCTGGAGTTAGGAGACCCGGACTCGACTCCTCGAGTTGGTCTCCCACTGGACTCCAGAACCCGGTTACTTGTGCCCTCCTCCTTGGGTCTATCCTAGTGCGGAAAAGTAAATAATATACAAACGGTGACAACTTCCGCAACCTGGAAGTGCCCCAATAAAATGAATATTACATACAAGTTTTTACATGAATGAAAATGAAAAAACACTCATCTCACATAAAAACCCCCGGCTATTCGAACACGACGATCCAATATAACATATCCAGCAACACATAACATCACATGTCATTAACGTAAGTAAATATGCGCATCCCAATTGCCGTTGACATATAGCAACGAAACCGGCGATATCACATATTACACTTACGGTCACAGAAAAGAAAGTGTAAAACTACAACAGTTGGAATCCGCAACCACCTCAGACATCGCATGCCTGACCAAATGAATTTCTTAGATATCGCATGCCTAACAATTATAAACCCCGCATTTTAGTCTCATTATCGAAAACTCTTTTCAATATCAAGTCGGGCAATTCAACAAGATTCCCGACATCCTGATCGAATGCTCGTCGCAAACTTTAGTAGACGGCCGCACCCCCGATACCGTCGACGAAGTGAACCAAGGCGGAACACCGCTGCCGCGAGCACCCGAACGGATGCTTTCGGTGACGGGGTTCTCCTACAGTCACTTGGTCGGGGCTAAGGAATGTAGCTGTCTAATAAGTTTACCCGGCGAGTATCCGCGTACGCTACGTGATTGCGACGGACTTTTGATCACATCAAAATTCCGTGGCAACCGATCAAGTGAGACTAAAGTGTTATGTTTATAACATTCATTCAGTTATCACATAACTTTTGTGAATTAAAATTGTTGTATCACATTCCGGATAAACAGAAAATGTTAAACTTTCCGATCGAACAATCGAACACCCAAGTTTTCCCGATACAGATCAACACATGAAACAAGTCCAAAAACATTCAGTTCGTGCCTCAGTACCAACGGTCCAGCCGTAGAAGGGTCAAGCCAACGCCTCACATGTGGCACGCCGTACTGCCCCAAACCCGAAAGTTCAAAGGGCAGTTCAAGACGGTCACATAATCGAGTTAAGGTTTGTTGTCTTCTAGAGGGTCCATCGAGTTACTTGCACTACTTAGAACGTCTTTAAACCACGGGAAAATCCAACACTTGGAAATTTCCCGACATGGGAAAAATTGGGTATTTATATCTGGTCGAACTTTTTAACATATTCAGTAATTTATCCGGAAAGCCACATAGACAAAATCTGATACTCCGATCGAAACACCGAATCCCCAAAACAACCCCAGAAAATTCAACTCTTGAATAAATATTAAAAAATCCCAGAAAATCCAGCACCATAAATCATGAATTACTGTACAAACAGAAAATGATGATGTCATCAACTTGCCACGGAACCGCCGCATAAGCTAGGCTTATGCCGCGGTTCCGCCGCGCATTAGAGCGATCATGAGAAAATTTTTGTGCCGAAATTCTTAGACTTCCCTGCTGAATTTTTTAGGAATTTTTAATTTGGAAAAATCCACGTTTTTAGAAAAAGTCCAAAGAGCATTTTCCGGGTTAGGTTTTCGGTTCGATCGGGTTTCAATTGTCGTCTAGACTTCGCCTAAGGCTCTAGCTAGGCTCTGATACCACTGTAGGGTTCCTAGGCACTCTCAAGAGGTCTCACAAGACATCAACCATGCCATTTTCTAAAAATACGGTGCCGAGAAACCCTAGACTTGATCGTTAACTAGAATTTTAGGCGATAAAGCGAGCTAGTTTACAACTAAACTATAAGATAACGGAAATACAACCTTTGTAGATCCGGTGCTCCACCTCCATAGCTCCGCAATGAAGTCTCCTCGCTGTCCAAGTCGAACCCCGGGCTCTAGCGTCGGCTTCATCGGAGAATGGACGGGCTAGGTCGTCGACGTCGATGCCGAAGTGATCTACGTCGAGGCATCACTAGATCAAGCTCCAACTTCACCAAGTCAAGAAACTTGTGAAGAAAACACACTCTACTACTTGGCAAGAGGTAGAGGATGAAGAAATAGGAAGTGGGTAGACTTTAGAATTGGATTTCTCACTCTTTTTCGCACTTTGCCATTAAAGCTTTCAAGCTTTTTCTTGAAGTGAAGAAGAAGAAGAAGATGAAGAATATGATAAGTTAATTCAAAATAGAAAATAAATTGAATACTTATCATAAGGCAACCATGGTAAAGTGTAGAGACTAAACTAAGGTTAAGTGAATGGTTAGGTTAGGTATGAAGACAAAAATGGTGACTAAGTCAAAGCTTCATGAAGCTTCAACATATATCCAAATAAAGCCACCATTTTTCTTTTCATTTTCCAAAAAGAAAATAAATAAATGAATGAATAAATAGATATGAAAATGAAAACCCTAACCATTACATAACCATGGTTTAAACTTTACACAAAACACAAGTTAGCATGCATCATCAAACATGATACATACAAGTGCACAAAAATATATCACATATACAATGTGCACAATCCAAGTGAGAAAATCCATTTAAAGTGAACCAATACTAGTTAATGCAAAGTAATATATCAAATATATAATTATACATCAAATCATTAAATCAACACTTGATTTAACGATCCGGTCATATCGCATATAACCGACTAGTATCCAATGTATCGGCTTATCGAATCAATTCTTGATTCGATAACTAGGTTATATCGCATACAACCATTCGATACATTCATCGCGAGAATAGAATACGGTATCACATACACGCATTATTCTCGGTCTCGCACATATCACATATGCGCTCCTATTTCGTTTCGCTTGAGCCAGGAAACCTCTGTGTAGGACTCTAAAGACTCGTCAATACGCCGGCAGCAGATGATGATCATATCAAACACCCACAAGCCGCAAGCGGTCTGCTAAACGTAACGGCCACCCGGGTATTGAGCGATCAGAAGATCGACGAGCAAGCCCGCTCACACTCCAGTGAATCTAACCAGTAACACTACCGTACAGTCCGGTCTCGTCGTCTGATATGTCGCATATCTTGCCTAGGGGTGGTAAACGTCAGACCCCAATAGCTCGATAAGTCGTGTCGATATGAGGTCTATAACAATTCGAGAAACTACTGGTAACACTTACCAGTAAATCTCAGCAACCCTGGCCAGGGATTTCCTGTTATAGCCAATCAAACACAGCGCAACATCAACCCCCTATACCGGGAGAGACGAATCCCCTCCTATCGCTCATTGCCTCCATGTGACTCGGGACTGTACCCAAAAACCACCATTTTGCACGCCCTCTTGGACGTGGTAAGGTGGAAATCAAAGCACAGTGGGAACCACACAAGACTCTATGACGATCTCGGGTCAACAGACTACTCTGTACCAGTGTCACCAGAGAACTGCCATCTGACGTGAGGTATATTACCATCTGGGAGTTCTCGGCGAGTCCGTCCAGTGTACCCAGTCTCTACTGAGCACCCGTATATCATCTCTGATGTCAAACACCAATGGATATGGGATCATCCATCGCCCATCTGTATGGGTCGAGAAGGTACACGCTAGTCTACTCTGGTATATCGATGCCCCGTCTCGATACACCCACGACTAGGGACTTTGAAGGATTTACTTATGGACTACCATGTCCCCACTAGTATGATCCGCATCATAGTCCAGGTAGTCAAGTACACATCCTAAGGGCTTTACCAACATGTAATAGAGAGACAATCAGTATACACGTTAAGGTAAAGATCAACCAGATAGCATACTATCATGTCGAGCAAGAAAGTCCTCCCTATATATGTCCCAGCATCCACTACAATATACATCCTATGTACAGTAATGGCCTCCAGGGCATACATATAACTAACAGATATCACATAGTTTCTGTCGTTTTTAAAATGAGGTCCAAAATTTTTTCAGGTTCCTCCAGAACACCCTACAAGAAATTATAAGAACACTGGAAAAAAATGGGTTCCTGAATCGGCCATACAGCCGCGGAACCGCGGCCGATCCCACCGATCCGCCGCGGAACCGCGGCCGAGTTGAGGCCGATTCAACCCAGTTTTACCCTGTGCTTCTTCTGTGATATTTTGTCTTTTCTGGTATGGTTTATTTTTGCTCAGGTCTCAGGTTTACAAAGAAGTTTTGGAGCAGAATGTAATGGGTTTGATCGATCGAAATTATACGATGTTTGCTTGTTTGATTATATCTGTGAACTGTATTATGTGTTCGTAAACCTCCCCTAACTGCTAGTATGTCGGTTGGCAGGGGGTTGCACATGTCTATAATGTTTTTACTGTTTGTGATTATGAACTCTATTGGACTGTTGTGATGATTACCCGGTTCTTTTATACACCAATATCCATATTTTTATAAAGAGGGTTAATTACAAATTTATTTATTTATATCTATAAACTATTTTAAATATTTCAAAACTTCCAATCCATTTTATTTTCCCCCTCTTTTTCTCAAACCCTAATCCCAATTCCTCATTTTCTTTTCCCATTTATATAAACCTCTATTCCGGCCCAGAACTCCATTTCATTTTTGATTATTTCCTAAAACCCAGCCCATTCCTTTTGTTTCCTGATTTAAAATCAGGAAAGCTTCTGGGAAAAGCTTCAGAAGAGGGTCACGTGCTTACACGTGACCAGCAGTCACGTGTTGGCACGTGACACCTAAACACATCATCAAGGCAAGTTCAGTTTCCTGACTACATTGAAGAAAAGGGGCTTCAGAAAGAGTCACGTGCTCCCACGTGACCAGCGTCAAAGGCACACCGGATCCCTGATCAAATCAAGGAAAAAGCTTCAAAAGATGTCACGTGCTCCCACGTGAACAGGGGTCACGTGTTGGCACGTGACGTTCAAAACATCAGAATTGTTCTCCAGTTAAATCAAGAAAAAGAGTTCAGACAAGGGTCACGTGCTCACACGTGACCAGGGGTCACGTGGTGGCACGTGACAGTTAAGCAGCGATCAGAAGACAGCGCAAAAGAAAGGAAAATGCTCATTCCAAAGGGGGTCACGTGCTCACACGTGACCATGGGTCACGTGGTCACACGTGACCGGCTTTCAAAGCCCTTTTTGTCAACAGAATTAAATTCTGAGAGAAATGCAAATCTTTCCAAAGGAACGCAACTATATGCATCCAATCAAATTAAAGATTCAGAGGTCGTTTATTTATGGAAAATCTCGGGTTTGGAAAGATTTCCTCCTTAAATCTAACCAAAATAACAAGGGAGAATCTCTGGATTTGAAATCCAACGGTGAATAAAATTCACCTAATAATCCAAAGGTCCAGAACGAATGAAGGATGCAAATCAAATCTCTCAATGAAGATTCGTCACAAAACTAACTGATTCAGCTGCTTCTCCTATAAATAGGAGCCAAGAGACACAAAAAAGATATAGAGGCGCAGAGAAGAAAAAAAAGAAAAAGGGGAGGAGAGCTTTGATATTTTGAAAAGACTCGGAGCTTCTGCAAAAAACCCTAGGTAAGAAAGGGAAGGCTTTTTGAAAACAAAGAGAATTTAATTCTCAACATGTAAAACAGAAGAATATATTTCTTCTCTCTTTGGTAGAGGATCTGCAAAATGCACATCTCCCCTTTAGGTTGAGAATTTAATTCTCAATGGGTTGAGATCCTGCCATGCAGGTCCAAAACATAGAGAGGGAATGCAAGCATGAGAATTTAATTCTCAGAACTACAGGAATTTAATTCCTTTAAGATAAAAGTAGGGCTTGACCCTGTATCACGGGAATTTAATTCCTTCAAAACAAAAGAAACAGGGTTGAATCCTAATTGAGAACATAGTTCTGTTGAAACAGCGGGAATTTAATTCCTTTAATCATAATTCCCAAAAAGGGGAGTTTAATTCCTTAAAAGCTTTTGTGAGGGTTTAACCCTGTTCAGTTCTTCGCATAAACGAGGAATTTAATTCCCACAGAAAATCTAGAGTTAAACTCTATTCCAGAATACAAGTCTTCAAAAGGAAATAGGAATTTAATTCCTCTAAGATTTAAAGTTCGAGGAATTTAATTCCTGGAAAAAAAAGGGAGTAACAGATCCTCTAAAAACTACATAGAGGCAGGGTCACGTGCTACCACGTGACCCCCCCAAAACCCCTACAGAAAGCCCCTTTGAGGCAGCACCCCACGTGACCCTCAGCAGAAGCCTTAACACAAAGGCATTTGAATGCCCATCACGTGATGGCATGTGATGCTCTGAAAGACGCGATAGTTTCAGCAGAGCAAATGAAGGGAAGGCGCTCTCACGTGCTGCCACGTGACCCTTCCTGCCTTAGTGTTTAACACTAAAATTAAAACTCTCGAGCCCAGTGTTAAAACACTGTCGAGCCTTAGCATTCAATGCTGATTAAAAAAGCCTTATTTGCAGTGTTCAACACTGATTTGTTTTAGTGTTTAACACTAATTTGAAAAAGCCTTATTGCTGGTGTTTAACACCAATTATCTCTCAATGTTGAACACTAACTTGTCAACCGAGATGTCATTCCCAGTATTCAACGATGATTGCTCTGAAGTGTTTAACACCAGGCTTAGGCCCAATTGGCTAAAGGGATAGAGGCAAAGCCTCTCCTGATTGGACTTAGCCCAAGCTGGCCATAAGTCCTCAATTCGTGATTAACTGGGCCAATGGGCTCATAACATAATTGATCAGTCTTGACCCAAATTGGGCCAGGGACTATTTAATCCACCGCGGTTCTAGGGTACATCTCTTCACTCCTTTGATACTTGGCATTGTAATCCCTCAATGTCTTCAAAGAGGTGACGGGTCCCGAAGACCACTCATGATATGGACTGTGGGGTCCTTAAACCCACGCATAATGCAAAATTCCTGGTTACGTGGAACGCGGATAACGTCACTCTTTGACCCCGTGGAAAACGTCCAGAGCGGATCCTGGTCCTCGCAGAGCACGGCAGTGAACCCGTGTGAAGCATCCAGAGCGGAGCCTGGTCCTCGCCTAGCACGGCAGTGAACCCGTGTGAAGCATCCAGAGCACATAACGGACTGTGGAGTCCTTAAACCCATGGACTATGACGTCCTTAACCTCGACCGAGATGTCTTTAAACTACCCATCGACCGAGATGTCTTTAAACTACCCATCGACCGAGATGTCTTTAAACTACCCATCGACCGAGATGTCTTTAAACTACCCATCGACCGAGATGTCTTTAAACTACCCACGGACCGCAATGTCCTTAAACTACCCACGGACCGCAATGTCCTTAAACTACCCACGGACCGCAATGTCCCTAAACTACCCACGGACCGCAATGTCCTTAAACTACCCACGGACCGCAATGTCCTTAAACTACCCATGGACCGCAATGTCCTTAAACTAGAACCATAGAGCCTCCATATGCTCTTTCGTCGGATCTAAACGGTCCTGTTTAAGTTGATCTTAGCCTCAAAAATGGCTAACGCGTCCTTAAACCTTCAAGCAGACTGGACTATGAATCCCCCCTAATTAATTCTGGCTCGAGGGTACATCTCTGAACTCCTCTGACATCCGTCGTTGTAATCCTTCAACGTCGTCAGAGAGGTGACGGGTCCCGACGGCCACACATACAATGGACCGCCACGTCCCTAAACTGGAACGTTAGAGTCCAAACACTCCTTTGTCGGATCTAAACGATCCCGTTAAGTTGATCTTAGTCACAAAGTTAGACTAACGTGTCCTTAACAAACGTTTGAGTTGATCTTAGCCTCAAGTATGGCTGACGTATCCTCAAACCAAACCCCCAAACCCAAATTTAAAATAATGCGGATTTGGACCAGTCCATGCCCTACGGGCGACAACATAACTCAGTCTCCGTAAACGATCCACGGGCAATGAAACATAAAACAAGAACACACGACACGAAGTGACCATCTGGAGAAGGAGAAAGTTGTTACCGCAAAGCGGTAGCGTAATTAACTGCAGGGGCTTGCGCCTGCAGGGAAGAGCGTCCCCACAATCAAAAACCCCTCGAACGAGGGGGAATCTGACGAAGTCTGCTACATCGGACGCATCCGTCTAGACCTCCGATATATGGCGCCATGGATCGAATTGGCATCTTCGGAGAGGTGGACGGATAGCACCAATTAGCATCTGCCCCGAATTTCAGGCGAAACGGCCCCCACGTCCCGCGTGTCCGTTCGGAGGGGAACAGATTCTGGCACGCCCGGTGGGACCTTTTCCTCTTTCCACTCCACACTTCGTGTGTCGTGATTCGCGAACCAATCGCGGTTCGCTAACAGTTGCCCTTGGGTTTCAAGATACTAAGAATTGGCGCCTTGCCTATTGCAGAAAACAAAGGATCGATGGCTGCTACCTCCGCGAAATCCTCCAACTGCTCAAGCTGCAATTGCGACCAACGCTTTGCCTCGTCGGGAGGTATAGCCTATGGACCCCAAGCTGCTTCGTTGTTCACAATGCCGGCGGACCAGGTGACTCAAGCCACTACTGGATTGTTCTTTGGGACTATGCTCTCCTCATCAAGCTTCGTGGCGCCGGTGCTGACAAAGGAAACTCTCAGGAAGTCGGTCTTTGATCGTCTTACCCCTGCCGCGGTTCCTCTCAACGAGTCGCCCAACGTTAACGCCTCGGTCTTCTCTAGATTGGGCCAGAAATCTTGCGAACTCATCATGGGGCCTACAATCCCAGAGAAGACTGCTTCTAAGAAAGCGGCCGCTCCTGCCTCCGAAATCGCCAAGGCGGTTTCCCCAGTCAAGAAATCGATCTTCACGAGATTAACAGCTTCGACTCCCGCTCCCGCTGCACAAAGGACATCGGTCTTTGACAGGCTAACACCAACAACGACCCCCCACCCACACAGGGGGCAAGATGAAACCATTCTTATATCTGACTCTACGCCGTCTGCTCGACGCGCTCGACGTCGTCATTGGCGCCGAATAAGGAAGGCTGGGGGCAACTCCCCCTCTGGATTGACTCCACCAGCCCCGGCGGTAGAAGTTAATGCTGCTGTTCCAACTAGGAACAGCTTCGAAATGTTAAATAAGGTGCGAAGGAATTCCCCTACCGCAGTGCTGAAGAGGTCTCCTCCCCCATCAGAAAAGGTTGTGGAAATAGAATCAGAACAGCCCCGATCTCCTCAACGGCTGTCTTCCAAAATCTATAAGGTTTGGCGGCGGGCCCGGGACTCAATCATCGATCCAAACTTCTCCCGCCAGCATAAGAAGCTGAAGATCCAACCGAAAGCTGGTCACCAGGCGAAAACCCAAAAGGCTGTTTGGACGCCCACCTCGACGGCCCCCTCAACCTCCATGGCTCATAAAAGGAGGGAGCCCGAGAAGATCCCTCAACGCGCAACGACGGCTAAAAGCAACAAGCCCGGACACCCTAAGTCTGGGGGCATGATGGTCCACACCGTATACATGGCCTCTGGAAAGGAGGAGAGCCGCACTTCTACAGGCCACCGACCGCTAACCCGATCCGTAACGAAATCCCAGGAGCAGCAACAAAAGCTCCAAGAAATGATGAATGCTATGGCCGCGCTCACCGGGCCAAAGGAAAACCTAGAAGCGTCCTCAGACGCACGCCGGGAGGAAGAAACCGACGCTGAATTCCTTCGCCGGACACTGGAGAAAAGGGACAAAGAGGCTGCTGAACAAGCGGCCAACATACAACGGATGGGCCTTCTCTTTCAAGATGTGATAGGAATGATGATCCAACAGGACTTACCCGCCGAAGATCCTCCGATTGTTCTTGAAGACGACCGAGGAGAGACGTCAAATCCACCACCAGCCTTCTCAACGGCCAAGGAGGAGACGATCTCTAAGGCTGACTTGGCTGACTACATAGCCCAGCAAATCCGAGTTCATCATGCGACTGAGGCAGCTGGTCAAGTCGTGAAAACAGGGCGACCGTATCCAGGCTGGTACGATCAAATCAAATATCCGCAAGGCTATACGATACCGAAATTCCATGTGTATAAGGGGACCGGCAATCCTCATCAACACGTCGCCCAGTTCCGGGCCCTCTGCGGTAACACCGGCGGTGACGATAAACTGTTACTCCGTCAGTTTGTTGGCAGCTTATCAGAAACAGCGTTCGAATGGTATTCGGAACTCCCGAACGATTCCATCAAAACGTTCGCTGAAATGGAGTTGTTGTTCACTCAGCGGTTCGCAAGTGCCAGCGAGCACACTCCAATTACTGCTTTGATTAACGCCAGGGTAAAGCCAGGCGAAACCTGGGTCCAGTACGCTATACGCTGGCGGAATTTGTGGTCGAGATGCGAGCAACGCATTGAGGAAGCACCCGCAGTGGGTATGTTCGTGGGAACCCTAGACCCCCACGCAACTATCTCCCAGTTTATGATGTTCTTTAAGCCAACCACATTCCAGGCTTTGATCGACAAGTTGGCTCAGATGGACCAGATGGGTCATAGACCACCTGCCCCGAAGCCAGAACCTCGGAATGACAAGGGTAAAGGAAGGGCGACTTTTGTCGCGAACGCCCAACAGCAGCCTGACGCCCCGAAATCGGCAGATCAATTGGAAGAAAGACGCCGATATTATAACGAAAAGATGAAGCGTCCCTACTCGTTCCCACGAGACAAGACAAAACGGTTATTTGAGCTGGCAATATGCAGCAGACTTATCAACCTCCCGAATCCAAGGCGACCGCCACAACCCACCGAGGTGAATAACCCCAACTATTGCCCTTACCATCAGACGGTAAGCCATCCGATTGAAGATTGCTTCGTCTTCAAAGGATGGATCGAGGATCAATACCTCCAGGGGAAGTTTGTACTGTCCGAAAAGTGGAAGGTGAACCCGCCACAACCACATACTCCTAAAAAGGCAGACACACCGGGGGCAACCTGCTCCTTTATCGAAGAAGTTCCATGGGAGGTCGTGCTATCAACGAAGACCAAAAGGATGCTGAGAGACCTTCATGCGTGTCCTGTAATCGAATGGAAGGACCCTCTTGAACCTCGAATTATCGAAGGAGCAGTGAAGCCCCGCGCAACTACGAAGACTGCTGATAAGGGCCCAAATACTCACGCCCAGCCGTCAAAAGCTTCGAAGAAAAAGAAGAAGAAATCCAAGAAGCCCGCGAAGCTTGGAGACGAGCGAACAAACTTGCAGAAGCAAATCGACGCGCTGGAAGAATATAATCAGAAGGCGCAAACTCCTGTCACACTGCAAGAGTTCCTCAGCCACATCTTTCAAGAGGACGATGATGGAGAGAACTCGTCGGATGAATCCGAGGGATATGCGGCAAGTTGCAACATGATCTCCCACTCGTTTACCGATGATGAGAAAACTCCTAGCACTAAGAAGCTGAAGGCGGAGCCCGAACCAAAGCGTGCGAGGCTGACAACTGATATGATCAATGCCTTCCTAGACGAGATTCGTCTAAAAAAGTAAAGCAGATCAGGAGCGTGAGATGGCAGCATCAGGAGGAACCAAATGCGGGCGACTGAACGAAGGAGTTGAACTACCCCTGCCAGAGCGAAAGGCATCCGAGATGGACAAGAAGATATTCAAGACGAGGAAAAGGTTCGCCAAAGCCATGTCAATGGGAATGAGGCTACCACCCTCGGAAGGAAACACATACAATGGGGCGGAGAAGCACCCCGATTACTGTGCATATCATCGGAAAGTCTCACACCCCACAGAGGAGTGCGACGCCTTTAAGATATGGTGGCAAGGATATGTTGCTCGTCGGCAACATTTCAAACGCATGAAACGCAAGAGCCGTCGGGAGCAAAGAAGCGCCGTTGACGGGCCCAACAGAATTACTGGCAACTGTTATATGGCTCATGCCGAGGGGTCGCAAGTCCTCACCTTTGGGAGCGACTCTGACGAAGAAGTGACTCTGGGCCCTCTCTTTGAAGAATCCGCGCTAAGGAAAGATGAGGAATCAGAAGCCTGCGGAAACACTCAGCTGCGCAATCGCACACTCCCGGAAAAGAATCTCGGGCCTACGAACAGAAAAGATAAGGGAAAGGAAAAGGTCACTGAAGATATCACTTTGGATGACCAAGTCGCGAAAGAACTGGCTGCCAAAGACCCTCCTAGGAGGAGTAAAGTGGACTATAACATCCTCGCGCATCTAAGGAAGCTACCTTCTCAGCTTAGCATTCTCGACGCCCTCCTATTATCAAAAGAAGCACGGGACTCACTAATTAAGGCACTACAAGAACCTGAGCAATTCCAAGCCTTTCTCGTCACTGAAAAGATGAAGGACGAACTGGAAGAAGTGCATACGGTCGACGTCACTTTCGGTGATGAAGACCTCCTTCTCGGGACGTGCGACCATAACCGTCGCCTATATGTCTCTGGGTACTGCCATGACATCAAGATTGGCAAGATCCTGGTGGATAATGGATCCTCCGTCAATCTCCTTAATGTTCGGGTGTTGAAGGAAATCTGCATGAGTGAGCAGCATCTCGCTCGGGACAAAATTACTATCTCCGGTTTCGACTCACAATCGTCACGGACTCTCGGGTCCGTGATACTAACGTTACGCTTCGGGCTTCTCGTCACAGACATCAAATTCCATGTCATTGACGCCAAGACCTGTTACAATGCCTTGCTCGGCCGTCCTTGGTTACACGAGTACAACATCGTCCCTTCTACACAACATCAGTGTATAAAGTACTTTAAAGATGGTTTCGAGTATACTGTAACGGGTGAGCTGAACCCATTTTCCGTGAACGAAGTTCGCAAATACGAGGATGCGAAATACTTGTTGCCAGACTTTGAAGATACAGAAAGGTGTCACGACTCGGAGAACAAGGCCGCCGCCACCATCCCTGTTTTCGGAAGCGATACCGAAGAAGAAGAAGAGATAGTTTATACGGGGCCATCTCAACGCAACAACCGGAGGACGCCCACCCCCATACTGGTCTTCGGAAGTGATTCGGAAGATGAGGTCAATGCCGTATTCTCCAATCGGCTTTCAATACAAGAACCTCCTGGCGATGACCATAACTTGCAAATCACCATGGTACCGCGAGAACACTACAAGGACCTCGACACGCTTCAAGCTCACAGTGTGCAAGAGCTGCAAACGTTTTGCGTCCCCCCCAGGCGAAAGGGTGAGAAGATGATCCTATTCTATCGATCCTCAGAGTCGAAAGTAGTGAAAGAGATCTGGCACGGCGTAGATGCTACATGCGACAGACTCCAGCCCATCCGTCTGCCCAGATACTATACAAATGGATTAAAGAAGCTATTGAAGCGCCAAGGGGTACCCTTAAAACAAACTGTTCAACAGGCTCGGTTCTACAACAGGATTTGGGATGTCCCTGGAACCCAACGCAAATTGCCTAATGGGAAAATGGAGACACTCGGGCTTGGATACGCGAGAACCGGAAAACGAGAACGGGCTCATAACAGCTACGCTATATATACCTTTGATGAAGAAGAGGACGCCCTGTCAGGAGATGCCAACCCCTCATCAAAACCAGACCACGCGATTGAGGCGCCAAGTCCGTCATTTCTAGAACGAATGGACAAGCCTATCAGGAAAGTGGGTCAGAAAGGTCGGGAAGACCCCAACCACGAAATAGCCATCTACGAGAAGGCCAGGACGCAACGTCTATTTCAACAGGCTGCGAAAGGCAAGAATGCTCATCCTTGTCAACCCATCATGCGAAAGGCCCGATGCGGAGACGGAAATAAGTCGAGAAGCGGAAAAAAGAGCCGACAACAACGACGCAGGATTAGAGGGTTACGAGATCGAGTACTGCACAGCTCGGATTCGCCCTTCATAGAAAAGATGAGTCGAGCGTACTCCTTCCCCCGAGACAAGACGGAAAGGTTACTCAAGCTCGCCCTAAAACATCAGATGATCGCGCTTCCGGAGTCTAAACACCCTGAGCAAGCTAATAAGGCCTCTCGCTCGGGCTATTGCTCTTATCACCGAGCCGTAGGACATCCTACCGAAGACTGCTTCACCTTCAAGAACTGGGTCGAGGACCAGTACCGACGGGGCAGATTCGCTTTATCCAACAGCTGGAGGGTAACGCCGCCACGAAAGCACGAGCCCAAGGCCGCAAAAGCAGAGCCGGATCCGCCTCGGCCCCGGGAGTGGATTCGCACCTGTTATACGATTACGATAGACAACCCTCCCCGGTGCTTCGAAAACAGCGATGATGAGGTTATCTCAGAATTCCCGCCCGCTCCGAAAGAACTGGAAGACGGTATACATACTACCGCAGATAACCTCAGAAAGATTGAGATGGGATCAGCAGAGGACCCGCGACCAACATTTGTCAGCGAGCTACTCTCTGAAGAAAGGGTGGCCGCGTTAAAGAACGTGCTTCTACGGCATAAAGATTGCTTCGCGTGGAACTACTCCGAGATGCCAGGTTTAGATCCGGAGGTCGCTGTGCATAAATTAGCAATATCCCCAGATATCAAGCCAGTCAAGCAGGCGCCAAGAAGGATGCGACTCGAGCTTGAGATGAGCATCAACGCCGAAGTCAAGAAACTGATCGATTCTGGATTTATCCAAGAAGTCCAATATCCCGATTGGATCGCCAATATCGTCCCGGTGATGAAGAAGAATGGGACGGTGCGTATATGCGTGGATTTCAGGGATCTCAACAAAGCCTGTCCAAAAGATGATTTCCCGGTGCCGGTAACCGAGCTAATGATAGATAACACGTCCACTCACGAGATCTTCTCCTTTATGGACGGTTCCTCAGGATACAATCAGATAAAAATGCATCCCGAAGACCAGAAGCACACCGCTTTCCGGACCCCTTTGGGTGTATTTTGCTACAGGGTTATGCCCTTCGGTCTAAAGAACGCCGGCGCTACCTATCAAAGGGCCATGACAAAGATCTTCGACGACCTCATACATGACATCGTCGAGTGCTATATCGACGACCTCGTAGTAAAGAGTATGTCATACGAAGATCACTTAAACATCTAGAGATTGTATTTCAACGCCTTCGGCAATATAATTTGAAGATGAATCCCCTCAAATGCGCGTTTGGAGTCTCCTCGGGAAAATTCCTGGGATTCGTCATCCGACACCGAGGTATTGAGATAGATCCGGCAAAGATTTAAGCGATCATGGAAATGCCTCTGCCAAGAACCCTCAAACAGTTGCGGTCTCTCCAAGGGAAGCTCGCATACATCCGGCGATTTATCGCAAATCTTTCAGGCAAATGCCGCCCCTACAGTCACCTGATGAAGAAGGGAACCCCATTCGTCTGGGATCAAAAATGCCAAGGTGCGCTAGACGAGATCAAGCAGTACCTGCAGAACCCGCCGGTATTGGCCGCGCCGGTCAAGGGAAAACCCCTCATTCTTTATACAACCGCCCTCGAAGGTTCCTTGGGCGCACTATGGGCGCAAGAGAACGATCAGGGGAAAGAGAGAGCACTTTACTACTTAAGTCGAGTCCTACTCGGGGCAGAAAGCAATTACTCCCCCATTGAAAAACATTGCTTGGCATTGATCTTCGCGATAACAAAGCTCAGGCACTATGCGTTGGCACACGAAGTCTGCCTCATCTCAAAGGTGGACCCCCTTAAATACTTGATGTCAAAAGCCATATTGACGGGACGACTCGCTAAATGGGCCCTGCTCTTGATGGAGTTCTCGATAACATATCAACCTCTCAAGGCAGTGAAAGGCCAGGCCATTGCCGATTTCCTCGCTGAGCACCCGATACCGGCCGATTCTCCTTTGAATTGTGACTTGCCGGACGAGCATGCATTTGATGCGATTAGCGGTGGAAGCACCCGATGGGAACTCTATTTCGATGGAGCGTCCTCTATAAAGAAACAAAAGCAAGGTATCCCAATGATCAAGTCAGGGATAGGCCTCATCTTTGCGACTCCACAAGGAGGGATAATGCGCTTCGCCTTCTCCTTAACAGAGCCGAGGACAAACAATGAAGCTGAATACGAAGCCCTAATAGCATGTCTCGAGCTTGCCATTGACATGGGAATTGAAGACCTCCTCATATACGGGGATTCTCAGCTGGTCGTTAGTCAAGTGAATGGTGACTACCAAACGTGCAAACCGGAGCTGGTGAAGTACGGCGAAAGGGTGCAACAACTATTGTCCCAAATTCCTTCCTACACTTTGGAGAACATACCACGCGCAGAAAATAGCAAAGCAGACGCATTGGCTAAGCTTGCTAAAGAACTGGCCGACGAGAACCTCGATGATGTCAGAATCGTGGTACAAAGCCGTCGAGTGCTCACCCCCGCAGAAATACCTCCGGAACTATATAAAAAGGGAGCAACTGAGCAGACAACCCTACAAATAAAAGACCAAGAGAAGGCCGAGGACTGGAGGGAAGTCTTCATAGACTACTTTAAGTCCCGCCGCATACCCAAAGAAGCGTCCTCGAGACATCAGCTCATGAAACGAGCTCTATCTTTCGCTTTCGTCAACGATACTCTATACAAGAGATCGCTTGATTCTCTATGGCTGAGATGCTTGGGACCTGACGAAGCAGAAAAAGTCGTTCAGGAAGTCCACGACGGGCTTTGCGGCTCTCATCAAGCAGGCCCAAAGATGAAGTTAAAAATCAAACGGATGGGTTATTACTGGCCCACGATGATCCAGGACTGCCTCGAATACGCGAGGCAATGCCACTCGTGCCAGATTCATGGAGACTTCATCCACCAACACCCAAATCCACTACACCCAACGGTGGCCAGCTGGCCATTCGAAATGTGGGGAATTGACATAGTCGGCCCCATTGAGCCGGCATCATCTCGGGGACATCGTTTTATCCTGGCGACTACTGATTACTTCTCCAAATGGGTAGAAGCAATACCATTGAGGGAAGTGAAGACGGAGAATATCCTCCACTTCTTCAAAACGCACGTCATCTATCGGTTTGGAACCCCACGGCGGATTATCTCCGATAACGGGCCGGCCTACAGAAGCCATAAGATTAGCCGCTTCGCGCAGCAGCACAATATAGACTGGAGGTATTCTTCAGTTTACAACCCACGAGCCAACGGTCTGGCCGAGGCCTTCAATAAGACCCTGACAAAGATCATAAAAAAGACCATTTCCCGGAATAAGAGAGACTGGCACGAGAGGCTGCAAGAAGCCCTTTGGGCTTATCGAACTACGTTCAAGACGGCCACAAACACAACGCCATACGCGTTGGTATTTGGGACGGAAGTAGTACTCCCCCTCGAGATAGAGTTACCCTCTCTACGAGTAGCAGTCCACCACGAACTGACCGACGAAGAAAATGCTCACCTTCGACTTGAGGAGCTTGATGCCCTCGACGAAACCCGACTCATAGCGCAACAACATCTAGAAGCCTACAAAGCAAAGATGACGCGCTCGTACGAAAGATTGACCAGGCCAAGGGCATTCCGCCAAGGCGAACTCGTGCTGGTAGTCAAAAGACCTATGATCCCCAATCGTGCCAAGCGGGGAAAATTCGAGCCAAACTATGAAGGCCCGTACATCATAGACCAGGTTTACCAGGGTGGAGCCTATCTACTCGTGGACATGCACGGTGAAAAGCCTTTCAGGCCAATAAATGGCCGCTTCTTGAAGAAATACTATGCTTAGTGAGCCACAGCCTGGGTCAACGGTAGATGACGACGACTATGTCCGCTCGCTATCTTCCTAGGCTCAGACTTTACAAGCAGTAGCTGGCCCTCCCATAACGACGGACCGAAACGTCCTTAAACTAACAAGGGACCGAAACGTCTTTAAACTATGGACGGACCGAAACGTCCTTAAACTATCGACAGACCGAAACGTCTTTAAACTAACGGTGGACCGAAATGTCCTCAAACTAACGACGGACCGAAACGTCCTTAAACTAGCGACGGACCGAAACGTCCTTAAACTAACGACAGACCGAAACGTCCCTAAACTACTGCCGCAGCATCCTTAGGCTGGCAAGATAAAAAAAAAACGGTATGTCCATAAAGCAAAATGGGCACGGATGAAAACCCGAAAGGGCTCCGTGAGTAAAAACAGCAGGACTACCGGCGAGTGTTTGTGAAAACCCGAAAAGGCGCAACCTCGTTTAAAGACACTTATAGGGTCCTCTCGACCTTGTAAGGAGAAATCACCTGCGTGAGATCCTTACGACTCACAAAGGAGCAACACACTTAGGGATCCTCACGATTCCTAAGGAGAAAATACACTTACGAGATCCTCACGACTCGTAAGGAGAATTTTCTTATGAGACCCTCACGGCTCATAAGACTTGAAAGTCTTGAGTTACAGAAACCTAAACCGTTCTTAAGCAAATCCTCCACAACCTCCGACATTGCCCTACAAGCGGCTCAGACTGACCCTTGTATACAATCCACGGGCGCGAATAAACATTTCCCTAACAAAGTCCCACCCGTGACTGGGGATATATCCATATGGTGAACAACCCTTGTAAGTCCTCTCGACTTATAAGGGGAAAATCCTCTTTGTAAGATCCTTACGACTTACAAGAGAACATGCACTTAAGAATCCCCACGATTCTTAAGGAGAAAACACACCTGCAAGATCCTCACGACTTGTAGGGAGAAACACCTTTGTGAGACCCTTACGGCTCATGAAATCAAAAGCCTTGGTCGACAGGACCCTTAACCCTGTTTGCTAAGCCACCTTTGTTCAAGCGTCGACAGAGGCAAATGATGATTCGCTCCTGGTAAACATTCCAGTTGTAGCGGTGCTGATGCCGAAACCGGTATCAAAAAAAAAATCCGAGCTTGCCGCGAAAGAGCTAGCAAGCCACACATGCATGACAAAATAGCCGAAATGATGGGACAACTTGCAATAAAAAGAAGCAAGCAAAATCTCGGCGGTTCACAGATAACTTAGTGATCACCACCGTGGCATTCGTCTCGATACAGCAGACGCGATACCAGCAAATGAAGCGAAGGCCAAATTCCTAGCTTCATTGTCTCGACGACACAACATCAAGGGAAACGGAACAGCGGCAACCCCAAGTTCCATGGCTCGGCGACACATATCGCCCATCCCGTGAAATGCGGATACAATCAGCAAACTTCCTGGTTACGTGGAAAGCGGATAACGTCACTCTTTGACCCCGTGGAAAACGTCCAGAGCGGATCCTGGTCCTCGCAGAGCATGGCAGTGAACCCGTGCGAAGCATCCAGAGCGGAGCCTAGTCCTCGCCTAACGCGGCAGTGAACCCGTGTGAAGCATCTAGAGCAAACTTCCTGGTTACGTGGAAAGCGGATAACGTCACTCTTTGACCCCGTGGAAAACGTCCAGAGCGGATCCTGGTCCTCGCAGAGCATGGCAGTGAACCCATGTGAAGCATCCAGAGCGGAGCCTAGTCCTCGCCTAACGCGGCAGTGAACCCGTGTGAAGCATCTAGTGCAAACTTCCTGGTTACGTGGAAAGCGGATAACGTCACTCTTTGACCCCGTGGAAAACGTCCAGAGCGGATCCTGGTCCTCACAGAGCATGGCAGTGAACCCATGTGAAGCATCCAGAGCGGAGCCTAGTCCTCGCCTAACGCGGCAGTGAACCCGTGTGAAGCATCTAGTGCAAACTTCCTGGTTACGTGGAAAGCGGATAACGTCACTCTTTGACCCCGTGGAAAACGTCCAGAGCGGATCCTGGTCCTCGCAGAACACGGCATTAAACCCGTGTGAAGCATCCAGAGCGGAGCCTAGTCCTCGCCTAACGCGGCAGTGAACCCGTGTGAAGCATCTAGAGCAAACTTCCTGGTTACGTGGAAAGCGGATAACGTCACTCTTTGACCCCGTGGAAAACGTCCAGAGCGGATCCTGGTCCTCGCAGAGCATGGCAGTGAACCCATGTGAAGCATCCAGAGCGGAGCCTAGTCCTCGCCTAACGCGGCAGTGAACCCGTGTGAAGCATCTAGTGCAAACTTCCTGGTTACGTGGAAAGCGGATAACGTCACTCTTTGACCCCGTGGAAAACGTCCAGAGCGGATCCTGGTCCTCGCAGAACACGGCATTAAACCCGTGTGAAGCATCCAGAGCGGAGCCTAGTCCTCGCCTAACGCGGCAGTGAACCCGTGTGAAGCATCTAGAGCAAACTTCCTGGTTACGTGGAAAGCGGATAACGTCACTCTTTGACCCCGTGGAAAACGTCCAGAGCGGATCCTGGTCCTCGCAGAGCATGGCAGTGAACCCATGTGAAGCATCCAGAGCGGAGCCTAGTCCTCGCCTAACGCGGCAATGAACCCGTGTGAAGCATCTAGTGCAAACTTCCCGGTTACGTGGAAAGCGGATAACGTCACTCTTTGACCCCGTGGAAAACGTCCAGAGCGGATCCTGGTCCTCGCAGAGCATGGCAGTGAACCCATGTGAAGCATCCAGAGCGGAGCCTAGTCCTCGCCTAACGCGGCAGTGACCCGTGTGAAGCATCTAGTGTAAGATTCCTGGTTACGTGGAACGTGGATAACGTCACTCTTTGACCCCACGGAAAACGCCCAGAGCGGAGCCTGGTCCTCGCCAAGCACGGCAATGAACCCGTGTGAAGCATCCAGAGCAAACACCGGACTGTGGAGTCCTTAAAATCCATGGACTATGACGTCCTTAACCTCGACCGCGATGTCTTAAAACTAACGATCAACCACCCCTATTCCTTACAGATTTTTGCCTCGGTTTGAGGGTACATCTCTTCACTCCTTTGATGCCTGGCGTTGTAATTCCTCAACGTCTTCAAAGAGGTGACGGGTCCCTGCAACCAAACATCGGACTGTGGAGTCCCTAAATCCACGGACTATGAGGTCCTTAACCTTGACCGTGATGTCTTAAAACTAACATCGGACTGTGGAGTCCTTAAATCCACGGACTATGAGGTCCTTAACCTTGACCGCGACGTCTTTAAACTACAATAGCTGGAGAAACCCCTGACTCTGTAGAACACGGACAAGGGTAACCGCATCCGGCACTTACAAGTCCTCACGGCTGGGAGAAAAACTCTTTATGAGACCCTCGTGGCTCATAAAATGCAGAAGTCTTAGGAAGCAGATCTCAACCCCGAATCCTGAGCCATCGCTGTCCTGCAAGAAGATCAAGATAGAATATCCGCAGAATGCATTCAATAAAAAGGGGACACACCATTGAAGAGAAGAATATGCCTTCATTTATAAACCTCCCTTCGACAACAATACTCGATCTAAAGCCAGCGCAAACCACCCGATACGGGAGATAACGCGGCAAGTTTCTGATCTGTATCCTATCAGGCACGCATTTGCAACTGTATGAATGTTTAAAAGGAAATGTTGCCCGAGGCACTGATGTGCATGCAACGTAACGATGGTGCTCGTAATTAAAGAAAAACAAACAGCTCATTTACGCAAGCAAGACACACGTACGACTGTCTGACAAGCATGAAAATTCAACAGAAAGCATGCAAACCACCAATGATTAAAGGAGTGCATTGATTCAAACATACTACATCGGTGGGAAAAGATCACCAAACAAGGGATCAGAAATACAAGGGTTAACAAAGCAAAACACAAAATTCTCCAACTCCCTCTCCGCCTTCTCCAGCACGTCAAAACGGCGGTTTTCGCGAGGAGTCGCTCCCCACCGGTTGGAGCCATGCTCATCAACAAAAGCAGACATGACGGCCCGACGAGCTCTTATCTGACTCAGTAAATGAACTGAGTGATCCTTCAGAGCTTGAGTGATTAGAAAAGCCTCATGAAAACACTCAAGCTTGTCCTCCGCCGCGTCAAGGATCGCCGAAGTCATCTCCGCCGGATGAGGGGGTATATCGGCAAGCACAGACAGGAGGATCATCCGGAGCCAAATGGAGCCCATGGGAAGAGGAGATCCCCGACGAGTCAGTAGCTCATACATCACCGTGTCACATTGATCGTCGGTGAGAAGGGGATCTGCCAGCCGCGCAGCGAAGCGAGGGATTATCTCTTCAATGGGCACATCCCATGGTTGCCGACGAGCATGGGGACGATTGCAAACCATGGCGATTGATCGGGTTCTCAAAGATGATCACCTTAAGGTATGAATGGATTTCTCTGTGAAGAAAAGAAGTAAGGAATGGGTTCAGGTTATAAAGGGGAGCATTTAATGCTATGCACAAAAAAATGTTGTGCATGGTGGGACGATTCTCAAAGCCCGGAAAAAAGGGGAGAGCGTTGGAAATGAAATCCAACGACGCATTGGAATCAGGTTAGGGAAATGAAACGTCCCCATCAAACAGATCCCTGCATACGCAACACATGAGCACTAGCCTTTGATTGGCGAATGAGGCGGCACTGCACAGACACAACAGAGAACTAAGCTCTGAGAACGAGAATCAAATTCTTAAAAGAAAGGTCTGAAAGGAAGGACATGAAAAAGTGAAGACGCTTCTGAAAAGACGTTTCGTCTACCCTACTCCCCAAAGCAGATCCAACGGTCACAAGAGGTGACAGCGTTGCACTCACGTGCAGACACGTGAGAACAACGCTGTGGGGGCATTTGTTTCCTGATTTAAAATCAGGAAAGCTTCTGGGAAAAGCTTCAGAAGAGGGTCACGTGTTTACACGTGACCAGCAGTCACGTGTTGGCATGTGACACCTAAACGCATCATCAAGGCAAGTTCAGTTTCCTGACTACATTGAAGAAAAGGGGCTTCAGAAAGAGTCACGTGCTCCCACGTGACCAGCGTCAAAGGCACACCGGATCCCTGATCAAATCAAGGAAAAAGCTTCAAAAGATGTCACGTGCTCCCACGTGAACAGGGGTCACGTGTTGGCACGTGACGTTCAAAACATCAGAATTGTTCTCCAGTTAAATCAAGAAAAAGAGTCCAGACAAGGGTCACGTGCTCACACGTGACCAGGGGTCACGTGGTGGCACGTGACAGTTAAGCAGCGATCAGAAGACAGCGCAAAAGAAAGGAAAATGCTCATTCCAAAGGGGGTCACGTGCTCACACGTGACCATGGGTCACGTGGTCACACGTGACCGGCTTTCAAAGCCCTTTTTGTCAACAGAATTAAATTCTGAGAGAAATGCAAATCTTTCCAAAGGAACGCAACTATATGCATCCAATCAAATTAAAGATTCAGAGGTCGTTTATTTATGGAAAATCTCGGGTTTGGAAAGATTTCCCCCTTAAATCTAACCAAAATAACAAGGGAGAATCTCTGGATTTGAAATCCAACGGTGAATAAAATTCACCTAATAATCCAAAGGTCCAGAACGAATGAAGGATGCAAATCAAATCTCTCAATGAAGATTCGTCACAAAACTAACTGATTCAGCTGCTTCTCCTATAAATAGGAGCCAAGAGACACAAAAAAGATATAGAGGCGCAGAGAAGAAAAAAAAGAAAAAGGGGAGGAGAGCTTTGATATTTTGAAAAGACTCGGAGCTTCTGCAAAAAACCCTAGGTAAGAAAGGGAAGGCTTTTTGAAAACAAAGAGAATTTAATTCTCAACATGTAAAACAGAAGAATATATTTCTTCTCTCTTTGGTAGAGGATCTGCAAAGTGCACATCTCCCCTTTAGGTTGAGAATTTAATTCTCAATGGGTTGAGATCCTGCCATGCAGGTCCAAAACATAGAGAGGGAATGCAAGCATGAGAATTTAATTCTCAGAACTACAGGAATTTAATTCCTTTAAGATAAAAGTAGGGCTTGACCCTGTATCACGGGAATTTAATTCCTTCAAAACAAAAGAAACAGGGTTGAATCCTAATTGAGAACATAGTTCTGTTGAAACAGCGGGAATTTAATTCCTTTAATCATAATTCCCAAAAAGGGGAGTTTAATTCCTTAAAAGCTTTTGTGAGGGTTTAATCCTGTTCAGTTCTTCGCATAAACGAGGAATTTAATTCCCACAGAAAATCTAGAGTTAAACTCTATTCCAGAATACAAGTCTTCAAAAGGAAATAGGAATTTAATTCCTCTAAGATTTAAAGTTCGAGGAATTTAATTCCTGGAAAAAAAAGGGAGTAACAGATCCTCTAAAAACTACATAGAGGCAGGGTCACGTGCTACCACGTGACCCCCCCCAAAACCCCTACAGAAAGCCCCTTTGAGGCAGCACCCCACGTGACCCTCAGCAGAAGCCTTAACACAAAGGCATTTGAATGCCCATCACGTGATGGCACGTGATGCTCTGAAAGACGCGATAGTTTCAGCAGAGCAAATGAAGGGAAGGCGCTCTCACGTGCTGCCACATGACCCTTCCTGCCTTAGTGTTTAACACTAAAATTAAAACTCTCGAGCCCAGTGTTAAAACACTGTCGGGCCTTAGCATTCAATGCTGATTAAAAAAGCCTTATTTGCAGTGTTCAACACTGATTTGTTTTAGTGTTTAACACTAATTTGAAAAAGCCTTATTGCTGGTGTTTAACACCAATTATCTCTCAATGTTGAACACTAACTTGTCAACCGAGATGTCATTCCCAGTATTCAACGATGATTGCTCTGAAGTGTTTAACACCAGGCTTAGGCCCAATTGGCTAAAGGGATAGAGGCAAAGCCTCTCCTGATTGGACTTAGCCCAAGCTGGCCATAAGTCCTCAATTCGTGATTAACTGGGCCAATGGGCTCATAACATAATTGATCAGTCTTGACCCAAATTGGGCCAGGGACTATTTAATCCACCGCGGTTCTAGGGTGCATCTCTTCACTCCTTTGATACTTGGCATTGTAATCCCTCAATGTCTTCAAAGAGGTGACGGGTCCCGAAGACCACTCATGATATGGACTGTGGGGTCCTTAAACCCACGCATAATGCAAAATTCCTGGTTACGTGGAACGCGGATAACGTCACTCTTTGACCCCGTGGAAAACGTCCAGAGCGGATCCTGGTCCTCGCAGAGCACGGCAGTGAACCCGTGTGAAGCATCCAGAGCGGAGCCTGGTCCTCGCCTAGCACGGCAGTGAACCCGTGTGAAGCATCCAGAGCACATAACGGACTGTGGAGTCCTTAAACCCATGGACTATGACGTCCTTAACCTCGACCGAGATGTCTTTAAACTACCCCATCGACCGAGATGTCTTTAAACTACCCATCGACCGAGATGTCTTTAAACTACCCACGGACCGCAATGTCCTTAAACTACCCACGGACCGCAATGTCCTTAAACTACCCACGGACCGCAATGTCCCTAAACTACCCACGGACCGCAATGTCCCTAAACTACCCACGGACCGCAATGTCCTTAAACTACCCACGGACCGCAATGTCCTTAAACTACCCATGGACCGCAATGTCCTTAAACTAGAACCATAGAGCCTCCATATGCTCTTTCGTCGGATCTAAACGGTCCTGTTTAAGTTGATCTTAGCCTCAAAAATGGCTAACGCGTCCTTAAACCTTCAAGCAGACTGGACTATGAATCCCCCCTAATTAATTCTGGCTCGAGGGTACATCTCTGAACTCCTCTGACATCCGTCGTTGTAATCCTTCAACGTCGTCAGAGAGGTGACGGGTCCCGACGGCCACACATACAATGGACCGCCACGTCCCTAAACTGGAACATTAGAGTCCAAACACTCTTTTGTCGGATCTAAACGATCCCGTTAAGTTGATCTTAGTCACAAAGTTAGACTAACGTGTCCTTAACAAACGTTTGAGTTGATCTTAGCCTCAAGTATGGCTGACGTATCCTCAAACCAAACCCCCAAACCCAAATTTAAAATAATGCGGATTTGGACCAGTCCATGCCCTACGGGCGACAACATAACTCAGTCTCCGTAAACGATCCACGGGCAATGAAACATAAAACAAGAACACACAACACGAAGTGACCATCTGGAGAAGGAGAAAGTTGTTACCGCAAAGCGGTAGCGTAATTAACTGCAGGGGCTTGCGCCTGCAGGGAAGAGCGTCCCCACAATCAAAAACCCCTCGAACGAGGGGGAATCTGACGAAGTCTGCTACATCGGACGCATCCGTCTAGACCTCCGATATATGGCGCCATGGATCGAATTGGCATCTTCGGAGAGGTGGACGGATAGCACCAATTAGCATCTGCCCCGAATTTCAGGCGAGACGGCCCCCATGTCCCGCGTGTCCGTTCGGAGGGGAACACCTTTTATTTAAATTAATTTCCTTTTTAAACTTTAGCCTGACCCTTCCCATTTCCTCGACCCCTTTCGTTTTCTTTTTCTTTTTATTTCCTGCGACCCAAGCTCACTCAGCCCAACACTACTTTTCCAAATAAATTAATTATTTTGCCCAGCCCGTCCCTCCAAGCCCAGCAGCCCGCTCAGCCCTTACCCGACCCGACCCTCTTCTCCCCTCTTCTTCCCAACGGCTCTTTCTGCCTCCCCCGCTCACGCGATCCACTTCCTCCGCCGACGCCCACGCTCGCGCCGTGCCCCGCTCCTCGCGCCCACGACGTGCGTGTTTCCCCACGACGCGCACCCCCTCGCGGTCCACTCGACGTCCTCCCCTCGTCTCTCCTTCTCTCTCCCTCACACCCTCACGCTTCAACTCCTCCTTCTCCTCGCTTCCGCTCCCTCTCTCAAAACTCACCCAAAACCCACTACCTCCGCCATCCAACCACCCTCGACGACGACGATGACGAATCACACGACCTCCTCGCGCATCACCTCACCCTAACCTCCTCCCTCATCATCTCACCTCCCTCTCTGCCGAGCCCCTCTCTCGAGCTCCACCCCGCACTGCACACGCGAGCTCGAGCCCCTGCGCCCTCTCGTCGGCGAGCCTCCACTGCATCTCGTCGACTCCCCAGCACCCTCCTCGTCGTTAGCAGCATCACCATCACCCCATACATCTACACCGAGCCTCTACATCTCCCTCTCCCTCTCTCTAGTTCTGTCTCTCTCTCTCTCTCTCTCTCTAATTCTCCCTCTCTCTGTTACACTCCCTCTCTCTCAATCCCTCTGTCTCTCTCTCTTTCTCACTCTGTCTCTCTCTCTCTACATCTCTCTCTGTGTTTCCCTCTCTCTCTAAGTTTCTCTCTCTCTGTGTCTCTCAATTACTTTGTCTCTCTCTCTTTCTCACTCTCTCTCTCTCTGCTTCTCTCCCTCTCAATCTCTCTGTCTCTCTCTCTCAATCTCTCAATCTCTAAATCTCTCTCTCCTCCTTCCCGCTGCCTCCTTCGCCATCACAACACAGCCGCACCCACAAGCCCCTTGTTGCGCCGCATCAACATCAAATCCAAGCTCGAGACTTTTGTCACTAGTGGGTCGTGCCGGAATCGTCGTTGCTGTGCCGCGCGTGTGTCGATGCCACTGCCGTGCGTCTCCAGGCAAGTTCAATTACTTGCTTACATGCTAATCTACTCGTATTACAAGTTCAAAAGTATAAGTTATGAATTTACAATTCCCGATAAAATTAAACGACATACCTGTTCGATGCATGATCCCAATGAAAATACTCACATAATTTGACGGAACTGGATGGTTTATGTTGGCCCATGTAGTGATGAATACCTGGTACAAATTTCACTGGAAAATATGACCGTTAACGACTAAAACGATTACCCCTAAATATACCTGTAAAAGTGGAACTTTCCCGTATCTGAAAACCGTTAAAATTACCATAAATTATGTACATACTGGAATGATGCGTTCAAGGGCTTAAATCGAAGCGTACTCGACGAACTATAACCCTATGCAAATTTCTATTGGTTTCTGTACTGTTGTTGTGATGATATTTGGATCGGAGTGCGACTCTGGACTGCAGTCCGGAGCGACTCTGGTTACTGTTTACTGTCCCGTAATGCGTGCCACCTTGTTTCCTGAATTAGTATGTTGCGGAACCCCGCAGTTTAGTAAAGGTGAAACTGTTAGATAGATAACACAAGTTGTTTCATTTTGTTTCATCGTCGTTTGCTATTTAAATTGTAAATTAAAAGAGCTGGACGTATAACAGTCCAGAACAGATTCAGAAGTGACAAACTAGTGATAAACAGTGTGTAATTTTCGACGTACTGACGCGATTGAGAATCCGTCTATTGCGTTGAATACCCTACTGGAAACCCTAGATTTCATTCAACTGTAGCGTCGCTAAAATCTGATCCCAACTGGGATTAAAATGCTTTGCGAAACGGACTTCCGATTCTGAAACCGGATTTCCAGCAGCGAACGCTTAAAATGAAATGTCCGTATCTAGTGATCCTGAAACCAAATTGTCGTGAAACTAAATTCTCTGGATAGATAATCAAACATACTATTTATTCCCTGTTCATCGTTTCACTAAACTGTACACGTATGATTTATGATAAATTATGCAAGTGGTAGAATACTGATTTATGACATCTTAATCATTGCTTTAGATATTGTTTCCTCATCATATCATACATATGTCACTGCATTAATAACCTAGTGATCATGTGCATTACCCAGTGTTAGGTATTAGTGGTGATTGTGGCAAGTACGTTAGTGTTCGTGCATGAGTGGATAAGTGAAAGTGACGTATACTTGTACACAATCAGTGAACCCTATTATTCTATTGCATTGTCGACGTATGTGGGACGCGTGTAAGTGTGACTATAAGTGGTATGGGACACTTATGGAAGCTCTTGCATGGGTGTCACAGATAAGACACCAGACACTGCCATTTATCTTGCGTATTAGTCGGGACGTGCTTGATGGAGATCCTGTCTCCAGTTCTCGCGCAGACTTGTCACAGACCGACTGGTATTTGAGGTTATGGTTAGCGTTTGATATAGACCACGGGGTGTGGGGTAGTTTGAGTGTGAGTTCAACAGAATCTCGGGAGTCCCATGCCGGCTTATATATATGGAGATATATGGAGATTTACAGGGTACATGATTATTACCGTGAGTTACATTTTGGGCCCGTGGTCCCTTGCCCTTAGGTCCTACCCTTGGGTGGGGGACACTCGCGAGTGGTTGACTCTCACACTTGGACTGACGATAGGCTCAGTGACCTGTACAGTGAGACTTAGAGACTGATAAGGATAAGGGCATTGATATACATTACTTACTGTCTTGACATACCTGACATACTATATTACTGCTTTAATGTTCACCTGATCTATTAAATATTGCATTGATTACTCCATGTTCATATCTTTACTGTCTTGGTTTACTGTTATACATCCATTATTACTCTACGAGTTACCACGTGCACCTATATATATATATATATATATATATATATATATATATATATATATATATATATATATATATATATATATATATATATTGCTATCGTGTCGCTCTAACGACCTGAGTATGCATGCTCAGAGTGAGGAGTGGATCTAGCCTGGACCAAGACCGGACGTACATCGCGGACATTTTGATCAGCTATCCAGAGTTATACCCTTTTTACCTCGATCAGGTCAGTTCTTTGCATTTGTTTCGTTTCAGATACTGCATTACTCATTACCTGTGCGTTGTTTACTGATTACCATGTAAAGCTAGAAGCCGAAGTGTGACTACGGCAGGATATTTCCTTGACCGTAGGAGCATGGCTGGCCTTGTCAACCCCTCGTATTCCGTATTTTGGGAAGCGGGGCGTGACATGGTTTTGTTGGTATCAGAGCCAGGTTTTGCTTCGATTGGGATTGCAGTTTTCCGTGTAAGCTTGACAATCTAAGACATCTCTCGGTCTAGATTGTAAACTTGTTATTCTTAATCCTTATTCACATTGTGTATTCTGTTATCCATCCGCTAAGGTTTCGGGTGACTTGGCAAAGTTACGTGGTTGTAATTGTGAACCACATCATGGTTACACTACTGTACTATGTTTAAGTGACTTAGAGTCCTACAGTTGATTTCCACATGTAATGAATTTCATCACACCCGATATTCTTGATTCCTTGCCCAATCCATATTATATTTTAATTCTTATAGCTTGTGCCTTATATCGTCCTCAAAATTATTGTTTCAGGATCATGTCGTCCAACGACTCTTCCTCTATCTCCACTCCCCAGAATCAGACCGTTGAGATTCTGAGTGTACTGCAAGGTCTGAAGGAAGCCCAGGAGCGAACAAACGACTTGTTAGCTGAAGGACTGAGAAGGCAGATGAATCAGGCACCAGCGGGAGTTTCCAATCCTAAAGGGATCCCTGTTAGACGAGGAAAAGAGAAGAAGATGAAGCGCTCATTTGTTTTCCCGCGACAGAAGCAGCAGAAGACCCAATGTTGTGGGTACAGTAAGAAGCCAGGACATCTTCAGAGGGATTGTCGCCGTGCCCAAGGGAAGTTTCTGATTTGCGGATCCAGCGAACATCTTCTCAACAGTTGCCCAAATAGGAAGGAGCTGCAAGGAGGCAGTTCGCCCACACTCCCCACTCCTGCTAATTGATGGATATTTCGTAGCTCGAGCTTCGAGGATAGTGCGGACCCAGCTTAGGATTCAACCCGTGTGACGAGATTGCAGCGATCCAGAAATCAAAGAAGAGTTATTATGTTTTCTGCTTTCAATAATAATGTTGTTATCCCTTTTGTAAAAATTTCCTTTCGTTTGAAATCTTGTATCCGTCGGACTTTTAATTGATTGCAATAAAACTTTGAATCGTAATGTATGTATCATTCTCTTGCTTTCCCCCCTTATTTATACTATTCATTACCACAGCATTTTTAATTTTGATTTTTCAGTTCCTGCCCACAGCATATTTTTTTCCTGTACTCCGTATCCTTAGCTATTTTCCGATATGTTCCACTGTCTGATCATGACTCTTTCTTTTCAGGCCATGGCCCACCCTGGAGCAGTGCCGCATCTAGACGAGGATGCACAGTCATGCGTTTCCTTAGACCGCATACTGGTGAGTTCTGACGATGAAGTCAACGGTCCCGAGGTCATTTTCGGAAACAGCGATTCCGAGGACGAAGGAGCCGCCGCCCCAGAGGTTGATATGATAGGCGATTCCGACGAAGAGGAAGGAGACCCTGAAGAGAACCCGATAGAGGAAGATCCCGAGGAAGGCCCGGTAGAAGAAAATCCAGTGGAGGAAAATCCCATGGAAGAGGACCCAGAAGAAGAGAATCACATGGAAGCAGACCTCGATGAAGAAGCTCCAGCCGAGGAAGAAGGACCAGAAGAACAAGACCCTGTGGTGGAAGAACTCTCAATGGCGGTCCCTGCGAGGCGCTATGGAAATGGAATTCCCTACCTGAGCGTGCGAGCCTACCGCATCCTGCTGAACCTCCACAACCGCGACTGACGGGATTTTTTAGATGTTGTCTTCTCTGGCCAAATAAATCTGTGTATAGTTTAGGGCCATCTGTTTTTTTTTTCGAGGGTGCTTTGTTTCGAATTTTCTAGAATGAAATAAACTTTCTGAGTTCGCAAATCTTTTGTTTACTGGTTCACTTGATGCTTTGACTTTTTCCCTTTCCCGTTTTTCTCCTAAGACCCCTGACTGTCCACCCCTATACCTTGTGCTGATTCGACCCTCACTTAGATTAACCAGTACCTCACCCTGATCTTTTGAATGGGCCACCCTGCATCCTTCGTCTATGTCTCGTTTGAGATCCTTCTGGGAGGGGATATTGATAGTAAAATTTCCGAGTTGACTGACCCTTCGAAATTTTTGATTCACATGATGTATCGACCGTTATCCTCCCCATACATTTTTCCCTTATAGCCCTTTGCTGCTCACCCTTACTTCCTATGCTGACCCGACCCCAATCTCTTCGACCTTCAGTCTAAAGCCGTCACACTCCGACCTTTTGTATGAGCCACACTCCATTGTAATCCCTACCCTAGCTAGCCCTATACATATTTGTGTTTTTCTCTGTTACCCTAACTATATTTAGGGACATTATTATTCAAAATTTGGTTTTCATTATTTTGTATTTATCGAAGAGTGCGTTTTATTGACTATCCCCGTTTTACGCATTTCAAGTACTTCACTACTAGCTTTCCCATTATTTTCGGCAGCGCAACCTTACATCGCGCATATTTTCGTTCCATGTTTTTTATTTTCATTATGTGGATTTTCTAAGTTATTTTAAAACTATTTGATCGATACATTATCCTAAAATGTTTTAACCTACCGACATATCCTTCACTACTTTATTGTCCTTACTTTATTTCCGGGTATTGTGCCTATGGTTACTATTATAAATGGTTGTGCCTTATACTTATTATTTCTGCTGTGCTACTTTTGATATACTTATATGTGCACATATTTGGGTTTCGATTTTATCGAACACGCCTTGATTATTATTGTTCGTTATTGTTATCTATATTTTCGTATACATGTAGTTGCCCTTATAATTGTTCCTGCCTTATACCTATTTAGACCTATCTTTTTGTATGTTGTTCTTACATATATATACCTTCAAAATTTTATCCATCCGTTTTAAGTAAATCACTATGTATTAGTGCTCGATGTGGTAACTTTTCGCTTATTATTTTATAGCTTGTCGTTCTTTTAAATTTCGAGGACGAAATTTTTGTAAGGGTGGTATGATGTAATACCCGGTTCTTTTATACACCAATATCCATATTTTTATAAAGAGGGTTAATTACAAATTTATTTATTTATATCTATAAACTATTTTAAATATTTCAAAACTTCCAATCCATTTTATTTTCCACCTTTTTTTCTCAAACCCTAATCCTAATTCCTCATTTTCTTTTCCCATTTATATAAACCTCTATTCCGGCCCAGAACTCCATTTCATTTTTGATTATTTCCTAAAACCCAGCCCATTCCTTTTATTTAAATTAATTTCCTTTTTAAACTTTAGCCTGACCCTTCCCATTTCCTCGGCCCCTTTCGTTTTCTTTTTCTTTTTATTTCCTGCGGCCCAAGCTCACTCAGCCCAACACTACTTTTCCAAATAAATTAATTATTTTGCCCAACCCGTCCCTCCAAGCCCAGCAGCCCGCTCAGCCCTTACCCGACCCGACCCTCTTCTTCCCTCTTCTTCCCAACGGCTCTTTCCGCCTCCCCCGCTCACGCGATCCACTTCCTCCGCCGACGCCCACGCTCGCGCTGTGCCCCGCTCCTCGCGCCCACGACGCGCGTGTTTCCCCATGATGCGCACCCCCTCGCGGTCCACTCGACGTCCTCCCCTCGTCTCTCTTCTCTCTCCCTCACACCCTCACGCTTCAACTCCTCCTTCTCCTCGCTTCCGCTCCCTCTCTCAAAACTCACCCAAAACCCACTACCTCCGCCGTCCAACCACCTTCGACGACGACGACGACGAATCACACGACCTCCTCGCGCATCACCTCACCCTAACCTCCTCCCTCATCATCTCGCCTCCCTCTCTGCCGAGCCCCTCTCTCGAGCTCCACCCCGCACTGCACACCCGAGCTCGAGCCCCTGCGCCCTCTCGTCGGCGAGCCCCCACTGCATCTCGTCGACTCCCCCGCACCCTCCTCGTCGTTAGCAGCATCACCATCACCCCATACATCTACACCGAGCCTCTACATCTCTCTCTCCCTCTCTCTCTAGTTCTGTCTCTCTCTCTCTCTAATTCTCCCTCTCTCTGTTACACTCCCTCTCTCTCAATCCCTCTGTCTCTCTCTCTTTCTCACTCTGTCTCTCTCTCTACATCTCTCTCTGTGTTTCCCTCTCTCTCCAAGTTTCTCTCTCTCTCTCTCTGTGTCTCTCAATTCCTTTGTCTCTCTCTCTTTCTCACTCTCTCTCCCTCTCAATCTCTCTCTCTCAATCTCTAAATCTCTCTCTCTCCTCCTTTCCGCTGCCTTCTTCGCCATCACAACACAGCCGCACCCACGAGCCCTTTGTTGCGCCGCATCAACATCAAATCCAAGCTCGAGACTTTTGTCACTAGTGGGCCATGCCGAAATCGTCGTTGCTGTGCTGCGCGTGTGTCGTTGACACTGCCGTGCGTCTCCAGGAAAGTTCAATTACTTGCTTACATGCTAATCTACTCGTATTACAAATTCAAAAGTATAAGTTATGAATTTACAATTCCCGATAAAATTAAAAGACATACCTGTTCGATGCATGATCCCAATGAAAATACTCACATAATTTGACGGAACTGGATGGTTTATATTGGCCCATGTAGTGATGAATACCTGGTAAAAATTTCACTGGAAAATATGACCGTTAACGACTAAAACGATTACCCCCTAATATACCTGTAAAAGTGGAACTTTCCCGTATCTGAAAACCGTTAAAATTACCATAAATTATGTACATACTGGAATGATGCGTTCGAGGGCTTAAATCGAAGCCGACTTGACGAACTATAACCCTATTCAAATTTCTATTGGTTTCTGTACTGTTGTTGTGATGATATTTGGATCGGAGTGCGACTCTGGTTACTGTTTACTGTCCCGTAATACGTACCACCTTGTTTCCTGAATTAGTATGTTGCGGAACCCCGCAGTTTAGTAAAGGTGAAACTGTTAGCTAGATAACACAAATGGTTTCATTCTATTTCATCGTCGTTTTCTATTTAAATTGTAAATTAAAAGAGCTGGACGTATAACAGTCCAGAACAAATTCAGAAGTGACAAACTAGTGATAAACAGTGTGTAACTTTTGACATACTGACGCGATTGAGAATCCGTCTATTGCGTTGAATACCCTACTGGAAACCCTAGATTTCATTCAACTGTAGTGTCGCTAAAATCTGATCCCAACTAGGATTAAAATGCGTTGCGAAATGGACTTCCGATTCTGAAACCGGATTTCCAGCAGCGAACGCTTAAAATGAAATGTCCGTATCTAGTGATCCTGAAACCCGATTGACGTGAAACTAAATTCGCTGGATAGATAATCAAACATACTATTTATTCCCCGTTCAACTTTTCGCTAAACTGTACACGTATGATTTATGATAAATTATGCAAGTGGTAGAATACCGATTTATGACATCTTAATCATTGCTTTAGATACTGTTTCCTCATCATATCATACATATGTCACTGCATTGATAACCTAGTGATCATGTGCATTACCCAGTGTTAGGTATTAGTGGTGATTGTGGCAAGTACGTTAGTGTTCGTGCATGAGTGGATAAGTGAAAGTGACATGTACTTGTACACAATCAGTGAACCCTATTATTCTATTGCATTGTCGACGTCTGTGAGACGCGTGTAAGTGTGACTATAAGTGGTATGGGACACTTATGGAAGCTCTTGCATGGGTGTCACAGATAAGGCACCAGACACTGCCATTTATCTTGGGTATTAGTCGGGACGTGCTTGATGGAGATCCCGTCTCCAGTTCTCGCGCAGACTTGTCACAGACCGACTGGTATTTGAGGTTATGGTTAGAGTTTGATGTAGACCACGGGGTGTGGGGTAGTTTGAGTGTGAGTTCAACAGAATCTCAGGAGTCCCATGCTGGCTTATATATATGGAGATATATGGAGATTTACAGGGTATATGATTATTACCGTGAGTTACATTTTGGGCCCGTGATCCCTTGCCCTTGGGTCCTACCCTTGGGTGGAGGACACTCGCGAGTGGTTGACTCTCACACTTGGACTGACGATAGGCTCAGTGACCTGTACAGTGAGACTTAGAGACTGATAAGGATAAGGGCATTGATATACATTACTTACTGTCTTGACATACCTGGCATACTATATTACTGCTTTAATGTTCACCTGATCTATTAAATATTGCATTGATTACTCCATGTTCATATCTCTACTGTCTTGGTTTACTGTTATACATCCATTATTACTCTACGAGTTACCACGTGCACCTATATATATATTGCTATCGTGTCGCTCTGACGACCTGAGTATGCATGCTCAGAGTGAGGAGTGGATCTAGCCTGGACCAGGACCAGACGTACATCGCGGACATTTTGATCAGCTGTCCATAGTTATGCCCTTTTTACCTCCATCAGGTCAGTTCTTTGAATTTGTTTCGTTTCAGATACTGCATTACTCATTACCTGTGCGTTGTTTACTGATTACCATGTAAAGGTAGAAGCCGAAGTGTGACTACGGCAGGATATTTCCTTGACCGTAGGAGCATGGCTGGCCTTGTCAACCCCTCGTATTCCGTATTTTGGGAAGCGGGGCGTGACAGTTGGAAAACCTCTCTCGAAGTACCAACACCAGCCTGGCTGAAAGGTTAAGCAAGTTTTGTGACGTGTGATTAAATCCTGACTAGTTCTTCTTTTAGGTTTTGAAGAAGGATTTGATGGAACAGTGGGAGCCATCCTGTTTAGATAAACTAATAACCAATCTAAACTTGCAAGAAGCATATGCTGAGTGTTTTCTTTTCTCTCTCTCTAGCAGCTACCATGACAGGACTAAAACTATTACTTGAAAAAAAATATACTGACCGGGCAGAACTATAAAAATTGGCTAAGGAACGTCACAATTGCACTGACTTATGACAAAGTAGCATATGTTACCGCCGTTGTTCCTCCCCTTATCCCTGGACAAGATTCCTCAGTTGTGGACAAGGAAGTTCGCAAAACCTGGGATCTAGATTGTGAGCGAGCTAAGTGTATCGTGCTGGCGTCCATGAACAACGAACTCCAGAAACAGCACGAGAGTATGGATATTGATATTGTATCCATCTTTCTCCATGTCAATGAATTATATGGAGAGCACTCCCGTATCGTGAGGTACGAGACTTCAAGGAAACTCTTCCAGATGAGGTTAGCTCCAGGATCGCCTGTAGGAGAGCACGTCCTCAAAATGATCAGCCTCATTTAGGAACTCGCAAACCTGGGATGCGTGCTAGAGAATAATTTGTATATCGACTTGATTTTGCAGTCCCTTCCCCATACCTTCTCTCAATTCGTGCTTAGCTTCAACATGCACGAAATGGAAGCTGATCTTCCAAAGCTTCTCAACATGTTGAGGGTAGCAGAGACCTCCTTGAAAAAGGAGAAGACCCCCGTTCTGTATGTTGGCCAATCATCCTCTTCTAAATCTAAAGCGAAAGCTAAAGGGAAGAAGAAGATGAAAGCCACCAAACCGAAGGGTGAGGTCAAGAAGGTGCAGGGAACGAACAAGGCAGGAAGGGTGAAAGCGGATACAAACGAATGCTTTTATTGTCACAAGCAAGGGCACTAGAAGAAGGACTGTATAGCCTTCAAAGCCAAGGACAAGAAGCAAGCTGTTGCTTCTGCTTCAGGTGTGTTTGTAATCGAAAATTGTCTTTCAGTAAACTCTACATCATGGGTACTTAATACCGGTTCTGGTTCTCACATCTGTAATTCATTGCAGGATCTGAGAAATAGTAGAGTACTGGGGACATGTGATATGACTCTCCGGATGGGGAATAGAATGCATGTAGATGCTATTGCAATAGGGAAATATCACCTAGGGTTGACTAGTGGGCACATTTTGGTGTTGTACAGCTGTTTTTGTATTCCCAGTATGTTATGTAATATTATATCAGTATCTTTGTTATCTAATGAAGGATATAATTTTGCGCTTGAAAGAAATGTCATGAACATTCTCCTAAATCAAGAACGGATTGGGTATGGCACACTGGAAAACGGCATATACATACTTAATCAACCTCGAATTTTCAATATTCAAAACACACTTAAAAGAAAGGCTCCAGATTCAAATCAAGCCTTCCTATGGCATTGTAGACTTGGTCATATAAACGAAACAAGGTTGACTAAGTTACATAAAGATGGTGTTCAGTTGATAAAACTGCACATTTGTATTACATTTTTCCTACCATTTTCATATTAAAAAAGGTGTTTATTATAATATATGATACATATGAGGGTTTATCTGTAAAAATACTATTTTCATGTGTTTATATATTATAAATAACATTTTGTAGGAAAAAGTAAGCATATAATATCCATGTAACATTTGGCTCATTTAAATATGCTTACCTTATTAAATACCTTTGACCAATTCTTAATGGTTAAGTTAATATCTCAATATAACAAACTCTACTAAATATTATTTGTTGAGATATTGTGCAAAATTTGCAGGGCTAAAATCAAGAAAATCAAAGTTGGCAAATCAAATCTACCAAAGATATTCAAGAAACTAATTCTGGTATAAATATAGAAAAGATTTTCAAAGTCTAGATACTCAAAAGATTACCAAGTGTTACAGATATGAAGCTACAAAAATTAGAGGCCATGATCTCACCAAAGGGGGCGGATCCGCGACCAAACCTATCCAATGGCCGCGGTTCCGCCGCGGATTTGAAGAGTTGAGATATGGGATTGTGGTGGTTAGGATCCTAACAACTAGTTTCCATATTAGGAAACTAGGGTTCTGGCTCTGTGACTATAAATAAGGACCGAGAGCCTCTTGGAAAAATCATCAAGCCGAAGAGATCACGAAGCCCCTAACGCTCACGCATCCAGTCTGATCATCAACTTTTCATCTACCTCCTTAGGAAAGATAAGCAACTAGTTTGTAATCATTTTCTCCGGAATAAAAGTGTAGATTGTTCAGTTGATTAATAAAGGTAGTTCTTTTTAATTCTTTTTGCATTTTACATTATGTTTTCCCTCTCTTTCTTTTCATCTTCTTCTCCCAACATGCGCGAGTAATTCTCCGCTTGTTAGGGTTCGTAGGATTAGGGTAGGCTAATGGACGATGAAAATAACTAAACCCTTTTTAAGTCCTATAAAGTTTAGGAACTTTATCAAAAGAATCATTAACATCCTAATCGGGCGCGCTAGCAATTCTTTGCTAGTTCCGGCCGCGATTAGAGATTAGATTAATGATTGTTTTGGTAAAGGCTAGATATGAACGGAGTTCCGTGTCGAGATAAGGGTTAAGAGTGGGATTCCTTTTCCCTCCAGAAACCCTAATCTACACGCATCACCGTCGTTCTAGTTCTAAATCTATTAATGGATAAAAAGGGTAACTTTTAATTAATCGTCCATAACTACTAAATCCTAACGAGCCCTACAAGCCCTCTTATTATATTAACTACATCTTTAAAATAATCTAGATCTATATTTTACATTCTTGTTTAACGTAGATCTAGAAACCATTCTATAAAATTCTTTATCCCTCCTCTCTTTCTCAACACATCTAAAGTAAAAGTAAAAGGTTCCACGTTTCCCAGAGGACGACCCGTACTCACCTCGGTCTAGCTACACGCGACACCGTTCTGATTGCGGTTAAACTACAAAAACACACTCTTTCTCGTATCAATCAAATGGCGCCGTTGCCGGGGATACGTGCGTAATTTTTTATTCTTACTATTTGTGTTGAATTCTTATTCGATCTATATCATAATTAAAACAAAACTGCAAATTGTATATTTAACGATTATTGTGTGAATTTTGCGAGGGAATCTGGAGTCACGGACTTGAGGAAACAGGAGATCTAGGGTTCCGAACTTCTCTGGTATCTTTCTTAACTCCTTCTCTCTCCTCTCAAATCCAATAAAATCTATCTTCTGCAGGATTCTTTGCAAAATCGCGCCGCTAAAAAAATCTTTTTGCAAAAGTTTTGTGATTGGTTTTGTTTTGCATATTTAATACGGACTTTAAGGGGCAAAGACCAAATCAAGATTATGTGGGGATTTCATCACCCTTCCTAAGCCCCACAAATCACAAACCGAGCATTTAGATCAACCCTTCATTAATTTAAAAAATATCTAGACCATACTCTAAGGACTGTCGCGCTCAATAAGGACAGAGGAAGGTCGTGGGTAATCTATCGTTTATCCGCATTACTTTTGTAGTGCCTAGGCAAGTGTGTCAAAGGCTAGTGGTTTTTAATTAGGTCCACGACGTGGTTCCTTCCCACTTACCTGGCACTTACCTGGCTACAAGGGTAGTACGGAGGCGGTAGAGGATTGATCCTGCGGTTTGTCCTTTGGAAGTCTAGGAGCGGTCTAGAGACTGGACCTAGGTGACCTTAGTTCTAGGGTTGCTTGTGCATCTTAGGGTGATTTGTCTTGAGTCCCACTTTTTCAAAACAAGCCAATTTTAAATCACACACACGCTGCCACTTGCACTAAACCCGCTTAGTGCATGCTCGGCTGGACACGGGATCCTAGTGCCCGTCTTGTCCGCGTTCCTGCTATCGACGCCGAAGTCGGTACTTCTTCATCTTCTTTGCCCCCACCACACACCACATCGACCGTGATGGACGGCACTCCATCTAATTATAACACCACGCTGCCACCGCCCGCAGGTGAGCAGAATCCACCGCGCATCTCTCTCCAAGAGAGATGCTATCATATTCGTGGTCCTCTTCCTACTTGTCTATCTCTTCCACCACCTAACGGGGATAATTTCGAAATTAAACCCCACTACATCAATCTGCTGCCCAAATTTCACGGGCTTGAGTCGGAAGACGCGTACGTTTTCATCACCAAATTCGAAAACGTATGCGCAATGATGGGTACTTCACAATTGACTTTAGACGCTATGCGCTTACGTCTTCTCCCATTCACACTGTGCGACTTGGCAGAAAAATGGCTTTATAATACCGCCGCACACTCTATCACTAATTGGGATGAATTCGTCATAGCATTTCTTAAGAAGTTTTACCCAAACCATAAGACTGCCCGTGTTAGAAGCGAGATCAACCAGTTCACCCAGCTTCCCAACGAACCATTTTGGAAGTGCTTTGAACGTTTCAAGGATTTGCTTGTCCAATGTCCTCATCATGGAATCAATAGATGGGATTTATGTCGGATTATATATGAGGGCATTAATCCAGCGACAAAGCAGATGCTTGAAACAATGTGTCAATGCAATTTCATGTCTAAAGATGACGGTGAAGCATGGAAATATCTGGAAGACCTTGCTGAACACACGTTGCAGTGGGAAAGCGTAAGACCACCTTCAACTAAGGGAGGTATTCACCAGCTCGATGTTTCTATCGCAGTGAAAGCCGAAATGGCAGCGATACAGAAGAAACTCGATGCTATTGAAAACAAGTTCTCAACATTCTCCCTAAATCAGGTCACGCTTCCTAAGACTGTCTGTGGTTGCTGTTCGGATCCTTCACACTTAACGGAAGAATGTCCTATGAATGCATCGTTTCAAGCTAATGCTGCTTTTCAGCAGCGACCTAGAAACGACCCTTATTCTTCCACATACAATCAAGGATGGAGGAATCATCCTAACTTTGCTTGGAATCAAAACCAACAAAGTAATTATCAAAGACCTCCTCCACAGCAACCACAACCACAGAATCAGCCCCCCTTTCAGTCACAAAATTTCCAAAATCCGGCCAACATTTCTACACCACAAGTGGCCGGTACCGACAACTCACTTGCACAAACTTTGGATATGTTCATGAAACAATCCATGCAAAATTCGGCTGAGATAAGGTCTTCTATTGATACCCTAACGAAAAACTCCTCCTCCCATGGTGAGAGTATTAAATCAATAGAAAACCAAATCACACAGTTAAACGCCGCAATGAGTGCGAGAGAGAAAGGGAAACCTCCATCTCAACCCCTACCGAATCCTGGCTATTCACAAAGTCATAATGTGAATGCCATTACTACGTTGAGATCCGGGAGAGTGCTGAATAACCAAGTGGGTGAGCAGTGTGATGATAGTGACACCAATGATACCCCAGCTTCTTCTTCTTCCCCTAATTCGTCTAGTCTCCCAACTTCATCCGAGCCTATTCTCCGTTTTCCCCAAGGCTCGAACCCTTCGCCCATTTCGCCAAATCTATCTAAGTCGATTCCCACTCCAGTTTTGGGATTGAATCCATCCCCACGGTCTTCTCCACAAACGTTGGACCCAAAACTTATTGATCAAGCACCTTATCCAAACAGGTTGAGGGGCAACAGACCAAGTCCACAAATGGAGAAGATTGTGGAAATTTTTAAGCAAGTTAACATAAACATTCCTCTCCTAGATGCTATTCAACAAGTTCCGTCATATGCGAAAATCTTAAAGGACTTGTGCACTAGGAAGCGAAAAGTTCAAGTACCTAAAAAAGTTTTCCTTGCGAGTAATGTGAGCACTGCTTTTACACAACAACTACCAAAGAAACGAAAGGACCCCGGAAGTCCTACAATTTCTATTTCCATTGGGGGTAAAAATATCAATCGTGCTCTACTCGATCTTGGTGCTAGTGTTTACTTGCTTCCGTATTCTGTTTATGAGCAATTAGGGATCGGAGAGTTAAAGCCAGCGCATTGCACTCTTCAGATGGCCGATCGATCTATCACCCAACCTAGGGGTGAGCTAGAGGATGTGTTCATCAAAGTCGGGGAATTCATATTTCCTGTGGACTTTATCGTTATTGATACACAACCTATAGCAAACCCACACAATCAAATTCCGGTGATACTCGGTCGACCCTTTTTGGCCACTTCCAACGCAGTAATTAATTGTAGAAACGGCTCTATGACCCTATCCTTTGGAAAGAAGTCAATTGAGCTTAACATTTACAAGTTGGGAAGTGAACCCTCCGAACCCTATGCTCATGTGTGTTCTGTCGAATTAATGGATGTCGACAGCAGCGAATTTGATCAACCTCATGATACAGACTCTTTTCATATGTTGTTGTTTGACCCAACCATTTACTCTTCCACCGAGTTGTCCGGGTCAACATCTAATGAGGAACTTTATATTGAGTCTGACGATCACCCCATTTTTTCTGATGACATTATTTTTCGGGGTATCGATGAAAGCTTTGAGGAAATTTTCGCTGATGAACTCGCATTTTTACAAGACACGGGTGTTGAGATGAATCAACTCCAAGATGAAGAAATTAGACCTCCGCCCCCTCTTTTGGACAATCATGACAATACGAGTAATCCATCATTACTATCACTGTGTCGGCTCTCCAAATTGAGACGCAGTCCTTTTCCAATACACCTCTTGTCACCTCCCCACTTCTTCACGTCAATAGGTGACATGTTCTTCCACCAACCTTGGTGCTTCATCGATAAAATTTTTGAATGGTTGGTGTTGACCTTCGGTCTTTGCAAAGCTTGGCATTGACCAATAACCTTGACCCCCTCATGTGATTTTAAAAGATTAAAAATGTTTAACTCAAGTTTGGGGGAGGGGTGGTATATTTTGGCTCTTGAAAGAAAATGATTTTTACAAAATTATGAGCCTAAAATAAGTTTGGGGAGGATTTTCACTTTCATATATTCTTGCCCCTATCAATAATTTCCTCCCAAGTCTACAGGTTTTTTGAGCTTAACGGATGACATCAGTGAGGACACTGCTGTAAACAGGTTTGGGGGAGGTTTGTGCTTATTTACACATCAATTTGCATCATATTTTGCATAAGCACAACATTTCAAAAATTTTAAAAAAAAATTCTTTTATAACAAAAGAGTAGAAAGTGAAAAATTACATCCAAAAGATAGGAATAGTTTAAGAAAACCAAGAAAATTAGAAGTTTTCTTAAACGAACTAGTAATAAGTAGTTATGAGCTGTTGTCCCAAGGGTTAGTAAGATGAAGGAAATCACTAATCTGAGGATAAAAATAAGTCTGAAAAATAGTTTCTATTCTGGAAGCCGAACATTTGAATGTTGATACCCTATTATATGCACTTACACACGTCTTGAAACTCGGGATAGTAGAGGATACCTTGAAATGCTCTTGTCTAAAAGCCAAAGTATGATGGAAGTGAAAAAAATGAAGAAAATATAAAAATGGTGAAAAGAAAAAAATGAACACTGGTTTTGTATCGCCAAGGCAGCAATAAAAAAATATAGCGAGGGTGCCTCTTCACCTACTGCCCTAAGGCCAACTGGTCTGGGAGTCACTGCTAAGCCTTAGGTGGTGCAAGACGAGGAAAATATTATCACCTAATCAGCAAGCACAGGAGTAATCGGTTGGTTAGTTCCTCAAGAAGTATTAACGGTCGCATGAAAATGTGTGAGCGAATCTTAATATTCATCAAATTAAAAAGTACTAAAGTAGATGGACAAGAGTATGATAGCTTGAATTGAATTCTCCGAGTGAAGGGATGTCCATTTCACACACGTGGGGTTATATGATCAATGTTTGGATGAAAGGTGGAAATGAAGAATAAAGACGATGTTTTATTGAGGGATGATGTGATTTCTAACATTTTTTCATGACCATTAAGATAGGGCTCGTGACAACTGAAAAGCTAGTATAGTTGGAAACTCTTCTTTTCAAGGCCTTTCTTTTATGGTTCTTATCTTTATATGTAAATTTCACCATCTTTCTTTTTTTATTGGATTTTGTGGGTGTAATCCGCTGAAAACCCTGAGGAGACAACACTCCTCCTACTAGGGACACCTAGAGGTTTAACGGCTTGTTGCACGTGCTCAGTGCAATCGTGTCTGCCTACGAAAGTGTGCTTAGTTTTCTCCTTTCCTTTTCTCCTCTTGAATAAACTAGTTTGCTCGGGACGATCAAAGATAAGTTTGGGGGTATTTGTTCAGTTGATAAAACTGCACATTTGTATTACATTTTTCCTACCATTTTCATATTAAAAAATGTGTTTATTATAATATATGATACATATGAGGGTTTATCTGTAAAAATACTATTTTCATGTGTTTATATATTATAAATAACATTTTGTAGAAAAAATTAAGCATATAATATCCATGTAACATTTGGCTCATTTAAATATGCTTACCTTATTAAATACCTTTGACCAATTCTTAATGGTTAAGTTAATATCTCAATATAACAAACTCTACTAAATATTATTTGTTGAGATATTGTGCAGAATTTGCAGGGCTAAAATCAAGAAAATCAAAGTTGGCAAATCAAATCTACCAAAGATATTCAAGAAACTAATTCTGGTAGAAATGTAGAAAAGATTTTCAAAGTCTAGATACTCAAAAGATTACCAAGTGTTACAGATATGAAGCTACAAAAATTAGAGGCCATGATCTCACCAAAGGGGGCGGATCCGCGGCCAAACCTATCCAATGGCCGCGGTTCCGCCGCGGATTTGAAGAGTTGAGATATGGGATTGTAGTGGTTAGGATCCTAACAACTAGTTTCCATATTAGGAAACTAGGGTTCTGGCTCTGTGACTATAAATAAGGACCGAGAGCCTCTTGGAAAAATCATCAAGCCGAAGAGATCACGAAGCCCCTGACGCTCAAGCATCCAGGCTGATCATCAACTGTTCATCTACCTCCTTAGGAAAGATCGAGAAGCAACTAGTTTGTAATCATTTTCTCCGGAATAAAAGTGTAGATTGTTCAGTTGATTAATAAAGGTAGTTCTTTTTAATTCTTTTTGCATTTTACATTATGTTTTCCCTCTCTTTCTTTTCATCTTCTTCTCCCAACATGCTCGAGTAATTCTCCGCTTGTTAGGGTTCGTAGGATTATGGTAGGCTAATGGACGATGAAAATAACTAAACCCTTTTTAAGTCCTATAAAGTTTAGGAACTTTATCAAAAGAATCATTAACATCCTAATCGGGCGCGCTAGCAATTCTTTGCTAGTTCCGACCGCGATTAGAGATTAGATTAATGATTGTTTTGGTAAAGGCTAGATATGAACGGAGTTCCGTGTCGAGATAAGGGTTAAGAGTGAGATTCCTTTTCCCTCCAGAAACCCTAATCTACACGCATCACCGTCGTTCTAGTTCTAAATCTATTAATGGATAAAAATGGTAACTTTTAATTAATCGTCCATAACTACTAAATCCTAACGAGCCCTACAAGCCCTCTTATTATATTAACTATATCTTTAAAATAATCTAGATCTATATTTTACATTCTTGTTTAACGTAGATCTAGAAACCATTCTATAAAATTCTTTATCCCTCCTCTCTTTCTCAACACATCTAAAGTAAAAGTAAAAGGTTCCACGTTTCCCAGAGGACGACCCGTACTCACCTCGGTCTAGCTACACGCGACACCGTTCTGATTGCGGTTAAACTACAAAAACACACTCTTTCTCGTATCAATCAGATGGATATCTAGATCCGTTTGAATATTCATCATATGCAACTTGTCAATCATGTATCAAAGGAAAAATGACCAAATCTCCGTTCACCGGACACGGAGCAAGAGCCACAGAACTCTTGGGACTTGTACACAGTGATGTATGTGGTCCAATGTCTACACATGCAAGAAGCGGTCACTCCTACTTCATCACTTTTACTGATGACTTCTCTAGGTATGGACATGTGTTCTTATTGAAACATAAATCCGAGGCCTTTGAGAAGTTTAAGGAGTATAAAAATGAAGTAGAGAAACAAACTGGTAAAAGCATCAAGACACTTCGATCTGATCGAGGTGGAGAATACTTAAGTACCAGTTTCTTTGAATTCTTAAAAGAGAATGGAATTCTTTCTCAGCTTACTCCGCCTTATACACCTCAGCATAATGGTGTATCAGAAAAGAGGAATCGCACGCTATTAGATATGGTGCGTTCAATGATGAGTAGTGCTAAGTTGCCACTTTCCTTCTGGGGATTTGCTCTAGAATCAGCAGCATACTTATTGAATAAAGTTCCAACTAAGTCTGTGCCTACCACTCCATATGAAATGTGGAGCGGGAAGAGACCATATCTCAAGTATATCAAGATATGGGGGTGTCCGACATATGTTAAAAAGCATAGACCGGACAAGCTCGAGGCACGATCAGTTTTGTGCAAGTTTGTAGGATACCCTAAACATTCAAGGGGGTACATGGTCTACCACACTAAAGAACAAAAGGTGTTTGTCGCCCGCCACATTGTCTTCTTAGAAAACGAATTTCTTGCAAAAGAAATTAGTGGGAGCGCGGTAGAGCTGGAAGAAATTCCAGAACCTCAAACTGCAACCGAGAACTTAGAAGAACCTCAGATTTCAATAGAACATGACGAACCAACGCCACTACGCAGATCTAGTAGGCTTTCTCATCCTCCTGAGAGATACTATGGTTTTCTTCTAGATGGGGATCGAGAGGATTGCATCATCGATGATGATGAGCCTACTAGTTTTCAGCAGGCTATCACGAGTATTGACTCGGTGAAGTGGCTGGATGCTATGAGATCCGAAATGGAATCTATGTACACCAATAAAGTATGGACTTTAGAAGTTACTCCTCCTGGGGTGAAACCAGTTGGATGCAAATGGATTTTCAAAAAGAAGATTGGTGCACTTGGACAAGTGGAAACCTACAAAGCTAGACTCGTTGCAAAAGGTTTTCGTCAAAGACCAGGATTGGACTATGATGAAACCTTTTCACCTGTAGCTATGCTTAAATCCATTCGGATCCTGCTTGCCATTGCTGCCTTCCATGACTATGAAATTTGGCAGATGGATGTAAAAACAGCTTTTCTAAATGGACATTTAGAAGAGAGTGTTTACATGGATCAACCAGAAGGTTTCTTAGACAGTGGGAGCAGCGGAAGAGTGTGCAGGTTGCTTAAATCTATCTATGGATTAAAGCAAGCATCGCGAAGTTGGGACATCTGCATTGATGAGACAGTCAAAGAATTTGACTTTATCAAAAATGTAGATGAACCATGTATTTATAGGAAGATTGTAGAAGGAGAAGTAGTCTTCCTCGTTTTTTACGTCGACGACATACTACTGATAGGGAATGATGTCCCTATGCTACAATCACTAAAGCTCTTCTTGTCACAGAAATTCTCCATGAAAGACTTGGGTGATGCAACCTACATTTTGGGCATTAAGATCTATCATGATAGATCTAATAGAATGTTGGGACTTTCACAGTCCAGGTATATTGACACTATACTAAAGAGATTTAGTATGGAAGATTCCAAGCACGGTAATATGCCCGCTTGTCACGGGATCACCCTCCCCAAAGAGATGTCTCCAAAGACTGATGAAGAGAGGGCTCGCATGGGCATTATACCCTATGCTTCGGCAGTAGGATCTATAATGTATGCGATGTTATGTACAAGACCAGATGTAGCTTACGCACTTGGTGTGGTAAGCAGGTATCAGTCTGACCTAGGAGAGAAGCATTGGATAGCAGTAAAGAACATTCTCAAGTACCTGAGAAGGACTAAGGAGATGTTCTTGATTTACGGTAATGGGGACCTCCAGGTAGAGGCTTTTACCGACTCCGGCTTCCAATGTGACAAAGATGATTCTAAATCCATTTCGGGTTTTGTGTTTACGCTCAATGGAGGGGCGGTATGTTGGAAGAGTTCCAAACAAGATACCGTCGCAGACTCAACTATGGAGGCTGAGTATATAGCTGCTAGTGAAGCCGCAAAAGAGGCTGTCTGGATGAGGAAGTTCATCTCTGAACTTCAGGTGGTTCCGTCCATTGCCAATCCAATACCTTTGTATTGTGATAACAATGGGGCTGTAGCATTAGCGAAGGAACCAAGGTCCCATCAGAAATCCAGGCATATCTTAAGGCGGTTTCACCTGATCAGGGAGATCGTTGATCGTCGGGAGATCGAGATACGGAGAGTGGACACAAAAGACAACACGGCAGATCCATTCACCAAGGCCATCTCTCAAGTCCAGTTCGAGAGGCTGTTTGAGATGTTGGGCATGCGGTACGCCAACAACTGGATCTAGTGAAGACAGTGGGTACTCATTGCGCCAATTATAGGCCTTAGTGCAAGTGGGAGATTGTTGGATATATATGCCCTAGAGGCCTTCATTGTATAGGATGCTAGTGATATGTATGTACATGACAGTCTTGCTTAATATGAAAGTACGCTATTTGGTTTGTCTTTATCTTAACATATGATATATTTTGCGTAGTATTCATATATATACATGTTGATAAAGCCCATAGGGTGTTTGCCAGACTACCGGCGTTACGATGGCAGTCATACTAGTGGGAGCTGGATAGTCAATAGGCACATCCTTAGATGTCCCTAGTCGCAGGAGTATCGAGACTGGGCATCGATACTCTGGAGTAGACTGGTGTATACATATCTAGACCCTGAGGAGGGGCAATGGATTGGTCCCGCAGCCATTGGTAGAGTGCACCTAAGATTGTATACATATGCTCATTGGGTGTGAGTACACCGGACAGGACTCGCCGAGAACTGACTGGATGGTATTTATACCTAACGTCAGATAGCAGTTCTCAGGCGACATGTGTGCAGATAGTCCGTTGACTTAAAGTTGTCATTTGTCTCGTGTGAGTTCCCACTGTGCTTTGATTGCTACCCTACCACGGTTCAAAGGAGTCGTGCAAACAAGTTTTAGTTGGGCACAGTCCCGAGCCACGTGGAGGCAGTGAGTGACTGTTAGGGATTCGTCTCTCCCGGTATAGGTAGTTGATATCGCACTGTGATCGGTTGGTCATTACCATAAGTCCCTGGCCAGGGCTGATAGAGAATTACTAATAGACTGATCAGTAGATTCTCGGATGGTAATTAAGCCATGCCGACACAACTTGTACGGTTATTAGGGGTCTGACGTTTACCACCTCCCTAGACCATACATGCGATACTCTTAGACGAAAAGACCGGACTGCACGGATATTGTCACTGACAGGCTCAGTAGGAGTTCGGATGGGTTTCCTCATCGGCCTTCTTATCGACATCTACCTGGGGACCGTTACGTACAGCTAGTGCCGCTTGCAGTCTGTGGTTAAACCCACTGCCAGCGTAGTAGTCGAGTCTTTAGAGTTCCACACAGATTTTTCCCAACTCCAGGAGAAACGATATAGAGGTCGTACGGTTTTACGACAAGGGTTCGGACGAATACGTGTTTAAACGCACGTACGACATTCGGACAGTTTTTACTAGACGGCTTTGGTTTAAGCCAGATTCTAGTATCAGGTTATTGGATTTATACAGTCTAAAGTTTTTCCGTGTTTTCACGGATGGGAGGGGCGTTCTCGTAATTTCCGGGAAGCTTCTAGAAGCATGGTGACTTGAGGGGTTTAGGTGGCATTGTCATTAATGTAATTGTGACTCATAATGTGTGATTCACTATGTCATTAATGCATTATTAAATGCTTAATGACTCACATAGTGAATCACTCATAATACATTTATGAAGCATGATGAATAATCTCTTATTATTCATTTATTGATTTATTCATTATGCTTGATATATTAAGTGAGAAACAATTTCATTTCATAATTCTAGTTCACCTTCTCTCTCCTCAAGCTCTCTCTTTCTTCAAGCTCTAATCCTACCACTCATGAGTTGAGAACAAGGATTAGAAAAGACTAAACATCTCATAACCTAACTCTATATGATCTAAGTTCCTTTGATTAGCAACTAGAGAAACTTAGTTACTTCAAGTTTTGAGGTGAAGCTTGGATTAGGGTTCTCGGGTGGATCATCTATCACTTGGAGGAGGCCGAGGAGGACGAAGAGATCGTAAAGACGAAGGACACGTATCGCAAGGTATAATCTTTTTACATAGTATTTTAGAACTTCTATGGTAGTTGTTAATTATCGTTTAGCAAAGATCTTCGGTTAGTCGATGTATGCTTCAAGAACAAGGTCGTTTTTCCATATTTCCGCCTTCCCGCAACTCGTGGGGTGTTGCACATCGACTTACAGATCAAAAAAGACCTCCTAGAGGCAGCCGAGCCCGAGGTTCCCTCGCTCGGCTATCCCCAGCGGGTAGCTTCCCTAACGCAACGCCGGGGATCGAAAAGCTCTTTCAGAGGCAGCCGAGCCCGAGGTTCCCTTGCTCGGCTATCCCCCGCGGGCAGCTTCCTTGTCACAACGCCGGGGATCTAGAAGCCCTCCCAGAGGCAGTTGAGGCCCGAGGTTCCCTCACTCGGCTATCTTTCAGGAAAAAAGCCCTCGCCAAGAGGCACCGGGCAGCAACCCTACCAGGCCAAGGGTCCTTGGTGGGCTTCTTACAGCCTTATAGCTTTTCTCGCGCCAAGGACCAAAGTCCTCCCAGAGGCAGTCGAGTCCTTGCCCGGCTATCCCCGGCTGGTAGCTTCCTACCACAACCGACAGGGATCAAAGTCCTCGCCAAGAGGAACTGGGCAGTAACCCTGCTCGGTCCTCGTCCCGAAGGATCAGAAAGCCCTCCCAGAGGCAGTCGAGCCCGTGGTTCTCTCGCTCGGCTATCCCCGGCGGGCAGCTTCCCTGCCACACGCCGGGGATCAAAAATTCCCCCCAGAGGCAGCCGGGTCTTTGCCCGGCCATCAATAGATGGTAGCTTCCTACCACCGTCCTAAAGGATCAAAAGCCCTCATAAAGAGGCACCCGAGCAGCTACCCTGCTCGGTCCAACTCCGGCTCCTACCCTCTACGCCAGGGATCAAAAGCCCTCACAAGAGGCATCGGAGCGGCTACTCTGCTCATCCACCCCAGGTTGGTAGTTGCCTACCCACGACTCTAAAGAACCAAGCCCTCGAAAGAGGCAACCGAGCAGCTACCCTGCTCGGCCATCCCTGGCGGGTAACCCCCCTACCGCCGCGGCAGAAGCATGAAGCCTTAGCGGGAGATGACGGCGCAGCTACCCTGCCCGGTCACCCCCAGGTGGTGGCCAATACTCTAAATCAGAAATGGATGTCAAGTCTGTCCAAGCCTAAACGATCTCCCCTCGACTTTGGGGCCCAGGGAGAAAACTCCTCAGAGACGCTCGTCGGCAAGCGATTGCAGTCAGCTCGACGGGCGATCGTTAGACAGAGGGCCAACCTGACATGAAAGCACAACGGCACAAGTAAAAATATCCCAAATGAGCATTCTTCACAAACAGATGGCAGAACGAAATTCTATAGAGCTGAAGAAAAACTTTATTACTACTGCCGAAGATAAGTTTTTTTACAAAAGGTATTTTTTGGGCTCCTCAGTCTTACAAAATTCAAAAGAAAAACAAAAGGAACGTAGGGGAACATGGGCTCTACACCTCGGGTCCAGGCGCGACTTCGAGGTCCTCGACCTCCACCACTGGGGGCGCTGGGTCCTCGGCCCCCTCCTCACCGGGAGCCTCTCCTTCTTGCTCGTCGGCGCCCACGAGGGGGAACTCAGCCCGAAGATCCGCATCGTCGAACCCCGGCATCCGAGACTTCATGGCATCAAGGGCGTCGTGCCAAATGCGGGTCGTGGCCACGGCCAGGTCGTCATAAAAATCCTTCGACCCCTTATAGCTCGCCACGGCCCTCGATCCAGCCGACTTAAAGGCCTCGGCCACCGCCCCCAGTTCCTTTCGGAGGGCCTTCACCATCTTCTTCAGGTTGCCGGCGAGCATCTGGGAGTCCTCGAGCTTGCCCTCGGCGATCGCAGCGGCCTCGCGATGCCGGGCGACCTCCCTTTTTCCAGCATCCACCTAGCCCTCTAAGGCGGTGATCCTCGCCAACATCGCCTCCTGCTCTCGCCTGGAGCTCTCTTGCAGCACGGCGAGCTAGCCCGCGGCCTCCACCGCCGGGGCTACCACCTCGGTCTCCATGCGAAGGGCGAGGGCTACGTGCTGGAGAGTCTGGGAAGACATAAAAAAAAGATCAGAGAAATGAAAGAGACACCAAATCTCACAATGCACTAGGGGCTTACCTGCACGGACTCCTGAGCGATCGACGCCGGCTGAGCCCTGAGGGTTCCCCCAGGAACCCGACCCCTGGCCAAGATCTCTATTTCGTGCAGGAGGCTGTCCGCAACCGACAGCCCGGACGGCACCGTGAACCGGAACCCCCCTTCCTCCACTACGGTCGGCGAAGACCGGCCCCCGGAAGGACTCCGGGAACTCCTCTTGAGCGGCTCCGAGTCCGTGTCCTCCACAATCAGGGCCCGCTTCCGACCCGACGCTCTGCTGGGGCCCGGGGCAGGATCCACCACCGAGCGTCCTCGGGGCACCGCCACCGGGGCGGTAGGAACAGGGGTAGGATGCGCCCGAGAAGAGCTGGCGCCCCCGGCCCTAGTAGGCTGCCTTGGTTGGCGCATAGCATCTCGAAGAGAGCCGGAATCCATGGATCCTGCATGAAACGAACACCCAACAGATCAGCAACACGAGTAAAATGTAAACCCAAGAAGCAAGCCTAACTTACCGACGAACTCGACGGGGCTAAGCCCGGCCCAGCTCAAAACCCTCTCGGACAGCAGCACGTCGTGTCGAAGGATGGGTTCCCACGACGCCACTCTCACCGCGGCAGAGTCATTGGACAGGTTCCCTGGCAGACACTTCTCCCTCGACCACTTAGTGGGCACCGGCCAGTCCTCGCCCTCGGGAGGGGAAACAAAGAAAAATTTCTTCTTCCAGTCGTGAATGGAGGAGGGAAAGGCCACGACCCCAGTCCCGGTAGCGACCCCGGGCCTCTTCCTAAAAGTAAAGTAAACCCACCTCGGGTCGCCTGCTCGACCGCCAGGGTGACTCTTGAAAGCAAGGGAGGAATCGAGAAGGGAAAGGCTGAAAGGAACCGCCTGCAGCCTCAGCCGGATCAGGAACCCAAGGAGGATCCTCCACGCGTTCGGCACTAACTGGTCGGGAGCCAAGCCGAAGAAATTCAGAGTGGCGATGACCCCAGGAGAGAAGGGCAAGCTCATTCCGCCCCAAAAAGCTTCCAAATACAGGGCAATCTCCCTGCCCCGTCCCTGGTCTGCCCTCTCTCCCTCCTCGGCCAGACGAAGCGTATAGCGCGGGGGAATGTGGAAGCGAGCTCGAGCGTTGGCGAGCTCATCCTCATGCCTCACCCAGCACGAGGTGCTGGGGGCTACATCTACCGCCTCCTCCCTGGAGGCGGCCCCCGCCTCACGGCCCCGGGGAGAGGGCTCAGCCCCTGCTCCCCGAGGAGACTCGGACACATCTAAAGGAACCCTAACATCTACTCCTACAACGTCTACTGATTCTATAGGGGAAGACATCTAACCTGGGAAAGAAATTCTTCAAAAGTTGGGGACGAAAGAGGGGAGACGAGCGCCGAGCAGCTGGGACTTGAGAGAGAGAAATATGAAAGAGTAAGGGCCCTAGGGCGGGCCCCACCCGTATTTATTACCGCGTACGGCCTCATCCAATGGCGTCCATCGTCTCCCGCCGAAACGGCTACTTGCGCCCAACGGCTCCGATCGCTCCACGTGGCAGCCCAGCGATGGACCGCGTCCCATCAGACGCCGCAAACCTGCGCACGTCTCATTAGCTAATTGACGCTCGACATGTGGACCGTCGCTTCGACTGCAGAGTGCACTAACCGGTGCACCCTCTTTAAATGCAAAGATCTCGCCTCGATTCGCTAGCGGAAAAGACAGCCAATGGCTCGAGGACTCATCCCGACATAACCCTGAGAAAGAGCTCACCTCGGGAGGCCCGGCAGTCCACTCCTGACCCGACCAGCTGGCTGGTCTGGACAAGAGTGGGGGGCTAATGATGATACTCAATATTGGTGGCCTCCAAAATCAAGACACGTGGCAGGTGACGTATCCAGAACCCAGAAGAGGGCCCACAGGGGGCCGACCCGGCTACCCTATACCCAACCTGCAAACACAAGCTGGCCCTCCTCGGGGCCCCCTGCAAACTGGCTTCCTCGACCCCGCAGCTCGCGTCGAGCTGCCGCAAAACCTGGCCTCCTCGCTCGTCCCGAGCTCCCAGCCGAGGCCGTCTTCCTCGGCCCTCCGACCAAAATCACCGCTCACAGGCGTAACCGCCACTCCGCGAATCTCGCCATGCGCAAATTCTACGCCAACAACATCCCACGTTCCACGCCATCAGTCCCCATTAATGGACGATCCGCTTTCCACGCGGGCGTGATGTCGGGGGCGTAACTGCCGGCGAGATCCTCGCACCTGCTACCGCGTGCCACCACCGCTATATAAACCCCCATCACGGAAGGGTCAGGTGAGCCATTCTTTACACTTTTACGCCGTTACTCTGCTCGGATCTCATCACTAACTTGAGCGTCGGAGGGTCCTCGGTGGTACCAAACCATCCCGGGACTTCTTTGCAGGTACTCGGCAACAGCATCCTCATCTCACCTTTTCCTCTCAACATCCATTGAGACCTACACGCAACGGAGAAAAAACGGCTAAATTCATTGCGAGATCAACGGAAGACAACATCTGACGGAGGCCCGAAAAGGAGCTCCATCACTTAGTTAACTTCTAAATATTCCCTCGGTTTCCAACTTTCCTCGCCCAAAAAGAAATAATCGCATGGATTTAAGTTGGAAATCCTAATTTTGTAATTGTTTTCCTTTTTCTTTTTAGCTCCCCTGAAATCTATGTTGCATTTCGTTCATTAATTTTGTTAGCATTTCTTGGTTATTCATCTTCTTACGAGATCAAATGCATGTTTCTCCCTCTTTCATGAAAGAAATTTACTAGCTTGATATAACATCAGCTTATTTGCAAAAGAAAAAGTATTTATAGTTCATGTAATCCTTCTAAATACAAATGAACTATTGAAAACCCATCATTGCCAGTCCCAAGTCCGGATGAGAAAGGGCGAAGGTTATGGTAGGCTTGTGACAGCCAGCCGAAACCTCTGTCATATTCTATGACATGAACCACTATGACACATATGAACTGTTGAACATATTTCAAGATCTGCTCGGTTATTATCTTAAGGCCGCTTCACTTTGTGGTCCATTAACACATTTCACTTGCTAGCACTTTGGTTATAATCGATCAATAGCATTAACCACCGCTTTTTTTGTTTTAACATCAAGTTACCTTATTGCTCTTTAATTACAGTAAGCTCCCAAACGTCGGCTTTATGGATTTTTTTGTACTGAAACACCCTTAAATACAACACTTTAAGGGATCTTACTGTAATAAAATACTCTAACGTAGCTTGTGGAAAACACATACTTAAGGGCCTTTCAATGTAAGTTAGTCTTTTTCTCCATTTATTTATTTTTCTTTAGAATATTACAAAAAGCTTTGAATTTTTTGATGTATGCAGGCGATGATGAAACTATGAATGACATGGTTAGGTGCGGTGGAACAAATTTCATGAGAAAGTGCTTGATCACTTTATGGAATTAGATCACAAATTTCACTTGATCGAAAGCAAGGATATAAAATTCGTACGTACAATCATGTCCTCATTTGAGGTAATTATGTATTAATATCATCTAATAATGCTTCTTTACTTCATTTTTGTTAATTATAAGTGGTCTCCCTTGACCTCTCCAATTGTCTATATTGTTGTTTCTTAAATTTCAGCTCAACCATTAAAGAGAACTTACCTTCATATTGCAAATTAGACGGCGGAATTAAGCACGGTGAAATGAAATGGACAAAATCTCCCTTTTATGTCGATCTACAACTATTGAAGTGGTATCCTCTAATTCTCATTGGAGGAGTTTCACAAGGATTCCATGGTAAGACATTGATCGCTGAATACATTCAAATATTCATTCATTAAAGATGCGCAATTTTTCACGTTTTGCATCCAACATTAGTTCAACTTTGTGCGGATTCATTGTCTTATTGATTTATGTTTTCAAGATTGAAAATTCTTTATAGTTATCAATCCGTGTCACGCTTTCGTGTGATATTATTGCTCAGGTTTTTATTCTTGGCACCTGCTTTCGCATTTTCGTGTGATGTTATTTTCATTGATTATCAGTGTCGATTAAAACTCAAGCAAATTTTGATACTTCTTAACCATTATTATCATAGGATCTACGTGTATAATCTATTCTGATCTTAGACATCTTATAACATTTAAGCTGAAAACCGTTAGTAGATGATATCATGCAATGATGCTCTTATCTCAGTTGAAAACCATTAGTAGATGATATCATGCAATAATTAGGCAAGGAGACACATTATACTATAGAGCAGTACAAAATCTCAAATCCAAATTTATCTGTTTGATGGTATTGGGAATTTTCTTCGTGAAATTTTGTGATTAGAGCACCCATAACATTGATGATACTCTTAAGCAAAATTTTATTATAGATCAGTACAAATTTCACATCCGAACTTCTCGGTTTGATGGTATAAAGCAGCATTTCCTTCTTTTTTCATCACTGTGTAGAAAGATGATGCTAGGATGGCAGTTGGCAACGGTCGAGGCTGAAGTCTTTCATAAGGAAGCTCATATTGCGAGTATATACCCTGATCTTTCATTCAATACAAGTTTTCATACAATTGATTTTCAGATCTTCAAAGAAATCGATTCTCTCTGTCAAAATATTATTCCTTAACTTAATAAGCGATGGAAAATTTGAAGTGCATAATGTGATCCCAAAATCTTTTTTTATGTTTACTATTCATATTTTTAAAGATATTTTTATTGGCGGTGACTTGATACATGTTTTTTCCGACGCTAGTTGCTTTGATAGAGAGATAAATCTGAAGTCAACTATACTAAGAGAACATGTAAAAGGAGACGGAAGAGAAATTCATGATTATAGGGAATTATGGAATTGGAAAATTTGTAAGACCATAATCACAAATTGTTGACTGGCGATTGGAAAAAATAAGAACTTTTCTTTGGGGCATTTTATGATCACACAGAAGCAATGTAACATTTCGGGAAAATAAAATATTATTTTTGGGGATTTATATAATTAAAATAATAAATATTATGAATATTTTAACGATATGATATAATTATATATCGATAAATTGGGAAATATTGGAAAATTAAATGGAATGGTGATTTTTGGAAGAATTTATGTGATTTAAGCAAATTATAAATTCCTTATGATTAATTATATTCTATTTTAATGCTAACCGCGATTAAATATCACTAATCGTGCATTAAGCTTGATTTGTGCACATGACATGTACCATGTTATATTACACATTGTTACATTTTCCTACCATGGTATTTTCTTTATTTTTCTTGCATGGCTTTGTTTTTAAATGAGATGAAAAGATAAAGAGAAGAAAAGAAAAGAAAAAGGAAAAGAAAAGAAAATGGTTAAACAAAGAAGTATAAGCAAGAGAGAGAAGAGAGGGTGAGGGGTCTTATGTTGACCTTGGTCATTGTTTCCCTCTTCATCTTTTCTTCATCATTCTCACCTCTTCTTCACTCATGGCTGCCCTCTCTCCCACCTCCTCTAAACCCTCACAAACACTCACATTTCCATCTCAAAACACATCTTTCCCTTCATTAAAAATGTTCACAAGCTCATTATATGCATGGGGAACCAAGAAAGTTTGGATTTTGAGCACTTGGGGCAATTCAAGAAAATTCTTGAGTTGCCAAATGAGATACTTTCTTCACCATTAGCATAGTATTTCATTCACTTTAGTATCCATGCATGTTTAGAAGTGTTTTAGTGTTGTTTTGTGAACTTAGAAAATTCCTAGAAAAGGGTTGTGGAATTCTTGAATTGAGAAAGTGTAAATTGAGCTTAGTAGAGGTCATACAACCCCTGTGGTGATTGTATACTGGACTAAACCAGCAACTAGAACCACAATTAGCAAACTTAGAAACCCCGATATCAGAAAATTGTGGGTTTTGTGATGAAGTTTAGGGATCTGCTATGACCCGGGGCACCTGAAAATTTTATAGCGATTACTAGGAGTCGTGCAGGCATCTTGGAGTATACCCTAAAAACCCCAGCCCCAATACCTTCACTGTGGCCGCAATTTTAATCATTCTGGCCGCAATTTGCGGCCAGGGTAGGGATTTTAGGACTCGTGCTTGGTCCAGAGCTTTATCTTCAGTAAATTAGACCCTCCACATGTGCAAAATTGACTAATTTTACTTAGGGTAAAATCTGGGACCATTTTCATGAGTTGATGCCTTGTATTTCGTGATGTTTATGAATTGAAGTTTTGATATTCGTGTTTTTATCGGTCGATTCACGTTTATACGTCAATCGTCGAGAGTTGTTGGTTATTCTTGCATGCGTAGACATAGGTTTTAACCTATGTACGATTCGTGTGCCGTTTTGGTTTTCCTGCGTGATTTCTGTTTACGATGCTATATGTGTACATATGTAGGTACCCTCGAGTGGACATGAACGACAAGGACGAGCGTGGCGTCATCGACTTCGACAAGCAAGGATCAAAGTGAGTAAATATGTATCTACGGGGGAAGTCGGGTAGATGGCGTATAGCACCCCCGCAGTTTCGTAGTGCAGTGTGCAAATGTGTTATATCTATATAGTTATATGTTATTATAAGATGTGTGTACTTAGCTAGAAATGTTTTAGAGGACTTTGGGTTAGTGTAAGCATATTTGGTAGTTAATGCTATAGTTTAGTGTTAGTCGCGAAACCCTAAAATAAGGTTTACACTCACGCGCGCACACACGCATACACTTATTTACTTGTGCGTGTGTGTGTGTGTATGTTTGTGAGTATGCGCGTGTGTGTGTGTATATATATTGTAAGTCTACGGTAGCGCCCCGGCCGTCTACAGACGCCAGATGCGGAACAAAAACTTTTTAACTGGCGCTATCGTATACTTTAACCCGGATCTGCCATTATTGCTAAACTAACATACTGTAAAGAGAGTAGAAAGGTTATACCGAACGATCCGAGTCCTTCGTTCTTTAACCATCATCCCACGCTCCGTTGCGGCTGCTCCGATCAAGTCGATCTCCGATCTGCTCGTCTAGGTGGCACCACGTTACTGATTCTTTAAACGGGCTCCCGCCTCTGACTCGAGGCAACTCGGTTGTCAAGTTTGCTAAAAGAGACGACCAAGATTGATGTAGAGAATGAGTAGATGACTTTGTCTCACTTCGTCCAAATCCGTGGACGATCAGTTAATGAAGTTGCCACTCGAATCGGGTGATGGAATGAAATGAGCTGTGAAATTCCATACACCTCAAAATCTATCAAAGTCTTTTTACCAAATGAAAACATCAAGTGAGAGTGTGAGAGAGAGGAGGAGCCGGCCATATATATGGAGAGGGGGTGAGTGTAGGAGCAATGTGAGGGTAACCATAAGCAAAAGATCAAGAGAAAATATCCTTAAGAAAACAAGAAACAATAAAGCTTAAAGCATGAGTCATTACGCACCTCATCAAGACAATAATGACTCCATTAATGCACTAATGACTCACCAAGCCAAGTCACCCTCTCTAGAACCTTCTAGAAGCATGACTCACCCCATCCAAGAAAAGATAAATCCGTATTTAACCAAATGTTAAATACGGCTGATAGAAAACTGGAAACTGGCAACTTCCAAAAGTGATCCCGAAACGAATTTCAGGATAACCCCGTAACTGTATAAATATACCCGCATTTGTATTACGACCGAATACAAATGCAACTGAGACAAAAATATTATATCTACTCAATATAATACTCGGATCCGGCTTAAACCAAAGCCGACCAGTATTATCTGCCCGAAAAATAACACGTGCGTAAACGCACGTGCATTTTTCGAATCCTGCCATAAAGCCATACGGCCTCTACAACGTTTCGCCCGAACTTGGAAAACTATCCGTGGGGGACTCTAATGACTCGTCAGTACCCTGGCAGTGGGTTTAACCACAAACCGTCAGCGGCACTAGCTATGCGTAACGGCTGCCCATAGACTGACCTCAAGGGAGGCCGATGAGCGAACTCATCCGGAAACCCTACTGAGCCTAACAGTGACAATGTATATACAGTCCGGTTCGTTCGTCTATGAGTATCGCATATCTGTCTAGGGGGCTAGTAACGTCAGACCCCCAAGAGCAGTATAAGTCGTGTCGGAGTGTAGCCCAATAACACCCTGAGATACTACTGGAGTACCTACCAGTAAATCTCCTGCCACGGCCGTGGGCTTTGTGTAATGGCTCTCCTAGACACAGCACGATCTCGCCCCCAATACCGGGAGAGACGAATCCCCTGCCGATCCGCTCACGTGCCTCCATGTGGCTCGGGACTGTACCCAAAAACTACCTGTTTGCACGACTCCTTTGAGCCGTGGTAGGGTAGAAATCAAAGTACAGTGGGAACTCACACGAGACAAATGATGACATCAGGTCGATGAACTAACCTGTACACATGTCACCAGGGAACTGCTATCTGACGATATGTATAATACCAACTAGCGGGTTCCCGGCGAGTCCTGTCCGGTGTACTCATAACCCAATGAGAACCTGTATACATCTTAGGTGATCCAACTGACACCAGTGGCTTGTGAGACCGGCCACCGCCCCTCGTCGGGGTCTCAACTGTATACACTAGTCTACTCCGGAGTATCGATGCCCTGTCTCGAAACTCCCACGACTAGGGACCACAATTAAGGATATGCGTATAAACCACCCAACTCTCACGTATATGATCGCCATCATACAGTTGGTGGTAAAGCAAGATCCTAAGGGCTCTATCAAAGTGTAACATGCAATCAGTCACCTGAACATGTACACGACTGATAAAGGCAAACCAGATAGCATACTATCATCTCGAGTAAGACTATCCTACCGGTATAGATCCTCCGCAATCATTGCAATCACGTACCTGCGATCCAATAATTGACTCTGAGGGCACTATCTCCAACAATCTCCCACTTGCACTCAAGGCTAATTATTGCAATGTCGACTATTCACAGTCCGTGTGAAACCGAACATCCAACTCCTCTACTAATCAGTTTCACAAAGCCCGTTTATAAAACTATTGTGTTCGTGAAATAGCCTCAGTGAGTGGATCCGCCTAGAAGTTTCTTTCTATGTCTCTCTTAATCTCAAATTCGCGGAGAAAGCCATCTCCCGAATCGAGTAATACCTGTCTTAGAATATGTCTGGATATCTGATGGGACCTAGTTCATAAATGAATTCCAAATCCAAACTTCTTAGACTGTATCGATCACTGAACCTAATCAGTATCCGGCACCATGCCTCCCACAGTATCCTTTTGGACCACCTGTCCATAATACTGTCCCTCGTCAGAGGGAAAACTATAACTCTGACAATCACTCTGTCATCCATGTCACCTTTGAAGCCTGGAATGATAATGGTCTCCCGAAGGAGGCCGCCGTCATCAAATCCGTAGAATATGTACTTATGTTCTAAAACTGCTCCCTTATGTTTCTCCAGGATTAGATTAATACAAACTTATTGCATCTAGTGCAAAAACAACATTTGGTGTGGTACTTGACATCTCATGATTGACTCAATTGCCTAAGCAAGTGATCTGCCAATCATGCACATCCCTCTCCCCTTTAGTCTGAAAGACACATTTAGAGAGGGTGACTCTATTACCTGCAGGTACACTACCATGCCAGGAGTCATGTATTCTAAAAACCTTTAGAATACTGTCAAAATACCCACATTGGGAAACTACCCAAATCCAGATCTAAAACCATAGATCTAGAAACCAGAATGTTAAATATTATATCCATATCCTGTCTGGAGAAACAACTGTGTGACGACCACAGTACAACCGATCGTAGTATAGGAATTTTACTTCCTACTTTGTGTATGTCATCCTGATACCATGACATCACACCCTACTGCCTTCTTAACAGATCCATTCCCTATCCTGATTGAAGTCAAACCCATGACTGTCACATCAAAATTAGATGATCTATCTCCGCTATAACTGCTCAAGTCTATAAATAGACATAAGCTTCTTGCCTACTATGCTTCTGCTGCTCCCACTGACTACGACAACCCTCCTACCGGGTCTCATATCCTGGAACAATAGTAGTGTCAAGTCTGGGGAGATAAGAACCTCCCTGTCACCGTCCTTGAGGCTACCGGAGTACCTCTCGGGTGTCTGAGGTTACCCACCATATCTGCGGAGTGGCTATTGGAATGTCAAACCCGATTGAATATACATGTCCTATTAAATTTTCCGTAATCGTTTGCGGTTCTGGAATCACTTCCAGTTCTACCATACTCCCACTACTGTTTTCTGAAAAAAAATCCATTTTACTAAAACTGTGGCGAGTCAAGAACAATATCACTATTGATCTTCCAAATGGTAGAATATCAACCCTCGTCATAGCCAGGGTCAACCCACAAACAGCCATTACAGAAACGTGCCCTGAGTTATCCAGAGTCTGGTTTTAAGCATAAGCTGGACAACTCCCCGTACCTTAATATCTTTTAAGGTATGAACCATTCTATATCCAATATAGAAACTTTGGCACTTATTTAATTGGAACCATATTCAAATCATGCAGCTGTCTCCAGTGCATATCAACTTAATGGAAAGAGGCTAGTCAGCATTACTCAACTTAGGAATCCATCCAATTATGAGTAACCTGAAAGAGAAACACGTTTCTCAAAACCATCACTATTATGTGAATACCAATCACAAGAATCTATATCTTCGATCTCTTTGAAGAATCCCGATACTTGTGACACCTGGTTCTCTACTTTATTCTTATACCCACAACTTCTCAAAACTTAGACCTTATATTTCTACGAAACACTTGTCTAAATACTAGAGAAGTTATAAGTAAACAGAACATAGTACGAGGACCTACCCCTTTGTCCCGATGGACACTTGGACAACATACAATACTCTGTATAAGTCCGCTGAGTTTAACAACTCAAAACCTGTGCGTCGTAGGTTGAAAACTGTACCCTGGCGATTTCCTCAAATATCACCAATTACAACGAATTCCGATATAATGAGGATAATCACCTAATTCCCAATAACTTACCCCCACTCATCATCTGTAAAACCATACAGATATGAGAATGAAACCTGGTAAATACATACCCTTGGAGTAAGTATCTAATCGGGAAAACAGTTTTTCTTTAACAATGCACTGAAACATGAAAATGTTTCGTAGGGGTATCCTGGTATTCATAGCAATGCCTCTTCCATAATCCAATTCATGACTATAACCGTATATTTCACTGCCATCTCTCCAAGTCCTTTTATTTGTCTTTAGTCGTTACCTCCTGTACACCATCGTTAGGCTAAATGGTTTTCTTCCTTCCCTACCGTTCGGCACCAGCCTATGGTTTGGAAGAAGACTATCCAGTAAGCATAATAGGTGTACCCTCCTAAACCAAGGAGTACTCGCAACTTGAGAAAAGGTGACGATAAAAGACAACCGAATAATACCTTATTCTTTTTAAAGATGAAATAGGAGTGGCGATGAAGTACGCGGTTTTGGTCATGAATGATAACAGTCGCAATTTACTTTGCCCTCTTTCTAATTCCTTTATTTTGTCTTTACATATTACCTTTTGCACACCATACTTAGGCTAATTGGTTTTCTTCATTCCCTACCTTTCGGCACCTGCCTATGGTTTGGAATAAGACTATCCAATAAGCGTAATAGGTGTACTCTCCTAAACCAAGGAGCCCTCGCAATCTGAGAGAAGGTGATAATAAAAGACAACTGAATAAACCAATTCTTTTTCTCCTGAACCTGGATCCATCCTCGAAGAAGTCCCTTCGAGTTCGTATATAACCATACGATGGATCTATCCAATGGAAGTGGATGTCCGTAGTAATACGGGGTGTTCTGAGAAATACAAAGGGTAAAAGAAGGAGTGGCAATAACTTATGCAACTCAGACAATCCAAAAGCCAGTATTTTAAGAAGGTTCGGTCAACTTGGTCTCTGAGTTATAGTCTAGGGTCGGTCAAAGGTCGCTGCCAAAGAGAGAGAGAAAAGAAACACTCTGCGTGCACTCTAACCTAGATCAGAATGGTTATCACTTTATCTAATCCGGAAACCTCCCACTGTCCTGTCAAATTCTCCTCCAAACCTGAAAGAAGAATCAATCGGGATCACCCGAAGAGTAAACCAACTCATCAGTGGGAATCAGGATCCAACTCTCATCGCATGATAACGTGATGGAATGCATCCACGTTACTCATACTCCAGAAGGTATGCGCATACTTGGCAAGTTTCAGTTTCTTTAGAAACTCCCGATATGATTTTTGCCCCATGCTCTTATAACCTTGGCGTTAGGTCAAAATGTCATAAGTCACATGCCAAGTTCTACCCGTCACTATCTTGTTAATTTGAACCCACCCGCACATGCCCTTGGCGTTAGGTCAAAATGGCAGAACGGCTGTCCCAAACCAACTCATCTATCTATGCAACAAATGAATACCCAGCAGCTACCAAACACTATGCCTTGGCGTTGGTCAAAATACATAGCTTGAATACTACTGAATACCCAAAAGAAGTGACGGAGGGCTACGGCTGGTTTTTGGCGAAAAACCTTTAACGTAGTGAACTTGATATCGCTAAAGGAACCTGATAGCTTTTTAAAATATAGTAGCGAAAACCTTTTGCTAAAGAGGTTACTCCCGGTAAAGGGATCTCGGCTCTTTCCTCGTGGAATGAGGTGCAGGATATTCCACTGAATACCGTGATGCAAAGCAACTTGTAATCGACTATAGTGAAGTTATTACCCTGACGCAAACTTCTGCCCAAGGGGTCAGTCCCGGTGAAGGGATATCGGCCCTTGCCCCGTCGAATGAGGTGCAGGATATTCCGCTGAATACCGCTATGCATAACAAAAGGAAACGTCTTTGCAATAACACTTTTAAATTTATTCCAACAACTGTAAACAGGTTTGCTTTACTTTGCATTGATCAGAATCAACGCATTCCCATCAATCAATCACACCAGAAAAGAACGAAAATAAAATGTACGTATATGCCATCCGCATTCGTCACTGGGTCCCGTCATCACCCGTTAGGTTACTTAACTAACGACAGAGCGGGGACTGGACTAGCGCGGGTGTAAAACATATACAACATCTAATAGTATATAAACCAATATACAATAATCGCTCCAGGCGTGATAATATGCAACATTACAGAAAAGTAATAAGCATCACAGAACAATACAGATAATCTGGGATCCCCGGGTTTCACAGAGCCACTGCTGAAACCCGACGTTCCCATGTCGTGTGGATAGCCTGTGCAATGAAACCTAGACCCCTACGGGTACGGCAAGTTACCCGCCAAAACCTGAAGCGAGGCAGCCCCCTACAGCAAAGTGAATGGACCACCCAGCACTTCACGGAATCCGGTAATCTTGGGCACCCCTCCTTGGGTCAACCTGTACCCCCTACGAGTGCGGCGAATAGTCTGCCAATTCTAGAGTGAGGCCCCTCTGCCTCTCAAAGCCATGAGATGCGGACCCGTTGCCCTCCAGAACCCGGCTATCCGTGCACTCCATCGCGGGGTAAAACCTAGTACAGAAATGGAAAAATAGTACAACAGGTACATCGACCGCAACCTGGTCGTGCCCCAAAAGAATATTATACAACAGGCAGTGACGGCAGTCCACATGTTGGACGCTCGCCCCGCAATATCAAATGTACAAATAAATCCAAACTGCACTACCATTGCTCACTGCTATCCACCACGAAAAATCCGCAACAACACAGCACAACACAGAACATCAACGCGAATGTCACGTTCGCAAACCCGTCTAAAAGAACTATAGCAATCAGACGCGGTTTACCGATCAAATGACATTCCCGGTCGGAGATATAATGTAAGCACTGTAAACTAACATGTTTAAATTTCGATCGGCTAAATATCACGAAGTGGGTCCCACGAACAACTGGTGAACAGTAACAAAATCTGGGCCCAAAAGATATATACCAAAAACCCCAATTTCCAGAGAAGAATATACTGTGCAAATTTGGGGGTATGATCACACAGAATGGCCGCGGATGCGCGGCCAAACCATGGGTTTGGCCGCGATTCCGCGGCAGTCTTGTCGATTCATGAGCCCAAATTTGTACGGTGTTCTAATAAAACCCTGTTGAATTTTCTGTGATATGTAAAATTAATTTTGGAACCCTTTTAAAATCGACAGAAACTCAGAATGGAAATTTTGAAGTTTTCGATATTAGGTTCAATCGATGTTTTAAACGCGTTAGCACAAGTTAGTAAAGCAAAATGGTGAGGCTCTGATACCACTGTAAGTCTACGGTAACGCCCCGGCCGTCTACAGACGCCAGATGCGGAACAAAAACTTTTTAACGACCGCTATCGTATACTTTAACCCGGATCTGCCATTATTGCTAAACTAACAAACTATAAAGAGTGTAGAAAGGTTATACCGAACGATCCGAGTCCTTCGTTCTTTAACCATCATCCCACGCTCCGTTTCGGCTGCTCCGATCTCGTCGATCTCCGATCTGCTCGTCCAGGTGGCACCACGTCACTGATTCTTTAAACGGGCTCCCGCCTCTGACTCGAGGCAACTCGGTCGTCAAGTTTGCTAAAAGAGACGACCAAGATTGATGTAGAGAATGAGTGGATGACTTTGTCTCACTTCGTCCAAATCCGTGGACGACCGGTTAATGAAGTTGCCACTCGAATCGGGTGATGGAATGAAATGAGCTGTGAAATTCCATACACCCCAAAATCTATCAAAGTCTTTTTACCAAATGAAAACATCAAGTGAGAGTGTGAGAGAGAGGAGGGGCCGGCCATATATATGGAGAGGGGGTGAGTGTAGGAGCAATGTGAGGGTAACCATAAGCAAAAGATCAAGAGAAAATATCCTTAAGAAAACAAGAAACAATAAAGCTTAAAGCATGAGTCATTACGCACCTCATCAAGACAATAATGACTCCATTAATGCACTAATGACTCACCAAGCCAAGTCACCCTCTCTAGAACCTTCTAGAAGCATGACTCACTCTCATCCAAGAAAAGATAAATCCGTATTTAACCAAATGTTAAATACGGCTGATAGAAAACTGGAAACTGGCAACTTCCAAAAGTGATCCCGAAACGAATTTCAGGATAACCCCGTAACTGTATAAATATACCCGCATTTGTATTACGACCGAATAAAATTCAACTGAGACAAAGATATTATATCTACTCAATATAATACTCGGATCCGGCTTAAACCAAAGCCGACCAGTATTATCTGCCCGAAAAATAACACGTGCGTAAACGCACGTGCATTTTCCGAATCCTGCCATAAAACCATACGGCCTCTACAACGTTTCGCCCGAACTTGGGAAACTGTCTGTGGGGGACTCTAATGATTCGTCAGTACCCTGGCAGTGGGTTTAACCACAAACCGTCAGCGGCACTAGCTATGCGTAACGGCTGCCCATGGACTGACCTCAAGGGAGGCCGATGAGCGAACTCATCCGGAAACCCTACTGAGCCTAACAGTGACAATGTATATACAGTCCGGTCCGTTCGTCTATGAGTATCGCATATCTGCCTAGGGGGCTAGTAATGTCAGACCCCCAATAGCAATATAAGTCGTGTCGGAGTGTAGCCCAATAACACCCTGAGATACTACTGGAGTACCTACCAGTAAATCTCCTGCCACGGCCGTGGGCTTTGTGTAATGGCTCTCCTAGACACAGCACGATCTCGCCCCCAATACCGGGAGAGACGAATCCCCTGCCGATCCGCTCACGTGCCTCCATGTGGCTCGGGACTGTACCCAAAAACTACCTGTTTGCACGACTCCTTTGAGCCGTGGTAGGGTAGAAATCAAAGCACAGTGGGAACTCACACGAGACAAATGATGACCTCAGGTCGATGAACTAACCTGTACACATGTCACCAGGGAACTGCTATCTGACGATATGTATAATACCAACTAGCAGGTTCCCGGCGAGTCCTGTCCGGTGTACTCGTAACCCAATGAGCACCTGTATACATCTTAGGTGATCCAACTGACACCAGTGGCTTGTGAGACCGGCTACCGCCCCTCGTCGGGGTCTCGACTGTATACACTAGTCTACTCCGGAGTATCGATGCCCTGTCTCGAAACTCCCACGACTAGGGACCACAATTAAGGATATGCGTATAAACCACCCAACTCTCACGTATATGATCGCCATCATACAGTTGGTGGTAAAGCAAGATCCTAAGGGCTCTATCAAAGTGTAACATGTAATCAGTCACCTGAACATGTACACGACTGATAAAAGCAAACCAGATAGCATACTATCATCTCTAGTAAGACTGTCCTACCGGTATAGATCCTCCGCAATCATTGCAATCACGTACCTGCGATCCAATAATTGACTCTGAGGGCACTATCTCCAATATATATGTATACATATACATGGATAATGAGGATAGTACATGGTACTTGGAGATGAGTCAATGAGATTGGGCATGGTGCCACGAGATCGGTGATATGATTTGGTTCGTATTATGAGATACGACATGTTATTATAGCGTGTCTTTAGACGATGTGTTTTCATACACACGCATATATATATTTGTTGATGGTATCAGTATGTACTAGACTTTAGATCAGTACCCTCAGTTCATGATTTGTGATGATGATATTAAATGGATGTTGTGTTATATGTGATATTCGACCCGTACCCAGATTTGGGATGCCGTACGATATATTTACCGTACGAGATATAATTATGATGATTGATCCGCACTCTTGACTCGAGAATTTCATATTATATATATCGTATCGTACGTGATATTATTGAGGCGGGATCACCGACTACTAGATGTATATATATATCGACTCAGATTTAGGTGGTTTTCCTTACCCTTTCGATTAGTCTGTTAGTTTAGTCATGTAGTTTACTTAGTAGATGTTAGACTGAGCTCGAGTCATACCTATTTTCAGAACCAACGAATCGTGGGTATTTTAAAGACAGGCCAAGGGATACTAAGGATATTTCAAAGGACGTACCTTTTCTTAAAACCACCGTAGCCCTTATTTTCTAAACACCATGATTCGTGCTATTTCAATGCCAAACGGTATGACTCGTGTATATTAATGTAGATTCTTTATTGTTGCGTTTATTATTCATTTTCCGCATATTCTAGTTGGAGTAGTGCCCTCAGAGTCAATTATTGGATCGCAGGCACGTGATTGCAATGATTGAGGGAGGACCTATACCGGTAGGACAGTCTTACTCAAGATGATAGAATGCTATCTGGTTTATTTTTATCATCATGTACCGCTTGAGGTGACCTTACAGATCACTATTGCATGTTGGTAGAGCCCTTAGGATTCTTGCTTGACTGCCAGCAGTATGAGGGCGATCATATACGTGGGAGCTGGGGTCTATAAGCACATCCTTAAAAGGTCCCTAGTCGAGGGAGTTTCGAGACAGGGCATCGATACTCCAGAGTAGACTAGTGTATACAGTCGAGACCCCGACGAGGGACGGTGGCCGGTCTCACAAGCCACTGATGTCAGTTGGTTCATCTAAGATGTATACAGGTGCTCATTGGGTTATGAGTACACCGGACATGACTCGCCGGGAACATGCTAGTTGGTCTTATACCAGACGTCAGATAGCAGTTCCCTGGTGATATGTGTACAGGTTAGTTCATCGACCTGAGATCGTTATTTGTCTCGTGTGAGTTCCCACTATGCTTTGATTACTACCCTACCACGCTCAAAGGAGTCGTGCAAACAGGTTTTAGTTGGGTACAGTCCCGAGCCACATGGAGGCAGTGAGCGGATCTGCAGGGGTTTGTCTCTCCCGGTATTGGGGGTGAGGTCGCGCTGTGTCTAGGAGAGCCATTACACGAAGTCCTTGGCCAAGGCAGGAGATTTACTGGTAGGTATTCCAGTAATATCTCACGGTGTTCTGGGCTACACTCCGACACGACTTGTACCGCTTTTGGGGGTCTGACTTTTACCAACCCCTAGGCCCGCCATGCGATGCTCATAGACGAACGGACCGGACTGTACGGATATTGTCACTGACAGGCTCAGTAGGGTGTCAGGATGAGTTCGCTCATCGACGTCCCTTTTGGTCAATACCTGGTAGCCCGTTACGTATGGCTAATACCTCTGACGTGCTAGTGGTTAAATCCACAGCCAAAGTATTGACGAGTCTTTAGAGTCCCCCACAGACAGTTTCTTAAGTTTCGGGCAAAACGCTGTAGAGGCCGTATGGAGATATGGCAGGGTTCGATCTTATACGTGCGGTATTGCACGGATCATGATCGGACGGATAATACTAGCAAGCTTTGGTTTAAGCCGGATCATAGTATTGTACAGTGTAGATTTTGTCTCATTGCATTTGTATTCGGTCGGAATACAAATGCGGGTATGCATATACAGTCGCGGGGTTTTCCTGTAATTTATTACGGGATCAGTTTTTTGAAGTTGCCATTTTGTATTCCGTCCCGGCCAGTTTTCCTTTGTTCCTTCATGGCCGGATTTTTCTGATGGAGGGGATAATTTGCAAATGTACAAATTAGCTATTGTGGAGGGGTTTATTTGTAAATGGAGGATATGATGGTTCTAGCATCTTTGCTTTTTCTAGTGATCATGGCTTGCATTAATGTGATAGGAAATGATAGGATTTTGGTTGTGACTAAATTTCCTAGTAATCTTCACATTTCCTTATGGTTACCTCCATTCTTCTTTTGTGCTCACCTCCTTGTGATTTTTCCCATCTCCTTTTGTTAAGGGCCGGCCACACATTTGAGGGAGGAGGGAGAATTATTTTGGGTGTGGGAAAATTAGTTCATCTCATATTATTTTGCTTACACCAAAATTCCCAAGTTCATCTCCATTGTTCATTCCTCTCCTCCATCATGGCAACTTCATACCACTTGAGACAAACATTACTACACTTAGCCTACAGCATCTTTGGGCACGTCGGCTCGCCAACTTCGTGCCCGAATTGCCTCGGTCCAGAGGTGGGAGCCCGTAAAAGAACCTAGCGATGTGGTGCCTCTTACAACGAGGAGATGAATACCGGAGATTCCGCGAGGAGAAGGGTACGGAGGCCGAAGACCGAAGGACACGGATCGCTCGGTATAGCTTCTACCCATTCTCTAGTTAGCTAGCGTTAGGTTAATGGCCCGATCCGGATTTATAGTGCGCGGTAGTGCCGGTTTACAAGTTTTGTAAAAGTTTCGTTTCCGCATTCCGGCGTCGGATTGACGGCCGGGGCACTGCCGTGCACTTACATTGGTATCAGAGCCACGCCATTAACCTATTCTAGCTTGCTCTAACGTGTTTACAAGTTCGATCGAACGGATTTTCCAAAAACCGCGTTTTCATGTCCAGTTTCTGTCGAATTTTTCCTGTGCTCTAAAAATTATTTGGTACATTGTAAAAGTACGAGCAGGGTTTTCTAAGCATTCTGTGAAAATTTGATGGCATGATCGTGCGGAAGCGCCGCGGAACCTCGGCCATAACCCCCTTCCGGCCGCGGTTCCGCCGCCATTCTGTGCCTTCTCTGCACCAAATTTTTACTGTGGGCTTCTGACATGGAAATAGGATTTTTGGTATGTTCTGTTTGGGCCCAGATTTATTTTGAGTATTACAGTTATGCTTGGGGCCCACTTCGGTAAATTTAGTCGATCGAAAATTTTAAACATGTTAGTTCACATTATTTACATTATATCTGCGACCGTGAATGTCATTTGATCGGTAAATCCTGTCTAACTGCTATAGCCTTTTTAGACGGATTTGCGAACGTGACATTCACGTTGATGTTCTGTGTTGTGCTGTGATGTTGCAGATTTGTCGTGGTGGATAGCCTGGATGCAATGTTAGTACAGTTTTGTTGTATATGTACATTTGATATTGCGGGGCGAGCGTCTGACATGTGGACTGCCGTCACTGTCTGTTTGTATATTATTCTTTTGGGGCACGACCGGGCTGAGGTCGATGTACCCGTTGTATGTATATTTTACTTTCTGTACTAGGATTACCCCGTGGTGGGGTGCACGGATAGCCAGGTTCTAGAGGGCAACGAGCCCGCATCTCATGGCTTTGAGACGGAGGGGGCTTCACTCTAGAATTGGCGGGCTATTCGCCGCACTCGTAGAGGGTACAGGTTGACCCAAGGAGGGGTGCCCAAGTTACCGGATTCCGTGAAGTGATGGGTGGTCCATTCACGTTGTTGAAGGGGGCTGCCTCGCTTCAGGTTTTGGCGGGTAACTTGCCGCGCCCGTAGGGGTCTAGGATTTCATTGCACAGGCTATCCACACGACCAGGGGAACGTCGGGTTTCAGTAGCGGCTCTATGAAACCTGGGGATCCCAGATATCTGTATTGTTCTGTGATGCTTATTACATTTCTGTGATGTTGCATTTTATCACGCCTTGAGCAAATATTATATATTGATATATATATATATACTAGTAGATATTGTATATGTTTTGCATCCGCGCCAGTCCCCGCTCTGTCGTTAGTTAAGTAACCTAACGGGTGATGACGGGACCCAGTGGCGAATGCGGGTGGCATATACGTACATCGTATTTTCGTTCTTTATTGGTGTGATCAATTGATGGGACTGCGTTGATTCGGATCAATGCAAGCTAAACAAACCTATTCTGATGTTGTTGGAACATTTTTCAAAAAGCTGTTATTGCAAGGACGTTCTTTTTTGTTTTGCACAGTGGTATTCGGTTATGAATATCCAGCACCTCAGTCGACGAGGTAAGGGCCGAAATCCCTTCACCGGGAGTGACCCCTTGGACAGAAGTTTGCGTCAGGGTAATAACTTCACTATAGCTGATCGCCTTTTGCTTTGCATCGTGGTATTCAGTTGGAATATCCTGCACCTCATTCTACGGGGAAAGAGCCGAGATCTCTTCACCGGGAGTGACCTCTTTAGCAAAGGTTTTCGTCACTATATTTTTATAAAAAGCTATCCGGTTCCTTCAACGATATCAAGTTCATTACATTAAAGGTTTTTCGCCAAAAACCATTCGTAGCCCTCCGTCATTTTAGTTAAATATTTGGTAGTATTCAAGCTATGTATTTTTACCTATGCCAAGGCATAGTGATTGATAGCTACCGGATATTTATCTGTTGCATAGATAAATGCGTTGGTTTGGGACAGTCATACTGCCTTGTTGGCCAAAGTCAAGGGTAGGTACGAGTGGGTTCAAATTAACCTGGATAATGACGGGTAGAACTTGACATGTGACTTATGATATGTTGGCCTACGTCAAGGTCATAAGAGCATGGGGTAAAAATCACATCGGGGGTTTCTAAAGAAACTGAAACTTGCCAGATATGCGCATACCTTCTGGAGTGTGATAACGTGAGTGGATTCCATCATGTTATCATGCGATGATAGTTAGATCCCGATTCCCACTGATGAGTTGGTTTACTCCTCGGGTGATCCCGACTAATTCTTCTTTCAGGTTTGGAGGAGAATTTGACGTTACAGTGGGAGGTTTCCTGATTAGATAAAGTGATAACCATTCTGATCTAGGTTAGAGTGCACGCTGAGTGTTTCTTTTCTCTCTCTCTTTGGCAGCGACCATGACCCGACCCTTGACTATGACTCAGTGACCAAGTTGACCGAACCTTCTTAAACACTGGCTTTTGGATTGTCAGAGTTGCAAACCTCTTTGCCACTCCTACTTTTACCCTTTTCTCCAAAACACCCCGTATTACTACGAACGTCCACTTCCATTGGATAAAACCATCGTATGGTTATATACGAACTCGAAGGAATTTATTCGAGAATGGTTTCTGGTTATGGAGAAAACGAATAGGACTATTCAGTTGTCTTTTCCTTTTACCTTCTTTCAGGTTGCGAGTGTTCCTTGGATTAGGAAGGTACACTTATTACGCTAATTGGATAGTCTTCTTCCAAACCATAGGCAGGTGCCGAACGGTAGGGAATGAAGAAAACCAATTAGCCTAACGAAGGTGTACAGAAGGTATTAAGTAAAGACAAATAAAGGGATTAGTAAGAGGGCAAAGTAAATTGCGACTGCTATTCACAACCAAACCAAGTATTTCATTACCACTCCCATTTCACCTTTGTATTTCTCCAGAACACTCTGTATCACTACGAAGATCCACAGTTATTTGGATACTCTATCGTATGGTTATATACGAACTCGAAAGGAACTTGTTCCAGTTCGGGGATGGATTCTGGTTCGGGAGAAATAGAAATAAGGTTTATTCGGTTGTCTTTTATCTTCACCTTCTCTCGCATTGCGAGTGCTCCTAGGATTAGGAAAGTACACCTATTATGCTTATTGGATAGTCTTCTTCCAAACCATAGGCTGGTGCCGAACGGTAGGGAAGGAAGAAAACCATTTAAGCCTAAAGGGGGTGTACAGAAGGTAATGACTAAAGACATATAAAGGGATTTGGAGAGATGGCAAAGAATTATACGGTTACAGTTGTGAATTTGATATTGGAAGAGGCATTACTAGGAATACCCGGATACCCCTACGAAACATTTCAATGTTTCAGTATTCACTGTGTACTGTTAAAAGAAAACTGATTTCCCAATTAGACACTTGCTCCAGGATATGTATTTACCAGGTATGATTCTCACATCTGTATGGTTTTACAGATGATGAGTGGGAGTAAGTTATTGGGAATTGGGTGATCATCCTCATTATATCGGGATTCGTTGTAATTGGTGATATTTGAGGAAATCGCCTGGAATGTTTGCCGGACGGCAAATATTTGGTTTTGAATATCCGCTGTTATGCACCAATTTCAAATTGATATATCTGTACGTCTATTTTTATAGAGTGAGATATACCTTTTTAAAATTATGTCTATGACATTTACCTATATCAGTGGATGGTTAGGTAAGGAGTATTAAACGGCGGTGTAATTCTTCTTAACCATAAGCACAGTTTTCAACCTACGACACACAGGGAATGAGTTATCAGACTCAAGGGACTTATACAGAGTATTGTATGTTGTCCAGTGTCCATTAGGACAGAGGGGTTGGTCTTCATACTATATTCGGTTTACTTATGACTTCTCTAGTTTTTAGACAAGTGTTTCGTAGAAACACAAGGTCTGAGTTTTGAGAAATTATAGGTATATGAATAAAGTAGAGGACTAGGTATTGCAAGTATCAGGATTCTTCAAGCTGATCGAAGATGTAGATACTTGTGAATGGTATTCAGTTAATAGTAATGATTAAGAGAACTTGTTTCTCTTTCAGGTTACTCATAATTGGATGCACTCCTAAGTTGAGTAATGATGATTGGCCTCTCTCCATTTAGTTGACATGAACTGGAGACAGCTGCATGATTTGAATCTGGTTCCAATTAAATCAGTGCCTCTGTTTCTATATTGGATATAGAACGGTTCATATCTTAACGATGTTAAAGTACGGGGAGTTGTCCGGCTTATGCTTAAAACCAGACTCTGGATAACTCAGGCACGTTTCTGTAATGGCTGTTTGTGGGTTGACCCAGGCTATGACGAGGGTTGATTTTCTACCATCTGGGAGATCAATAGTGATATTGTTCTAGACTCGCCACAGTTTTAAGTAACATGGATTTTTTCAGAAAACAGAAGTGGGAGTATGGTAGAACTGGAAGTGATTCCAGAACCGCAAACGATTACTGAAAATTTGATAAGAACCTAAAGATTCAATCTGGTTTGACATTCCACTGGCCACTCCGCAGATATGGTGGGTAACCTCAGGCACCCGAGAGGTACTCCGGTAGTCTCAAGGACGGTGACAGGGAGGTTCTTGTTTACCCAGACTTGCCATTACTGTTGTTCCAGACTATGAGATCCGGCAGGAGGATGAGTATAGCGTCGTTCTGAACTGGCTTTAGAAGTGCACGTGTATATGACTCTGCCAGAGGGTTGTCGTAATCAGTGGGAGCAGCGGAAGCATAGTTGACAAGTAACTTATGTCTATTTATGGACTAAAGAAGATATAGCGGAGATAGATCATCTATTTCTGATGTGACAGTCATAGGTTTGACATCATCAGAATAGGGGATGGATCTGTTAAGAAGGTAGTAGGGTGTGATGTCTTGGTATTTGGATGACATACACAGAGTAGGAAGTGATGTTCCTCTACTACGATCGGTTATACTTTGGTTGTCACACAGTGGTTTCTCCATATAGGAATTGGATATTATATCAGACATCTGGTTACTAGATCTATGGTTTTAGATCTAGATTTGGGTAGTTTCCCAATCTGGGTACTAAGAAAGTATTCTAAAGGTGTTTTAGAATGGACGACTCCTGGCACGGTAGTGAACCTGCAGGTGATGGAGTCACCCTCTCTAAAGGTGTCTTACAGACTAAAGGGGAGAGGGATGAGCATGATTGGCAGATCACTTGCTTAGGCAATTGAGTCAATCATGAGATGTCAAGTACCACACCAGATGTTGTTTTTGCACTAGATGCAATAAGTTGATATTGATCCAATCCTGGAGAAACATTCGGAAACAGTTTTAGAACATAACTGAATGTTCTAGGGATATGATAACGGCATCCTCTTTCGGGAGACAGTTATCATTCCAGGCTTCCAAGGTGACCTGGATGACAGAGTGGCTGTCGGAGTTATAGTTTTCCTTCTGACGAGGGGCAGTATTTTGGACAGGTGGTCCAGGCGGATACTGAGGGAGGCATGACGCAGGACACTGATTAAGTTCAGTCGACGATACAGTCTAAGAAGTTTGGATTTGGAGTTCATTTATGAACTAGGTCCCATCATACATCCAAACATATTCTAAGACAGGTATTGCTCATTTCGGGAGATGGGTTTCTCCGCGAACTTGAGATAAAGAGAGACATAGAAAGAAACATCACAGCGGATCCACTCACTGAGGCTATTCCTCGAACGCAATAGTTTCGCAAATGAGCTTTGTGAGACTGACAAGTAGAGGAGTTGGGTGTTCGGTATCACACAGGCTGTGAGTTTGCGACATCGCAATAATTAGCCTTGAGTGCAAGTGGGAGATTGTTGGAGATAGTGCCCTCAGAGTCAATTATTGGATCACAGGCATGTGATTGCAATGATTGAGGGAGGACCTATACCGGTAGGACAGTCTTACTCAAGATGATAGTATGCTATCTGGTTTATTTTTATCATCATGTACTGCTTGAGGTGACTTTAAAGATCACTATTGCACGTTGGTAGAACCCTTAGGATTCTTGCTTGACTGCCAGCAGTATGAGGGCGATCATATACGTGGGAGCTGGGGTCTATAAGCACATCCTTAAAAGGTCCCTAGTCGAGGGAGTTCGAGACAGGGCATCGATACTCCAGATTAGACTAGTGTATACAGTCGAGACCCCGACGAGGGGCGGTGTCCGGTCTCACAAGACACTGGTGTCAGTTGGTTCACCTAAGATGTATACAGGTGCTCATTGGGTTATGAGTACACCGGACATGACTCGCCGGGAACATACTAGTTGGTCTTATACCAGACGTCAGATAGCAGTTTCCTGGTGACATGTGTACAGGTTAGTTCATCGACCTGAGATCGCCATTTGTCTCGTGTGAGTTCCCACTGTGCTTTGATTACTACCCTACCACGCTCAAAGGAGTCATGCAAACAGGTTTTAGTTGGGTACAGTCCCGAGCTACATGGAGGCAGTGAGCGGATCTGCAGGGGTTTGTCTCTCTCGGTATTGGGGGTGAGGTCGCGCTGTGTCTAGGAGAGCCATTACACGAAGTCCTTGACCAAGGCAGGAGATTTACTGGTAGGTATTCCAGTAATATCTCAGGGTGTTCTGGGCTACACTCCGACACGACTTGTACCGCTTTTGGGGATCAGACTTTTACCAACCCCCTAGTCCCGTCATGCGATGCTCATAGACGAACAGACCGGACTGTACGGATATTGTCACTGACAGGCTCAGTAGGGTGTCAGGATGAGTTCGCTCATCGACGTCCCTTTTGGTCAATACCTGGTAGCCCGTTACGTATGACTAATATCTCTGACGTGCTAGTGGTTAAATCCACAGCCATAGTATTGATGAGTCTTTAGAGTCCCCCACAGACAGTTTCTCAAGTTTCGGGCGAAACGCTGTAGAGGCCGTATGGAGATATGGCAGGGTTCGATCTTATACGTGCGATATTGCACGGATCATGATCGGACGGATAATACTAGCAAGCTTTGGTTTAAGCCGGATCCTAGTATTGTACAGTGTAGATTTTGTCTTATTGCATTTGTATTCGGTCGGAATACAAATGCGGGTATGTATATACAGTCGCGGGGTTTTCCTGTAATTTATTACGGGATCAGTTTTTTGAAGTTGCCAGTTTGTATTCCGTCCCGGCCAGTTTTCCTTTATTCCTTCATGGCCGGATTTTTCTGATGGAGGGGCTAATTTGCAAATGTGCAAATTAGCTATTGTGGAGAGGTTTATTTGTAAATGGAGGATATGATGGTTCTAGCATCTTTGCTTTTTCTAGTGATCATGGCTTGCATTAATGTGATAGGAAATGATAGGTTTTTAGTTGTGACTAAATTTCCTAGTAATCTTCACATTTCCTTATGGTTACCTCCATTCTTCTCTAGTGCTCACCTCCTTGTGATTTTTCCCATCTCCTTTTGTTAAGGGTCTGCCACAAATTTGAGGGAGGGGGGAGAATTATTTTGGGTGTGGGAAAATTAGTTCATCTCATATTATTTTGCTTACACCAAAATTCCCAAGTTCATCTCCATTGTTCATTCCTCTCCTCCATCATGGCAACTTCATACCCCTGAGACAAACATTACTACACTTAGCCTACAGCATCTTTGGGCACGTCGGCTCGCCAACTTCGTGCCCGAGTTGCCTCGGTCCAGAGGTGGGAGCCCGTAAAAAAATCTAGCGATGTGGTGCCCCTTACGACGAGGAGATGAAGACCGGAGATTCCGCGAGGAGAACGGGATGGAGGCCGAAGACCGAAGGACACAGATCGCTCGGTATAGCTTTCTACCCATTCTCTAGTTAGCTAGCGTTAGGTTAATGGCCCGATCCGGGTTTATAGTGCGCGGTAGTGCCGGTTTACAAGTTTTGTAAAAGTTTCGTTTCCGCATTCCGGCGTCGGATTGACGGCCGGGGCGCTGCCGTGCACTTACATTTCTTGCTATTCGCATAGCATTGCATGTTTAAATGTGTTTTTATTTTTATATTGAACCCATGTTATCAGGACACCAGCACCATTACCGATAATGCGTATGCTCCGCGTACACCTGCTTGCCGGCCCACACACATCATCATCGGTAATTGCCATATCACGTACACTTTAGAGAATATTAATTCATCGATATCGCTTGCTAGCTGATAGTTCTGATATATCATTACTGTGCTAGATTAGATATTGCATTTATTACTGAGATACTTCATGCATTTATACATTAGTTTGTCATGAAATATTATGGAGGTTTATGCCATTATTCATTGTCTATTGATATCGTGATTTTGAGATTTCGGATTTCCATGAGATATGGATTTGGAGAAACCGCAAGTATTTTATAAACTGATTATCATTTCTAAAGATAAAATTGCGGTTTTCTTATGATATGATTTGAGATATGTCCACCATGAGTTTTCTCGGCTCTTGAGCGATATCATACACCCGATTTGAGGAGGAGGAGGAACCGTCTGTGGGTGCATGGTAGACCTGGTGCGGTACCCCGGGGCACGATGGTCGCAGATGATGGCGTTGAGCCTGGCAGGGGAGCACTACCGACCGGTGATTTTATGTGACTCGACGGATATCCGGAGGATACCGATCGGAATACAGGCCATTCCGGATAGCCGGAGCCTGAGATATTGAGATTTGATGATACAGGCCAGTCCGGATAGCCGGAGCCTGAGATATTGAGATATTGATATATATATTTTGTGTCGATACTTGACACTGATTCTCTGTTGATTTCATTGATGATACTCGATTTTTATACAGAAATCTCACCGAGATAAGAAAACAGTTTTCTCATTTAGATGTATTCTGTTTTCATGCATTCATATATCATATATATGATACGTTGCTACCTGAGGCACTGACACGGGCACTTGGAATTACACTTTTGTATAGATGTTTACCTTTGCCATTATTATATGCTTTAAGCTATATTATTTTGAGGATATTATTATCGTATGACTTAGGATTGAGTCATACATGCGATTTCTACTCGGTGATGTTTTCTACTCACGAGTTGGCAACTCACTTCCGTTGTGCCACAGTTCTTGCAGGTTTTGCCGTATATGTTTTCTTGGCGGCTTTACTGGCACACTGCTTCTTTCCGGGTGATTGCTTTGGTAGGTGGGTTCACTTACATCGTGACCACCATTATATTTTATTTATATTTCGGTTGTATCTAGTAAATTCCATCAACCAGACCTGTATATTTTATAGACTTAGAAGACCAATATGTATATTCTTTCGACCTTAGAGTCACGCTTGTATTATTATGATTTTCTTGATGATGTTGGATTTCATTCTGAGTTTTAATCCTCGCCCTTCGGCGTTGTATATTATATTTCTTGCGTGGTTGATCTGCCATTTGGCGAAGAGACAGCTGCTGCTTGGGGATGCCTTTATTCATTATATATATATATATATTATTCATATTTGTAGCCGTTTGGGGGTCAGTATTTACGAAGGAGACTCTGCCGAAATTTTCGGAAAAAACTTGATATTTTAAAAATGTTTACTACGACTTTCAAAGTGATTTATATGCAAACTTTTAAACAAGTTTTCCTTCACTTCTTCTTTTAAATGGTTTAGATTTCTGGGATTTTGGCTTAGTTGAATTAGATGAGGTCCTATAGACTTCATATGATTCAAGTGCCAGTCAGATGCCATATCGGGTCGTGACAAGCAATTTCTTAAAAATGAGAACATGCCTTAATGTAACTTTATATCAATCAATTGTTTTCTTCTATAAATAAAAGTGCACTCGATTTGCTTAAATCTGTTTTGTGCGCTGAAAGAGTATCGGAGGATTCAAACAGCCAAGAGAACCATTCAAATTGCTGTGTTTTAATTTGTTCGGACGAGTAATTGATATGTTTATATTTGGTTTGATCCGTTGCCCATCATAATTTGATTTATATAGCATTGCTCTTCCGGCTCATATGCATATAAATTAACAATTATATGATTTCCCCTCTTTATGCGTTGCCGCATTACGATTCGCTGCATTTGGAAGATAAGCAAGTCCTTTTTCTTCTCTGCAACAGCATCAAAGAAAGTTGATGACGGTGAAAGGTCTTGAGAGGATGCTCAAATCGAGCAATTTATCTTTATTCAATAAATTTGTGCCTCTTTTCTGATATTATATGTCAATTATGCCATATTTCTCCTAAGGGGCATTGTCGATGCATGCAGATAAGTTAGTTTGGATACCGACTGTTTTGCCTTCTACTCCAAAAGGTTATATAAATATTTGCTTCACATTCTGGTTTATTACATCGCAAATGGTCCAGGTTAAGATTTAAATATTCATTTTTTTATGCTTCACTATGAAATCTTCGAGTATGCAAGCCTCCTGTATTTTCTTTTAGTTACCCCTTTAAATTTATAGTATGAGATAGTGCAATTGTAAGTTAATTTAGATAACTCCATATTTTTGAGTGGAAGTTATATGTTCAGGGAATAATTCTAGCATGCGTTTTTATTTGTTCTCATTTTGCAAGTATACAACAATACATCTACCGCACAAGGAAACTTATAAAGGCACGGGTTGAATACAAATTTATTGTACACTCTATACTCAAGATTAAGATTCATCGCAAAGTTGATAATTAAATCTATACAAGTCATCTTTATTCCATAGCGTGTCATATTTATCTTCGTGAAAGAAAATTTGTGTTTGTATATGGATGAAAGAGAATGAAATATGCCTTGTATGATCCGATTAATGCTAGGAATGCGGTAGATGATTAATTTGCATGCCTATGTTAAAAGGTGTATTCAACTAATAATATCTGTTTATAGCAAATATATATGTGATCCTTATTTAACAAATTTAATCTAGCTTGCAGATTGTACAATACTGTAAGTACTGTTCAAATCTGGATGATATTTCTTAAGTCTTTGGGCACCAATCTGAATAATCAAATTATACTGATCACACTTGTACGATAATATCGCATGTATTGAATTTCTTTAGTTTAATTGCTATTGCCAGTTTTGTTAATGGTTACAAATTAACTTATTTTATAGTAACGTGGGATAGTTAGAATGTTTAAGTATATAGCTCTGTTAATTTTTGCCAATGTCATTTCTATTAATGATTGATGCTTAGATTTATTTATAATGATTTGTTTATGCTAACCTGAAATGATTTTAATCTCATAGCTTCTAGAGATGCCTCCATTAGAATGGTAGAGCTCGCAAAAGAAGTCATTGGCAGCACTTGCCAAGCCTTCTGCCACCACATGTGTATGTTGTTAATTATTAATCTTTATGCTAGTCATTGATTAAACTCTATTTATGTGAATTGAACTAAATCCACATTTTATTTTATTTTATTTTTTCCCTTTGCAAGGGGCATCACCTCCCATTGAGAAGTCTTCAAGCCTCATCCCCTCCTGATATTACAGCCAATGCTACAGGCAAATGATTAAGGGAGATTCTGGTGTTGCTGTGCATGTATCCATTGGAAGCGCGTATCATCATTTTACTTCCTTTCTCTTCATTTTAACTGGAAGCTCGTACTCTATGCATGTATTCTCAAGAGCTTTACATTCTATTTGATAATGCCTTCGAGGTAGCCAGATGTGAAGAGAAAAAAGCATTAATGGTTACAAACAATCAGCGCTGAACTTGTCTCTCATTTCTCAAATGTGAAATTGAGTCAGATTTCTGAAAATAATTCGCTCATGCATATGTTTATCTTGTTTTCGGAGGCATTGCCACCTCCCAACGAGCATGCCCTTATTTGCTGAAGTGCTTACTCACCTTCTGCATCAGGTATGCCGTTCTTTTAGAAGGAATGCCTAAAATTTTGATTAATATTGTAGTTTTATGGCTTGACTGATAGTACAATGCATGATTTTCATAGCAAGCATTGATATGGAAATGGCGCGGTCAGAACACAATGTAGCCATGACAAGCCTAAATGGTTCTTTGAGTAGCAGCACCCCTCTCTCAAGCAAGACACATGGTATATATAGCATTTTAAATAATATTATATCGTGCTCAACTTGTGATATTCATATACTCCAACTTTAATTACAGTCTTAGCACCACATCTAAGGAGTAGTCTAAAGACTTGATCCACATGTCGGCGATCCACTAAGGGTGTACCAATTACTATCGACGAGAGGGTTCCTTTAGATACCCTCCTTACGGATTTAAATATTCCTGAAACTGCAGGTATAATGATATACGACTTAACATTTGTTTTGTTTCCTTAAATATATACTAATAGACCATTTTTTTTTTGGTGATGAAGCCATCTGACGTTTCAATCCAGCAAATTGCAGGCTAAATCTTAGAAGTAGTCATCTAATGTGCTAAGAAGTTACTCATTTGGACAGAATATTTGTTACAGGTTCATGGAATGTATTTGGACAAAATATATAGAAAAGGAAAGATTTGGACAGCCTACGGTGCACTGAATGTTACATGACCAAGCACATATGCCTATTTATTTATGTATAAAATTCATCCCCCCACCCCCCCCCCACCCCCCACGCTTCCCCCGCCCGCAAAGGGAGTAGCATGAGCTAAACTTGTTCATGCTTAACAACATCGATCAAACCTGCAGAATATCCAACTCTGATCTCATAACACAAAAACAACAGCCATGGAATTCCCAGCTGGATTTTATTTAATAAATCTACTATAAAATTTCTCAAATGAAGAACAATTAATGAATTTATACGCCCATAAATAATACCCTTAAATTTTCCTTCAATGTTCAATAAAACCTAAACTCTCTAACCATATGATCAACTGGGCTAACTCGAGCTCTCTCGGTTCTTGCAAAACCGATTTCTAAAGGCTGGACCGAACTACGCGAGACAGAAGACTTGCCGGTGAGAAGTTGCACCACCCTCATGAAATCCTGAGGCCGGGCATGGATGACCTTCGGTGAATGCATGTGGACAATTACAGGGGAACGGGGATCTGCCGGTGCTGACTTTTTGACCTTGAACGGGTTTTTGGTTATTTTCAGCGGCGATGGCTTTGGAGCAAGGCCTTGCAGTTCTCTCTTCGAAGAAGGCATGGTTACTAAACTTTATGGTCTTGGCTTGCATTTTGTACACAAATTGGGGGACATTTTTATAAGAAGAATTCAGGAAGAGTCCAGGAAAGCAACACTGGTGGGCTTTGAGGAAAGGCTAAAGATGAGGTGAGATTAGTAATAAGATAATATAAGAAGGGACAAATTGAAGGAGGTTAGCATTGGACTGGAAGTCAGTTGGAAAGTGAACTATGCTAGCAGTTTTCAAATTATGGATATGGTGAGAGTCCCAAGTGTTTGGATTTGAAAACTAGGAAGGTGTGTATATACATGCATTGGCATGTCTCAAATTATTTTGTTTTTTTGTATGATCATTACAAATTCAATTATGGTTGAGCCTAATTAGTATCTATTAATGCTTATGATTAACCAGCTTCAAGCTAGCCGTTTGTCAGCGTACACGCGTTTAAATTAATAAAATATTAAAAAAAAGGACTTGGTTAATTCAGTTATTTTAATTTACTAATTTATTTTAATTTTATTAGGTCTCTTTTCTTTAGAATGCATCATAAATGTTAGATGATTCATTCTCTATGAAATCAAGTCTACGACGGACAAAATCTGGGATTAGGCATGTTTTAAAAACTAACTAGGGATCTAGACATGTTTTAAAACTATTTAGAAATTTAGTGCAATCGGGTTACATCATTACCACATAAGCGCCACAAAGGAATACCTCCTGTTGGTGATTGCGGGTCGAAATCCGCACTTTGCGAGTGCGAAATAGGCATTGAAGCCAAGTGTGAAGATTTGGCTGTTTGGTGGAGGCCAAGTCCAATTCCGCATTTTGTAAGTGAGGAATTGGAGCTGGCCTTCCCTGAAAGCCAAATCTTCACACTTGGCTCTGTCAAGTATTATTTCGTACTTGCAAAGTGCGGAATAAGACTTGCACAATTTAAAGCAATCGGCTCCTCCTCTTTCCCCCTTTTAATATATCAGACTCTTTCTCTCTCTCCTCTTGCACCTTTCTCTCCTCTTGAGATCTTTCTCTCCCCCTCCCCTTCCTTCTTTGAAGCCCCTCCAGGATCGATCTTCAGCCCCCCTCCTCTTCCTCCTTCAGAGCCCTCTCTACTGTAGCCGATCCTCACCTCGTCAAGACCGAGCCCCCCTCTTCCTGAACAGTGAGTTTTAATTTAAAAATTTTTGTTTGAAATTATTGTAAATTTGGTTTTTATAATGGTTTGTTTTGGGTTAGGCTATTTTTGGGTTAGACTATTTTGGGGATTAGGGTTAGGGTAATTTAGGGTATTTTAGTGTTAGGGTAATTTAGGGTATTTTAGGGGGTTGGGTTAGTGTATTTTGGGGGTTAGGGTTAGGATATTTTTGGGGTTAGAGTGTTGGTGTATTTTGATGATTAGAGTTATGGTATTTTTGGGGGTGAGAATGTTAGTGTTATGGAATTGAATATTGTTGTCGTGAATATTATAGAGTGTATAAGTTTGTTTCTTGAGTTTTTGATAATTTCACAATTATTATTATTAATATTAGGTGCAATGGCAAATGAGCTTACTGTGTTGATTTGTCATTATAACGGCACTTTAAACATTGAAGCGAGTGGAAAGCCGAACTACGTTGGTGGAAAAAGTAAAATAATAAGAGTTAATAAATCGTGCTCATACAATGAGTTGAAGCGAAAAATTTATGCAACCACGCGGATAAATCTGAGAGATTATTTTATCGATTTGGTATGCAAGGTTCCGATCATAAATCAGGATTACACAAGCGTTGAAGTAACCGATGAAGAGGATACAAGTATGATGCTTAGTTTGTATCCTGAAAATCTATCAATATAGGTGTTGGTGGTGAAAGAAGCTATACAATCGCATCAAGAAGCAGTACAATCACCTTAAGAAGCAGTCAATCACATCAAGCTTATGAACCACAAGGGGAATTTACACGTATGCTCAATACGGCTATGTGCAGTCCCGGAAAGCCGAACTTGCACGATGACGGATTCAATTCCATGCAAGTTCCATTCTATGGCACGCATGTTGACATAGATATGTTTAACCGTGATTGGAATTTGTATGGTCAGACAATGTCAAATCCGTACAATACGAATTGCACAATGGGGAGGGCTGGAGCGAATAGGTAACATACTATATTAAATAAAACTGACGATACTCATCGTATATCGAATCATGATTAATTGATAATTGATATTTGAATTTATATGTCACGTAAGTCTTCATTTTTTGTACAGGAGCATACGCGAACACAAAATTCAATGCAAGGAGAGTTTCATGCCGGTGCATCTTTAGGTGTTGGAATACCTTATGCGGGACTATCTTCCTCACATCATGTTGAAGAAAAAGATGATCCAGAAAATGAGAGAGATGGTTATGATGTAGATACCGATCGTGAAGGAGGTGGCGGCATAGAAGAAGATAGTATGCAGTATGCAGACCAAGATAAAGTTGGCGATCAGTGAGTGCATCAAGCATATACTAATAACGAATATATTGAGTTCGAAGAGCCACATCCTGATAAGGCGATTGATGATGCCTTGGTCGAAACATATGCTACTGAGAATATGATCATCGATGACACTCGTTGAGCAACGCGAACGGACGATACTATCGGATTTCAAGCCGGACAGATATTTGCGACGAAGGAAAAATTGATTGAAGAAGACAGTGCATGGTCCATTAAGAGGTGTGTCATTCAAAACGGTCAGTACTAAAACAAAGCACATTGTGGTGTGTGCTAACAATTCAGGTACGGGCACTGGGCAATGCCTTTGGAAACTGATGGAGTTCCTAGTGACCTTGCCGCTATTATCACGGCCAATGCGAAATCGAAAAACCAAAATTTTTACAGGAGCATTAGAAACTAATCTATAATGATCGATTCAAACACTAAACTAGAAAAAAAATGCATGGTTAGAGATTATAACCTTTAATACGTATCCACCAAATCATGGAAGACCCTTCTAAGCTCCTCGTAGGTCGTCGGGAACAAGCTTGAGAGACGACCGCTCTTTCCGAAGATGATCCATCCGAGGGAACCGATTCAAGCTCCAGCTTCACCTAGTGAAGCAACCGACGCTCCAGACTTGCTAGGATTGGAGAGTGGGGATGTAAGAATTTTCCACTATCATTTTCTCACTAAAATCCAAGCTCAAAAGAGTATGCAATAAGGAGGAGGAGAGGAGAATGAGAGAAAAACCATCTTTCAAAATTGGCTAAATGTTGAATAATTGTGTAAAAGATTAGAATGGCTTCATAATTTTTAACCATCCAAAAATATCACAACCATTTTCAATAAACAATGAAGCCCATCCCTCTTTTCCAGGCTCACAACCATACCTAAAGCCACCTCACCCTCCACCTCATTTCCCAATGATTTTCTAAAAAAGAAAATCAATAATGAGTGTCCTCCTTCTAGAAGTATTCCGTATAAATACGGAATACAAACCAGTATACGTATCGAAATGCATATGCGTGTATCCGTATAAAAATACAAATAATCAAGAGAGAGAAAATGAATATTGAACAATAATACTAGAATATATATATATATATAATATATATATATATATATATATAAATTATTAAATCAAAACTTGATTTAATAATCCGTCTTAATCCTAAACCGGATAGTATTATCAACTGTCTGATTAAAGTCCGTGTAGCTTATAAACGTATTTAATCAGACCCATGTATGTACCAACATATGTCATCTACATCATATCGCCTGAACCGAGAAAACCCTCTGTGTGGGACTCTAAAAACTCGACAATACGCTAGCAGCGAGTTACAGGATAAATCCATAACCACAAGCACGTCAGCGGCACTGGCTATACGTAACGACTATCCAGGTATATGCCGAAAGGGAGGTCGACAATCAAGTCCGTTCGTACCCTACTGAGCCTGAATGTGACAATCTCCGTACAGTCCAGTCTCTTCGTCTAAGAGTATCGCATACCAGATCTATGAGGTGGATAACGTCAGACCCCCAATAACCTGATAAGTCGTGTCGGGGTCAAGTTCATCACCTACCGAGAAACTACCGAAATCCTATCGGTAAATCTCATCCACCGAGCCCACGAATTTAGGGTGATGGCCAACCGAACACAGCACGACATTGACTCCTAATATCAGGAGATACGAATCCCCGACAATCGATCACTATCTCCATATGGCTCGGCACTGCACCCAACTAAAACCTGTTTGCACAAGCACGTCAGCGGCACTGGCTGTACGTAACGACTATCCAGGTATATGCCGAAAGGGAGGTCGACAATCAAGTCCGTTCGTACCCTACTGAGCCTGAATGTGACAATCTCCGTACAGTCCAGTCTCTTCGTCTAAGAGTATCGCATACCAGATCTATGAGGTGGATAACGTCAGACCCCCAATAACCTGATAAGTCGTGTCGGGGTCAAGTTCATCACCTACCGAGAAACTACCGAAATCCTATCGGTAAATCTCATCCACCGAGCCCACGAATTTAGGGTGATGGCCAACCGAACACAGCACGACATTGACTCCTAATATCAGGAGATACGAATCCCCGACAATCGATCACTATCTCCATATGGCTCGGCACTGCACCCAACTAAAACCTGTTTGCACGACTTCTTTGAGCCATGGTAGGGTAGTAATCAAAGTACAGTAGGAACTCACACGAGAAAATGACGATCTCAGGTCAAATAACCAACCTGTACTCATACCACTCGAGAACTTCTATTTGACGATAGATATAATACCATCTAGAAATTCTCGGCGAGTCCGTCCAGTGTACTCACCTTCAGTAAGCACCTGTATACTATCTTAGGTGACACAACACCAATGGCTTGTGACACCTGTTCCATTATAAAAAATAAATAAATGATGAACCAAAAAGCGATAGAAAAATCCCCCAAATGGAGCATCACGTGATGCGCCTTGGAGCAAAAATTATAGGCAGCACGCTTAACAAATAAGGCTGAAATTGAGGCTCATGTGCAGGCACGTGGGTATCTATATACAAAGTATATAGGTGCCTTTCTAAAACAAATAACAGGCCAGAAGGAACATCACGTTCCAACACGTGATGCTTTTCTCTAGGACTGCTGCATATAAGCAAACCGGTATAGTGCTATGGGTCACGTTCTACACGTGAGGTTCCTAATACCTTCTGAGCTGATGGAATTAAATTCTAAATAAGAGGGGTCAGAGCCCTATTTGGAAAATATTTCCCCCAATCTTTCTAAACAAGAAAGATTGTGCTCTGTAAATCAGAGTACGGTTGGATTAAAGATCTAATGGTGATTAAAAATCACCAAAATACAGAATAAGCTCTGTATGGAAAAATATTTTCCCAATCTTTCTAAATAAGAAAGATTGTGCTCTGTAAATCAAAGCACCGTTGGATTATAAATCTAATGGTGATTAAAAATCACCAAGTTACAAAATAAGCTCTGTATGGGAAAATATTTTCCCAATCTTTCTAAACAAGAAATATCATCTCTATGGGAAAATATTTTCCCAATCTTTCTAAACAAGAAAGATCGTGCTCTGTAAATTAGAGCACCGTTGGATTAAAGATCCAATGGTGATTAAAAATCACCAAGATACAGAATAAGCTCTGTATGGCAAAATATTTTCCCAATCTTGTTAAAAACAAGAAAAATATTTTCTGTAAAACAGAAGTCCTTAGATCAAAGATCCAACGGTGGATAAAATCCCCGAATTAATCAAAAATCTCTCAATGAGAGATTTCCTTAACAAAAATCAACAAACTTGTCTCTACTATATAAAAGACTCGAAACTGACGAGAGAAATAGAGGAGACCCCCCCATAAGATTTGAGAAAACAAAAAAAGAAGAGGAGTTCTCTTTAGAGAAAAAAGAAACCCTAGGTAAGGAAAAGACTTCGATATCATTTCATCTCCTTTTACAAGAGTTTAACTTTTCCAAAAAAGAAGTTAGTTTTTCCTCTGGTTGAGGCCTGCAGAAGCAGATCTCCCCACAAGTTGAGAATTCAATTCTCACTGGGGAGATTCTGTTATGCAGTTCCAAAACTTAGATGAAAGAACTAGTTTTGAAGAATTTAATTCTTCCAAAGACATAGAAATTTAATTCTTCTGATAAAACTAGGGTTTAACCCTACATAAGAATTTAATTCTTATAAAACAAAGGACTTGAAATTCTCAAGACTAAGATCAAGAGCCCCATGCATATTAGCGTTCAAAGCTACAAGGACAGATCACGTGTTCCCACGTGAGCACCTCCGAGGAACAAAAAGGAACAACTGAGATTGAGTCACGTGATCCCCTGTGACCTCCAATAATGCTTGGCGCTTAAAAAAGAATAGGAGGATAAATTCAAAGGAGGCAGTGCCCAACTTAGTGGCGCCTCACATGTCTACACGTGATGGTCATAAGATTTAAGTGTTTAACACTTACATGTATAGAACGAGAGAATAAGCCTGAAGAAACAGTGCCCAATATTCAGGTGCCACACGTGCCATACGTGAGCGCTCCGGATTTCAGTGTTTAACATTGCTTAAGAGCCTCTCGTGAGAGCACGTGAGCGCCAAACAATTATCAATGTTTAACACTGTGAGAGGCCAACCTTAGCCCAAATTAGCCAAGTCTCCCGAGGCCAAAAACCTTTTGACCATCAATCAACCGAGCCTTCCTATACTCAGGTCCCCCCAAATCGATCTTAGTTCCAAAAATGGCCAATGATCTCCTGACACGTGGCATTTAAAATAATGTTCGTTCCACTAAGATTTCTCTCTTCAATCTTGAGTTCGGTTCAAGGGTATATCTCTCCACATCTCTGATATATGTCGTTGTAATTCTTCAACGATATCAGAGAGGTGGAGGGTCCCGACAACCAACCGCTCTTGGATGCACTCTCAAACCCATAAGATATCCCAATGGACCGTAATGTCCTTAAACTAGCCCATGGACCGTAATGTTCTTAAAATAGCTAGGGACCGTAACGTCCTTAAACTAAAACGATAGAGCCCAAATGCTCTTTCGTTGGATCAAAAATGATCCCAAACTCCCGTTAAGTAGATCTTAGTCCAATATCGGATTAACGTATTCTTAACAAATATTTAAGTTGATCTTAACCTCAAACAAGGTTAACGGTCCTTAAATCAACCCAAACCCAAATCTAAGAATATACGGATTTGGACTAATCCACACCCTACGAGCGACAACACAAATTAGTCTCCGTATACAATCCACGGGCAACAAAAAATAAAACACATACACACGACACGAATTGAACTTCTGGAGTATGAGAAAGTGGTTATCGCTACGCCGTAACGTAATTAACTGCAGGGGTTTGCGCCTGCAGGGAAGAGCGTTCCCACAATAAAAAAAACCCTCACAACGAGGGGTAATCAGACGAAATCTGCTTCAACGGCCGCATCCATCTAGACCTCCGATTCACGGTGCCATAAATCATCTTGGCATCTTCGGAGAAGTAGACGGATAAATCCAAATAGCATCTGTCCCCCAAAATTCAGGCCAGACGTCCTAACGTCCCGGTCGCGTCTTTCGGCGGTAAAAAGATTCTGGCACGCCCGGTGGGACCTTTTCATCTTTCCACTCCACACTTCGTGTGTCGTGTTCGCGAATGAATCGCGGTTTAATATGGTTGCCCCTGGATTCGAGGTGCTAAGATTTGGTGTCTTGCTCCTGTGCAAAAGAGAAGATGACATCGATGGCTTCCAACTGCACCAATTGCAACAGCAACTCCCACTCCGTCCCTGCTGGAAGAGTGACTTATGGGCCCCAAGAGGCCTCCATCTTCGCAATGCCAGTGGAACAGATGACTCAGGCCACCACTGGACTGTTCTTCGGGACCATACTCTCTCCAATGAGCTTCAATGCTTCAATGCCATCACAGGAGGCTCCAAAGAAGTCGGTCTTCGATCGGCTTGCAACTACCACGGCCCCTCTCAACGGGTCGTCCAATTCCAACGCCTCAGTCTTTAACAGACTAGGACAAGGCTCCAGTGGGCCCGTAAAGAGGCCTGCGATACCTGAAATAGTTATCCCGAAGCAGATAGCCATTCCAGCTCCAGTAGACGAAGTCGTCAAAAGGGCTTCACCTGCTAAGGGATCGGTCTTCGCAAGACTGGTCGTTCCAACTCCTGCTATGGGTGAGGTCGTTACAAGGGCTTCCTCTATTCGAAAGTCAGTCTTTGACGGGTTAGATGTTCCCTCTCAACGGACGTCAGTCTTCGACATGTTGGCACCAACAGCAGCCTCTCATCAAAGCAAGGGGCAGGAAGAGCTCGCTTCTACAACTGAACCATTCCCATCTACACGACATTCTCGACGTCGCCATTAGCGCCGAGTAAGGAAGGCTGGGGGAAGTTCCCCCTCTGGACTTACCCCACCAACTCCAATGGTGGAAATTGACGCTGCTGTTCCAACTGGGAACAGCTTCGAGCTGCTCAGGAGGGTGCACAAGAACTCTCCAACCGCCATACTGAAGAAGTCTCCTCCACCTGTCAAAAACACAACCCAGGTGAAGCCGGAATAGCCTCCTCAGCGGTTTCCTCCAAGTTCCACAGAGTTTGGCGGAAAGTCCAAGACTCTATAATTGATAAAGAATACTCTCGCCGACTGAAGAAAACAAAGACTCGGCAAGGGGAGGACCATCCTGCCGTCATGCCACGAAAAGTATCGTCTGCACGGGTGCTCGCTGTAACGGATCCCTCAACTTCGGCCTCCCACGAAAAGAGAAGGCCAGAGAATCAACCACCACCGGCGAAAAATTCTGAGCGTGATGGATCCAAACGCCCCAAGTCTGGGGGCATGGTAGTGCACACGGTGTACATGGCTTCCAGCAAAGAGGAAAGCCGTATTTCCGCGGGTCATCGACCATTTACACGGTCTGTGACAAAGGCTCAGGAGCAACAACAAAAGCTCCAGGAGATGTTGACAAGGATGGCCGCACTTACTGGGAAAAAAGAAAGCCCAGAAGAATCGTCGGAACAACGCCATAAGCAGGAGACTGACACTGAATTCTTATGGAGGATTCTTGAAAAGAAAAACAAAGAGGCCATGGAACAAGCGGCCAATATAAAACAAATGGCGCTTCTCTTCCAAGCCATGGTGGGGATGATGATCCAACCGGATCCTCCGGCTGAAGACCCTCCAATAATCATTGAAGACGACAGAGGGGAGACATCAAACCCTCCTCCGGATTTATCAGCAGCCAGGGAGGAGACGATCTCCAAAGCTACCCTTGATGACTACATAGCTCAACAAATACAAGCTCATCAAGCGAACGAAGCGGCAGGATGATTTGTGTGCTAAGTTTTACGATCAAAAATTAATTACAGCAATCAAAAACGGCATCGCTTGGTAGCTAGCCGGTGAGTACGAGTCGGTCCACAGGGATTTTGTGTCTTCTCAATTTGCTCTAGCGAGTTAATTCCAAACGGTGTTGGGTTGATTATATCTAAAAACTAAGTTGATTTAGACTAGGATTAGAATCTTGCTAGAGTTAGGTTTAGGTTAAATTTGGAAATTTAAGATTTCCCACCGCTTTCAATGCCCGAATTTATATCTATTTAGGTGTTATGGTAATAATTAATAAAAGGGGATTAGGACGATCGGGAAGAAACGATGTTTCTTCCTCTAGGTCCTTGTCTGTCCTTTCTTAATTCTTACCCTAACCTCTATGGAAAACATGCACAACCGGTCTTTTAAACTACGGTATCACCGTTACCTCATGGGTAGGGTGCCGTAGGGAGCGGTGTGTGTATGTATGCATGGAGTCCTATGAATTAATATGTGATGGGCAAGAAAGGGGTGAGTGATTTTCATATCTCAAACCTTTCCTATTCCTAACCCTAACAAGTGAGGAACTACTCACTCATTAGGGGATTGATAAAAGACATGTTTTTTATTTGTTTTGTTTTTTAAAAGATTAACTATCTAAACTACGGCAAATTAATAAAAGGTTCTAAGCTAATTAACTAGGGCAGATAATAAATTTAAGAACTAGGGCAATAAAATAAATCTACTTACGTTATTCGATGCTCTCTCAACACATGACAAAGAATTCTGAATTTTATTTGATAAAAAGAGGCATACCTCCAAAAGAGCTTTAGGATTTCTATTTATAGATCATAGAAACCCTCGGGTTACATTCGATTCACATTTGCATTTACAATTTTACCATAAAGAAGACTAGTCAACGCACCGCCACACCGCCACGCATTTTCACCGACACGGGTCTAGCACGGCCGCGGATCCACGGCCATATGCCCTGTTTGGCCGCGGATCCGCGGCCATATGAAGGGCTTGATGGCTCAATTTTCTATGGCTTCTGTCTGTTGCTATTTTCTTCTGTTTTTTTTAGTTGGTTCTTCAGAATGTCTTCTAGTTCTCTTCCAGATCTCCACTGTGCATAATGTCGTGGACTTTACCGTTTGCTTCGTGTCGAAGTCTTGAACCTTGCGCTGCCTTTGTGCTTTGTGAACTTGTTCATTGATCTTCATTATCCTTCAAACTGTAGGCATGATCAAGATTCTTCCATTTGTTGGTCGTAGTCTCACTTTTGTATCGTCTTTTCATCATTTTCACTGTTTTTGTTCCGAGAACCTGTAACCTGCAACTATATAGCAGACATGGATCAAAAGCACCTGTTTATTTGTAAAATGAATAAGAATGGGGAATATAATAATGCAAAATTATGGTATGAACACGGGCCAGGTCGTTAGAACTGGGCGACCTTACCCAAGCTGGTACTACCAAATTAAATACCCGCCAGGATATACGATCCCCAAATTCCATGTGTATAAGGGGACGGGCAATCCATACCAACACGTTGCTCAATTCAAAGCTCTATGCGGCAATACTGGATGCGATGACAAACTATTGCTTTACCAATTTGTCGGCAACTTGGCGGAGACGACATTTGAATGGTACTCCGAGCTCCCAAATGACTCTGTCAAGACATTTGCAGAAATGGAGCTACTGTTCAGACAACGGTGTAGGGTGTTTTTCGTCACCCTATTGAGATAGGAATATGCGCGCGCTTGTCAGGCGCATTACAGATTCCCCCTGCCTAGGGTAGGCTAGGGTTTATTGATTGTGGGGATCCGAATCTTCGGCAGCCGCGGACTAAGCTGCCGTTAATTACCCCGCACATTACCATTTTCGTGTCCATCTTCTCACGAGCGCAAGCGTCAGGATTCTCGCTAATGTCATTCGTCCTCTGATAGGCAGAGATTATCGTCGTCTGTTGGAAAACTTGATGCAAGATATCAACAAGACCATCTCGCCGCCTCTTTGAGATCAAGCCCATCAGATATACTGAGTGCACCTTGTCTTCGGCATCATCAAGCGTCTCCAGCGGCATGGCTTCGTAAAATCCAGGAAGGGCTTCCCAAATCGCTTCCACGATGATCTTCAAGAAAGCGGAACGACGGGGGAGTAGCCGACCGTTGTATTCATCGAAGCGACACATAACCTCAGCGCATTGAGTATACATAGAATCCTGGTTTTAACAGCGGCCTTGGACACGAATGTCTTCATACGAAACAATTTCGTCAAGATTATACAAATAAACGGCTATAGTATCTGAACAGAAAAATCAGCAAGAGTTTAGCAATCGAGATGATCAAGAAAATAATTATTATGAGGATCTAAAAAGATTCTCATTTAACGGACATGAGGGTTTAAACAACCCTTGACATCCTCATAGAGAAAGCAAGTTCTGTTAAAATACTCAACAAATTTGAATTTACGCAAGTAGGAAAAAAACCTGTGAAAATGTTCTCGAGACCACCAGGGAATGAAATTCCTGATGGGCCCTTTTGATCTTCAGCGGAGAACTCTTTGATGAGGAATTAAAATCCTTTTATGCAATAGAATTAAATTCCAGAAACCACCATAAAGAGGAAATCAAATGCCATGAATCCTTAAAGGTTAGAGGAGGAATGCCCAAAGTATTGAGAGTTATTACTCAAAGATTACGTCTTTGGATCTCTAAGAGATGGGTTTCAGAGGAGAGCAAAACTCTCATGATGGATTTAAAATTCAGAAGTTTTCTTTAAAGAAAAGGGTTTCTCTAATGTTCGAGATCTTTACCTAGAAAAGGTTTCTTTTTCTAACAAAGTTTAACTCTGGAATTGCAATGAACAGAGAACTAAGCTTTGAAAAGGAGAATTAAATTCTCGAAGAAAGCAAAGAAGGAAGAAGATGAAAGAATAGTGGCTTCCCAAAGGCCAAAACCTTGCATTTATAAGACGTGGCAAGGGCGGATCACCTCCCCGTTCCTCTAGGCCATCCAACAGCTGTAAAGGTGATAGCGTTGCACTCACGTGCAAGCCATGTGAGAACAACGCTGTGTGGGTATTTGTTCTCTTATAAATAAATAAATAAATAATGAACCAAAAAGCGATGGAAGAATTCCCCAAAAGGAGCATCACGTGCCCACACGTGATGCGCCTTGGAGCAAAAATTATAAGCATCACACTTAACAAATAAGGCTGAAATTGAGCCTCACCTGCCACATGTGAGCACCTATATAAAAAGTATATAGGCGGCTTCATAAAACAAATAATAGGCCAGAAGGCACATCACGTGCCAACACGTGATGCTCTTCTCTGGGACTGTTGCATATAAGCAAACCGGCTTAGTACCATTGGGTCACGTGCTACACGTGAGGATTCCTAATACCTTCTGAGCCGATAGAATTAAATTCTATATAAAAGAGATCAGAACCCTATTTTGGAAATGTTTCCCCTAATCTTTCTAAACAAGAAAGATCGTGCTCTGTAAATCAGAGCACCGTTGGATTAAAGATCCAATAGTGATTAAAAATCACCAAGCTACAGAATAAGCTCTGTATGGAAAAATATTTTCCCAGTCTTTCTAAACAAGAAAGATTGTGCTCTGTAAATCAGAACACCGTTGGATTAAAGATCCAATGGTGATTAAAAATAACCATGCTACAGAATAAGCTCTGTATGGGAAAATATTTTCCCAATCTTTCTAAACAAGAAAGATTGTATTCTGTAAATCAGAGCACCGTTAGACTAAAGATCCAATGGTGATTAAAAATCACCAAGATACAGAATAAGCTCTGTATGGGAAAATATTTTCCCAATCTTGTTAAAAACAAGAAAATGTCTTCTGTAAAACATGAGTCCCTAGATCAAAGATCCAACGGTGGATAAAATTCCCGAATTAATCAAAAATCTCTCAATGAGAGATTTCCTTAACAAAAATCAACAAACTTGCCTCTGCTATATAAAGAACTCGAGACTGAAGAGAGAGATATACAGAGAAAGAGAGGAGACCCCCCATAAGATTTGAGAAAACAAAAAGAAGAGGAGTTCTCTTTAGAGAAAAAGAAACCCTAGGTGAGGAAAAGACACAGAGATCATTTTATCTTCTTTTACAAGAGTTTAACTCTTTCAAAAAAGAACTTAGTTCTTCTTTTGGTTGAGCTCTGCAGAAGCAGATCTCCCCATAAGTTGAGAATTTAATTCTCATCGGGGAGATTCATTTATGCGGTCCCAAAACATAGAGAAAAGAATTAGATTTGAAGAATTTAATTCATCTAAAGATACAGGAATTTAATTCCTCTGATAAAACTAGGGTTTAACCCTACATAAGAATTTAATTCTTATAAAACAAAGGACTTGAATCAAGACTAAGATCAAGAGCCCCATGCATATTAGCGTTTAACGCTACAATGACAGATCATGTGTTCCTATGTGAGCACCTCTGAGAAACAAAATGGAACAACTGAGATCGATTCACGTGATCCCACGTGACCTCCAATAGTTCTTAGCACTTAGAAAAGAATAGGAAGATAAATTCAAAGAAGGCAGTGCCTAACTTAGTGGCGCCCCACGTGTCTACACGTGATGGTTGCAAGACTTAAGTGTTTAACACTTACATGTACATAACGAGGGAATAAGCCCAAGGAAACAGTGCTCAATATTTAGGTGCCTCACGTGCCACACGTGAGCGCTCCAAGTTTCAGTGTTTAACACTACTTAAGAGCCTCACGTGGGAGCACTGAGCGCCAAACATTTAGCAGTGTTTAACACTGTGAGAGGCCAACCTTAGCCCAAATCAGCCAAATCTCTCAAGGCCAAAAAACCTTTTCACCATCAATCAACCGAGCCTTCCTATACTCAGGTCCCTCCAAATTGATCTTGGTCCCAGAGATGGCCAATGATCTCCTGACACGCGGCATATAAAACAAAGTTCGTTCCACCATGATCTCTCCCTTCAATCTGGAGTTCAGTTCAAGGGTACATCTCTCCACACTTCTGATATATGTCATTGTAATTCTTCAACGATGTCAGAGAGGTGGAGGGTCCCAGCAACCAACAGTTCTTGGATGCACTCTCAAACTCATGAGCATATCCCAATGGACTGTAATGTCCTTAAACTAGCCCATAGACCGTAATGTCCTTAAACTAACCGTGGACCGCAACGTCCTTAAACTAAACCCACACTCTAAAAAATGGTGATCTATGGACCGTAACGTCCCTAAACTAAAATGATAGAGCCCAAATGCTCTTTCGTTGGATCGAAAATGATCCTAAACCCCCGTTAAATAGATCTTAGTCCAATATCGGATTAACGTATCCTTAACAAATATTTAAGTTGATCTTAATCTCAAATGAGGTTAATGATCCTTAAATCAAACCAAACCTAAATCTAAGAAAATACGGATTTGGACTAATCTACGCCCTATGGGCGACAACACAAATTAGTATCCGTATACAATCCACGGACAACCAAAAAATAAAACAAACACACACACGACACGAAGTGACTTTCTGGAACAGGAGAAAGTGGTTATCGCGATGCGGTAACGTAATTAACTGCAGGGGATTGGGCCTGTAGGGAAGAGTGTCCCCACAATCAAAAAACCCCTCACAACGAGGGGAAATCTGACGAAGTCTGCTACAACGACCGCATCTGTCTAAACTTTCGATACACGGTGCCATAAATCAACTTGGCATCTTCAGAGAGGTAGACAGATAAATCCAAATAGTATCTGCCCCCAAATTCAGGCAAGATGACCTACGCGGTTTCGTCTCTATTTTCGGCGGTAAACAATATCTTGAGGCGGTATCACCTGATCAGGGAGATCGTTGATCGCTGGGAGATCGAGGTACGGAGAGTGGACACAAAAGACAACACGGCGGATCCATTCACCAAGGCCCTCTTTCAAGCACAGTTTGAGAGACTATTTGAGATGTTGGGTATGCGATACGCTAACAACTGGCCCTATTGCAGACGTTGGGTACTCGATACGCCAATATATGGCCTTAGTGCAAGTGGGAGATTGTTGGATATGTATGCCCTAGAGACCATTATTGTATATGTCTACATGTGGATGCTTGGACATATGTATGTATATGACAATCTTGCTCGATATGATAGTATGCTATCTGGTTTGTTTTAATCTTAACATGTGCATATGTCTTACTTGTTATTACGTATCATTCATATATGTTGATAAAGCACATAGGATCATTGCTTGACTATTGGTGTTGTGATGGAGATCATACTTGTGGGAGCTGGGTAGTCGATAAACACATCCTTAAAATGTCCCTAGTCGTGGGAGTATCGAGAGTGGGCATCGATATTCCGGAGTAGACTAGTGTATACGTTTCTAGACCCCGACGAGGGGCGATGGTTGGTCCCACAGCCATTGATCTTTCGCACCTAAGATCGTATACATGTGCTCATTAGGGGTGAGTATACTGGACGGACTCGCCGAGAACTTCTAGATGGAACTATATCTATCGTCAGATAATAGTTCTCAAGTGACATGAGTAGAGGTTAGTCTTTAGACCTGAGATCGTCATTTGTCTTGTGTGAGTTCCCATTATGCTTTGATTACTACCCTACCTTGGCTCTACTGAGTCGTGCAAACAGGTTTTAATTGGGTACAGTCCCAAGCCACATGGAGGCAGTGAGCGATTGTTAGGGATTCGTCTATCCCGATATAGGGAGTCGATATCACACCGTGTTCGATTGGCCAGCACCATAAGAACTTGGCCAAGATAGTTGGGATTTACTGATAGCTAGATCAGTAATTTCCCAGATTGGTCCTGAGCCATATCAGCACGAATTATCAGGTTATTAGGGCCTAACGTTTACCACCCCCTATACCTAGTTTGCAATACTCTCAGACGAAAAGACCGGACTATACGGAGATTGTCACAGATAGGCTCAGTAGGGATCTGGATGAGTTTGCTCGTCGGCCTTTCTTTTCAATAGGTACCCGGGTAGCCGTTACGTACAGCTAGTGCCGCTGACGTACTTATGGTTATGGATTTATCCAGTAACTCACTGTCGGCATACTGTCGAGTCTTTAGAGTCCCACACAGAGGGTTTCCCTGGTTCAGGAGAAATGATGTAGTAGCTGTATTTTGATACGTGCAGGGTTCTGATCGAATGATTATACTAGTTACCTGGACTTTCGATCGGGATACGTATAGCGTTCTGATCGAACGATTGTACTGGTTATCCGGACTTTCGATCAGACAGTTGATAATACTAGCCGGCTTGGGATTGAGCCGGATTATTAAATCAGGTATTGATTTAATATTTTACGTATTCGATATGTATATTCTAATATTATATTCTTTGTGTTATTTTATCTCTTTGGGTACTCGTATTTTGATACGAATACGGGTATGTATATACTGTAAAATGTATTCCGTATGTATACAAAAATCATTCTAGAAGGTGGACACCTCATTTTATTTTTATCCATTTATTTTAAATGGAAAATGAGGTGTAAAGATAGTAAGGTGAGTGTGGTGAGAACCATACTTTAATAGTGCTGACAAATGAATTGAATATTCATTTGTGCAAACTATTCAAGCATGGTTGTGTTTTAATATTGTAAAAATGTTTTATACAAAACCATAGTTCTTATTTTCTCTCTCATATGAGAAATCATTCTCACCAATTTGCTTCTCTCTCTTCACTAGCCTTTCTTGAGCTCCTCCACCTATTTCTTGATCTTCCTCTCTACAATCTCATGTATTGAGAATTAAGAGAGGAAGTGAGATAGATATACACTAAGAACCATTCACTACATCCTAGACATTTTAGATTAGCAACCTAGAGTCTCTAGTTGCTCTACTAGACTTTTAGTGTGGAGCTAGAGTTATGGACTACATCATTCGGGTGGATCATCTTCGACGGAGGAAGACCGGCGATCAAGCTCAATCAAGGAGATCTAAAGGAGTAAGGGAAGAAGATAGATGACCGAAGGACACGGATCTTTTGGTAAAATACTTCTATCATAGTAGTTAAGATCTCCCTTTTTATTAGCTAGTTTTGGTTTATGGTTAGATTCTAGAACGGATTTTCTAACGCCGGATTTTAAACACCCATTGTTCCACAACGGCCACGATAGATGGCCAGGGCGTTAGGAAAACCCAACAAATTGAATATGAATTCTAAAGTAATAGTGGTCAAGTAAAGGTATCAATTAAAACTAAGTATGTCTATGTTTAAGCATGGTTAATTATTCTAATATGGTTGTTTGTAGTTCGATAAAAAATGTATGCGTGTATAAGAGAGTCGTCCGTCAAATCCCACGAACCCACGGCACGTAGAAGTATAAAGCCCCGTCAAACCCCACAGGACAACATCACACGATATTCAAGTTAGGTGATTTTTAGTTAACTCTCGTGCCACAACATACTTTCTTTACCAAAATACCCCTTATCTCCACGTATATTAATTATAGATTTAGTTACAAGTCTTACCTGAAATCCATGAATACATAGCGAGTACATGTCAAGTTCAAGTCGAGTTCGAGTATTCAAGCCAAGTTCAAGTGTTCGAGCCAAGTCGTATTCATGGTTCGGGTCAAATCAAGTCGATTTCGAGTTCGAATTTGAGTTCAAGTCAAGTTAAGAAAATAACAGGTTTAATCAAGTGATTCAAGCATGTGGTTCATGTCATAGAACTAGTATGGAGGTAAAAGTGATTAAGGTTGCAATTCAAGTACCAAAACCAATTTATATTTTGAGGTGGTACGAATTGATTTGTTCAAATAGCTAAGTAAGTGATAACACCGATTGTCTCCGGCTCCCCGAGACTCAATCTAGAGAAAATAGGTCACTTAAACCATCTGCATCCTAAATACTAGTCTTAGAATTTCTAAGATATTTATGTGAAATAAGCCATTAAATTCTCGATGTGTTTATGTAAAATTTTATATTTTAAAATTCTCGAGAATGTTTTGATTTAAATAAAATGGCGGGTGTATTTTAATAAAATATACTTTTTTGAATGTCAGGGTATTATTTGTGAAAAATCTAACTTTAGGGTATTTTAGTAAAAACTTAACTTTAGGGTATTTTCTTGAACACTCTAATTTATAACTTTTTTTATTTTAAATAATTAGAAATTATAAATAATAGTAATAACCCAAATTAATATAACTTGTTATCTTTTCTTTTATTTTAATTTTCACAGAAATCATATTCTTTAAAAATTCGTATTTTTTTGTTTCCTTTTAAGACCATGCTCAATGAGAAGCTTTGTGCCTTGTCCTACTAAGCCCAAGATATGCGATAATCCGCATCATCCGCAACATGGTTCCTCTAATTAGGATTATAGAGGTGAAATTGTAAAGGAATAGTTATAGTTTAAATTCAAGGGTATTTTAATAAAAATCGATTCTTTTTAGAAAAACGTGACAACATGTGATCGTTCTATGATTCGAAAGTGTGCGTGAGTGGGGTAGGACATTACCCCGTGTATATCATCTAAAATATGTTTAATAAATCTAAAATTCACATTTAAACATGAAGAGTTCTAGAAGTTACATGACACTAATAACTAAAAGTCTTTCATGAGAAGTATATTAAAGTATAGATTGTAATATTTGTTATGAGATAATTATCACATCTTTGCTACAACTAGTGTTAGGTTAATTTCATCGCAATTTCCCTTTTTCATTTAATAAGACATAAAGAGATTTTGATACAAGGAATGTTGTTTGAACATGGTATTTCATAGATATAATTCAAGGCCTGGACGTATTATGCGACATAGTGAATGATTGGATTCAAAGAAGAGAAGAAGGAGAGCGGGGAGACTTACTTGTGGTGTGAATTGGTATAACAACCAATTCACCGTTAGCTACGAACTAGATTGATCGTTTGTGCGAAAAAGAAGGTTCATTTGAGCGGAGTTTCGACTTCGGGAGGTTGGGCACTTCGTTTTGGACTTAGGCAAAATTCTTCAAGGGATTATAATTTAATTTTTGAATATTTTCATAGGGGAGGAGCATAAGAATGGCTAGGGTATTTATAGAGATGAGGCAAAGAAGAAAGATGTAGAAAAATTATTTAAAAAGTAATTAAAATTGTTTAATGGGAAAAATGAAGAGTCTCTGAGTTACTGTGATGTGATAATGGGATAGTTTGAGGTATGAAAATGAAGAGTCTTGAGGCAAAGAGTCGCACCAACACGGGCGGAGCCCGTTTGGAGCACCTAGGGTCAACCAAACCGGGTCATGGGCGGCTCCATCTTGGGGTCCGGGTCCGTGTCTCAGGGTACATGCTCGTTTTAGTGCACTGAGTCCAAAATTATATATCTTTTCTTTTGTAACCTTCCGTAACACCGTGAATCGCCTGTGAAAGTTTTAGGATTCTAAAAACGTCAAAAGAAATTTAAAAAAAAATTGGGGATGTAAGAATTTGAACACGCAGGATATGGGACAGCAGTGTAGAAGTTTAACCAATGAACTACAAGTGGTTTCTTGCATTTATTTAACAATAATTACTTATAACTCATCAACAGAACAAAAATACACCTTATTATTAACATTGGATTAATAAAAGCGTACAGAAATTTTAGTGTCGTTGCAACAATAGATCATTCCTATATATATATATATATATATATATATATATATATATATATATATATATATATATATATATATATAGAGAGAGAGAGAGAGAGAGAGAGAGAGAGAGAGCGAGAAGTATGAGCTAGTGACATTTTTTTAAAAATGAGCCTTCGTCCCAAAATATACATACCCCATATGTATTTCACCGATCTAAGCCAGTCATCTTGATCTACGTATTATGAAACCCCTACACAAAAAAAAACTCGGGATTTAAAAAGTTCTATCGCATTCATCAAGCAGATAGAAAAATCAACGGTTTATCGATATAGAAAAATTGTTGTCGCTTGATGAACGCTTTAGAGATTTTTAAATCCCGAGATTTTTTGTACACAAGAGTTTCATCATACCTATATCAAGATGTCTGGTTTGGATCGGTGAAATACACGGGGTTATGAGTATTTTGGGGCGATGGCCCATTTAAAAAAAAATAGCCGCCGGCTCATACCCCCCTCTCCCCCCCCCCCCCTCTCTCTCTCTCTCTATATATATATATATATATATATATATATATGATGGAGAAAAGAGGCCCTGTGATGGAGAAAAGAGGCCCTGTGAAGCTTTTTCTTTAGGTGGTATCAAAAATCTATATCCTTCACGATTTTTTTCAGTGATCGGCACCTTTATATATATATATATATATATATATATATATATATATATATATATATATATATATATATATATATGATGGAGAAAAGAGGCCCTGTGAACCTTTTTCTTTAGGTGGTATCAAAAATCTATATCCTCCACAATTTTTTTCATTGATCGGCACCCATCATCATCATCTTTACCATGTAAGATGTCGATACATCAAATTTCATGTGATTCCACCACTTTTTCACCGTTGAATTAGCAATTTAAAAAGTTCTATTGTCGGTAAACCATTAATTTTACACCCACTAAATCAACGGTGAAAAAGTAATGAAATCACGTGAAATTTGGTGTATCCACATCTGACATGATAAAGATAATAATGATGGAAACCGATCGCTGGAAACAATCGAGGAGGGTGCATTTTTTCGACACCATAGGAAAAAAATTCCTCTTAAGGCCGTCACGCCCCATGTCCCAGTACGGATGATATTGTCCACTCTGACCGAAATCGCACGGTTTTGTTCTTTAGAGCGAACTAGACTCAATAAAGGGTCGCTTTAGAGGTCTTTAAATTCCAAGATTTTTTGTACACAAGAGTTTCATTATACCTCTATCAAGATGGCTGGTTTGGATCGATAAAATACACGAGGGTATGTGTATTTTGGGGTGATGGCTTATTTTTAAAAAATAGCCACCGGCTCATACCCTTTCTCTCTTTCTCTCACTCTCTCTCTCTCTCTCTCTCTCTCTCTATATATATATATATATATATATATATATAATGGAGAAAAGAGGCCCTATGATGTTTTTTCATTAGGTGGTATCAAAAATCTATATTATCCACGATTTTTTTCAACGATTGGCATCCTTCATCATCATCTTTATTATGTAAGATGTTGATACATCAAATTTCATGTGATTCCGCCACTTTTCACCGTTGAATTAACAATGTAAAAAGTTATATTGTCGGTAAACCGTTAATACATGAAATTTGATGTTTCACCCATCTTAGGATTTCCATAGCCTGAGCACACTTAACTACAGAGTTCTTCAAACTTTGGAGTGCCGGTTTATCCAACTTAAAAGGTGCCTCCGTAATTGAGAATGGTATCATTACATTTACAATGCAGTTCGGTCATTTTTCATAATGTGCTTTAGGGATCCGATCTCATTGTTCTGAAACAACTCCACACTCAGATCACCATGTGTCCGCAACAGACTGCATTGAGCGTGGACAGAGCAGATCACCATGATGTCCGAAAACCGCACTGCTCTGGGATATTACAATGGCACCTCTCTCTCTCTCTCTCTCTCTCTCTATATATATATATATATATATATATATATATATATATATATATATATATATATAAAGAGAGAGGGGGGGTGTTAATAGAGGAAAGGCGACATAGGAGGGAATTTCCTTATATGGCGTCGGAAAAATGCACCCTCTATGATTTTTTTCGACGATCGGCATACACTACCTTCATCTTTATCTTCTAAGATTTGGATACACCAAATTTCATGTGATTATACCATTTTTTCACCGTTGATTTGGTTAGTGCAAAATTAATGGTTTACCGACAATAGAACTTTTTACATTGCTAATTCAATGGTGAAAATATGGTGGAATCACATGAAATTTGGTGTATGCACATCTTAGATGATAACGATGATGATGGATGCCGATCGTCGGAAAAAATGATGGATATTGTATTTTTTGGATACCATAGAAAGAAATCCTCTCCTATGGCTTCTTTCCTTCCTTCCTATATATATATATATATATATATAGAGAGAGAGAGAGAGAGAGAGAATAATGGAGGAAAGATGCCATAGGAGGGAATTTCCTCCTATGGCGTCGAAAAAATACAGCCTCCATCGTGTTTTCCGACGATCGGCATCTATCATCTTCATCGTTATCATCTAAGATATGGATACACCAAATTTCATTTGATTCTACAACTTTTTCACCGTTGAATTAATGGGTTCAAAATTAACGGTTTACCGACAATAGAACTTTTTACATTGCTAAATCAACGGTGAAAAAGTTGTAGAATCACATGAAATTTGGTGTACCCACATCTTAGATGATAACGATGAAGATGATGGAGTCCGATCGTCGGAAAACACGATGGAGGGTGTGTATTTTCGATGCCATCGGAGGAAATTCCCTCCTATGGCCTCTTTTCTCCATTATTCTCATATATATATATATATATATATATATATGGACTTTTACTATTAATGACAAAAACCTAAGTTTATATATAGATACTATTAGTAGCAAAAACCTAAATTTATATATAGATTATTGTTAGTGGTATTATTATTATTATTATTAATGGACTGTTACTATGTGTTGCGATATTGCCAAACCTTCATTTTGATAAATCCACACCAAAAAATATGAATGGACAAAATTAACCCCAACCACATTTGACCTTTAATAAGTTTAAATATGCCAGGTTCAATTTACTAAGTTATCCCATTTATAACTTAGAAAATACCTTTTACTCACCAATGACATTAATTCATTTTTTAATTAATTCATTCTTGAACGATCAGAATAGCAATTTTCTTGTCAGATGCTAGGAATATTTTCGATAAATCATAATCACTCTAATATCAATATCCCCACTTTCCAAAAAGACAGGTTTAGATTTCTTATTATGAAATGGTTTTTATAATCTAAACATAACATTAAAAAATAAGTATTTGAGGTGTATAAAGAAGACAGTATTAATTTTTGTGAATTTCGGTTGGCTAAATTGTTGGAAACCCACTCTTTTTTCACAATGACCACAAAGCCATTAATATTTGCTTTGCTTTGATTTTGGATTCTTTAATGGGTTTGATAATTAGTGTATGATTTCTTGATATTAATTCATCGGTGGTAAGTTGAGAGAATTTATTTTTTAGATTATAAATGGGGTGGCTTAGTAAATTGAACCAACAACTAGCATAATTAAACTTATTAAAGGCTGGATGGCTATCGCTATCCATTAACATTAACGAGAGTAGATACCTTTGAATAAAGCAGTAGTGCAGAAGGAGAAGGTTGGTTAGGGTTAATTTTGTCCATACATAATTTCTGGTGTGGATTTATCAAAGAAGTTTAGCAATATCGCCACCCATTACTATTGCCATTAATGGCAAAAACCTAATTTATACAGATATATAGGTTCTCTAATGATGATATGGCTTTGTATTGCTTCTATTCCACATAATGGATTTTTGCCAATTTTCTTAAGTAATTATCATGCCACGGTAAACATATTGAGTCTAAGGGCATGTTTGTTTGACATGAAGAAGCATGGAAATACCAAAAGTAAACATATTTCCGTTACTTCAAGTGTTTGTTTGATACAAGAAAAATTTGGAAGTTACTTTCAATTGATGAGATGGATCCTACATGGCATGTCTGCTTCCAAAATTTTCTTCCTCTTATTTTGGGTCGGAAGAAGCAGTGGAACACAAGAAACAAGAAAAATATTAATTGTTTATTTTCTCTCTTTAATACATCCAAAATGTAATAATTTGTTATTATTAAAAAAATAGATTTTTTTTTCTTAATAAAAAGAAATAAGAATTTATTTCATTATTTACTTCCATGTTAGAAAAATATTACAAACAAATATTGGAAGTAAGTTGTAAGTTTACTTCCATGACAACGTTTTGAAAGCTATTTCATAACCACTTGCGGTACTTCCAGTCATCCAAACTGATCCTAAATGATAGTTAAAGCTGAACCTTAGAAGTTATCAAATGTGTTAAGAAGTCGCTCATTTGGACAGAATATTTGTAACAGGTTCATGCAATGTATTTGGACAAAATATATAGAAAAGGAAAGATTTGGGCAGCCTACGTGCACTTAAGCTTGTGGGTCATACAGTGATGTCGCCTCTTCACATGACCAAACACATATGCCTATTTATTTATGTATAAAATTCATTACACACACACACCACACACACACACAACCCAAAGGGAGTAGCATGAACTAAACTTGTTCTTGCTCAACAACATCGATCAAACCTGCAGAATATCCAACTCTGATCTTATAATACAAAAACAACAGCCATGGAATTCCCAGCTGGATTTTATTTAATAAATCTACTATAAAATTTCTCATATGAAAAACAATTAATGAAATTATACGCCCATAAATAATACTCTTAAATTTTCCTTCAATGTTCAATAAAACCTAAACTCTCTAACCATATGATCAACTGGGCTAACTCGAGCTCTCTCGGTTCTTGCAAAACCGATTTCTAAAGGCTGGACCGAACTACGTGAGACAGAAGACTTGCCGGTGAGAAGTTGCACCACCCTCATGAAATCCTGAGGCCGGGCATGGATGACCTTCGGTGAATGCATGTGGACAATTACAGGGGAACGGGGATCTGCCGGTGCTGACTTTTTGACCTTGAACGGGTTTTTGGTTATTTTCAGCGGCGATGGCTTTGGAGCAAGGCCTTGCAGTTCTCTCTTCGAAGAAGGCATGGTTACTAAACTTTATGGTCTTGGCTTGCATTTTGTACACAAATTGGGGGACATTTTTATAAGAAGAATTCAGGAAGAGTCCAGGAAAGCAACACTGGTGGGCTTTGAGGAAAGGCTAAAGATGAGGTGAGATTAGTAATAAGATAATATAAGAAGGGACAAATTGAAGGAGGTTAGCATTGGACTGGAAGTCAGTTGGAAAGTGAACTATGCTAGCAGTTTTCAAATTATGGATATGGTGAGAGTCCCAAGTGTTTGGATTTGAAAACTAGGAAGGTGTGTATATACATGCATTGGCATGTCTCAAATTATTTTGTTTTTTTGTATGATCATTACAAATTCAATTATGGTTGAGCCTAATTAGTATCTATTAATGCTTATGATTAACCAACTTCAAGCTAGCCGTTTGTCACGTGCACGCGATTAAATTAATAAATTATTAAAAAAAAGTACTTGGTTAATTCAGTTATTTTAATTTACTAATTTATTTTAATTTTATTAGGTCTCTTTTCTTTAGAATGCATCATAAATGTTAGATGATTCATTCTCTATGAAATCAAGTCCACGAGCGGACAAAATCTGGGATTAGGCATGTTTTAAAAGCTAACTAGGGATCTAGACATGTTTTTAAACTATTTAGAAATTTAGCGCAATCGGGTCACATCATTACCACATAAGCGCCACATAGGAATACCTCATGTTGGTGATCGCGGATCGAATTCCGCACTTTGCGAGTGCGAAATAGGTATTGAAGCCAAGTGTGAAGATTTGGCTGTTTGGTGGAGGCCAAGTCCAATTCCGCATTTTGTAAGTGAGGAATTGGAGCTGGCCTTCCCTGAAAGCCAAATCTTCACACTTGGCTCTGTCAAGTATTATTTCGTACCTACAAAGTGCGGAATAAGACTTGCACAATTTAAAGCAATCGGCTCCTCCCTTTTCCCCCTTTTAATATATCAGACTCTTTCTCTCTCTCCTCTTGCACCTTTCTCTCATCTCGAGATCTCTCTCTCCCCCTCCTCTTCCTTCTTTGAAACCCCTCCACGATCGATCTTCAGCCCCACTCCTCTTCCTCCTTCAAAGCCCTTTCTACTGTGGCCAATCCTCACCTCGTCAAGACCGAGCCCCCTTCTTCCTGTACAGTGAGTTTTAATTTAAAATATTTTGTTTGAAATTATTGTAAATTTGGTTTTTATATTGGTTTGTTTTGGGTTAGGCTATTTTTGGGTTAGGCTATTTTGGGGGTTAGGGTTAGGGTTAGGGAATTTTAGTGTTAGGGTAATTTAGGGTATTTTAGGGGATTGGGTTAGTGTATTTTAGGGGTTAGGGTTAGGATGTTTTTGGGGTTAGAGTGTTGGTGTATTTTGGTGATTAGAGTTATGGTATTTTTGGGGGTGAGGATGTTAGTGTTATGTAATTGAATATTGTTGTCGTGAATATTATAGATTGTATAAGTTTGTTTTTTGAGTTTTTGATAATTTCACAATTATTATTATTAATATTAGGTGCAATGGCAAATGAGCTTACTGTGTTGATTTGTCATTATAACGGCACTTTAAACATTGAAGCGAGTGGAAAGCCGAACTACGTTGGTGGAAAAAGTAAAATAATAAGAGTTAATAAATCGTGCTCATACAATGAATTGAAGCGAAAAATTTATGCAACCACGCTGATAAATCTGAGAGATTATTTGATCGATTTGGTATGCAAGGTTCCGATCACAAATCAGGACTACACAAGCGTTGAAGTAGCCGATGAAGATGATACAAGTATGATGCTTAGTTTGTATCCTGAAAATCTATCAATATAGGTGTTGGTGGGGAAAGAAGCTATACAATCGCATCAAGAAGCAGTACAATCGCCTCAAGAAGCAGTCAATCACATCAAGCTTATGAACCACAAGGGGAATTTATACGTATGCTCAATACGGCTATGTGCAGTCCCGGAAAGCCGAACTTGCACGATGACGGATTCAATTCCATGCAAGTTCCATTCCATGGCACGCATGTTGACACAGATATGTTTAACCGTGATTGGAATTTGTATGGTCAGACAATGTCAAATCCGTACAATACGGTTTGCATAATGGGGAGGGCTGGAGCGAATAGGTAACATACTATATTAAATAAAACTGACGATACTCATCGTATATCGAATCATGATTAATTGATAATTGATATTTGAATTTATATGTCACGTAAGTCTTCATTTTTTGTACAGAGCATATGCGAACACAAAATTCAATGCAAGGGGAGTTTCATGCCGGTGCATCTTTAGGTGTTGGAATACCTTATGCAGGACTATCTTCCTCATATCATGTTGAAGGAAAAGATGACCCAGAAAATGAGGGTGATGGTGATGATGTAGATACCGATCATGAAGGAGGTGGCGTTATAGAAGAAGATAGTATGCAGTATGCAGACCAAGATGAAGTTGGCGATCAGTGAGTGCATCAAGCATATACTAATAACGAATATGTTGAGTTCGAAGAGCCACATCCTGATAAGGCGATTGATGATGCTATGATAGAAATATATGCTACTGAGAATATGATCATCGATGACACTCGTTGAGCAACGCGAACGGACGATACTATCGGATTTCAAGCCGGACAGATATTTGCGACGAAGGAAAAATTGATTGAAGAAGTCAGTGCATGGTCCATTAAGAGGTGTCTCATTCAAAAAAGTCAGTACTAAAACAAAGCACATTGTGGTGTGTGCTAACAATTCAGGTACGGGCACTGGGCAATGCCCTTGGAAACTGTTGGAGTTCCTAGTGCCCTTGCCGCTATTATCGCGGCCAATGCGAAATCAAAAAACCAAAAATTTTACAGGAGCATTAGTAACTAATCTATAATGATCGATTCAAACACTAAACTAGAAATAAAATATGCAAGGTTAGAGATTACAACCTTTAATACGTATCCACCAAATCATGGAAGACCCTTCTAAGCTTCTCGTAGGTCGTCGGGAACAAGCTTGAGAGGCGACCGCACTTTCCGAAGATGATCCATTCGAGGGAACCGATTCAAGCTCCAGCATCACCTAGTGAAGCAACTGACGCTCCAGGCTTGCTGGGATTAGAGAGTGGGGATGTAAGAATTTTCCAATATCATTTTCTCACTAAAATCCAAGCTCAAAAGAGCATGCAATAAGGAGGAGGAGAGGAGAATGAGAGAAAAACCATCTCTCAAAATTGGCTAAATGTTGAATAATTGTGTAAAAGATTAGAATGGCTTCATAATTTTTAACCATCCAAAAATATCACAACCATTTTCAATAAACAATGAAGCCCATCCCTCTTTTCCAGGCTCACAACCATACCTAAAGCCACCTCACCCTCCACCTCATTTCCCAATGATTTTCTAAAATAGAAAATCAATAATGAGTGTCCTCCTTCTAGAAGTATTCCGTATAAATACGGAATACAATCCAGTATACATATCGAAATGCATATGCACGTATCCATATAAAAATACAAATAATCAAGAGAGAGAAAATGAATAGTGAACAATAATACTAGAATATATATATCTAATATATATATATATATATATATATATATATATTATTAAATCAAAACTTGATTTAATAATCCGTCTTAATCCTAAACCGGATAGTATTATCAACTGTCTGATTAAAGTCCATGTAGCTTATAAACGTATTTAATCGGACCCCTGTATGTACCAACATACATCATCTACATCATATCGCCTGAACCAAGAAAACCCTCTGTGTGGGACTCTAAAGACTCAACAATACGCTAGCAGCGAGTTACTGGATAAATCCATAACCACAAGCACGTCAGCGGCACTAGATGTACGTAACGACTATCCAGGTATATACCGAAAAGGAGGTCGACAATCAAGTCCGTTCGTACCCTACTGAGCCTGAATGTGACAATCTCCGTACAGACCGGTCTCTTCGTCTAAGAGTATCGCATACCGGATATATGAGGTGGATAACGTCAGACCCCCAATAACCTAATAAGTCGTGTCGGGGTCAAGTTCTTCACCTACAGAGAAACTACCGAAATCCTATCGGTAAATCTCATCCACCGAGCCCACGAATTTAGGGTGATGGCCAACCGAACACAGCACGACATTGATTCCTAATATCAGGAGATACGAATCCCCAACAATCGATCACTATCTCAATATGGCTCGGCACTGCACCCAACTAAAACCTATTTGCACGACTTCTTTGAGCCATGGTAGGGTAGTAATCAAAGTACAGTGGGAACTCACACGAGAAAATGACGATCTCAGGTCAAATGACCAACCTGTACTCATACCACTCGAGAACTTCTATTTGACGATAGATATAATACCATCTAGAAGTTCTCGGCGAGTCCGTCCAGTGTACTCACCTTCAGTAAGCACCTGTATACTATCTTAGGTGACACAACACCAATGGCTTGTGACACATGTTCCATTATAAAAAATAAATAAATGATGAACCAAAAAGCGATAGAAAAATCCCCCAAATGGAGCATCACGTGCGAAAGCGATAGAAAAATCCCCCAAATGAAGCATCACGTGCTCGCACGTGATGCGCCTTGGAGCAAAAATTATAGGCAGCACGCTTAACAAATAAGGCTGAAATTGAGCCTCACGTGCAGGCACGTGGGTATCTATATACAAAGTATATAGGTGCCTTTCTAAAACAAATAACAGGCCAGAAGGCACATCACGTGCCAACACGTGATGCTTTTCTCTGGGACTGCTGCATATAAGCAAACCGATATAGTGCTATGGGTCACGTTCTACACGTGAGGTTCCTAATACCTTCTAAGCCGATAGAATTAAATTCTAAATAAGTGGGGTCAGAGCCCTATTTGGAAAATATTTCCCCCAATCTTTCTAAACAAGAAAGATTGTGCTCTGTAAATCAGAGTACGGTTGGATTAAAGATCTAATGGTGATTAAAAATCACCAAAATACAGAATAAGCTCCGTATGGAAAAATATTTTCCCAATCTTTCTAAACAAGAAAGATTGTGCTATGTAAATCAGAGCACCATTGGATTAAAAATCTAATGGTGATTAAAAATCACCAAGTTACAGAATAAGCTCTGTATGGGAAAATATTTTCCCAATCTTTCTAAACAAGAAAGATCATCTGTATGGGAAAATATTTTTCCAATCTTTCTAAACAAGAAAGATCGTGCTCTGTAAATTAGAGCACCGTTGGATTAAAGATCCAATGGTGATTAAAAATCACCAAGATACAGAATAAGCTCTGTATGGCAAAATATTTTCTGTAAAACAGAAGTCCCTGGATCAAAGATCCAACGGTGGATAAAATCCCCGAATTAATCAAAAATCTCTCAATGAGAGATTTCCTTAACAAAAATCAACAAACTTGTCTCTACTATATAAAGGACTCGAAACTGACGAGAGAAATAGAGGAGACCCCCATAAGATTTGAGAAAATAAAAAAAGAAGAGAAGTTCTCTTTAGAGAAAAAAGAAACCCTAGGTGAGGAAAAGACTTAGATATCATTTCATCTCCTTTTACAAGAGTTTAACTTTTCCAAAAAAGAACTTAGTTTTTCCTCTGGTTGAGGTCCGCAGAAGCAGATCTCCCCACAAGTTGAGAATTCAATTCTCACAGGAGAGATTCTGTTATGCAGTTCTAAAACTTAGATGAAAGAACTAGTTTTGAAGAATTTAATTCTTCCAAAGACATAGGAATTTAATTTCTCTGATAAAACTAGGGTTTAACCCTACATAAGAATTTAATTCTTATAAAACAAAGGACTTGAAATTCTCAAGACTAAGATCAAGAGCCCCATGCATATTAGTGTTCAATTCTATAAGGACAGATTACGTGTTCCCACGTGAGCACCTCCGAGGAACAAAAAGGAACAACTGAGATTGAGTCACGTGATGCCATGTGACCTCCAATAATGCTTAGCACTTAAAAAAGAATAGGAAGATAAATTCAAAGGAGGCAGTGCCCAACTTAGTGGCGCCTCACGTGTCTACACGTGATGGTCACAAGATTTAAGTGTTTAACACGTACATGTATAGAACGAGAGAATAAGCCTGAAGAAACAGTGCCCAATATTCAGGTGCCACACGTGCCACACGTGAGCACTCCGAATTTCAGTGTTTAAAATTGCTTAAGAGCCTCTCGTGAGAGCACGTGAGCGCCAAACATTTATCAATGTTTAACACAGTGAGAGGCCAACCTTCGCCCAAATTAGCCAAGTCTCCCGAGGCCAAAAACATTTTGACAATCAATCAACCGAGCCTTCTTATACTCAGGTCCCCTCAAATCGATCTTAGTTCCAGAAATGGCCAATGATCTCCTGACACGTAGCATTTAAAATAATGTTCGTTCCACTAAGATCTCTCTCTTCAATCTAGAGATCGGTTCAAGGGTATATCTCTCCACATCTCTGATATATGTCGTTGTAATTCTTCAATGATATCAGAGAGGTGGAGGGTCCCGACAACCAACAGCTCTTGGATGCACTCTCAAACCCATAAGCATATCCCAATGGACCGTAATGTCCTTAAACTAGCCCATGGACCGTAATGTTCTTAAACTAGCTATGGACCGTAACGTCCTTAAACTAAAACGATAGAGCCCAAATGCTCTTTCGTTGGATCAAAAATGATCCCAAACCCCCGTTATGTAGATCTTAGTCCAATATCGGATTAACGTATTCTTAGCAAATATTTAAGTTGATCTTAACCTCAAACAAGGTTAACGGTCCTTAAATCAACCCAAACCCAAATCTAAGAATATACGGATTTGGACTAATCCACACCCTACGAGCGACAACACAAATTAGTCTCCGTATATAATCCACGGGCAACCAAAAATAAAACACATACACACGACATGAATTGAACTTCTGGAGTAGGAGAAAGTGGTTATCGCTACGCGGTAACGTAATTAACTGCAGGGGTTTGCGCCTGCAGGGAAGAGCGTTCCCACAATAAAAAAAACCTCACAACGAGGGGTAATCTGACGAAGTCTGCTACAACGACCGCATCCATCTAGACCTACGATTCACGGTGTCATAAATCAGCTTGGCATCTTCGGAGAGGTGGACGGATAAATCCAAATAGCATCTGCCCCCAAAAATTCAGGCCAGATGTCCTAACGTCCCTATCGCGTCTTTCGGCGGTAAACAGATTCTGGCACGCCCAGTGGGACCTTTTCATCTTTCCACTCCACACTTCGTGTGTCGTATTCGCGAACGAATCGCGGTTTAATATGGTTACCCCTGGATTCGAGGTGCTAAGATTTGGTGTCTTTCTCCTGTGCAGAAGAGAAGATGACATCGATGGCTTCCAACTGCACCAATTGCAACAGCAACTCCCACTCCGTCCCTGCTGGAAGAGTGACTTATGGGCCCCAAGAGGCCTCCATCTTCACAATGCCAGTAGAACAGGTGACTCAGGCCACCACTGGACTGTTCTTCGGGACCATACTCTCTCCAATGAGCTTCAATGCTTCAATGCCATCACAGGAGGCTCCAAAGAAGTCGGTCTTCGATCGGCTTGCAACTACCACGACCCCTCTCAACGGGTCATCCAATTCCAACGCCTCAGTCTTTAACAGACTGGGACAAGGCTCCAGTGGGCCCGTAAAGAGGCCTGCGATACCTGAAAGAGTTATCCCGAAGTAGATAGCCATTCCAGCTCCAGTAGACGAAGTCGTCAAAAGGGCTTCTCCTGCTAAGGGATCGGTCTTTGCAAGACTGGCCGTTCCAACTCCTGCTACGGGTGAGGTCGTTACAAGTGCTTCCCCTATTCGAAAGTCAGTCTTCGACGGGTTAGATGTTCCCTCTCAACGGACGGCAGTCTTCGACAGGTTGGCACCAACAGCAACCTCTCATCAAAGCAGGGGGCATGACGAGCTCGCTTCTACAACTGAACCATTCCCATCTACACGACATGCTCGACGTCGCCACTGGCGCCGAGTAAGGAAGGCTGGGGGCAGTTCCCCCTCTGGACTTACCCCACCAACTCCAATGGTGGAAATTGACGCTACTGTTCCAACTAGGAACAGTTTCGAGCTACTCAGGAGGGTGCGCAAGAACTCTCCAACCGCCATACTGAAGAAGTTTCCTCCGCCTGTCAAAAACACAACCCAGGTGAAGCCGGAACAGCCTCCTCAGCGGTTTCCTCCAAGATCCACAGAGTTTGGCGGAAAGTCCAAGACTCTGTAATTGATAAAGAATACTCTCGCCGACTGAAGAAAACAAAGACTCGGCAAGGGGAGGACCATCCTGCCGTCATGCCACGGAAAGTATCGTCTGCACGGGTGCTCGCTGTAACGGATCCCTCAACTTTGGCCTCCCACGAAAAGAGAAGGCCAGATAATCAACCACCACCGGCACAAATTCTGAGCGTGATGGATCCAAACGCCCCAAGTCTGGGGGCATGGTAGTGCACACGATGTACATGGCTTCAAGCAAAGAGGAAAGCTGTATTTCAGCGGGCCATCGACAATTTACACGATCTGTGACAAAGGCCCAGGAGCAACAACAAAAGCTCCTGGAGATTCTGACAAGGATGGCCGCACTTACTGGGAAAAAAGAAAGCCTAGAAGTATCGTTGGAACAACGCCATGAGCAGGAGACTGACACCGAATTCTTACGGAGGATTCTTGAAAAGAAAGACAAAGAGGCCGTGGAACAAGCGGCTAATATAAAACAAATGGCGCTTCTATTCCAAGACATGGTGGGGATGATGATCCAACCGGATCCTCCGGCCGAAGACCCTCCAATAATCATTGAAGACGACAGAGGGGAGACATCAAACCCTCCTCTGGATTTATCAGCAGCCAGGGAGGAGACGATCTCCAAAGCTACCCTTGATGACTACATAGCTCAACAAATAGAAGCTCATCAAGCGAACGAAGCGGCAGGCTGATTTGTGTGCTAAGTTTTACGATCAAAAAATTAATTACCGCAATCAAGAACGGCGTCGCTTGGTAGCTAGCCGGTGAGTACGGGTCGGTCCATAGGGATTTTTGTTTTCTCAATTTGCTCTAGCGAGTTAATTCCAAACGGTGTTGGGTTGATTATCTCTAAAAACTAAGTTGATTTAGACTAGGATTAGAATCCTGCTAAGGTTAGGTTTAGGTTAAGTTTGGAAATTTAAGATTTTCCACCGCTTTCAATGCCCTAATTTAGATCTATTTAGGTGTTATGGTAATAATTAATAAAGGGGATTAGGACGATCGGGAAGAAACGATGTTTCTTCCTCTAGGTCCTTATCGTTTCATCCTCTAGGTCCTTGTCCGTCCTTTCTTAATTCTTACCCTAACCTCCATAGAAAACATGCACAACCGGTCTTTTAAACTACGGTATCACCGTTACCTCATGGGTAGGGTGCCGTAGGGAGCGGTGTGTGTATGTATGTATGGAGTCCTATGAATTAATATGTGATGGGCAAGAAAGGGGTGAGAGATTTTCATCTTTCAAACCTTTCCTATTCCTAACCCTAACCAGTGAGGAACTACTCACTCATTAGGGGATTGATAAAAGACATGTTTTTTATTTGTTTTGTTTTTTAAAATATTAACTATCTAAACTACGGCAAATTAATAAAAAGTTCTAAGCTAATTAACTAGGGCAGATAATAAATTTAAGAACTAGAGCAATAAAATAAATCTACTTACTTTATTCGATACTCTCTCAACACATGACAAGGAATTCTGAATTTTATTTGATAAAAAGAGGCATACCTCCAAAAGAGGTTTAGGATTTCTATTTATAGATAATAGAAACCCTATGGTTACATTCGATTCACATTTGCATTTACAATTTTACCCTAAAGAAGACTAGTCAACGCACTGCCACACCGCTACGCATTTTCACCGACACGGGCCTAGCACGGCCGCGGATCCGCGGCCATATGCCCTGTTTGGCCGCGGATCCGTGGCCATATGAAGGGCTTGATGGCTCAATTTTCTATGGCTTCTGTCTGTTGCTATTTTCTTCTGTTTTCTTCAGTTAGTTCTTCAGAATGTCTTCTAGTTCTCTTCCAGATCTCCATAGTGCATAATGTCGTGGACTTTACCGTTTGCTTCGTGTCGAAGTCTTGAACCTTGCGCTGCCTTTGTGCTTTGTGAACTAAGTTGATTTAGACTAGGATTAGAATCTTGCTAGAGTTAGGTTTAGGTTAAATTTGGAAATTTAAGATTTCCCACCGCTTTCAATGCCCGAATTTATATCTATTTAGGTGTTATGGTAATAATTAATAAAAGGGGATTAGGACGATCGGGAAGAAACGATGTTTCTTCCTCTAGGTCCTTGTCTGTCCTTTCTTAATTCTTACCCTAACCTCCATGGAAAACATGCACAACCAGTCTTTTAAACTACGGTATCACCGTTACCTCATGGGTAGGGTGCCGTAGTGAGCGGTGTGTGTATGTATGCATGGAGTCCTATGAATTAATATGTGATGGGCAAGAAAGGGGTGAGTGATTTTCATATCTCAAACCTTTCCTATTCCTAACCCTAACAAGTGAGGAACTACTCACTCATTAGGGGATTGATAAAAGACATGTTTTTTATTTGTTTTGTTTTTTAAAAGATTAACTATCTAAACTACGGCAAATTAATAAAAGGTTCTAAGCTAATTAACTAGGGCAGATAATAAATTTAAGAACTAGGGCAATAAAATAAATCTACTTACGTTATTCGATGCTCTCTCAACACATGACAAAGAATTCTGAATTTTATTTGATAAAAAGAGGCATACCTCCAAAAGAGCTTTAGGATTTCTATTTATAGATCATAGAAACCCTCGGGTTACATTCGATTCACATTTGCATTTACAATTTTACCATAAAGAAGACTAGTCAACGCACCGCCACACCGCCACGCATTTTCACCGACACGGGTCTAGCACGGCCGCGGATCCGCGGCCATATGCCCTGTTTGGCCGCGGATCCGCGGCCATATGAAGGGCTTGATGGCTCAATTTTCTATGGCTTCTGTCTGTTGATATTTTCTTATGTTTTTTTTAGTTGGTTCTTCAGAATGTCTTCTAGTTCTCTTCCAGATCTCCACTGTGCATAATGTCGTGGACTTTACCGTTTGCTTCGTGTCGAAGTCTTGAACCTTGCGCTGCCTTTGTGCTTTGTGAACTTGTTCATTGATCTTCATTATCCTTCAAACTGTAGGCATGATCAAGATTCTTCCATTTGTCGGTCGTAGTCTCACTTTTGTATCGTCTTTTCATCATTTTCATTATTTTTGTTCCGAGAACCTGTAACGTGCAACTATATAGCAGACATGGATCAAAAGCACATGTTTATTTGTAAAATGAATAAGAATGGGGAATATAATAATGCAAAATTATGGTATGAACAAATACCCCCAAACTTATCTTTTGCTCGTCCTCGAGCAAACCTAGTTTATTCTTGAAAAAGACCTAGCCTCAATTTCGCAGGGAAACGCGATTGCACTGAGCTTGTGCAACAAGCCGTTAAACCTCTAGGTGTCCCTAGTAGGAGGAGTATTGTCTTCTGAGGGTTTTCAGCGGTTACTACCCACAAAATCCTATCAATTTGGCCTATTGACTTTCATTCTTCAATTCGGTGTTCTAGCAAGAAATCTATTTCCTTCAACTTAGAAATTATCAACCCGTATTTTTCACACTCACTTATCATTTAACTTAAGACCGTATATGTTCTGCAAATTTATTCAGCTTTCAGCATCTTTTGAGTTTTCCTTCTAAGGTTCCATCTCCACTTACGAATTTCTATCATTTCTACTAAAGATATAAGTCCTATTTTTTATTCCTATCTATCATCCAAACCCCAATCACATACCCCTACGTGTGTGTATGTATTACCCCTACACTTGGAAATTCAATTCAAGCTCTTATACTCTTGTCCATCGTCCAAAGTACTTTTTAGTTGGTGAATTTTTAGATGAAATTGTTCACACATCCTTCATGCGATCGTTAATACTTCTTGAGGTACCAACGATCGATTACAAAATGTGGTTGCACATTAAGGCGTAAGTCCTCGTCTTGTAATACCTAAGACTTTTAGCAGTGACTCCCAAACCAGTTGGTTTAAGGCACTAGGTGATAAGGCACCCTCGCTATATATTTTTTTCTATTTATGCAGCCTTAAATAATTACAAAAACCAGTGTTCATTTTTTTTATCTCTTTATTCATACTTGTTTTTTTATTTTATTTCCCTTTATACTAAGGACTTTAGACAAGAGCATTTCAAGGTCTCTTCTACTATTCCAAGTTTCAAGGTTCGTGTTTGTACGATTTGTAGGGTATATATTTTCAGAATTTAGACTTAAACTTAGGAATTATTTTTCAAACTTATACTTTAATAAAAATATCAATACTTTTCCTTTGTTTTAACTTAGCCCAAAAAGTCAACTCGAAATGTGCCTATTTCTAAATAAACTATAAAGACATATACTTTCTACCGTCAAATTTTTAAGAAACGTTATTTTTAGGGTTTTTAATTTACTAAGTCTAAGATCTAGTTGTTCCTAGCTAGTTAACCTTTTTGTCAAACTCAAGTCAATTATGGCCAACATTGAATGTTTTAATTTTTTATAATTTGAAATTTTACAATTTTTATGAGTTTTAAAATAAGTATGCAAATGCAAAAATGTACATATGAATGCGAAAGAAGAAAGCTTACCGAGCACACCCCCAAACTTAAACTTGACAGTGTCCTCACTGTCATACCACACCAAGAGGGTCAAAATGGCCGGCACTTCCCTGTTTATTTTTTTTATTTTACAAAAATACCCAAATATTAATTTTTTTATGTTATTTTGTTTTTATATATTTACAAATGATACATACCCCCAAACTTGTTTGAAACAAAGTTTTGGCTAGATGATCGAAAATTTGGGGGTAAATGGAGGAAGATCGGTCAGTATAAATCGACTCCTGCAAAACCAGGAGCTCCTCCGACGGGTCCGCAGTGAGGAACGGTTTGAGTCGATACCCGTTTACTTTAAATAAAATACCGTCCTCCGGGTTTTCAAGGTCTACCGCACCGTGCGGATATACGGTGCGTACCAAAAACGGCCCTTTCCACCTAGATTTGAGCTTGCCGAGGTGAAAGTGTAACCGAGTGTCATAAAGAAAAACCTGTTGCCAAGGTTTAAACGTTTTGCGCATGAGGTGTTTGTCATGGAACACCTTCGTTCGGTTTTTAACAATTACAACATTATCATAAGCCTCATCCCGCAGCTCATCTAGTTCATTCAATTGCAGCCTTCTATTGCTACTCGTATCTCTCATTGATAAGTTCAACTCCTTAATCGCCCAAAATGCCTTGTGCTCAATTTCAACTGCAAGGTGACAAGCCTTCCCATAAACAAGCCAGTATGGAGACATACCAAGATCGGTCTTGTATGCAGTACGGAATGCCTATAGTGCATCAATCAGTTTGTGTGACCAATCTTTACGGTTTTTAGAAACCGTCTTCTCCAAGATTTGTTTAATCTGCCGATTCGAGATCTCGGCTTGCCCACAGGTTTGGGGATGGTATGGTGTTGACAATTTGTGAGTAATGGAATATTTGCGCATTAAGGCCTCAAAAGTCTTATTACAGAAGTGAGATCCATTATCACTTATAATTGCTCGAGGGTGCCCAAACCGAGAAAAGATATTTTCTTTAAGAAATTGAACGACAACCTTGTTATCATTCGTTCGGCTAGGCACAGCCTCGACCCATTTTGACACATAGTCAACAGCCAAAAGAATATACATATTCCCAAAGGAATTGGGAAATGCTCCCATGAAGTCTATTCCCCAAACATTAAAAATATCCACAACCAAAATTGGTTGGAGCGGCATTTCATTTCTCCTCGATATCCGGCCCAAGTGTTGGCACCGGGAGCATGTCTTGCAGTATTCATATGCATCTTTAAAGAGTCGTGGCCAGTAGAAACCACACTGCAAGATTTTCTCTGTTGTCTTCTTGGGGCCAAAGTGCCCGCCGCACGCTTGATCGTGGCAAAAAGACAGCACACTCTTAAACTCATTTTCAGGTACACACCGACAAATGATTTGGTCGGAACAGTATTTAAAAAGATACGGTTCATCCCAGTAAATATGTTTTACTTGGGAAAAGAATCGGAGTTTATCCTGTTTCGACCAATCTTTAGGTATCAGTCCGGTGGCCAAGTAGTTTACTATATCAGCGAACCAAGGTTCGCATGACACGGTTAAGAGTTGCTGATCGAGAAAAACATCTTTAATTGGAATTTCAAGTGTAGGCGAAGAAGGAAGTCATGAAAGGTGATCGGCCACTACATTTTCACATCCTCTTTTGTCCCTTATGATAAGGTCAAACTCTTGTAGCAAGAAGATCCAACGTATTAACCGTGATTTAGCATCCTTCTTCGCAAAAAGGTGGCGAAGAGTTGAATGGTCCGTGTACACAATCACTGGAGAGCCGATTAAATAAGGCCGGAATTTTTCAAGTGCAAACACAACGGCTAAAAATTCTTTTTCTGTTGTTGTGTAATTCAGTTGGGCCTCATTTAATGTTCGGCCAGCGTAATAAATTACGTGCGGCATTTTATTAATGTGCTGTCCAAGAACAGGACCAATGGCGAAATCAGATGCATCGCACATAATTTCAAAAGGATGGGTCCAGTCGGGAGATGAAAGAATGGGTGCAGAAATGAGTGAGTGTTTCAATGACTCGAACGCTTTCATGCAAGTTGAGTCAAAATCAAAAGTTGTGTCCTTGGCCAATAAAAGATTCAAGGGTCTAGCTATCTTGCTAAAATCCTTGATGAACCATCTATAAAAACCGGTATGGCCAAGGAAGGCTCGGATGTATTTGACGCATTTAGGAGGAGGAAGATTGGAAATGACTTCAATCTTGGCTTTATCAACCTCTATGCCATTTTGCGAGATGGCATGTCCTAAGACAATGCCTTCTCATACCATAAAGTAACACTTCGCCCAATTTAAAGTGAGGTTCTTATCCCTACAGCGGGTAAGAACTGCGTCAAGGTATTGTAAACACTCATAGAAGGAGTCACCGAAAATGGAGAAATCATCCATAAAAATCTCCAAAAAATTTTCAACCATGTCTGAAAAGATCCCCATCATACATCGCTGAAATATAGCGGGTGCATTGCATAACCCAAAGGGCATGCGACGGTAAGCGAAAGTACCGAAAGGACAAGTAAATGTGGTCTTGTCTTGATCCTTTTCGGCGATGGGGATGTTCAGTCGATAAAACTGCACATTTGTAGTACATTTTTCCTACCATTTTTATATTAAAAAGGACTTTATTATAATATATTATACATATGAGGGTTTATGTGTAAAAACATTATTTTCCATGTGTTAATATATTTAATTATCATTTGGTAGGAAAATGTATGCAAATAAGATTATTGGTCTAATCCTAGTAGAACAAAGTCTACTAAAATCTTATTTGAGTTGTTGTGCAGAATATTTCCAAGTTGTTATGAAGGATTTAACAAACAAATCAATTTGTTGAAGAAAACTTGCCAAATTAAGAAGCAAACTTGGAGACCAAGTCTGGAAGCAACCGAGAGAATATTTCTGAAATATGAAGATGCCTAGGATTGCCAAATGTCACCAGATGAAAGCACAAGAAAAATAATCAATTGATCTTGTCCCTTGAGCGCGGATCCGCGGCCAAACCCACCCTGGGGCCGCGGATCCGCCGCAATCTTATGGAATTGGAGTGCAGGATTTTGGGGAATTATTCTCTGCTGAATTTTACCAAGTTTTCAACAATAAGATTCTGGGTTTTCACTATAAAAAGGCACCGAAAGCCTCTTGGAAAAGTTATCAAGCCGAAGAGATCACGAAGCTCCCGACGCTCACGCATCCAGGCTGATCATCGACTGTTCGACTACCTCCCTAGGAAAGATCGAGAAGCAAATCAAGTTTTGTAATCATTTTCTATGGATTAAAAGTGTAGTTGAAGGAGTTGATTAAAAAAGGTAGTTTTTTTTTAATTGTTTGTTTTCTTTTACATTATGTTTTCCATCTCTTTCTTTTCATTTTCTTCTCCCAACATGCGCGAGTAATTCTCCGCTTGTTAGGGTTCGTAGGATTAGGGTAGGTTAATGGACGATGAAAATAATTAAACCCTTTTTAAGTCCTATAAAGTTTAGGAACTTTATCAAAATAATCATTAACATCCTAATCGGGCGCGCTGGCAATTCCTTGCTAGTTCCGACCGCGATTAGAGATTAGATTAATGATTGTTTTGGTAAAGGCTAGATATGAACGGAGTTCCGTGTCGAGATAAGGGTTACGAGTGGGATTCCTTTTCCCTCCAGAAACCCTAATCTACACGCATCACCGTCGTTCTAGTTCTAAATCTATTAATGGATAAAAAAGGGTAACTTTTAATTAATCTTCCATTACTACTAAATCCTAACGAACCCTACAAGCCCTATTATTATATTATTTAAATCTCCAAAATAATCTAGATCTATATTTAACATTCTTGTTTAAAGTAGATCTAGAAACTTTTCACAAAATTCTTTATTCCTCCTCTCTTTCTCAACACATCTAAAGTAAAAATAAAAGGTTCCACGTTTCCCAGAGGACGACCCGTACTCATCTCGGTCTAGCTACGCGCGACACCGTTATTGATTGCGGTTAACTACAAACAAACACTTTTTCGTATCAATCAAATGGCGCCGTTGCCGGGGATACGTGCGTAATTTTTTATTTTTACTATTTGTGTTGAATTCTTAGACGAGCCATATCATTATTAAAACAAAACTGCAAACTGCATATTTAACGATTTATGTGTGGATTTTTGCAAGGAGATCTGGAGTCACAGAATTGAGGAAAACAGGAAACAGAGAGATTTTTAGAGATCCAGAGGAGCAAAGGAGATCGCAGAAAAATTTTCATCAACTGATCTCTCCACCTCGCGGCGGAACCGCGGCACTAAGGTGTTTCCTGCGGCGGAAACGCGGCTGCTTGGAGGGATTAGGGCTACAGAACTTTCTGGTAAGATTCTCAACTCCTTCTCTCTCCTCTCAAATCCAATAAAATCTATCTTCTGCAGGATTCTTTGCGAAAATTGCGCCGCTAAAAATCTTTTTGCAAAAGTTTTGTGATTGGTTTTGTTTTGCATATTTTAATACGGATTCTAAGGGGCAAAGACCAAATCAAGATTAGGTGGGGATTTCATCACCCTTCCTAAGCCCCACAAATCACAAACCAAGCATATATATCAACCCTTCATTAATTTAAAAAATATCTAGACCAGACTCTAACGACTGTCGCGCTCAATAAGGACAGAGGAAGGTCGTGGGTAATCTATCGTTTATCCGCATTACTTTTGTAGTGCCTAGGCAAGTGTGACAAAGGCTAGTGGTTTTTAATTAGGCCCACGACGTGGTTCCTTCCCACTTACCTGGCACTTATCTGGCTACAAGGGTAGTACGGAGGCGGTAGAGGATTTATCCTGCGGCTTGTCCTTTGGAAGTCTAGGAGCGGTCTAGAGACTGACCTAGGTAACCTTAGTTCTAGGGTTGTTTGTGCATCTTAGGGTGATTTGTCTTGAGTCCCACTTTTTCAAAACAAACCAATTTTTAAATCACACACACGCTGCCACTTGCACTAAACCCGCTTAGTGCATGCTCGGCTGGACACGGGATCCTAGTGCCCGTCTTGTCCGCGTTCCTGCTATCGACGCCGAAGTCGGTACTTCTTCATCTTCTTTTCCCCCACCACACACCACATCAACCGAGATGGACGGCACTCCATCAGAGTATAACACCACGCTGCCACCGCCCGAAGGTGAGCAGAATCCACCGCGCATCTCTCTCCAAGAGAGATGCTATCATATTCGTGGTCCTCTTCCTACTTGTCTATCTCTTCCACCACCTAACGGGGATAATTTCGAAATTAAACCCCACTACATCAATCTGCTGTCCAAATTTCACGGGCTTGAGTCGGAAGACGCATACGTTTTCATCACCAAATTCGAAAACGTATGCGCAATGATGGGTACTTCACAATTAACTTTAGATGCTATGCGCTTACGTCTTCTCCCATTCACACTGTGCGACTTGGCAGAAAAATGGCTTTATAATACTGCCGCACACTCTATCGCTAATTGGGATGAATTCATCGTAGCATTTCTTAAGAAGTTTTACCCAAATTATAAGACTGCACATGTTAGGAGCGAGATTAATCAGTTCACCCAGCTTCCCAATGAACCATTTTGGAAGTGCTTTGAACGTTTCAAAGATCTGCTTGTCCAATGCCCCCATCACGGAATACAAAGATGGGATTTATGTCGGATTATATATGAGGGCATTAATCCAGCGACAAAGCAGATGCTTGAAACAATGTGTCAATGCAATTTCATGTCTAAAGATGACGGTGAAGCATGGAAATATCTGGAAGATCTCGCTGAACACACGTTGCAGTGGGAAAGCGTAAGACCACCTGCAACTAAGGGAGGTATTCACCAGCTCGACGTTTCCATCGCAGTAAAAGCCGAAATGGCAGCGATGCAGAAGAAACTCGACGCTATTGAGAGCAGATTCTCATCAGTCTCCCTAAATCAGGTTACGCTTCCTAAGACCGTCTGTGGTTGCTGTTCGGATCCTTCACACTTAACGGAAGAATGTCCTATGAATGCATCGTTTCAAGCTAATGCTGCTTTTCAGCAGCGACCTAGAAATGATCCTTATTCTTCTACATATAATCAAGGATGGAGGAATCATCCTAACTTTGCTTGGAATCAAAACCAACAAATTAATTATCAAAGACCTCCTCCACAGCAACCACAACCACAGAATCAGCCCCCCTTTCAGTCACAAAATTTCCAAAATCCGGCCAACATTTCTACACCACAAGTGGCCGGTACGGACAACTCACTTGCACAAACTTTGGAGATGTTCATAAAACAATCCATGCAAAATTCGGCTGAGATAAAGTCTTCTATTGATACCCTAACGAAAAACTCCTCCTCCCATGGTGAGAGTATTAAATCAATAGAAAACCAAATCGCACAGTTAAACGCCGCAATGAGTGCGAGAGAGAAAGGGAAACTCCCATCTCAACCCCTACCGAATCCTGGCCATTCATAAAGTCATAATGTGAATGCCATTACTACGTTGAGATCGGGGAGAGTGCTGAACAACCAAGTGGGTGAGCAAGTTGATGATAGTGACACATTTGATACCCCTTCTTCTTCTTCTTCCCCTAACTCGTCTAGTCTCCCACCTTCGTCCGAGCCTATTCTCCGTTTTCCCCAAGGCTCAAACATTTCGCCAAATCTATCTAAGTCGATACCCACTCCAATTTTGGGATCGAATCCGTCGCCACAGTCTTCTCCACAAACGTTGGACCCAAAACTTATTGATCGTGCTCCATTTCCAAACCGATTAAGGGCCAACCGACCTAACCCGCAAATGGAGAAGATTGTGGAAATGTTTAAGCAAGTTAGCGTGAATATTCCTCTCCTAGATGCTATTCAACAAGTCCCATCTTATGCAAGAATCCTTAAAGACTTGTGCACTAGGAAGAGAAAAACTCAAGTGCCTAAAAAGGTTTTCATGACGAGTAATGTTAGCACAGCTTTTACCCAACAAATACCAAAGAAACGTAAGGACCCCGGCTGTCCTACAATCTCTATTTCTATTGGGGGTAAAAATATAAATCGTGCTTTACTCGATCTAGGCGCTAGCGTCAACTTGCTTCCTTATTCAGTATACGAGCAGTTAGGAATTGGAGAGTTAAAACCCGCCCATTGTACTCTCCAAATGGCTGATCGATCTATCACCAAACCTCGGGGCGAACTAGAGGATGTGTTAATTAAAGTCGGGGAATTCATATTTCCCGTGGACTTTATTGTTTTAGATACACAACCTGTGGCAAACCCACGCAATCAAATCCCGGTGATACTTGGTCGACCCTTCCTAGCAACTTCTAACGCTGTGATTAATTGTCGTAACGGTTCTATGAACTTATCCTTCGGGAAAATGACAATTGAGCTTAATATTTACAAGCTAGGAAGTCAGCCATCAGAACCTTCTTCTCATTTGCTGGATGTTTGTTCCATCCACGAGATAGCTCCCGAAAGCTGCATGGATGAGGAACTTTGCTCTGATGTTCTCGACAACACTAATGAGACATCGTTTGATCATGCACCACTTCACAGTGAGGATATGTTCAATGAGTCCGACCTTGAGATTGAACCCGTTGACTCGTTGCAAAAGTCAGCAGCACTTTCCGAGTCAATATCTTATGCAAGTTTTGAACCTCTTAAGGAGTCCGAATATCATTCCGTTACCCCTCCTTCTATTGTCTCTCCGCCAATTCTTGATCTCAAACCGCTACCTTCTCATCTTAAATATGCATATTTAGGAGAGAATGAGACCTTGCCAGTTATTATATCCGCTTCTCTAGCCGTAGAGCAAGAGAATGCACTTTTGGCAGTGTTGAGATCGAATCGGCAAGCATTTGGTTGGACAATGGCCGACATCAAAGGGATTAGTCCCTTAATTGTTGAACATCACATACATCTGATGGATGAAGCCAAACCAACCCGAGACCCACAAAGACGGTTAAATCCCGTTATGAAGGAGGCGGTAAAGAAAGAAATCGTCAAGTGCCTTGATAGTGGAATAATCTACCCCATATCTGATAGCCAATAGGTAAGTCCAATTCATGTGGTCCCTAAAAAGTCTGGCATCACGGTCATCACTAATGAGGCTAATGAGTTAATCCAAACACGCACCCAAACTGGGTGGCGCGTATGTATCGATTACAGGAAACTCAATGCCGCGACGAGGAAAGATCACTTCCCTCTACCTTTCATTGACCAGATGTTGGAACGATTAGCGGGACACGAATACTACTGTTTCTTGGACGGATACTCTGGTTACAACCAGGTCCCCATCGCCGAAAAGGATCAAGATAAAACCACTTTTACTTGTCCTTTCGGAACTTTTGCTTATAGACGCATGCCCTTTGGGTTATGCAACGCTCCCGCTACATTTCAGCGGTGTATGATGGGGATATTTTCAGATATGGTGTAAAATTTTCTAGAAATTTTTATGGACGATTTTTCCATTTTTGGGGACTTCTTTGAGGACTGCCTTCGTAATCTTGACGCTGTTCTTACCCGCTGTAAGGATAAGAACTTGACTTTGAATTGGGAAAAATGCCATTTTATGGTCCAAGAAGGTATTGTACTTGGACATATAATTTCACATAAAGGCATTGAGGTTGATAGAGCTAAAATAGATGTCATTCAAAACCTCCCTCGTCCCAACTGCGTCAAAGATATACGATCCTTCCTTGGTCATGCAGGATTTTATAGGAGATTTATTAAGGACTTTAGCAAAATTGCTAGACCCTTAACCCTTCTATTGGCCAAGGACACTACTTTTCACTTCGATTCGAATTGTGAGGCTGCTTTTGAATCACTTAAAGAATCACTCACGACAGCCCCCGTTCTATCATCTCTGGATTGGAACCATCCGTTCGAGCTTATGTGTGACGCATCAGATTTTGCTATTGGTGCTGTCTTGGGACAGCATATTGATAAGATGCCACATGTAATTTACTATGCAAGTAGGACCTTGAATGATGCACAAATAAATTACACAACTACCGAGAAAGAACTCTTGGCAGTTGTATTTGCATTAGAGAAATTCAGACCCTACTTGATTGGCTCGCCTATTGTGGTTTACACAGATCACTCCGCCCTACGACATCTTTTAACGAAGAAGGATGCAAAGGCCAGGCTAATACGTTGGATCCTATTGTTACAAGAATTTGATCTTGTTATCAAAGACAAGAGTGGATGTGAAAACGTAGTAGCCGACCATCTTTCACGCATCACTTCTTCGCCAACTGTGACCGTGCCGATAAATGACTCATTTCCCGACGAACAGCTCTTGAATGTATCCTACGAACCTTGGTTCGTGGATATCGTGAACTATCTTGCGACGGGACTTATACCTAGCGATTGGTCGAAACAAGACAAACTTCGGTTTTTATCCCAAGTAAAATATTTTTACTGGGATGAACCATATCTATTCAAGTATTGTTCCGATCAAATCATTCGCAGGTGTGTTCCTAACGATGAATTCAAGAGCGTGTTATCATTTTGTCATGATCAGGCATGCGGCGGTCACTTTGGACCTCGAAAAACGGCGGAGAAAGTTTTGCAATGTGGCTTTTATTGGCCAACATTATTTAAAGATGCATTTGAACATTGCAAAACTTGTCCGCGATGTCAGCATTTGGGTCGGATTTCATGAAGGAACGAGATGCCGCTCCAACCTATATTGGTTGTGGAAATATTTGATGTTTGGGGTATTGATTTTATGGGCCCTTTTCCCAACTCCTTTGGGAATCTATATATCTTGTTAGCGGTTGATTATGTCTCGAAGTGGGTGGAAGCTATACCGTGTCGCACTAATGACAACAAAGTTGTCATTAAGTTCCTTAAAGAAAATATCTTTTCGCGATTCGGACACCCTCGCGCTATCATTAGCGACAACGGGACACATTTCTGCAATAGGTCTTTCGAGGCCTTGATGCGGAAATATTCAATCACTCACAAGCTTTCTACGTCCTATCACCCCCAAACAAGCGGGCAGGCTGAGATCTCAAATAGGCAGATCAAACAGATATTGGAGAAGACGGTTTCGAAAAACCGTAAAGATTGGTCAACCAAATTGACGGATGCTCTTTGGGCATTCCGCACCGCTTATAAGACCGATCTTGGTATGTCTCCATACCGCCTTGTGTTTGGGAAGGCATGCCACCTCCCTGTCGAGATTGAACATAAGGCAATGTGGGCTATTAAAGAGCTTAATTTTGATCTTGATCATGCAGGCAGCTATCGGAAGCTGCAATTGAATGAGCTAAGAGAACTCCGCGATGAAGCTTACGATAATGCGGTGATAGTAAAGAATAGGACTAAAGTGTTCCACGATAAAAATCTTTCTAGAAAAACCTTCACATCGGGGCAACAAGTCCTTCTTTACGATTCCCGTCTCCATCTTCATCCGGGTAAGCTTAAATCTCGTTGGAAAGGACCTTTTGTGGTGCGGTATGTACACCCGCACGGGGCAGTTGAAGTCGAAAATTTGAAAAATGGTTTGATTTTTAAAGTAAATGGGCATAGATTAAAACCGTATTTTTCTGCTGACCCCGCGGAGGAGCTCCTGTTTTTACAGGAGCCGCTTTATCAAAACTAAATTTCCTCCGCCTCACCTCCATATTTTTTAACATTTTCTCATTTTAAGAATGGAGGTGAGTAAAAATGGATTTGATTGAATATCTGTGCGTGTCAAAGAATAAGTTTGGGGAATTTATCATTTAACTATTATTTTACCCCTTGTATCTCTCCTTTAGTATAAAGGTCCATGTTCTCAAAAGGCTACATCAGTGAGGACACTGCTGAAAACAGGTTTGGGGGGAGGTTTGTATTCACTGAATTATCTTTGACACCGGGCATTAAAAATTTTTTTATAACAAAAGAGTAGAAAGTGAAAAATTACATCCAAAAGATAGGAATAGTTTAAGAAAACTAAGAAAATTAGAAGTTTTCTTAAACGAACTAGTAATAAGTAGTTATGAGCTGTTGTCCCAAGGGTTAGTAAGATGAAGGAAGTCACTAATCTGAGAATAAAAATAAGTCTGAAAAATAGTTTCTATTCTGGAAGCCAAACATTTGAATGTTGATACCCTACAATATGCACCTACACACGTCTTGAAACTCGGGATAGTAGAGAATACCTTGAAATGCTCTTGTCTAAAAGCCAAAGTACTAAGGAAATGAAAAAAAAAATGAAGAAAATATAAAAATGGTGAAAAGAAAAAAATGAACACTGGTTTTGTTATCGCCAAGGCAGCAATAAAAAAATATAGCGAGGGTGCCTCTTCACCTAGTGCCCTAAGGCCAACTGGTCTGGGAGTCACTGCTAAGCCTTAGGTGGTGCAAGACGAGGAAATATTATCACCTAATCAGCAAGCACATGAGTAATCGGTTGGTTAGTACCTCAAGAAGTATTAACGGTCGCATGAAAATGTGTGAGCAAATCTAAGTATTCATCAAATTAAAAAGTACTAAGGTAGATGGACAAGAGTATGATAGCTTGAATTGAATTCTCCGAGTGTAGGGATGTTATTTACACACACGTGGGGTTATATGATCAATGTTTGGATGAAAGGTAGGAATGAAGAATAAAGACGATGTTTTATTGAGGGATAATATGATTTCTAACATCTTTTCATGACTATTAAGATAGGGCTCATGACAACTGAAAAGCTGGCATAGTTGGAAACTCTTCTTTTCAAAGTATTTCTTTTATGGTTCTTGTCTTTATATGTAAATTTCACCATCTTTCTTTTGTTATTGGATTTTGTGGGTGTAATCCGCTGAAAACCCTCAGGAGACAACACTCCTCCTACTAGGGACACCTAGAGGTTTAACGGCTTGTTGCACGTGCTCAGTGCAATCGTGTCTGCCTACGAAAGTGTGCTTAGTTTTCTCCTTTCTTTTTTCTCCTCTTAAATAAACTAGTTTGCTCGGGACGATCAAAGATAAGTTTGGGGGTATTTGTTCAGTCGATAAAACTGCATATTTGTAGTACATTTTTCCTACCATTTTTATATTAAAAAAGGACTTTATTATAATATATTATACATATGAGGGTTTATGTGTAAAAACATTATTTTCCATGTGTTAATATATTTAATTATCATTTGGTAGGAAAATGTATGCAAATAATATTATTGGTCTAATCCTAGTAGAACAAAGTCTACTAAAAGCTTATTTGAGTTGTTGTGTAGAATATTTCCAAGTTGTTATGAAGGATTTAACAAACAAATCAATTTGTTGAAGAAAACTTGCCAAATTAAGAAGCAAACTTGGAGACCAAGTCTGGAAGCAACCGAGAGAATATTTCTGAAATATGAAGATGCCTAGGATTGCCAAATGTCACCAGATGAAAGCACAAGAAAAATAATCAATTGATCTTGTCCCTTGAGCACGGATCCGCGGCCAAACCCACCCTGGGGCCGCGGATCCGCCGCAATCTTATGGAATTGGAGTGCAGGATTTTGGGGAATTATTCTCTGCTGAATTTTACCAAGTTTTCAACAATAAGATTCTGGGTTTTCACTATAAAAAGGCACCGAAAGCCTCTTGGAAAAGTTATCAAGCCGAAGAGATCACGAAGCTCCCGACGCTCACGCATCCAGGCTGATCATCGACTGTTCGACTACCTCCCTAGGAAAGATCGAGAAGCAAATCAAGTTTTGTAATCATTTTCTATGCATTAAAAGTGTAGTTGAAGGAGTTGATTAATAAAGGTAGTTTTTTTTTTAATTGTTTGTTTTCTTTTACATTATGTTTTCCATCTCTTTCTTTTCATTTTCTTCTCCCAACATGCGCGAGTAATTCTCCGCTTGTTAGGGTTCGTAGGATTAGGGTAGGTTAATGGACGATGAAAATAATTAAACCCTTTTTAAGTCCTATAAAGTTTAGGAACTTTATCAAAATAATCATTAACATCCTAATCGGGCGCGCTAGCAATTCCTTGCTAGTTCCGACCGCGATTAGAGATTAGATTAATGATTGTTTTGGTAAAGGCTAGATATGAACGGAGTTCCGTGTCGAGATAAGGGTTACGAGTGGGATTCCTTTTCTCTCCAGAAACCCTAATCTACACGCATCACCGTCGTTCTAGTTCTAAATCTATTAATGGATAAAAAGGGTAACTTTTAATTAATCTTCCATAACTACTAAATCCTAACGAACCCTACAAGCCCTATTATTATATTATTTAAATCTCCAAAATAATCTAGATCTATATTTAACATTCTTGTTTAAAGTAGATCTAGAAACTTTTCACAAAATTCTTTATTGCTCCTCTCTTTCTCAACACATCTAAAGTAAAAATAAAAGGTTCCACGTTTCCCAGAGGACGACCCGTACTCATCTCGGTCTAGCTACGCGCGACACCGTTATTGATTGCGGTTAACTACAAACAAACACTGTTTCGTATCAATCAGGGGACTTGATTATAGCCGGAATAGCCATCCAAAAAGCTGTAAAATTCATGCCCAGCCAATCGTTCTAGCATTTGGTCAATAAAAGGTAAAGGAAAGTGGTCTTTCCTTGTCGCGGCGTTGAGTTTTCTATAGTCGATACAAACTCGCCACCCAGTTTGGGTGCGAGTAGGTATTAACTCATTCCCCTCATTGGTTATGACTATTATGCCCGATTTCTTTGGGACAACGTGAATGGGGCTAACCCACTGGCTATCCGAGATAGGGTAAATGATACCACTATCAAGACATTTGACAATCTCTTTCTTGACAGCCTCTTTCATTATGGGGTTGAGGCGTCTTTGTGGATCCCTTACTGGCTTGGCAACATCCATCATGTGTATATGATGTTCAACTATGAGGGGACTAATCCCCTTGATGTCCGCCATAGTCCAGCCAAAAGCTTGCCGGTTGTTTTATAAGACCATTAAAAGGGCTTTCTCTTGCTCGAGAGCTAGAGAGGCCGATATGATAACGGGAAGGGTCTCATTCTCACCTAGGTAAGCATATTTAAGGTGAGACGGCAAAAGCTTTAGTTCGAGTTTTGGAGGTGAAACAATTGAAGGTAACATTGGTGAAACTGTTTCAAACTCGAAGGACTCCATCAATGGTTCAAATCGAGTGTAAGCAACCGAGTCGGATGGTTCAACTAAGTCATCTGAAAAATCAAAAGACTCAAACTTGGGTGGTGAGTCTTCAAAATCGTCCAAAAAATTGAAACACTCGTAATCGTTTTCCGGCGTGAAAGCTGTGTCAGATTCTAGGAGGAACGCACTAGAGGCGTCAAAACTGCTGTGATCGAACATAAATTTTTCGAGCTCACAGTCCTCCTGTGTGATCTCATGGATCGAGCAAATATCAAGTATACTAGCATTAGGCTCGGAGGGCTGATTTCCCAACTTAAAAATGTTGAGTTCAATTGTCATATTTCCAAAAGATAGGTTCATCGAACCATTTCGACAATTGATCACCGCATTAGAAGTCGCAAGGAATGGTCGACCAAGTATCACCGGAATTTGACTCCGGAGGTTAGCTACAGGTTGTGTATCCATAACAATGAAGTCAACGGGGAAAATGAAATCCTCTACTTTAATTAACACATCCTCTACTCACCCCTAGGATGGGTGATGGACAATCAGTGGGTTTAAGCTCTCTAACGCCTAATTGTTCGTACACTGAATAGGGTAGCAAATTGCCACTGGCACCAAGATCTAATAGTGCTCTATTGATGTTCTTGTCCCCAATTGTTATCGAAATTGTAGGACGGCCGGGGTCCTTATATTTTTGGGGTAAAGATTGGACAAGAGCATCACTAACAGCACTAGCCACGAAAACATTCTTTGGTATTTATGACTTCCTCTTCTTGGTGCATAAGTCCTTTAAGATTTTCGCGTAAGAAGGAACTTGTTGGATTGCATCCAAGAGAGGTATATTTATGCTAACCTGTTTGAACAACTCTCCAATCTTCTCCATTTGTGGAGTTGGTTTATTGGATCTCAACCTGTTTGGAAAAAGACCATTTTGAAAATTTGTTGAGTCCAATTTTTGTGGATTAGATTGTGGAGTTGGAACGGATCCCAGTGTTGGTGTGTTCGTGAAGTGAGATATGGGTCCGTTCGAGTTAGAAGAAGTAGAGCCTTGTGAAGAATGAAGAATAGACTCTAACGAAGAAGATGAAGAAGAAGAAGAAGATGAAGAAGAACCACCGGCAGGGGTGTCATTATTAATACCCACGTTATTGTGCAACACTTTTCCAGATCTCAACGTGGTCACAGTATTTACATTATGATTTTGCTGTTCATATGCAACATGTGCATTGTGTGCGTGACTGGGATTTGGCAATGGTTGAGATGGAAGCTTTCCCTTTTCTCGCTCGCTTAACGCAGCATTTAGTTGTGTAATTTGTGCCTCAATTGATTTGATGCTTTGATCGTGTGAGGCACTGTTTTGCACCAAAAATTGAATGGAAGTCTCCAACCTTGCTGCGGATTGTGTAGATTGTTTTAGAAACGCATCTAGACTTCTTTCTAGAGAGGTAACCTTATCATTATTTGGTTGAACAAAATTGTTTTGAGGGTAAGAGTTGTTGGGCACAAAATTGTTCATTTGGTTTGGGTAAGGTTGTGGTTGGAAATGTTGCTGGTATTGAGTTTGTTGGGGTGATTGTTGTTGTGGACGTGGAGGCCTTTGAAACTTGTTGTTTCCTTGGAATTGTTGATTTTGATTCCAAGTAAAATATGGGTGACTCCTCCAACCCGGATTATAAGTCGAAGAGTATGGATCATTTCTTTGTCTTTGCTGAAAGGCAGCATTGACTTGATCTTGTCCTTGAACAGGTGGATTGTAAGGACACTCTTCAGTAAGATGTGATGGATCCGAACAACAAGCACAAACAGTTCGTGGGGGTAAAGCAGGGGCAAGAGACGGCGATGAGATTTTGGTCTCAATTGCTTCTAGCTTTTTCGTATGTGCGACCATTTCGGCCTTCATTGAAATAGACATATCTAATTGATGTATGCCTGCCCTAGACTGACCTGTTGAAGACGATGAGGTGGTCTTAGTACTTTTCCACTGAAGTGTTTGTTCAGCAAGATCGTCAAGAAACTACCAAGCTTCCTCGCTTGATTTTGTTAGAAAGTGACCTTGACAAATGGTTTCCAGCAACTGCTTCATTACTGGGTTCAATCTTTCGTATAAAGTTTGGCAAAGTTGCCAATTTTCGATACTGTGGTGAGGGCATTGAACAAGTAGGTCTTTAAATCTTTCAAAACACTTTCAAAAGGGTTCGGAAGGAAGCTGGGAAAATTGAATAATCTCATTACGAATTCTCGCGGTTTTGTGATGTGGATAAAACTTTTTAAGAAAAGCTTTAACAAACTCTTCCCAATTTTTAATTGAGTGTGATGCTGTGCTATACAACCATTTCTCAGCTAGGTCACATAAGGTGAAAGGAATGACCCTTAGCCTTATAGCATCATCTGAAAGTTGTGTTGTTTTCATCATTGCACAAACATTCTGGAATTTGTGTATGAAGATATAGGCATCTTTGGATTCCAGTCCGTGAAATTTTGGCAACATGTTGATGAAGTGGGGTTTGATCTCAAAGTTATCCCCATTTACCGGTGGAAGTGAAAGACAAGTAGGTAAGGCGGTGCGTATAGGGTAGAAAAGATCCTGGAGCGCGATTCGTTGGGGCGCTTCAACAGGCGGGTGTTGTGGGTTATTCGCACCTAACGGAGGTGGAATCAGTCCCGTGGGTAAGGTGTTGTTAGGATTAAATCCCGACATCTCCTTAGAAGACGAAGAATGTGAAGGTGAAGATAAGGAAGTGGAAGGAATTTCGACTTCGGAGTCGAAAGCGTTGTCAGTCGGCACCAATGAGACACAGACTAATCGGGCACTAGTGTCCCTAGTCCAACCGGGCATACACTAAAGAGGTAGTATAGTCAAAAAGGTGAAAAACAGAAGGTGGGGGTAAGAAAACGTCAATGAAAAGAAAGTGGGTGTAAGTGGGGTGCACGGATTTCTTAGCGACAAATTGCAAGTTTTTTTTAAAAAAAAATTCCTTCGTTTTTTCTTTTTGTGTTTTTTTTATTTTTATGTGGAGCTTTTTGCAAAAAGATTTTCGATAAAAGGCTTAGACACATGTTCAATCAATCACAAATGCTCAATCAAGCCTAAATCTAGGGTCACCTAGGTCAGCTAGACAGCTCCTAACTGTTCCAAAGGGCAAGAAGTAAGGACCTCAAACCGCCTCTTCACCGCCAATTGTGGCCAGATAAGCACAAATAAAGAAAGGAGGGATCCGCTCACTAATCACCGTGAGACGGGCCTTTTAAAGTTACCTTTCCCTACATGTCTAGCCTAGGCACCACAAAGTCGGGTTAGGATCAACGGTCGATGCCTACAACTATTCCTTTGTCCTATTGAGTGCAAAGTCCTTAGGTCTGAGTCTAATCTTTTTTAATTAACTTGATGGTCAATGCAATATGCTTTATGTGATTTTTGGGATCCTGGGAAGGGTGATGAAATCCCCACCCAATCTGGATTGGTGTTCAAGCCCCTTAAAGTCAATTTAAATATGTAAAGCAGTAAACACAATCACTTGCAAACAATTTTTTTTTAGCGCGATGCAAAGAATCCTGCACAAGATCAAGTTATTGAGAAGGGGGAGAAGTTTTTGTGCAAAGAATCCTGCAGGAAATTTTTACAGAGGAGATATCAGGGGGTTGCAGAGAAGGAGAAAGGGAGCTTACAGAGGGATTTCGAGTTGCTGACGTCAGCAACCCGCGGCGGATCCGCGGCACAAGGGGGTATTCGGCGGCGGTTCCACGGTTTGATATGTAGTTCAGTTCCCGAGACTTCTTCTGCTCCTCTGGTCTAATTTTTCTCTGTTGTTCAGATCTAGGGTTTTCTGTTTTGCTCTCTGGATTTTTCCAGATCCGAACTCGTTCGTCGATCCTGCAAAATTCACATGAAACACCCTTCAAACAATAACAAGATGATAAAATTTTTATAATTTTTTATTTTTTCAGTTTTTATGAGTTTTATGATTGTATATTAACCCGGAATTGCAAAAAGAAAATACTACGCCATCCCCGGCAACTGCGCCATTTGATTTGTGTGCTAAGTTTTATGATAAAAAACTTAATTACCGCAATCAAGAACGGCGTCGCTTGGTAGCTAGCCAGTGAGTACGGGTCGGTCCACAGGGATTTTGTGTCTTCTCAATTTGCTCTAGCGAGTTAATTCCAAACGGTGTTGGATTGATTATCTCTAAAAACTAAGTTGATTTAGACTAGGATTAAAATCTTGCTAGGGTTAGGTTTAGGTTAAGTTTGGAAATTTAAGATTTCCTACCGCTTTCAATGCCCTAATTTAGATCTATTTAGGTGTTATGGTAATAATTAATAAAGGGGATTAGGACGATCGGGAAGAAACGATGTTTCTTCCTCTAGGTCCTTGTCCATCCTTTCTTAATTCTTACCCTAACCTCAATGGAAAATATGCACAACCGGTCTTTTAAACTACGGTATCACCGTTACCTCGTGGGTAGGGTGTCGTAGGGAGCGGTGTGTGTATGTATGTATGGAGTCCTATGAATTAATATGTGATGGGCAAGAAATGGATGAGAGATTTTCATCTCTCAAACATTTCCTATTCCTAACCCTAAAAAGTGAGGAACTACTCACTCATTAGGGGATTGATAAAAGACATGTTTTTTATTTGTTTTATTTTTTAAAATATTAACTATCTAAACTACGACAAATTAATAAAAAGTTCTAAGCTAATTAACTAGGGCAGATAATAAATTTAAGAACTAGGGCAATAAAATAAATCTACTTACTTTATTCGATACTCTCTCAACACATGACAAAGAATTCTGAATTTTATTTGATAAAAAGAGGCATACCTCCAAAAGAGGTTTAGGATTTCTATTTAAAGATCATAGAAACCCTAGGGTTACATTCGATTCACATTTGCATTTACAATTTTACCCTCAAGAAGACTAGTCAACGCACCGCCACACCGCCACGCATTTTCACCGACACGGGTCTAGCACGGCCGCGGATCCGCGGCCATATGCCCTGTTTGGCCGCGGATCCACGGCCATATGAAGGGCTTGATGGCTCAATTTTCTATGGCTTCTGTCTGTTGCTATTTTCTTCTGTTTTCTTCAGTTGGTTCTTCAGAATGTCTTCTAGTTCTCTTCCAGATCTCCACAGTGCATAATGTCGTGGACTTTACCGTTTTCTTCGTGTCGAAGTCTTGAACCTTGCGCTGCCTTTTTGCTTTATGAACTTGTTCATTGATCTTCATTATCCTTCAAACTGTAGGCATGATCAAGATTCTTCCATTTGTCGGTCGTAGTCTCACTTTTGTATCGTCTTTTCATCATTTTCACTGTTTTTGTTCCGAGAACCTGTAACCTGCAACTATGTAGCAGACATAGATCAAAAGCACCTGTTTATTTGTAAAATGAATAAGAATGGGGAATTTAATAATGCAAAATTATGGTATGAACACAGGCCAGGTCGTTAGAACTGGGCGATCTTACCCAAGCTGGTACTACCAAATTAAATACCCGCCAGGATATACGATCCCCAAATTCAATGTGTGTAAGGGGACGGGCAATCCGCACCAATACGTTGCTCAATTCAAAGCTCTATGCGGCAATACTGGAGGCGATGACAAACTATTGCTTTGCCAATTTGTCGGCAGCTTGGCGGAGACGGCATTTGAATGGTACTCCGAGCTCCCAAATGACTCTATCAAGACATTTGCAGAAATGGAGCTACTGTTCACACAGCGGTGTAGGGTGTTTTTCGTCACCCCATTGAGATGGGAATATGCGCGCGCTTGTCAGGCGCATTACAGATTCCCCCTGCCTAGGGTAGGCTGGGGTTTATTGATTATGGGGATCTGAATCTCCGGCAGCCGCGGACTAAGCTGCCGTTAATTACCCCGCGCATTACCATTTTCGTGTCCATCTTCTCACGAGCGCAAGCGTCAGGATTCTCGCTAATGTCATTCGTCCTCTGATAGGCAGAGATTATCGTCGTCTGTTGGAAAACTTGATGCAAGATATCAACAAGACCATCTCGCCGCCTCTTTGAGATCAAGCCCATCAGATATACTGAGTGCACTTTGTCTTCGGCATCATCAAGCGTCTCCAGCGGCATGGCTTCGTAAAATCCAGGAAGGGCTTCCCAAATTGCTTCCACAATGATCTTCAAGAAAGCGGAACGACGGGGGAGTAGTCGACCGTTGTATTCATTGAAGCGACACATAACCTCAACGCATTGAGTATCCATAAACTCCTGGTTTTAACAGCGGCCTTGGACACGAATGTCTTCATACGAAACAATTTCGTCAAGATCATACAAATAAACGGCCATAGTATCTGAACAGAAAAATCAGCAAGAGTTTAGCAATCGAAATGATCAAGAAAATAATTATTATGAGGATCTAAAAAGATTCTCATTTAACGGACACGGGGGTTTAAACAACCCTTGACATCCTCATAGAGAAAGCAAGTTCTGTTAAAATACTCAACAAATTTGAATTTACACAAGTAGGAAAAAACCTGTGAAAATGTTCTCGAGACCACCAGGGAATGAAATTCCTGAGGGGCCCTTTTGATCTTCAGAGCAGAACTCTTTGATGAGGAATTAAAATCCTTTTATGTAATGGAATTAAATTCCAGAAACCCCCATAAAGAGGAAATCAAATGCCATGAACCCTTAAAGGTCAGAGGAGGAATGCCCAAAGTATTGAGAGTTATTACTCAAAGATTACGTCTTTGGATCTCTAAGAGATGGGTTTCAGAGGAGAGCAAAACTCACATGATGGATTTAAAATTCAGAAGTTTTCTTTAAAGAAAAGGGTTTCTCTAATGTTCGAGATCTTTACCTAGAAATGGTTCCTTTTTCTAACAAAGTTTAACTATGGAATTGCAATGAACAGAGAACTAAACTTTGAAAAGGAGAATTAAATTCTCGAAGAAAACAAATAAGGAAGAAGATGAAAGAATAGTGGCTTCCCAAAGGCCAAACCCTTGCATTTATAAGACGTGGCAAGGGCGGATCACCTCCCCGTTCCTCTAGGCCATCCAACAGCTGTAAAGGTGATAGCGTTGCACTCACGTGCAAGCCATGTGAGAACATCGCTGTGGGGGCATTTGTTCTCTTATAAATAAATAAATAAATAATGAACCAAAAAGCGATGGAAGAATTCCCCAAAAGGAGCATCACATGCCCACACGTGATGCGCCTTGGAGCAAAAATTATAAGCATTACACTTAACAAATAAGGCTGAAATTGAGCCTCACCTGCCACATGTGAGCACCTATATACAAAGTATATAGGCGGCTTCATAAAACAAATAATAGGCTAGAAGGCGCATCACGTGCCAACACGTGATGCTCTTCTCTGGGACTGCTGCATATAAGCAAACCGGCCTAGTACCATTGGGTCGCGTGCTACACGTGAGGATTCCTAATACCTTCTGAGCCGATAGAATTAAATTCTATATAAAAAAGATCGGAACCCTATTTTGGAAATGTTTCCCCCAATCTTTCTAAATAAGAAATATTGTGCTCTGTAAATCAGAGCACCGTTGGATTAAATATCCAATGGTGATTAAAAATCACCAAGCTACAGAATAAGCTCTGTATAGAAAAATATTTTCCCATCTTTCTAAACAAGAAAGATTGTGCTCTGTAAATTAGAGCACCGTTGGATTAAAGATCCAACGGTGATTAAAAATAACCAAGCTACAGAATAAGCTCTGTATGGGAAAATATTTTCCTAATCTTTCTAAACAAGAAAGATTGTATTCTGTGAATCAGAGCACCGTTAGACTAAAGATCCAATGGTGATTAAAAATCACCAAGATACAGAATAAGCTCTATATGGGAAAACATTTTCCCAATCTTATTAAAAACAAGAAAATGTCTTCTGTAAAACAGGAGTACTTAGATCAAAGATCCAACGGTGGATAAAATTCTCGAATTAATCAAAAATCTCTCAACGAGAGATTTCCTTAAAAAAATCAACAAACTTGCATCTTCTATATAAAGGACTCGAGACTGAAGAGAGGGATATACAGAGAAAGAGAGGAGACCCCCCATAAGATTTGAGAAAACAAAAAGAAGAGGAGTTCTCTTTAGAGAAAAAGAAACCCTAGGTGAGGAAAAGACACAGAGATCATTTTATCTCCTTTTACAAGAGTTTAACTCTTTCAAAAAAGAACTTAGTTCTTCTTTTGGTTGAGCTCTGCAGAAGCAGATCTTCCCATAAGTTGAGAATTTAATTCTCATCGGGGAGATTCAGTTATGCGGTCCCAAAACATAGAGAAAAGAATTAGGTTTGAAGAATTTAATTCATCCAAAGATACATGAATTTAATCCCTCTGATAAAACTAGGGTTTAACCCTACATAAGAATTTAATTCTTATAAAACAAAGGACTTGAATCAATACTAAGATCAAGAGCCCCATGCATATTAGCGTTTAACGCTACAACGACAGATCACGTGTTCCCATGTGAGCACCTCCGAGAAACAAAAATGAACAACTAAGATTGAGTCGCGTGATCCCACGTGACCTCCAATAGTGCTTAGCACTTAGAAAAGAATAGGAAGATAAATTCAAAGGAGGCAGTGCCTAACTTGGTGGCGCCTCACGTGTCTACACGTGATGGTTGCAAGACTTAAGTGTTTAACACTTACATGTACAGAACGAGGGAATAAGCCCAAGGAAACAGTGCTCAATATTTAGCTGCCTCACGTGCCACACGTGAGCGCTCCAAGTTTCAGTGTTTAACACTGCTTAAGAGCCTCACGTGGGAGCACTGAGCGCCAAAAATTTAGCAGTGTTTAACACTGTGAGAGGCCAACCTTAGCCCAAATCAGCCAAATCTCTCAAGGCCAAAAAACCTTTTGACCATCAATCAACCGAGCCTTCCTATAATCAGGTCCCCCCAAATTGATCTTGGTCCCAGAGATGGCCAATGATCTCCTGACACGCGGCATATAAAACAAAGTTCGTTCCACCATGATCTCTCCCTTCAATCTGGAGTTCAGTTCAAGGGTACATCTTTCCACACCTCTGATATATGTCATTGTAATTCTTCAACGATGTCAGAGAGATGGAGGGTCCCAGCAACCAACAGTTCTTGGATGCACTCTCAAACTCATGAGCATATCCCAATGGACCATAATGTCCTTAAACTAGCCCATTGACCGTATTGTCCTTAAACTAACCGTGGACCGCAACGTCCTTAAACTAAACCCTCACCCCAAAAAATGGTGATCTATGGACCGTAATGTCCCTAAACTAAAATGATAGAGCCCAAATGCTCTTTCGTTGGATCGAAAATGATCCTAAACCCCCGTTAAATAGATTTTAGTCCAATATCGGATTAACGTATCCTTAATAAATATTTAAGTTGATCTTAATCTCAAATTAGGTTAACGATCCTTAAATCAAACCAAACCTAAATCTAAGAAAATACGGATTTGGACTAATCCACACCCTATGGGCGACAACACAAATTAGTCTCCGTATACAATCCACGGGCAACCAAAAAATAAAACAAACACACACGCGACACGAAGTGACCTTCTGGAACAGGAGAAAATGGTTATCGCGATGCGGTAACGTAATTAACTGCAGGGTTTGGACCTATAGGGAAGAGCGTCCCCACAATCAAAAAACCCCTCACAACGAGGGGAAATCTGACGAAGTCTGCTACAACGGCCGCATCTGTCTAAACCTTCGATACACGGTGCCATAAATCACTTGGCATCTTCAGAGAGGTAAACAGATAAATCCAAATAGTATCTGCCCCCAAATTCAGGCAAGATGACCTACGCGGTTTCGTCTCTGTTTTCGGCGGTAAACAATATCTTGAGGCGGTATCACCTAATCAGGGAGATCATTGATCGCTGGGAGATCGAGATACGGAGAGTGGACATAAAAGAAAGCATGGCGGATCCATTCACCAAGGCCCTCCTTCAACCACAGTTCGAGAGACTATTTGAGATGTTGGGTATGCGATACGCTAACAACTGGCCCTAGTGCAGAAGTTGGGTACTCGATACGCCAATATATGGCCTTAGTGCAAGTGGGAGATTGTTGGATATGTATGCCCTAGAGACCATTATTGTATATGTATACATGTGGATGCTTGGACATATGTATGTACATGACAATCTTGCTCGATATGATAGTATGCTATTTGGTTTGTTTTTATCTTAACATGTGCATATATCTTACTTGTTATTACGTATCATTCATATATGTTGATAAAGCCCATAGGATCATTGCTTGACTACCGGCGTTGTGATGGCGATCATACTTATGGGAGCTGGGTAATCAATAAGCACATCCTTAAAATGTCCCTAGTCGTGGGAGTATCGAGAGCGAGCATCGATATTCCGGAGTAGAGTAGTGTATACGTTTCTAGACCCCGACGAGGGGCAGTGGTTGGTTCCACAGCCATTGATCTTTCGCACCTAAGATCGTATACAGGTGCTCATCGGAGGTGAGTATACTGGACGGACTCGCTGAGAACTTCTAGATGGTACTATATCTATCGTCAGATAATAGTTCTCAAGTGACATGAGTATATGTTAGTCTTTAGATCTGAGATCGTCATTTGTCCCGTGTGAGTTCCCACTATGCTTTGATTACTACCCTACCATGGCTCTACTGAGTCGTGCAAACAGGTTTTAATTGGGTACAGTCCCAAGCCACATGGAGGCAGTGAGCGATTGTTAGGGATTCGTCTCTCCCGGTATAGGGAGTCGATATCACACCGTGTTCGATTGGCCAGCACCATAAGACCTTGGCCAAGATAGTTGGGATTTACTGATAGCTAGATCAGTAATTTCCCGGATTGGTCCTGAGCCATATCAGCACGAATTATCAGGTTATTAGGGCCTAACGTTTACCACCCCCTAGACCTAGTTTTCAATACTCTCAGACGAAAAGACCGGACTATACGGAGATTGTCACAGATAGGCTCAGTAAGGATCTGGATGAGTTTGCTCGTCGGCCTTTCTTTTCAATAGGTACCCGGATAGCCGTTACGTACAGCTAGTGCCGCTGACGTGCTTATGGTTATGGATTTATCCAGTAACTCACTGTCGGCATACTGTCGAGTCTTTAGAGTCCCACACAGAGGGTTTCCCTGGTTCAGGCGAAATGATGTAGTAGCTGTATTTTGATACGTGCAGGGTTCTGATCGAATGATTATACTAGTTACCTGGACTTTCGATCGGGATACGTATAGCGTTCTGATCGAACGATTGTACTGGTTATCCGGACTTTCGATCAGACAGTTGATAATACTAGCCGGCTTGGGATTGAGCCGGATTATTAAATCAGGTATTGATTTAATATTTTACGTATTCGATATGTATATTCTAATATTATGTTCTTTGTGTTATTTTATCTCTTTGGGTACTCGTATTTTGATACGAATACGGGTATGTATATACTGTAGAATGTATTCCGTATGTATACAAAAATTATTCTAGAAGGTGGACACCTTATTTTAGTTTTATCCATTTATTTTAAATGGAAAATGAGGTGTAAAGATAGTAAGGTGAGTGTGGTGAGAACCATACTTCAATAGTGCTGACAAATGAATTGAATATTCATTTGTGCAAACTATTCAAGCATGGTTGTGTTTAAATATTGTAAAAATGTTTTATACAAAACCATAGTTCTTATTTTCTCTCTCATATGAGAAATCATTCTCACCAATTTGCTTCTCTCTCTTCACTAGCCTTTCTTGAGCTCCTCCACCTATTTCTTGATCTTCCTCTCTACAATCTCATGTGTTGAGAATTAAGAGAGGAAATGAGATAGATATACACTAAGAACCATTCCCTACATCCTAGACATTTTAGATTAGCAACCTAGAGTCTCTAGTTGCTCTACTAGACTTTTAGTGTGGAGCTAGAGTTATGGACTACATCATTCGGGTGGATCATCTTCGACGGAGGAAGACCGGCGATCAAACTCAATCAAGGAGATCTCAAGGAGTAAAGGAAGAATATAGAAGACCGAAAGACACGGATCTTTTGGTAAAATACTTCTATCATAGTAGTTAAGATCTCCCTTTTTATTAGCTAGTTTTGGTTTATGGTTAGATTCTAGGACGGATTTTCTAACGCCGGATTTTAAACACCCAAAAAATTTTGTTCCACAACGGCCACGATAGATGGCCAAGGCGTTAGAAAAACCCAACAAATTGAATATGAATTCTAAAGTAATAGTGGTCAAGTAAAGGTATCAATTAAAGCTAAGTATGTCTATGTTTAAGCATGGTTAATTATTCTAATATGGTTGTTTGTAGTTCGATAAAAAATGTATGCGTGTATACGAGAGTGGTCCGTCAAATCCTACGAACCCTCGACACGTACATGTATAAAGCCCCGTCAAACCCCACAGGACAACATCACACGATATTCAAGTTAGGTGATTTTTAGTTAACTCTCGTGCCACAACATACTTTCTTTACCAAAATACCCCTTATCTCCACGTATGTTAATTATAGATTTAGTTACAAGTCTTACCCGAAATCCATGAATACATAGAGAGTACATGTCAAGTTCAAGTCGAGTTCGAGTATTCAAGCCAAGTTCAAGTGTTCGAGCCAAGTCGTATTCATGGTTCAGGTCAAATCAAGTCGATTTCGAGTTCGAGTTTGAGTTCAAGTCAAGTTAAGAAAATAATAGGTTTAATCAAGTGATTCAAGCATGTGGTTCATGTCATAGAACTAGTATGGAAGTAAAAGTGATTCAGGTTACAAGTCAAGTACCAAAACCAATTTATATTTTGAGGTGGTATGAATTGATTTGTTCAAATAGCTAAGCAAGTGATAACACTGATTGTCTCCGGCTCCCCGAGACTCAAGAGAAAATAGGTCACTTACACCATCTGCATCCTAAATACTAGTCTTAGAATTTCTAAGGTATTTATGTGAAATAAGCCATTAAATTCTCGATGTGTTTTATGTAAAATTTTATATTTTAAAATTCTCGAGAATGTTTTGATTTAAATAAAATGGCGAGTGTGTTTTAATAAAATATACTTTTTTGAATGTCAGGGTATTATTTGTGAAAAATCTAACTTTAGGGTATTTTAGTAAAAACTCAACTTTAGGGTATTTTCTTGAACACTCTAATTTATAACTTTTTTTATTTTAAATAATTAGAAATTATAAATAATAGTAATAACCCAAATTAATATAACTTGTTATCTTTTCTTTTATTTTAATTTTCACAGAAATCAAATTCTTTAAAAATTCGTATTTTTTTCTATCCTTTTAAGACCATGCTCAATGAAAAGCTTTGTGCCTTGCCCTACTAAGCCCAAGATATGCGATAACCCGCATCATCCGCAACATGGTTCCTCTAATTAGGATTATAGAGGTGAAATTGTAAAGGAATAGTTATAGTTTAAATTCAAGGGTATTTTAATGAAAATCGATTCTTTTTAGAAAAACGTAACAACATGTGATCGTTCTATGATTCGAAAGTGTGTGTGAGTGGGGTAGGACATTACCCCGTGTATATCATCTAAAATATGTTTAATAAATCTAAAATTCATATTTAAACATGAAGAGTTCTAGAAGTTACATGAAACCAATAACTAAAAGTCTTTCGTGAGAAGTATATTAAAGTATAGATTGTAATATTTGTTATGAGATAATTATCACATCTTTGCTACAACTAGTGTTAAGTTAATTTCATCACAATTTCCCTTTTTCATTTAATAAGACATAAAGAGATTTTGATACAAGGAATGTTGTTTGAACATGGTATTTCATAGATATAATTCAAGGCATGGACGTATTATGCGACATGGCGAAAGATTGGATTCAAAGAAGAGAAGAAGGAGAGTGGGGAGACTTACTTGTGGTGTGAATTGGTATAACAACCAATTCACCGTTAGCTAGGAACTAGATTGATCGTTTGTGCGTAAAGAAGGTTCATTTGAGCGGAGTTTCGACTTCGGGAGGTTGGGCACTTCATTTTGGACTTGGGCAAAATTCTTCAAGGGATTATAATTTAATTTTTGAATATTTTCATAGGGGAGGAGCATGAGAATGGCCAGGGTATTTATAGAGATGAGGCAAAGAAGAAAGATGTAGAAAAATTATTTAAAGAGTAATTAAAATTGTTTAATGGGAAAAATGAAGAGTCTCTGAATTACTGTGATGTGATAATGGGATAGTTTGAGGTATGAAAATGAAGAGTCTTGAGGCAAAGAGTCGCACCAACACGGGCGGAGCCCGTTTGGAGCACCTAGGGTCAACCAAACCGGGTCATGGGCGGCTCCATCTTGGGGTCCGGGTCTGTGTCTCAGGGTACATGCTCGTTTTAGTGCACTGAGTCCAAAAATATATATCTTTTCTTTTGTAACCTTCCGTAACACCGTGAATCGCCTGTGAAAGTTTTAGAATTCTAAAAACGTCAAAAGAAATTTAAAAAAATAATTGGGGATGTAAGAATTTGAACACGCAGGATGTGGGACAGCAGTGTAGAAGTTTAACCAGTGAACTACAAGTGGTTTCTTTCATTTATTTAACAATAATTGCTTATAACTCATCAACAGAACAAAAATACACCTTATTATTAACATTGGATTAATAAAAGCGTACAGAAATTTTAGTGTCGTTGCAACAATAGATCATTCCTATATATATATATATATATATATATATATATAGAGAGAGAGAGAGAGAGAGGAGTATGAGCTAGTGACTTTTTTTTAAAAATGAGCCTTCGTCCCAAAATATACATACCCCATGTGTATTTCACCGATCTAAGCCAGTCATTTTGATCTACGTATTATGAAACCCCTACACAAAAAAACTCAGGATTTAAAAAGTTCTATCGCATTCATCAAGCAGATAGAAAAATCAACGGTTTATCGATATAGAAAAATTGTTGTCGCTTGATGAACACTTTAGAGATTTTTAAATCCCGAGATTTTTTGTACACACGAGTTTCATCATACCTATATCAAGATGTCTGGTTTGGATCGGTGAAATACACTGGGGTATGGGTATTTTGGGGCGATGGCTCATTTTTAAAAAAATAGCCGCCGACTCATACCCCCCTCTCCCCTCTCTCTCTCTCTCTCTCTCTCTCTCTATATATATATATATATATATATATATATATATATATAATGGAGAAAAGAGGCCCCGTGAAGCTTTTTCTTTAGGTGGTATCAAAAATCTATATCCTCCATAATTTTTTTCAATGATCGGCACCCTTCATCATCATCTTTACCATGTAAGATGCCGATACATCAAATTTCATGTGATTCCACCACTTTTTCACCGTTGAATTAGCAATTTAAAAAGTTCTATTGTCGGTAAACCATTAATTTTACACTCACTAAATCAACGGTGAAAAAGTAATGAAATCACATGAAATTTGGTGTATCCACATCTGACATGATAATGATGGATGCCGATCGCTGGAAACAATCAAGGAGGGTGTATTTTTTCGACACCATAGGAAAAAAATTCCTTTTAAGGCCGTCACGTCCCATGTCCCAGTACGGATGTCCGCTCTGACCGAAATCACACGGTTTTGTTTTTCAGAGTGAACTAGACTCAACAAGGGGTCACTTTAGAGGTCTTTAAATTCCGAGATTTTTTGTACACAAGAGTTTCATTATACCTCTATCAAGATGGCCGGTTTGGATCGGTAAAATACATGAGGGTATGTGTATTTTGGGGTGATGGCTTATTTTAAAAAAATAGCCACCGGCTCATACCCCCTTTCTCTCTCTCTCTCTCTCTCTCTCTCTCTCTCTCTATATATATATATATATATATATATATATATATATATATATATATATATATATATATATATAATTAATGGAGAAAAGAAGCCCTATGATGCTTTTTCATTAGTTGGAATCAAAAATCTATATCCTCCACAATTTTTTTCAACGATCGGCACCCTTCATCATCATCTTTATTATGTAAGATGTTGATACATGAAATTTCATGTGATTCCGCCACTTTTCACCGTTGAATTAACAATGTAAAAAGTTATATTGTCGGTAAACCGTTAATACATGAAATTTGATGTTTCACCCATCTTAGGATTTCCCTAGCCTGAGCACACTTAACTACAGAGTTCTTCAAACTCTGGAGTGCCGGTTTTTCCAAAAGGTGCCTCCGTAATTGAGAATGGTATCATTACATTTACAATGCAGTTCGGTCATTTTTCATAATGTGCTTCAGGGACCCGATCTCATTGTTCTGAAACAGCTCCACACACTCAGATCACCATGTGTCCGTAACAAACTGCATTGAGTGTGGACAGAGCAGATCACCCTGATGTCCGAAAACCGCACTGCTCTGGAATATTACAATGGCACCTCTCTCTCTCTCTCTATCTATCTATCTATCTATCTATCTATCTATATATATATATATATAAAGAGAGGGGGTGTTAATAGAGGAAAGGCGACATAGAAGGGAATTTCCTTATATGGCGTCGGAAAAATGCACCATCTATGATTTTTTTCGACGATCGGCATACACTACCTTCATCTTTATCATCTAAGATTTGGATACACCAACCATTTTTTCACCGTTGATTTGGTTAGTGCAAAATTAATGGTTTACCGACAATAGAACTTTTTACATTGCTAATTCAACGGTGAAAATGTGGTGGAATCACATGAAATTTGGTGTATGCACATCTTAGATGATATGGATGCCGATCGTCGGAAAAAATGATGGATGCTGTATTTTTTCAATACCATAGGAAGAAATCCTCTCCTATGGCCTCTTTCCTTCCTTATATATATATGGACTTTTACTATTAATGACAAAAACCTAAGTTTATATATAGATACTATTAGTAGCAAAAACCTAAATTTATATATAGATTATTGTTAGTGGTATTATTATTATTATTATTAATGGACTGTTACTATGTGTTGCGATATTGCCAAACCTTCATTTTGATAAATCCACACCAAAAAATATGAATGGACAAAATTAACCCCAACCACATTTGACCTTTAATAAGTTTAATTATGCCAGGTTCAATTTACTAAGTTATCCCATTTATAACTTAGAAAATACCTTTTACTCACCAATGACATTAATTCATTTTTTAATTAATTCATTCTTGAACGATCAGAATAGCAATTTTCTTGTCAGATGCTAGGAATATTTTCGATAAATCATAATCACTCTAATATCAATATCCCCACTTTCCAAAAAGACAGGTTTAGATTTCTTATTATGAAATGGTTTTTATAATCTAAACATAACATTAAAAAATAAGTATTTGAGGTGTATAAAGAAGACAGTATTAATTTTTGTGAATTTCGGTAGGCTAAATTGTTGGAAACCCACTCTTTTTTCACAATGACCACAAAGCCATTAATATTTGCTTTGCTTTGATTTTGGATTCTTTAATGGGTTTGATAATTAGTGTATGATTTCTTGATATTAATTCATCGGTGGTAAGTTGAGAGAATTTATTTTTTAGATTATAAATGGGGTGGCTTAGTAAATTGAACCAACAACTAGCATAATTAAACTTATTAAAGGCTGGATGGCTATCGCTATCCATTAACATTAACGAGAGCAGATACCTCTGAATAAAGCAGTAGTGCAGAAGAAGAAGGTTGGTTAGGGTTAATTTTGTCCATACATAATTTTTGGTGTGGATTTATCAAAGAAGTTTAGCAATATTGCAAAAACCTAATTTATACAGATATATAGGTTCTCTAATGATGATATGGCTTTGTATTGCTTCTATTCCACATAATGGATCTTAAGTAATTATCAAGCCACGGTAAACATATTGAGTCTAAGGGCATGTTTGTTTGACATGAAGAAGCATGGAAATACCAAAAGTAAATCTATTTCCGTTACTTCAAGTGTTTGTTTGATACAAGAAAAATTTGGAAGTTACTTTCAATTGATGAGATGGATCCTACATGGCATGTCTGCTTCCAAAATTTTCTTCCTCTTATTTTGGGTTGGAAGAAGCAGTGGAACACAAGAAACAAGAAAAATATTAATTGTTTATTTTCTCTCTTTAATACATCCAAAATGTAATAATTTGTTATTATTAAAAAAATAGATTTTTTTTTGTTTTCCTTAATAAATGGAAATAAGAATATATTTCATTATTTACTTCAAAAATATTACAAACAAATATTGGAAGTAAGTTGTAAGTTTACTTTCATGACAACTTTTTGAATGCTATTTCATTACCACTTGCGGTACTTCCGTTCATCCAAAACCGGTCCTAAATGTTAGTTGTAGCTAAATCTTAGAAGTTATCCAATGTGTTAAGAAGTCGCTCATTTGGACAGAATATTTGTAACAGGTTCATGCAATGTATTTGGACAAAATATATAGAAAAGGAAAGATTTGGACAGCCTACATGCACTTAAGCTTGTGGGTCATACAGTGATGTCGCCTCTTCACATGACCAAACACATATGCATATTTATTTTTGTATAAAATTCATTTTTGCCCCCCGCAAAGGGAGTAGCATGAGCTAAACTTGTTCATGCTCAACAACATCGATCAAACCTGCAGAATATTCCAACTCTAATCTCATAACACAAAAACAACAGCCATGGAATTCCCAGCTGGATTTTATTTAATAAATCTACTATAAAATTTCTCATATGAAAAACAATTAATGAATTTATACGCCCATAAATAATACTCTTAAATTTTCCTTCAATGTTCAATAAAACCTAAACTCTCTAACCATCTGATCAACTGGGCTAACTCGAGCTCTCTCGGTTCTTGCAAAACCGATTTCTAAAGGCTGGACCGAACTACGTGAGACAGAAGACTTGCCGGTGAGAAGTTGCACCACCCTCATGAAATCCTGAGGCCGGGCATGGATGACCTTCGGTGAATGCATGTGGACAATTACAGGGGAACGGGGATCTGCCGGTGCTGACTTTTTGACCTTGAACGGGTTCTTGATTATTTTCAGCGGCGATGGCTTTGGAGCAAGGCCTTGGAGTTCTCTCTTCGAAGAAGGCATGGTTACTAACTAGCTCTCTTTGTTCACTTTATGGTCTTGGCTTGCATCTTGTACACAAATTGGGGGACATTTTTATAAGAAGAATTCAGGAAGAGTCCAGGAAAGCAACACTGGTGGGCTTTGAGGAAAGGCTAAAGATGAGGTGAGATTAGTAATAAGATAATATAAGAAGGGACAAATTGAAGGAGGTTAGCATTGGACTGGAAGTCAGTTGGAAAGTGAGCTATGCTAGTAGTTTTCAAATTATGGATTTGGTGAGAGTCCCAAGTGTTTGGATTTGAAAACTAGGAAGGTGTGTATATACATGCATTGGCATGTCTCAAATTATTTTGTTTTTTTGTATGATCATTACAAATTCAATTATGGTTGAGCTTAATTAGTATCTATTAATGCTTGTGATTAACCGGCTTCAAGCTAGCCGTTTGTCATGGACGATGCATGCGATTAAATTAATAAAATATTAAAAAAAGGCTTGATTAATTCTGTTATTTTAATTTACTAATTTATTTTAATTTTATTAGGTCTCTTTTCTTTAGAATGCATCATAAATGTTAGATGATTGATTCTCTATGAAATCAAGTCCACGACACGAACAAAATCTGGGATTAGGCATGTTTTAAAAACTAACTAGGAATCTAGACATGTTTTAAAACTATTTAGAAATTTAGCGCAATCGGGTCACATCATTACCACATAAGCGCCACATAGGAATGCCTCCTGTTGGAGATTGCGGGTCGAATTCCGCACTTTGCGAGTGCGAAATAGGTATTGAAGCCAAGTGTGAAGATTTGGCTGTTTGGTGGAGGCCAAGTCAAATTCCGCATTTTGTAAGTGAGGAATTGGAGCTGGCCTTCCCTGAAAGCCAAATCTTCACACTTGGCTCTGTCAAGTATTATTTCGTACCTACAAAGTGCGGAATAAGACTTGCACAATTTAAAGCAATCGGCTCATCCCCTTTCCTCCTTTTAATATATCAGACTCTTTCTCTCTCTCCTCTTGCACCTTTCTCTCATCTCAAGATATCTCTCTCCCCCTCCTCTTCCTTCTTTGAACCCCCTCCAGGATCGATCTTCAACCCCTCTCCTCTTCCTCCTTCAAAGCCCTTTCTACTGTGGCCAATCCTCATCTCGTCAAGACCGAGCCCTCCCTTTTCCTGAACAGTGAGTTTTAATTTAAAATTTTTTGTTTGAAATTATTGTAAATTTGGTTTTTATATTGGTTTGTTTTGGGTTAGGCTATTTTGGGGGTTAGGGTTAGGGTAATTTAGGGTATTTTAGTGTTAGGGTAATTTAGGGTATTTTAGGGGATTGGATTAGTGTATTTTGGGGGTTAGGGTTAGGATATTTTTGGAGTTAGAGTGTTGGTGTATTTTGGTGATTAGAGTTATGGTATTTTTGGGGGTGAGGATGTTAGTGTTATGGAATTGAATATTGTTGTCGTGAATATTATAGAGTGTATAAGTTTGTTTCTTGAGTTTTTGATAATTTCACAATTATTATTATTAATATTAGGTGCAATGGCAAATGAGCTTACTGTGTTGATTTGTCATTATAACGCACTTTAAACATTGAAACGAGTGGAAAGCCGAACTACGTTGGTGGAAAATGTAAAATAATAAGAGTTAATAAATCATGCTCATACAATGAGTTGAAGCGAAAAATTTATGCAACCACGCGGATAAATCTGAGAGATTATTTGATCGATTTGGTATGCAAGGTTCCGATCACAAATCAGGACTACACAAGCGTTGAAGTAGCCGATGAAGATGATACAAGTATGATGCTTAGTTTGTATCCTGAAAATCTATCAATATAGGTATTGGTGGTGAAAGAAGCTATACAATCGCATCAAGAAGCAGTACAATCGCCTCAAGAAGCAGTCAATCACATCAAGCTTATGAACCACAAGGGGAATTTACACGTATGCTCAATACGGCTATGTGCAGTCCCGAAAAGCCGAACTTGCACGATGACGGATTCAATTCCATGCAAGTTCCATTCCATGGCACGCATGTTGACACAGATATGTTTAATCGTGATTGGAATTTGTATGGTCAGACAATGTCAAATCCGTACAATACAGATTGCATAATGGGGAGGGTTGGAGCGAATAGGTAACATACTATATTAAATAAAACTGACGATACTCATCGTATATCGAATCATGATTAATTGATAATTGATAATTGAATTTATATGTCACGTAAGTCTTCATTTTTTGTACAGGAGCATATGCGAACACAAAATTCAATGCAAGGGGAGTTTCATGCCGGTGCATCTTTAGGTGTTGGAATACCTTATGCGGGACTATCTTCCTCACATCATGTTGAAGAAAAAGATGACCCAGAAAATGAGGGAGATGGTGATGATGTAGATACCGATCGTGGAGGAGGTGGCGGCATAGAAGAAGATAGTATGCAGTATGCAGACCAAGATGAAGTTGGCGATCAGTGAGTGCATCAAGCATATACTAATAACAAATATGTTGAGTTCGAAGAGCCACATCCTGATAAGGCGATTGATGATGCCATGATAGAAACATATGCTACCGAGAATATGATCATCGATGACACTCGTTGCGCAACGCGAACGGACGATAATAACAGCTTTCAAGCCGGACAGATGTTTGCGACGAAGGAATAATTGATTGAAGAAGTCAGTGCATGGTCCATTAAGAGGTGTGTCATTCAAAACAGTCAGTACTAAAACAAAGCACATTGTGGTGTGTGCTAACAATTCAGGTACGGGCACTGGGCAATGCTCTTGGAAACTATTAGAGTTCCTAGTGCCCTTGCCGCTATTATCGCGGCCAATGCGAAATCGAAAAACCAAAAAATTTACAGGAGCATTAGAAACTAATCTATAACGATCGATTCAAACACTAAACTAGAAAAAAAAAATATGCAAGGTTAGAGATTACAACCTATAATACGTATTCACCAAATCATGGAAGACCCCTCTAAGCTCCTCGTAGGTCGTCGGGAACAAACTTGATAGGCGACCGCTCTTTCTGAAGATGATCCATCCGAGGGAACCGATTCAAGCTCCAGCTTCACCTAGTGAAGCAACCGACGCTCCAGGCTTGCCAGAATTGGAGAGTGGGGGTGTAGGAATTTTCCACTATCATTTTCTCACTAAAATCCAAGCTCAAAAGAGCATGCAATAAGGAGGAGGAGAGGAGAATGAGAGAAAAACCATCTCTCAAAATTGGCTAAATGTTGAATAATTGTGTAAAAGATTAGAATGGCTTCATAATTTTTAACCATCCAAAAATATCATAACCATTTTCAATAAACAATGAAGCCCATCCCTCTTTTCCAGGCTCACAACCATACCTAAAGCCACCTCACCCTCCACCTCATTTCCCAATAATTTTCTAAAAAAGAAAATCAATAATGAGTGTCCTCTTTCTAGAAGTATTCCGTATAAATACGGAATACAACCCAGTATACGTATCGAAATGCATATGCGCGTATCTGTATATAAATACAAATAATCAAGAGAGAGAAAATGAACAGTGAACAATAATACTAGAATATATATATATATATATATATATATATATATATATATATATATATATATATATATAAATTATTAAATCAAAACTTGATTTAATAATCCGTCTTAATTCTAAACCGGATAGTATTATCAACTGTCTGATTAAAGTCCGTGTAGCTTATAAACGTATTTAATCGGACTACTGTATGTACCAACATACGTCATCTACATCATATCGCCTGAACCAAGAAAACCCTCTGTGTGGGACTCTAAAGACTCGACAATACGCTAGCAGCGAGTTACTGAATAAATCCATAAACGTATTTAATCGGACTCCTGTAAGTAACGACTATCCAGGTATATGCTGAAAGGGAGGTCGCAATCAAGTTCGTTCGTATCCGCCTGAGCCTGAATATGACAATCTCCGTACATTCCGGTCTCTTCGTCTAAGAGTATCACATACCGGATCTATGAGGTGGATAACGTCAGACCCCCAATAACCTGATAAGTCGTGTCGGGGTCAATTTCATCACCTACCGAGAAACTACCGAAATCCTATCAGTAAATCTCAGCGAATTTAGGGTGATGGCCAACCGAACACAGCACGACATTGACTCCTAATATCAGGAGATACGAATCCCCGACAAGCGATCACTATCTCCATATGGCTCGGCACTGCACCCAACTAAAACCTGTTTGCACGACTTCTTTGAGCCATGGTAGGGTAGTAATCAAAGTACAGTGGGAACTCACACGAGAAAATGACGATCTCAGGTCAAATGACCAACCTGTACTTATACCACTCGAGAACTTCTATTTGACGATAGATATAATACCATCTAGAAGTTCTCGGCGAATCCGTCCAGTGTACTCACCTTCAGTGAGCACCTGTATACAATCTTAGGTGACACAACACCAATGGCTTGTGACACCTGTTCCATTATAGAAAATAAATAAATGATGAACCAAAAAGCGATAGAAAAATCTCCCAAATGGAGCATCACGTGCTTGCACGTGATGCGTCTTGGAGCAAAAATTATAGGCAGCACGCTTAACAAATAAGGCTGAAATTGAGCCTCACGTGCAGGCACGTGGGTATCTATATACAAAGTATATAGGTGCCTTTCTAAAACAAAGAACATGCCAGAAGGCGCATCACGTGCCAACACGTGATGCTTTTCTCTGGGACTGCTGCATATAAGCAAACCGGCATAGTGCTATGGGTCACGTGCTACACGTGAGGTTCCTAATACCTTCTGAACCGATAGAATTAAATTCTAAATAAGAGGGGTCAGAGCCCTATTTGGAAAATATTTCCTCCAATCTTTCTAAACAAGAAAGATTGTGCTCTGTAAATCAGAGTACGGTTGGATTAAAGATCCAATGGTGATTAAAAATCATCAAAATACAGAATAAGCTCTGTATGGAAAAATATTTTCCCAATCTTTCTAAACAAGAAAGATTGTGCTCTGTAAATCAGAGCACCGTTGGATTAAAAATCTAATGGTGATTAAAACTTACCAAGTTACAGAATAAGCTCTGTATGGGAAAATATTTTCCTAATCTTTCTAAACAAGAAAGATCATCTGTATGGCAAAATATTTTCCCAATCTTTCTAAACAAGAAAGATCGTGCTCTGTAAATTAGAGCACCATTGGATTAAAGATCCAATGGTGATTAAAAATCACCAAGATACAGAATAAGCTCTGTATGGCAAAATATTTTCCCAATCTTGTTATAAACAAGAAAAATATTTTCTGTAAAACAGAAGTCCCTGGATCAAAGATCCAACGGTGAATAAAATCCCCGAATTAATCAAAAATCTCTCAATGAGAGATTTCCTTAACAAAAATCAACAAACTTGTCTCTGCTATATAAAGGACTCGAAACTGACGAGAGAAATAGAGAAGACCCCCCATAAGATTTGAGAAAACAAAAAAAGAAGAGGAGTTCTCTTTAGAGAAAAAAGAAACCCTAGGTGAGGAAAAGACTTAGATATCATTTCATCTCTTTTTACAAGAGTTTAACTTTTTCAAAAAAGAACTTAGTTTTTCCTCTGGTTGAGGTCTGCAGAAGCAGATCTCCCCACAAGTTGAGAATTCAATTCTCACCAGGGAGATTCTGTTATGCAGTTCTAAAACTTAGATGAAAGAACTAGTTTTGAAGAATTTAATTCTTCTAAAGACATAAGAATTTAATTCCTCTGATAAAACTAGGGTTTAACCCTATATAAGAATTTAATTCTTATAAAACAAAGGACTTGAAATTCTCAAGACTAAGATCAAGAGCCCCATGCATATTAGCGTTCAACGCTATAAGGACAGATCACGTGTTTCCACGTGAGCACCTCCGAGGAACAAAAAGGAACAACTGAGATTGAGTCGCGTGATCCCATGAGACCTCCAATAATGCTTAGCACTTAAAAAAGAATAGGAAGATAAATTCAAAGGAGGCAGTGCCCAACTTAGTGGCGCCTCACGTGTCTACACGTGATGGTCACAAGATTTAAGTGTTTAACATTTACATGTATAGAACAAGGGAATAAGCCTGAAGAAATAGTGCCCAATATTCAGGTGCCAAACGTGCTACACGTGAGCGCTCCGAATTTCAGTGTTTAACATTGCTTAAGAGCCTCTCGTGAGAGCACGTGAGCGCCAAACATTTATCAATGTTTAACACTGTGAGAGGCCAACCTTAGCCCAAATTAGCCAAGTCTCCCGAAGCCAAAAACCTTTTGACCATCTATCAACCGAGCCTTCCTATACCCAGATCCCCCCAAATCGATCTTAGTTCTAGAAATGGCCAATGATCTCCTGACACGTGGCATTTAAAATAATGTTCGTTCCACTAAGATCTCTCTCTTCAATCTGGAGTTCGGTTCAAGGGTACATCTCTCAACATCTCTGATATATGTCGTTGTAATTCTTCAACGATATCAGAGAGGTGGAGGGTCCCGACAACCAACAGCTCTTGGATGCACTCTCAAACCTATAAGCATATCCCAGTGGACCGTAATGTCCTTAAACTAGCCCATGGACCGTAATGTTCTTAAACTAGCTATGGACCGTAACGTCCTTAAACTAAAACGATAGAGCCCAAATGCTCTTTCGTTGGATCAAAAATGATCCCAAACCCCCGTTAAGTAGATCTTAGTCCAATATCGGATTAACGTATTCTTAACAAATATTTAAGTTGATCTTAACCTCAAACAAGGTTAACGGTCCTTAAATCAACCCAAACCCAAATCTAAGAATATACGGATTTGGACTAATCCATACCCTACGGGCGACAACACAAATTAGTCTCCGTATACAATCCACGGGCAACCAAAAATAAAACACATACACACGACACGAAGTGAACTTCTGGAGTAGGAGAAAGTGGTTATCGCTATGCGGTAATGTAATTAACTGCAGGGGTTTGCGCCTGCAGGGAAAAGCGTCCCCATAATAAAAAAACCCTCACAACAAGGGGTAATCTGACGAAGTCTGCTACAACGGCCGCATCCATCTAGACCTCCGATTCACGGTGCCATAAATCAGCTTGGCATCTTCGGAGAGGTGGACGGATAAATCCAAATAGCATTTGCCCCCCAAAATTCAGGCCAGACGTCCTAACGTCCCGGTCGCGTCTTTCGGCGGTAAACAGATTCTGGCACGCCCGGTGGGACCTTTTTATCTTTCCACTCCACACTTCGTGTGTCGTGTTCGCGAACGAATCGCGGTTTAATATGGTTGTCCCTAGATTCGAGGTGCTAAGATTTGGTGTTTTGCTCCTGTGCAGAAGAGAAGATGACATCGATGGCTTCCAACTGCACTAATTGCAACAGCAAATCCCACTCTGTCCCTGCTGGAAGTGTGACTTATGGGCCCCAAGAGGCCTCCATCTTCGTAATGCCAGTGGAACAGATGACTCAAGCCACCACTGGACTGTTCTTCGGGACTATACTCCCTCCAATGAGCTTCAATGCTTCAATGCCATCACAGGAGGCTCCAAAGAAGTCGGTCTTCAATCGGCTTGCAACTACCACGGCCCCTCTCAAAGGGTCATCCAATTCCAATGCCTCATGTTCCCTGTCGAACACGGAGACGCGACCGCACAGGTCCGTCTTGCCTGAAATTCAGGGTAGATGCTAATTGGTGCTATCCGTCCACCTCTCCGAAGATGCCAAGTTGATTTATGGCACCGTATATCGAAGGTTTAAACGGATGCGGCCGATATAGCAGACTTCATCAGATTCCCCCCTCATTTGAGGGGTTTTTGATTATGGGGACGCTCTTCCCTGCAGGCGCAAGCCCCTGCAGTTAATTACGCTACCACATCGCGGTAACAACTTTCTCCTTCTCCAGATGGTCACTTCGTGTCGTGGGTGTTTGTTTTGTTTGTGGTTGCCCGTGGATTGTATACGGAGACTAATTTATGTAGTTGCCCGTAGGGCGTGGATTAGTCCAAATCCGTATCTTCTTAGATTTGGGTTTGGGGGTTGGGTTTAAGGATACGTTAGTCTCATTTGAGGCTAAGATCAACTTAAACGTTTGTTAAGGATACGTTAGTCTAATTTCTAGACTAAGATCAACTTAACGGGATTGTTTAGATCCAACAAAAGAGCATTTGGACTCTATTGTTTAGTTTAAGGACATTGCGGTCGATTACCAGTTTAAGGACATGGTGGTCCAATGTTAAGGACTTCGTAGTCCGTGAGTTTAACGACCTCACAGTCAAGGTTAAGGACATCGTAGTCCATGAGTTTAAGGACCCCACAATCCGTAGTTTAAAGACATCGTAGTCTATGAGGTTTAAGGACATCGTAGTCCATGAGTTTAAAGACCCCACAGTCCGTAGTTTAAAGACATCGTAGTCTATTAAGTTTAAGGATATCATAGTCCATGAGTTTAAGGACCCCACAGTCCGTAGTTTAAAGACATCGTAGTCTATGAAGTTTAAGGACATCATAGTCCATGAGTTTAAGGACCCTACAGTCCATAGTTTAAAGACATCGTAGTCTATGAAGCTTAAGGACATCATAGTCCATGAAATATGTGGTTGTCAGGACTCGTCACCTCTCTGAAGACGTTGAAGGATTACAACGACAGATATCAGAGGAGTAAAGAGATGTACCCTCGAACCGGTGTGAGTTGGTTGAAAGATCTGTAGTCCAGTTTGGGACTGAGATCTGTTGAATATTCATGAGCAGATGGGCTCAATTAAATATAAGTTGAGGACTTATGGCCAGAATTGGGCTAAGTCCAATAAGATTAAAATATTTATCATTTTATTGTTCTGAGCTGTTGAACATTTGTTTGGGCTTAGCCCTTTTAATAATGCTGAGCATTAGATTCTGACATTTTTTGTCTTGTATTGAATGCATAGCATTCATTAGAACAATGTGTGTTCTGACAGCGCGCCACGTAGCGCGCCAGGCACTTTGCGCCAATTAAAGAGCGCATTATGCTTCTGCCAAATAGCGCACACGAAAAGGACACGTGTCGCGCTTAGCGCTAAGCGCCAGTTTATGAGCGCATTGCGCTTTCAATTTATGAGCGCGTTGCGCTAGTTCAGTGGCGCACCAGTGAGTGACACGTGGCGCGTTTGGCGCTGAGCGCCAACCCAAGAGCGCAGTACGCTGTTTCAGAAGCGCAAAGCGCAAATTGTATCTGTGGTTGACACGTGGCATGTTTTGGCGCTGAGTGACAGTCCAAGGAGCGCAAAAGCGCAATTCATGAGTGCAAAGCACTTTTCAATAGCGCAAAGCGCATTTGATCAAATTTATGATCAGAGAACAAGTTATGTTCTATTAAAAGGAGGTTTTGCCTCAAGATTCAAGAACAACAGTTTTTATTTTTGAAAAGGCTTTGCCTTTGTAGATCAATGATCTATATGAAGAATATGGTCTTCTTTATTATTTGATGAGATCTTTTGATCTCTTTTACGAAAGACCTTGGTCTTTTTTAGATCTATGATCTTTTTTAGAAGATAGTTCTTCTTTTCATGAGATGATTTCATCTCTGTGTTCATTGCTCATGTTCTTTACCTTGAAGAAATGATCTTCTTTTGCTAAAAACTTGCTTTTCTTCCTTTGAATTTTCTCAAAGTTTGTAGGGGGTTCTCTATATCAGACTTGAATTCTTGGGGCCTTTATATAAGGCAAATTGATTTGTTAAATCAGTTAAAGAGATCTTTCCCTGATTGATTTGGAGATGTTTCCCCACCGTTGGATCTTTGATCATAAGTCTTCTGTTTTACAGAAGGTAATCTTCTTGTTTTTAACAAGATTGGAAAGATCTTTCTATAACAGAATTTTAATTCTGATTAATTAATGATTTATCAATTGATTCAGGTTCTAGAGTGGAGGTGTAGAGGTCAAAAGGTTTAGGATTGGTTTCACTTGGAAGGGACCCTTCACAATCAGGTAAATCAAACACTACAAAGTCGCACAACTCATTAAGCATTCTATCTTCAATTGATAAAGCATGTGGGACACTCGATAGACTTTCAAAACAAGAGTTGTGGGATTCAACTTGGGACGGGTAGGTTTGATTTGTAAGGGGGTACATCTCACTCTCTCCACTCAAATTCACAGTCTGTCCTACCGCATCTTCATACATTGGAAAATTTGGAGCTAGCTGGAAACTAGCTACCGAGTCAGTAGGTTGTATGAGAGCGGCCATGGACGCATTCAAATCCATCATCTGTTGGCTTGACGCTACCCTAAAGTCTTCCAAAGTTCGCTCAAGACTAGACATAGGTTGTGAAGGGGTTTCAGTAAAAGATTCAAAGTTGTTTGGATACTGAAAACTCCCAAAAGGCTGTGTAGAAGCAATGTCTAGGGAAGGTGTAAAAGTTGGGTAGGACTGGTAGGAATTGAATGGCTGGACAGGAGTGGGATCAACATTGGGATAAGAAGGTGAATGGAATTGTTGATTCCAAGAATTTATAGTGGTGAAAGGAGTGAAAGATCGGCTACGAGATTGTTCAATACGTTCAGCAATAGACATAGGTCTCGGGGTTACAACTGGATTTTCAAAAGTGGTATCAACGCAAGAAGGTGTGAATGTTTGAAACGGTTGATACGAAGTGGATTGCGGGGTCCAGTTGTTCGTCCTAGACGCGTCTATCCGATCTTTCAAAGAAATTTTTGGCATGGATGGATCGTTCGAAGTTCGACCAAAACAAGAACCGTAGGAAGTAATGTCTGGTTGTGGGTACCAAAGTTCGGCAAGAGTTTTGCGAGGTGGAGTACCCATGATATGAAGAGAGAGAGAAAAAGGTAGAGAAAAGGAGGGGAAAAAATGTGATATTTTTTTTTAATTTTTTTTTTTTAAATATTAACAAAAGAATGAAGTATACACAAAAAAGAATATGGACAAAAAACAATCACGACACAAAAAATACCACACACCTAATCGTTCTAGGGTTAACCTAGGTCAACTAGACCTGCTCCAGAACTTGATTGTCGAAATAAAACTGTGTCGAGAAACAGGCTCAAGATACACTGATCACGAGGCCAGGTAAGTGCAGAGATAAGGGGAGGTTTTCCAACGCTTTCGCGAAGTTCCTTAATTAAATAACCCTTTCTCTTTTGGCGGTTTCGCCGTTAACACTTTCCTAGACACCCCGTAAACAATATACCGTTAAGCGAGATTCTAAACACAGTTAACTTCTCCTAGTGAGCGCGAAGTCCTTAAGGCTTAAAGTCTAATTTCTTTTAAATTTGTGTGGGTAAATGTTATGCTCAAGTTCGTGATTTGTGGGCCACGGAAAATGTGATGAAATCCTTTACCGTATGTTGTGGGGTTCGCTTGCCCTTAAGTCCGTATTAATGTATTCAATGCGCAATTCAAAAATTCTATAAAGAATCAAACAATTGTTTTTTTTTAGTTTAAGCGCGGCACTGCAACAAATACGGGTTAGTCAATTTTTAGCGTTTGCTAGCGAACTTGCAAAGAATCCTGCAAAAGAATAGTATATTGGAAGCGTCGGATTTGAGAAGAAGGTGTTAGTAAAATACGTACCGTTAAGTTTTGGGTTAGGAAACCCCCGTTGAATCAAATCCGGTGAGCTTGAAAAGTTCGCTTGCGCGGGTCAAACTACCCGGATCTTTGGCACTGTACTTCGTAAATCACCCTTGTCTTGAATGCACACTTTGCTCCCCACAATTGCAGTTTGCAAACTTGCAAAAAGCTGCACTCTTGCCCACAAAAATGATAAAAAAAAAAAACAAAAAGAATTTTTTTTTTTTTATAAATATATACAAAAAGAATATTAACCCGAATAACAAGAAAGAAAATACGCTACCGTCTCCCCGGCAACGGCGCCATTTGATCGCACGCTTTTAGCGTGTCGGATGTTCAAAGAATTAAAGTGTAACCGCGATCAGGACGGTGTCGCTTTGCAGCTAGCCGGTTGAGCACGGGTCGGTCCACAGGGAGATGGTGGTATCTTATCTTCTTGTCTTAGACGAGTCAATAAAGAATTTGTATGAGTGTTTGTTCGAGACTATCCTATGTGTATTATTTGCAAGTATAAAGTTGTTAAGAAAAATACGAGATTGTAAGCTAAAGAAATTTGTACTCAAAACCTTTGAGCCGAGTCTTGACCAATTGAAGCTAGACAATCGGCAACAACGTGGATTAGGGGATTTAAGCGCGGTATTCGTGGAATCCGGCTTATTTACCCTTGTCCTTCCGTTCTTGTCTCTTGCTTTCGCCTCCGGCCAAACTGAACGCAACCGGTCGCGGTTAGGAATCACCGCTACCTTGTCAGGGTACGGTGCCTAACGGAGCGCTTGCGTATGGTTTGGGCGGAGTTCAATGGAAAATAACGGGAAAAGGAATTGGGCAAAGAATTGTTAACTTACAATATCATATGATTCTTAACAACAACAATAAATACAACATTCACAAAATGAACAAAAGAGAACAAAAGAAAAGAACAAAGAAAAGAAAAGAATACAAGTAATTAAGTGCATGAATATAAATTGCAAGTAATTAAAGTGCAAGGAAATAAATTGCAAGTAATAAAAAGCAAGTAATAAAAAGCGAGTAATAAAAGAACAAGAAACTAGGACTCAAGACAAGCATGTGCTCAATAGCCAACCCTTAAACTTGCAAGCTCAATCAAGAGGTTGCAAGATCAAGGGAAGGGTAGAGAACGCATGTGAAATGAAGTGCTAGTCCCGTGAGAAAATACGACCCTTGAGATCGATAACTAACCCTTAACCATTCAAGCTCAATGAAGAGGTTGAATGAGCAAGAGAAAGCAAGAATCTCAAGGGGAAGAAGAAACACAAGAGAATGATACAAAAACCTCATCTTCATTAATCTCCCACTCAAAAGCTCTCACTACAATTTTCATGGAAAAAGAATGAAGAAGAAGAAGAAAAAGAACTAAAACTACAAAAGAATGGAGAACAAAGAATGACCCTTGGTTGAGCTCAGTTTGCTGTATTTATAGGCTGGAGAATGGAAATCTAGGGCAACCAACAGAACCTATGGGAAGTTACAAAAAAGCCCCCAAAATACGACATGCTGAAGCTACAGTATGGCCCCGTTTCCGCGGCCAATACCCCCTATTGGCCGCGGAAACGCGGCCGTATAGGGGAGTTGGGGTGTGTGCTTTGGTCGGGATCCCTGTTTTTCTGTGTACATTATTCTGGTATCTGTATGTTTTCATAATTTCTTCACGAATTTTCCAGAATTTCTGTTGAGGGAAAGGTGGACTTTTTGTCAAGATTTGGAATGATTGCCTCGAGCTCCGCGTAGATCTCTTGGATCTTGTGCTACCATTGAGCCTTGTGCCTGAAAACGACATTGATTTGACATTTTGTCTTCCTAAACTGGTATCTGGCAGCATACGGATGAAGAGCGGAGACCGTGTTTTATCAGTGGTTGGCAGGAACCCGGATTTTGTCGTGTTTTCCATGAATTTCACCGTTTTAGAACCGAGAACCTGTATCCTGCAAATATGTAACAAACACGGATTAAAAGCACCTACCTATAAACAACCGAGCGTAAGAATGGGCGGTATAAAATGCAGTATTTTGTGATGAACACCTCCCATGGGTTTAGTTATCTTGGGACGACGTATTTGTCAAGGCGAGGCGCGGCCGTGGGGGCAACCATATAATATAGGTCTGATTCCTCGTCAGCCGACCGGTTATCCGCAATGGTCCCGCTACATTCTGTCAGCGAAGAAGTCGCAGTTGTTGAGGCTTGGGTTGTATCCTGCCGTTTATGCTTCTCTCTTCCAGTATCCTACGCTTCCCACCTGGTGGGTTAAGGCGTTTCTGGAGCAGTGGAACATTCCTACCCACACATTTCTTTCGCTGGACCGAGAAGTATCAATCTCCTTAGAGGAATTTGCAGAAGTTTCCGGCTTACCGGTCGTGGGGGAGCATTATGAGGAGCTGCTTCCTACGGATGAATACGTTTTTGGTGCCAAGCTAGTGATAATGGGCCTTACCCCGGAGAACACCGTTCAACATCAATTTCCTAGTCTGATCAAAGTGTTGAATATTTATGAGGGCCTTTTCCTCGAATCTGGGAGCCGCGGGGTTAGTTTCGAGGATTTCATTGCTCTCTTTCTTCACCCAAAAGTCCTCTCGAAGGAGGCTGTTAAATTCGCCACGCTTGAAGACCCTTTCGGCTTAGGTTTAAACAACCTGCCAACGACGGAGGTAGATCAGAAGAGTTTCTTCCTTCCCAACACTCCAGTTGTTCCTTTTGCGGAGATCGCAGTCTCTGGGATTGATGAGGAAACATTCTTCTTGGGATTTCTTGGGCTATGGTTGAGCTGGTTCGCGCTCCCAATGCACCTTCGCCGTATGAGGCCGTTTGTCTTCTATCCAGCTCACCGAATGGTTATTGGGGTGAAACTGGCTGTCGGAGTCGCCGGTCTAGCCCATTTGTATTACGGCCTTAGTCAAGAGGCAGATACTACTGAACCCGGAGTGTAGCATGTGAACTTCTCGATGCATTACTTCATGTCATGGCTCGAGCTACATGCACTTGGCGTTTTTGGTATTCATAAAAGGCCTTCATTTTATGACAGGTGCAGCTTCCCCCGGATTATGCAACTAGTCGGCGCATCTATTATAAATCCGTCACCGCGGGATGCTAGAGGTTTGATCCTTCGTTCCCGTACGGTTGGAGACGGCATGACCTTCACCGATAAGGTTTTAACCATCGGAAAAGAGTCTGCCACAACGGTGCGGCCATTGCGGGATACTTTTAAATATGGAGTCTCAGTTTTGAAAGCTCGGGAGATCCTCCATTTATATTCTATCAGACCGGGCTTCCTGGTGTTTAGGCAAAATGATGCGGCGCTTTTCATGAGATACAATCCGCATCGTTTTGCCCAACAATTGAGCTATAATCAAGGAGTACCGCTGGAGGCTTTCTTGCTAGAACCCACTGCCACTGAAGAGGGGATGCGAAACACGCTACACCATTTCATGCGCTTGAACACGGGGTCCAATTTCTTTATCAGCGAACCGAGATGTGTCCCGAAGGTCCTTAATGTGTACACGGCGTGGTACCAGCATTCGATGGGCACCGTCATTAAGGAAGAGAGGCTGCTGCTGCTCGATCGCAAAAGTGCACCTCCTGCTGGCGATCGCAACGTTCCTTTGAAGCGACGGACCACTGTCCCCCCTCCGCTAAAAGAGGTCACTGCAGTTGAACCCCCTCGTGTGCTAAGCCCTACGCGAGGGTTTCCCCCTTCCAGCGCGTCTGAAAAAGAAGTGGCTGCCGCGTCCCCCGAGTCAGACGTAGGAAAAGAAATTGGGACTCGTCGTCCCAAGATGCCTGTCAAGCTTAAGCTAGTGCTGGCAGCGACCGGAGCTCGCTCACAAAAGAAGAAGAAGAAGTCAATCCTTTCTGTCGACGTTGTACTTGGCCAGGAGCCTCACGCTCCTTACGGCGAGGGCCTGAACGAGTATGGGACAAATGAGGGCTTATTCATGCCGCCAGATGATACTGATCTGGCAGCTGCTATTGCAGCTTCTGAGCAATTGGAAAGCCACGAAGAGTCGGGCAGCTGCTATTGCCTGGGATAGCTATCATTACCGAGCCCGAGGTGGCGATAGGTGAGACGGCTACCATTTCCGAGCTCGAGGTGGCGGCGGGTGAGACGGCTACCATTGCCGATCTTGAGGCAGCGGCGGGTGAGACAGCTACAGCCGCCGAGCCCGAGGTAGTCACTCTTTCGCAAGAGTCGGGCACTGTTCCGATCGTCGCTCTTTCCGTCAACGGCTCTTTTCTATCTCCTGGCGTTGCAAGCATTACGACGGCTCTTGTAGAGTCAGGGGATGAGGCGACGGGAGGTGAGACCATCCCGATGGAAGAGGATGAAGCAGTTGCTGTATCAAGTGACGCCCTCTTCGCGGTTCCGACTGGCGACTCATCAGGTAGATTTTGGGTCATTGCTTTTCTTTTTATTCTGCAATACTTTTCAATCTTTCCTGACAGTATTTATCTCGTTTCTAATGCAGGCGTGGCGAGTGTTGAGGTTGCGCTACCCGAGGCAGCGCCATCAGCTACCACTTTGACGGTGACACCTCCCTTACCCTCTCTCGTACCATCTCAGATGTTAAAAGGTATGGATTCGTGACCCATCAGTCTTTTTTTTAGGCCGTATAACTTATGTACTGACGTTGCATTCCCTCGTCCTTGCAGGAGTCCTTTTTGACCACCTGTATCAGGTGCTGCACCCACACTTCTCCTTCCTGTCAGAGATTAGTCCGCCCAGTGGTGTTGGTGAGTATCTTTTCTAAACGATGTCCTTTCTTTAATGGGCAGTCACATTATTCCTAATTCTTCTTTGTATTGCTTGTAGCCCTACAAATTGAGGGAGGGGACGAGGGTATTGTTGCGCTACCGGAGCTCCTAGCTCTGCCCCCTGTTGCAGCTAGTATAGTATGTTAGTTGTATGTATGCCCTAGAGGCCAGTATTGTACAGATGATGTATATTATATTGGATGCTTGGACATATATAGAGATAACTTTCTTGCTCGATATGGTAGTATGCTATCTGGTTACTCTTTATCTTAACATGTACACTAGTCTTTTTAAACTGTCTTATGGTTACATGTTGGTAAAGCCCTTAGGATGTGTACTTGACTGCCTGGACTATGATGCAGATCATACTAGTGGGGACATGGTAGTCCATAAGTACATCCTTCAAGGTCCCTAGTCGTAGGTGTATCGAGACGGGGCATCGATATACCAGAGTAGACTAGCGTATACGCTTCTCGACCCATGAGATGGGCGATGGATGATCCCATATCCATTGGTGTTTGACATCAGAGATGGTGTACGGGTGCTCAGTGGAGACTGGGTACACTGGACGGACTCGTCGAGAACTCCCAGATGGTATTATACCTCACGTCAGATGGCAGTTCTCAGGTGACACTTGTACAGGTTAGTCTGTAGACCCGAGATCGTCATAGAGTCTTGTGTGATTCCCACTGTGCTTTGATCTCCACCTTACCACGTCCATGAAGGCATGCAAAACGGTGGTCTTTGGGTACAGTCCCGAGTCACATAGAGACAATGAGCGATAGGAGGGGTTTCGTCTCTCCCGGTATTGGGGGTTGATGTTGCGCTGTGCTCGATTGGCCGTAACAGGGAAGTCCCTGGCCAGGGCTGATCAGAGATTTGCTGGTAAGTGTTACCAGTAGTTTCTCGACCCGTTATGAGCTTCACATCGGCATGACTTATCGGTTATTGGGGTCTGACGTTTACCACCCCTAGACTTGATATGCGACGTATCAGACGAACAGACCGGACTGTACGGTAAGTGTTACTGGTTGGATTCACAGGAGTGTGAGCGGGCTAGCTCGTCGATCTTCTGATCGCTCAATACCCGGATGGCCGTTACGTTTAGCAGACCGCTTGCGGCTTGTGGGTGCTTGATATGATCATCATCTGCTACCGGCGTATTGACGAGTCTTTAGAGTCCTACACAGAGGTTTCCTGGCTCAAGCGAAACGAAATAGGAGCGCATATGAGATATGTGCGGGACCGAGAATAATGCGTGTATGTGATACCGTATTTCATTCTCGCGATGAATGTTTCGATTGGTTATATGTGATATAACCTAGTTATCGAATCGTAGATTGATTCGATAAGTCGATACATTGGATACTAGTCGGTTATATGCGACATGACCGGATCATTGAATCAAGTGTTGGTTTAATGATTTAATGTATAATTATATATTTGATATATTACTTTGCATTAACTGGTATTGGTTCACTTTAATAGGATTTTCTCACTTGTAGTTCACAAGTTGTATATGTGATATACTTTTGTGCACTACTATGTGTCATGTTTGATGATGCATGTTGTTTGGTGTTGTGTTAAGACTTAAACTATGGTTATGATAATAGTTAGGGTTTTTATTTATTTACTTATTTATTTATCTATTCTTTTTGATAAATAAATATATGATAACAAAATGGTTTCTTTCATGAAGCTTGTTGAAGCTTCATGAAGCTTTGACTAAAGTGACTATTTTGTCATCATCCTTAACCCTAACCATTCTCATTTGACTATGGTTTATTCTCTACACTTAACCAAGGTTAGAAGATGATAAGTATTTGATTTTATTATTCTTTTAAACAATACTTATCATATTCTATCTTCTTCTTCTTCTTCATCTTCAAGAGAAAAACCTTGATGCCATCAATGGCAACTTGAGTTCTAAAGTGAGAAATCAAATTCTAAAGTGAACCCACCTCCTATTTCTTCACCCTCTACCTCTTGCCAAGTTGTTTTGGGTGTTTTCTTCATAAGTTTCACCACTTGGTGAAGTTGGAGCTTGAACTTGTGCAACCTCGACGTAGATCATCTTCGGCACGAAGCCGACGACCTATTCCGCTCGTTTCTCCGATGAAGCCGTCGCGAGAGTCCAAGATTCAAGATGGACAGTGAGAGGACGCCCACGTGGAGCTAAGGAAGTGGATATCCGGATCTACAAAGGTTGTAGCATCTCTCTCCTTTAGTTAATATGTTAACTAGATTTGTTATTCGCCTAGAATTCTAGTCTAAGATCCGTGTTAGGGTTTCTCGGCACCCATAATTTTTGAAATTGGCATGGTCGATGCCTTGTGAGACTTCATTAGAGTGCCTAGGAACCCTACAATGGTATCAGAGCCTAGCTAGAGCCTTAGGCGAAATCTAGACGACGTTTGAAACCCGATCGAACCGAAACCCAAACTCTAAAATGCTCTCTGTACTTTTTCTGAAATCGTGGATTTTTGTCAATTAAAAATATGCAGAAAATTAAGGAGGGTGTTATATGAATTACTGTGAAATCCGAGGGCATAAGACGACTTTTCCACCGCGGAACCGCGGCACCAGCTATGCATGGAGCGGCGGTTCCGCGGTCGTACTGTTCCTTTATATGATGATTTCTGCACAGTAACTCATATAATTTAATGCTATATTTTCTGGGGTATTTTTATTGTGACTCTACAGAAGAGTATTCTGGGGTTGTATTGGGAATCAAAGATTCGATCGGATTATCAAATTTTGTCTGTGTGTTTTTCCGGATAATTTTTAGAATATGTTAAAAAGTTCGACCGGATATAAATACCCAATTTTTCCCCTGTCGGGAAATTTCCAAGTGTTGGATTTTTCCGTAGTTTAACGACGTTCTAAGTAGTGCAAGTAACTCGATGGACCCTCTAGAAGACAACAAACCTTAACTCGATTATGTGACCGTCTTGAACTGCCCTTTGAACCTTCGGGTTTGGGGCAGTACGGCGTGCCACATGTGAGGCGTTGGCTTAACCCTTCTACGGCTGGACCGTTGGTACTAAGGCATGAAGTGAATGTCTTTGAACCTATTTCATGTGTTGGACGGTTTCGGGAAAACTTGGGTATTCGAATGTTCGATCGGAAAGTTTAATATATTCTATTTATCCGGAATGGGATACAATAATTGGAATTCACAAACAGTTATGAGATAAATGAATGAATGATATAAATCTAGCGGTTTAGTTTCATTTGATATTGAAAAGAGTTTTCGATAATGGGACTAAAATGCAGGGTTTATAACTGTTAGGCATGTGATGTCTAAGTATTTCATTTGGTTAGGCATGTGATGTCTAAAAGGATTGCGGATTCCAACTGTTGTAGTTTTACACTTTCTTTTCTGTGACCGTAAGTGTAATATGTGATATCGTCGGTTTCGTTGCTATATGTCAACGACAATTGGGATGCACATATTTACTTACGTTGATGACATGTGATATTATGTGTTGCTGGATATGTTATATTGGATCGTCGTGTTTGAATAGCCGGGGGTTTTTATGTGAGATGAGTGTTTTTCATTTTCATTCATGTAAAAACTTGTATGTAATATTCTTTTATTTGGGGCACTTCCAGGTAGCGGAAGTTGTCACCTTTTGTATATTATTTACTTTTCCGCATTAGGATAGACCCAAGGAGGGGAGCACAAGTAACCGGGTTCTGGGGTCCAGTGGGAGACCAACTCGAGGAGTCGAGTCCGGGTCTCCTAACCCTAGAATTGGAATGGTTGCTTGCCGCTCTCGTAGGGGTCTAGGGGTGTGGGATTGGCTATTCATCACGACCGTGGAATCCGTGTTTTATACTGGCTCGTATTGAAAACACGTATTGAAAACACGGACGTCCTAGTATATCCAATGTTTCATATGTTTCTTCTGCTGCGATATCTGTGATGCGATCATGTGATGTTCTGTGATAGATACTTTATATAGTATATATGATATATTATATAGACGTTACTTATATTTTGCACCCGTACTAGCCCTGCCCTGCTCTGTCGTTAGTTACCTAACCTAACGGTGCACGAGGGGACATCGAGGTGAATGCGGATGGCATAAGTGTACGTCGTATTTATCTGTGATGTTTAGGTACTTAAATGATGGGACTTCATTAATGTGATTAATGAATGAAAAGAAACCTAAGATGTTGTAGAATCAAATTTTAAACAAAACAGGTAGCTACAGTTCTTGCTTTGCATAGCGGTATATATGATATACCCTGCACCTTATTCGATGAGGAAAGGACCGAGATCCCTTCACCGGGAGTGACTCCTTTAGCAATAACTGGCAGATGCTACACACTCGGTTTGACTTTTGATTGCTTCTATAGTTTCTGCTTTGCACAGTGATATATATGATATATCTCGCACCTCATTCGACGAGGAAAGGGCCGACGATCCCTTCACCGGGAGTGACCCCTTTAGCAAAACTAGAAAAGCCTCAAAATCACTCCATTTCAAAACTTCATTCGATTCTACAACGATATCAAGTTCATTACGCTCATGGTTTTTTCTGAAAGAACCCGCGTAGCCCTCCGTCATTTCAGATAGGTATTATTTAGTATTCGCGCTATGTTTGTTGACTTAGTCAAGGCATAGTGTATGGTAGCTAAATTATGCTTATCTGTAACAACATGAGATGTGATTGGATTAGAGCATTCGCACGGCCTTGTTGACTCAGTCAAGGGTCGTACGGGTGGGTTTAATTCAATCGGGAAATGTACGGGTTGAACTTGACTTGCGATTTAATGTTTGTTGACTTAGTCAAGGTCATAGATCGCTAGGGGCAAAAGCATTATCGGGAATTTCAAGTGTTGAAATTTGCAATGAGATTGCATACCTTCTATGAGATAGTTGGATCCCGATACCCACTGCGAGTAAGAGTTACTCCTGGGAGAGTTTTACACATTACAATTAGCCGATCAAGTAGGTGTCTAAAAAGGTGTTAACGAGGTTACGCCTCTGGGAAAACGAGGTTTACATTAATTAGGTTCGTGCGAAAGCACGGGGGACCTCCCTCAAAGTACCGACACTGGCCTGGCTAAAAGATTGGCGAACTTGTAGTGTGTAATTAATCCCAGCTAGTCTTTCCTTTTAGGGTGTGAAGGAAGATTTGATAAAAAGCAGTGGGAGCCATCCTGATTAGATAAGATAATAACCAATCTGATCTTGCACGAGCATACGCTAAAGTGTTTTCTTCTCTCTCTCTCCAGGTAGCGACCATTTCATGCCTTAATCAAGATAATAATATGGATGTATTGACCGAACCCGCATGTTATACTGTGCAGGGGAACGTTGGACCCGTTCTATCTTATAAATGTTATAAGACTGAACAGGAAATAGGAGAATATCTGGATTCTCACACCGCCCAAACGGAGAACATGCATGTTGATGCATCATCTTCGGGTGTGTTTGTCATTGAGAACTGTTTCTCAGTTCACCCTACGTCCTGGGTATTAGATACCGGGTCAGGATTCCACATATGTAAGACGTTACATGGGCTGCGAAAAGGTAGAGAACTGAGAAAAGGTGATCATTCCGTTCATGTAGGGAATGGGGCAAATGTTGCAGCCAAAGCAGTTGGCATATATCACCTGGTATTACCAAATGGTGATACACTAGTCCTGAATGAGTGTTATTATATACCAAACATGATGTGCAACATTATATCAGTTTCTTTATTAAGTAAAGAAGGATATAATTTTGTAGTAAAGGATAATGTTATGAACATATTCCTGGATCAAAAGTTGATTGCATCAGGCTCGCTACATAATGGCATATTCATTCTCAATCAAAATACAGTCTTCAATATACAAAACACACACAAAAGGAAAAGCTCAGAAATGAACGAATCCTTCTTGTGGCACTGTAGACTTGGCCATATCAATGAGACACGACTAGCTAAGTTGCATAAGAATGGATATTTGAATTCATTCGAATTATCATCTTATGACACTTTTCATTCATGTCTCAAAGGAAAAATGACCAAAACTCCGTTTACGGGACACGGAGAAAGAGTTACTGAACTCTTGGGACTGGTGCATAGTGATGTATGCGGTCCAATGTCTACACACGCCAGAAATGGTTCTTCCTATTTCATTACATTCACTGACGATCTCTCTAGATACGGGCATGTGTTCCTGTTGAAACACAAGTCTGAAGCTTTTGAGAAATTCAAAGAATATAAGCACGAGGTAGAGAACCAAACGGGCAAAAGTATTAAGGTTCTTCGATCTGATCGAGGAGGTGAATACTTAAGCAGTGAATTCCTGGATTATCTAAAAGAGAATGGGATTCTCTCTCAGCTTACTCCTCCTTATACACCACAGCACAACGGTGTATCGGAACGAAGGAATCGCACCCTATTAGATATGGTGCGTTCAATGATGAGTAATGCTGAGTTACCTATTTCCTTTTGGGGGTATGCGCTTGAGACAGCCATATACCTATTGAATCTGGTTCTGTCTAAATCTGTACCTACCACACCATATGAGATATGGAGTGGGAAGAGACCATATTTTAAACGAATTAAGATATGGGGTTGTCCGTCCTATGTCAAAAAGCAAAATCCGGACAAACTCGAGGCACGATCAGTCCTTTGCAAGTTTGTGGGATATCCTAAGAATTCTCAAGGATATTTTTTCTACCAAGCTGAGGAACAAAGAGTGTTTGTTGCTCAACATGCCACCTTTTTGGAAAGGGAATTTCTTGCAAAAGAAATTAATGGCAAAGAGGTAGAGCTGGAAGAGGTTCCAGCACCACAAACTGCAACTAACGATTTAGTAGAACCAAAGAATTCAGTGGTGCCCGACGTACCCCAGCCTCTGCGCCGATCTAGTAGGGTTTCTCGTCCACCTGAGAGATACTATGGTTTTCTCATTGATGGTGGCAGTGAGGATTGCATCATGGAGGATGATGACCCAACTAGCTTCGAGCAGGCCATCACGAGTGGGGACTCAGTGAAATGGCTAGATGCTATGCGGTCAGAGATGGAATCCATGTACACCAACAAAGTATGGACTTTGGAAGTTGCTCCTGAAGGGGTAAAACCCATTGGGAGCAAGTGGATCTTCAAGAAAAAACTTGGTGTAGATGGGAAAGTGGAGACTTTCAAAGCTAGACTTGTAGCAAAGGGTTTTCGTCAAAGACCAGGTGTGGACTATGACGAGACCTTTTCTCCAGTGGCTATGCTTAAATCCATCCGGATCATGCTTGCCATCGCTGCATATCATGACTACGAAATCTGGCAAATGGATGTTAAGACCGCCTTTCTAAATGGTGATTTAGAAGAGTGCGTGTACATGACTCAGCCAGAGGGCTTCGTAGACAGTGGGAGCAGCGGGAAGGTGTGCAAGTTGCTTAAATCCATTTATGGATTAAAGCAAGCATCGCGGAGTTGGAACATCTGCTTTGACGTCGTTATCAAAGAGTTTGATTTCGTCAAAAATCCAGATGAACCTTGTATCTATAAGAAGGTGGCAGAGAGTAAGGTTGTCTTCCTCGTATTGTACGTGGACGACATACTCTTGATAGGAAATGATATTCCTATGCTGCAATCAGTCAAGCTCTTCTTATCACAAAGATTCTCAATGAAAGATCTTGGTGATGCCTCCTGCATATTGGGAATTAGGATCTATAGAGATAGATCCAAACGGATATTGGGATTGTCCCAATTCAGGTACATTGACACCATACTAAAGAGATTTAGTATGGAAGAATCCAAGCGTGGGAACTTGCCCACGATCTCTGGACTCACTCTTTCCAAAGAGAAGTCTCCCAAGACTGATTTAGAGAGAGCTCGCATGCAAGGGGTACCCTATGCTTCGGCAGTAGGCTCTATCATGTATGCGATGCTATGTACCAGACCCGATGTTGCATACTCACTAAGTGTAGTGAGTCGGTATCAAGCAGATCCTGGAGAGAGTCACTGGACAGCTGTGAAGAACATTCTCAAGTACTTGCGAAGGACTAGAGATATGTTCTTGGTGTATGGTAACGGAGAACTCCAAGTAGAGTCCTTTACCGATTCGAGCTTCTAGAGTGATAAGGACGACTCTAAGTCGCAGTCGGGCTTTGTCTTTACCCTTTACGGAGGGGCGGTTAGCTGGAAGAGTTCCAAGCAGGAAACCGTGGCAGACTCGACGATGGAGGCTGAATACATCGCTGCCAACGATGCTGCCAAAGAGGCTGTCTGGATCAAGAAGTTCATTACAGAACTTGGAGTGGTTCCATCCATTGAGCATACAATACCTTTGTATTGCGATAACAATGGAGCGGTGGCTTTGGCCAAGGAACCCAGGTCCCATCAGCGGTCCAGGCATATTCTGAGGCGGTATCACCTGATCCGGGAGATAGTTGATCGCCGGGAGATCGAGGTCAGGAGAGTTGACATGAAGGACAACACGGCGGATCCACTCACGAAGGCCATTCCCCAGATACAGTTTGAGAGACTCTTCGGGATGCTCGGTATGCGATACTACAGCAGCTGGCCTTAGTGCAAGTGGAAGATTGTTAGTTGTATGTATGCCCTAGAGGCCAGTATTGTACAGATGATGTATATTATATTGGATGCTTGGACATATATAGAGATGACTTTCTTGCTCGATATGATAGTATGCTATCTGGTTACTCTTTATCTTAACATGTACACTAGTCTCTTTAAACTGTCTTATGGTTACATGTTGGTAAAGCCCTTAGGATGTGTACTTGACTGCCTGGACTATGATGCATATCATACTAGTGGGGACATGGTAGTCCATAAGTACATCCTTCAAGGTCCCTAGTCGTAGGTGTATCGAGACGGGGCATCGATATACCAGAATAGACTAGCGTATACGCTTCTCGACCCATGAGATGGGCGATGGATGATCCCATATCCATTGGTGTTTGACATCAGAGATGGTGTACGGGTGCTCAGTGGAGACTGGGTACACTGGACGGACTCGCCGAGAACTCCCAGATGGTATTATACCTCACGTCAGATGGCAGTTCTCAGGTGACACTTGTACAGGTTAGTCTGTAGACCCGAGATCGTCATAGAGTCTTGTGTGATTCCCACTGTGCTTTGATATCCACCTTACCACGTCCATGAGGGCGTGCAAAACGGTGGTCTTTGGGTACAGTCCCGAGTCACATGGAGACAATGAGCGATAGGAGGGGTTTCGTCTCTCCCGGTATTGGGGGTTGATGTTGCGCTGTGCTCGATTGGCCGTAACAGGGAAGTCCCTGGCCAGGGCTGATCAGAGATTTGCTGGTAAGTGTTACCAGTAGTTTCTCGACCCGTTATGAGCCTCACATCGGCACGACTTATCGGTTATTGGGGTCTGACGTTTACCACCCCTAGACTTGATATGCGACGTATCAGACGAACAGACCGGACTGTACGGTAAGTGTTACTGGTTGGATTCACAGGAGTGTGAGCGGGCTAGCTCGTCGATCTTCTGATCGCTCAATACCCGGATGGCCGTTACGTTTAGCAGACCGCTTGCGGCTTGTGGGTGCTTGATATGATCATCATCTGCTACCGGCGTATTGACGAGTCTTTAGAGTCCTACACAGAGGTTTCCTGGCTCAAGCGAAACGAAATAGGAGCGCATATGAGATATGTGCGGGACCGAGAATAATGCGTGTATGTGATACCGTATTTCATTCTCGCGATGAATGTTTCGATTGGTTATATGCGATATAACCTAGTTATCGAATCGTAGATTGATTCGATAAGTCGATACATTGGATACTAGTCGGTTATGTGCGACATGACCGGATCATTGAATCAAGTGTTGGTTTAATGATTTAATGTATAATTATATATTTGATATATTACTTTGCATTAACTGGTATTGGTTCACTTTAATAGGATTTTCTCACTTGTAGTTCACAAGTTGTATATGTGATATACTTTTGTGCACTACTATGTGTCATGTTTGATGATGCATGTTGTTTGGTGTTGTGTTAAGACTTAAACCATGGTTATGATAATAGTTAGGGTTTTTATTTATTTACTTATTTATTTATCTATTCTTTTTGATAAATAAATATATGATAACAAAATGGTTTCTTTCATGAAGCTTGTTGAAGCTTCATGAAGCTTTGATTAAAGTGACTATTTTGTCATCATCCTTAACCCTAACCATTCTCATTTGACTATGGTTTATTCTCTACACTTAACCAAGGTTAGAAGATGATAAGTATTTGATTTTATTATTCTTTTAAACAATACTTATCATATTCTATCTATTTCTTCTTCTTCATCTTCAAGAGAAAAACTTTGATGCCATCAATGGCAACTTGAGTTCTAAAGTGAGAAATCAAATTCTAAAGTGAACCCACCTCCTATTTCTTCACCCTCTACCTCTTGCCAAGTTGTTTTGGGTGTTTTCTTCACAAGTTTCACCACTTGGTGAAGTTGGAGCTTGAACTTGTGCAACCTCGACGTAGATCATCTTCGGCACGAAGCCGACGACCTATTCCGCTCGTTTCTCCGATGAAGCCGTCGCGAGAGTCCAAGATTCAAGATGGACAGCGAGAGGACGCCCACGTGGAGCTAAGGAAGTGGATATCCGGATCTACAAAGGTTGTAGCATCTCTCTCCTTTAGTTAATATGTTAACTAGATTTGTTATTCGCCTAGAATTCTAGTCTAAGATCCGTGTTAGGGTTTCTCGGCACCCATAATTTTTGAAATTGGCATGGTCGATGCCTTGTGAGACTTCATTAGAGTGCCTAGGAACCCTACATAGTAGACTCTATTGTTCACGTATTTTCTTTATTTCTTGAGCCGACATCTGATTGCGATTTGTGCAGCAATCACATCGACACCAGCCCCGTTCGAGTCTTGCATTGTAATGCCAGCCGGCCCTTTTTCTCGGCGTGCATCCTCGAAAGGCGCCGTGAATAGTCTGCGCGTGCTGAGCGACTATATTGAGGAGATTGACGTGGAGACTCCTATATCTGCTGCGGATTTTGCTGCAGAGGTTAACCCTATGCTGGCGACGCTCGTAAACATTCATAGTGACGGCGTCGTTGAGTCTTGGGTTGATCACTGCAGGAAGATTGAGGCCTGCCTGGGTGAGCTTGAGCTTAGGCGTCCTGCTCCGGAGGTATTGGCTTCGAACTCCCGGCGGGCTGCATGGGTTGAGCGAAGTGCCATTTTCCTTCGCCATTTTGAACAAGAGGCAACCCTCAAGCGAAAGGAACGTGAGGCGACTTCCGCTGAGTCTGTCCGACTGTGTGCCCAGGTTGAAGCAAATGCTGCGCAGCTGAACTCCATCTTTGAAAGCCTTCAACGATGTATTTCCGACGGGATGGTGCTGAGGAAAAAGCTTGACTTTACTGAACAGGTCGTGCAGAGTCAGGAGGCTATTCAGCAAGAAATTGATGAGAAACTTTCATCCTGTCTGCAGCAACGGGCCCGAGTTGAAGCAGAGCTGGCTGCAGCGGCTGACCTTGAAAAGGAGTTGAGAGGAGTGCGCGAGCAACTGGCTGACTTATTGAAAACACCTCCTTCTTAGTAGCTGCCTTGTACCAATTACACACTTGTAATCTTTAAATAACATGTATCCATTTTTTTATTCTTTTATATATGATGTATCTTGTATTCAAATGAGTTCATGAATAAAGACACATTTTTCTTATCTCCTACTGTCGTTTTCTTTTCTTTGCTGTGTTGTTGGTATGTTACCCTGGCAAGTGTGGCCTGTAGATAATAAAGAACATTTCATCTTGAACTCTTCAAGAGGTAGTGATGGCTTAGGAAGCAGATTCAGATCTGCTACCTAAGACTTTTCAACTTTATGAGCTGTGAGGGTCTCATAAAGACTTTTCTCCCTACGAGTCGTGAGGATCTCGTAGGTGTCTTTTCTCCTTAGGGGTCGTGAGGATTCCTAAGTGGGGTTTCTCTCGAGAGTCGTAAGGATCTCACAAGAAAATTTTTTCCTCTTACAAGTCGAGGGGACTCGTAAGTGGTTGTTTCCCTCCTTGTCGAGATTCGACTTTGGAGAGTGTAGTCCGTAAATAGTATGCAAGAGTCCATTTTGGACTGACTTGCAGGCCCCCAGTGCTTAGGAAACAGGTCCTCATACCCATTGCCTAAGGCTTTTCCCTACAAGTCGAGACGAATCGAGAAATTTTTTCAAAGACACTAATTTCCTCACGAGTCGAGACGAATCGAGCAGTTCTCGCAGGAATTTCCTAACGTCACAGTTAACTCCTGCTAATTGAAGTTCGTTAGGGCCTGTGGTACTAGGGTTTTTTACCCGTCGCACCGTCGCGTTGGCTGGTGTATTCCTCGACGCATAATCTTGTTGTTCGAGTAGCCCCGCGACTGTCATGTCTCTGATCCCTTCGGGGGCTGGATAAGACGTCTTCAAGTAATCTTCCAGGTGATATTACCGTCGAAAGAGCAAGCATTAGGGATATTCCATGTCGCTTTTTACTTGAGGTTAGGCTCAGTTTGGGAGCCCCGATGAGTCATAACCACTCCGCGCTGGTGTGGGATGATCTCCGATAGTCTTTCAGGTTTTATATGAGTTGCCGTCAAGACCCTGAAGCTAGGAATATTGCCTTCGCTTCGTTTGCTGGCATTGCGTCTGCTATATCGAGACGACTGTCGCGGTTTATCTCTAGGTTGTTGGTGAACCGTCGGGACTTGGAACTAGGGACTTTGCCATGGTTCCGTTTTGCCGACGTCGTATATTCCTGCAGAGACGCTGATTTCTTTGCGGGTCGACGCGAATTGAGATGCTCTCGTCAAGGACGCTGATTTCCCTGAATCGAGGTTTTTGTCAAGGACACTGATTTCCCTGGGGTTGAGAAAAATCGAGATATTCCTGCAAAGACGCTAATTTCTCTGCGGGTCGACGCGAATCGAGGTGCTCTCGTCAAGGACGCTGATTTCCCTGAATCGAGATTTTTTGCCAAGGATACTGATTTCCCTGAGGGTTGGTTGACTTGTTTCCGAGACGGAACGTTAATCCGGCGGGGAAGTCATTGGATGACTATAGATTGTCTGTGGACCGTAGAGTCTTGTAACTAGGGACTTTGTCGTAGCTCCGTTTGGTGATGCTGCATCCGAATCCTGTTGGAATGAGGAGGATCACCGTTGCTGATTTTTAGGCTGTAGATGTTGCCGTTAAGGTTTGGAACTAGGGACTTTGCCATGGCTCCGATTTATTGTGACTCTGGGGTCGGTTGTTGACGTCACGTCTGCATCTTGTTGGAATGAGGAGAAACGTCGTTGGTGATCTCTAAGTTGTCGATGTTAACGTCAAGACCCTAAAGCTAGGGATCTTCCTTTGCTTCGTTTGTTGACATTGTTTCTGCAATATTGCAACAAGTGTCGAGATTGTCTCTAGGTTGTCTATGAACCGTCGAGATTTGGCTTCGCTTTCTGATGGAGCCTGGTGGGAAAGTGTTCCCCTCCTTTTTTGTTTATGCTCCTGGATTGTATATAGGGATCGACGTGATTTCACCTGTAGGGCAAAAAGTTTCATTTTATATATTTTTCTTTCCGCGATACTCTATCATTTCAGCTTTTATATCGTGAAGGTCGCGATTGCCCAATCATTTCGGTTATTTTTCGCGGTGCCCAATCATTTCGGCTATTTGTTTTATTTTTACTCGCTGCTTTTTATTGCGAGTTGCCCAATCATTTCGGCTATTTTGCATGCATACATTTTTACTTACTGATTTTGTTGCAAGTTGCCTCATCATTTCAGCTATTTCGTATGCATGTGTGGCTCGCTAGCTTCTTTACTGCAAGCTTGGAATTAGACACCGATTTCGGCATCAGCACCGCTACAACTGGAATATTGCCAGGAGCGAATCATCATTTGTCTCTGTCGATGTCGAACAAAAGTGGCTTAGCAAACAGGGTTAAGATCCTGTCGACTAAGGCTTTTGACTTCATGAGCCGTAAGGGTCTCATGAAGGTATTTCTCCCTACGAGTCGTGAGGATCACGTAGGTGCGTTTTCTCCTCAAGAATCGTAAGGATTCCTATGTGTGTGTTCTCTTATAAGTCGTAAGGATCTTACAAGAGTGTTTTCTCCTTATAAGTCGAGAGAACTTACAAGGGTTGTTCACCGTGTAGACACATCCCTAGTCACGGATGGGACTTTGTTAGGGAAATGTCTATTCGCGCCTGTGGATTGTATACAAGGGTCAATACTGAACCGCTTGTAGGGCAATATTGGAGGTTGTGGTGGCCGCTTAAGAACAGGTTCAGATCTCTGTAGCTTAAGACTTTTGAATCTTATGAGCCGTGAGGGCCCCATAAGAGGGTTCTCCTTACGAGTCGTGAGGATCTCGCAAGTGTAATTTCTCCTTAGGAATTGTGAGGATCCCTAAGTGTGTTTCTCCCTTGTGAGTCGTAAGGATCTCACGCAGGTGGTTTCTTCTCACAAGGTCGAGAGGACCTTGCAAGTGTCTTTTAACGAGATTGCGCCCTTTCGGGTTTTCACAAAAACTCGCTGGTAGCCTTGCTGTTTTTACTCACGGAGCCCTTTCGGGTTTTCATCCATGCTCATTTTGCTTATGGACATACCGTTTTCTTTTTCTTTTTTTTTATTCTTTTTTTACCACGTCAGCCTGAGGATGCCGCGGGTTGGTACTTGTTTAACGACGTTTCGGTCAGCAGTTAGTTTTAGGACATAGCGGTCAATTGCCAATTTTAGGACATAGTGGTCCGTTGCCAGTTTTAGGACATAGTGGTCCGGTTTTAGTTTAAGGACGTTTCGGTCTCTATGTTCATAGGTCGGACATATTTGAAGATCTTTCAGCACTCTTTTAGTTTTTGCCGAAAGAACAATTTCTCATGGAGCTTCCCCTATAAAAGAGGATGATGCCCCTGGCGTGTCCATCCTTTCCTGAGCATGTGGTTGTGGCGGGTTCACCTTCCAGTTGTCAGACAACTCGAATTTGCCCTTTTGGTATTCATCCTCAATCCAGCCTTTGAAGACGTAGCAATCTTCGAGTGGGTGGCCCATTACTCTGTGGTAGGGAAAGTAGTTAGGATGGTTAACGTCACCCGGTTGCGATGGATGTTTTGGATCTGGCAGAGTAATGAGTCCCTTGCGCACTGCCAGTTCGAATAGCCTCCTTGTTTTATCCCTGGGAAATGAGTAAGGACGTTTCAACTTCTCATCGAGGGATCGCGGCTTGCTGCTCTGACGAACAGACGGTCTTGGGTTACTCGGCTGTCGCTGAGCCTTTGCGACAACGGTCGCTTTCCCGTTACCTTTTTCATTTCGGAAACCCATTTTTGAAGGGAAAGGCCTATGGTCCATTTGGGTCAGCTTGTCGATCAAGGCCTGGAAGGTGGTCGGCTTAAAGAACATCATGAATTGGGAGATAGTCGACTGAGGGTCAAGGGTCCACATGAACATGCCCACGGAAGGAGCTTCTTTTATGTGTTGTTCGCATTTCGACCATAGGTTCCGCCACCGGATTGCATACTGCACCCACGTCTCTCCCGGCTTTACTCTGGCATTGATCAATGCTGTGATCGGTGTGCGTTCACTAGCACTCGCGAATCACTGGGTGAATAATAGCTCCATTTCCGCAAAAGTCTTGACGGGGTCGTTTGGAAGTTCAGAATACCACTCGAATGCCGTCTCCGACAAGTTGCCGATGAATTGACGGAGTAGCAATTTATCATTACCTCCGGTGTTGCCACAAAGAGCCCTGAACTGGGCTACATGTTGGTGGGGATTGCCCGTCCCTTTATATACATTAAATTTCGAGATCGTATATCCCGGCGGGTACTTTATTTGGTCATACCAGCCTGGATATGGTCGCCCAGTTTTAACAACTTGGCAGGCCTCTTGATTCGCCTGGTGAGCTCGTATTTGCTGAGCAATGTAGTCATCCAGGGTGGCCTTGGAAATGGTTTCCTATTTGGCTGCTGAAAGAGCCGGAGGAGGGTTCGATGTCTCCCCTCTGTCGTCTTCAATAATGATCGGTGGGTCTTCGGCGGGAGGATGAGGATCCGGCTGTAACATCATCCCGACCATGTCTTGGAAGAGAAGTGCCATTCGTTTTATATTAGCCGCTTGTTCTGCCGCTTCTCTGTCCTTCTTTTCGAGAACTCTGCGGAGGAAGTCAGCATCGGTCTCTTATTCATGACGCTGCTCCGATGACGCCTCAGGGCTTTCTTTTGGCCCGGTAAGTGCGGCCATTTGTGTTAGCATTTCCTGAAGCTTCTGTTGCTGCTCCGGGGCTTTTGTAACGGATCGAGTGAGCGGTCAGTGACCCATCGAAGTACGGCTTTCCTCCTTTCCTGAAGCCATATAAACAGTATGCACCATTATGCAACCAGACTTGGGGCGTTTGGGCTCAGCGTCTTTGTGGTCCGCCGTAGTCACAGGGGCTTTCTCTAGCCTCCTTCTCTTTTGAGCAGTTGACGATGAGGGGGCCATTGCAGCGAGCACCCAGGTAGTTGTCGTCCTTTGTGGCTTGACAGGACGGTTCTCTTCCTGTTGAACCTTCACCTTTTTCTGTCGGCGAGGGTAATCTTGATCAATCACCGACTCCTGGACCTGTCGCCAGACTTTGTAAACTTTGGAGGACAGCCGCTGAGGGGGATGCTCCGGCTTTGTTTCTGTAACATTCTCCACCTGTGGAGGAGGTCTTTTCAGTACGGCGGTAGGAGAGTTCCTGCGCACCTTGTTCAGCAATTCAAAGCTGTTCCCGGTTGGAACAGCAGCATTGACTTCCACCGTTGGGGCTGGTGGAGTTATCCTAGAGGGGGAGTTTCCCCCGGTCTTTCTTACTCGGCGCCAGTGGCGACGTCGAGCGTGTCGAGACGATGGGATTGATTCAGCGATGGGGATGGCTTCGTCGTGCCCCCTGTTTTGGAGAAGGGTTATTGCCGGCGTCAGCCTCTTGAAGACTAATATCCGTTGATTAGCAGTATCTAATCTGTCAAAGACAGACTTTGGAGCAGGGACGGGAGCCGGAATGGGAGCCAGAACAGTCAGTCTTGTAAAGACCGACCCTTTGGCAGGAGAAGCCGCCTTGATGACTTCGGGAGCAGGGATGGCTATCCTCTTCGGAATAACCTTTTCTGGAACTGCAAGCTTCATCATGGGCCCGCATGAACTTTGGCCCAATCTGGCGAAGACTGAGGCGCTGGAGCTGGATGACCCGTTGAGGGGGGCCGCTGTAGTTGCAAGCCGATCAAAGACCGACTTCTTGGGAGCTTCTTGCGATGGTACAGGGGCGTTGAAGCTCATCGGTGGGAGCATGGTCCCAAAAAACAATCCAGTGGTGGCCTGAGTCACCTGGTCCACCGGCATTGTGAACAGGGAGGCCGCTTGGGGCCCATAAGCTATGCCTCCAGATGAGGCGGGGCGTGAGTTGCAATTGCAGTTGGAACACTTCGCGCAAGTAGACGCCATTGATGTTTCGTTTTCTGTGCCAAGCAAGAAACTAAAATCTTAGTACCTCGAACCCAAGAGCAACCATTATAAAACCGCGATTCGTTCGCGGACGCGACACACGAAGTGTGGAGTGGAAAAAGGAAAAAGGTCCCACCGGACGTGCCAGAATCTGTTCCCCGCCGAACACGGAGACGCGACCGTGCAGGTCCGTCTTGCCTGAAATTCAGGGCAGATGCTAATTGGTGCTATCCGTCCGCCTCTCCGAAGATGCCAAGATGATTTTATGGCACCGTATATCGAAGGTTTAAACAGATACGGCCGATGTAGCAGACTTCGTCAGATTCCCCCTCATTTGAGGGGGTTTTGATTGTGGGGATGCTCCTCCCTGTAGGCGCAAGCCCCTGCAGTTGAAGAATCAGGCAGAATAGAATAACATGAGGATCGAAGAATGAAATCAGCATTACGCTACCGCATCGCGGTAATAACTTTCTCCTTCTCCAGATGGTCACTTCGTGTCGTGGGTGTTTGTTTTGTTTGTGGTTGCCCGTGGATTGTATACGGAGACTAATTTATGTTGTCGCCCGTAGGGCGTGGATTAGTCCAAATCCGTATCTTCTTAGATTTGGGTTTGGGGTGTTAGTTATATGTATGCCCTAGAGGCCATTACTGTACATACGATGTATATTGTAATGGATGCTTGGACATATATGGGGAGGACTTTCTTGCTCGACATGATAGTATGCTATCTGGTTGTACTTTATCTTAACATGTACTCTGATTGTCTCTATATTACATGTTGATAAAGCCCTTAGGATATGTACTCGACTACTGGGACTATGATGAGATCATACTAGTGGGGCCACGGTAGTCGACGAGTACATCCTATAACTGTTCCTAGTCGAGGGTGTATCGAGACAGGGCATCGATGCACCAGAGTAGACTAGCGTATACACATCTTGACCCATATGATGGGCGATGGATGATCCCATATCCATCGGTGTTTGACATCAAGGATGGTGTACGGGTGCTCAGTGGAGACTGGGTACACTGGACGGACTCGCCGAGAACTCCCAGATGGTATTATATACCTCACGTCAGATGGCAGTTCTCCGGTGACACTGGTACAGAGTAGTCTGTTGACCCGAGATCGTCATAGAGTCTTGTGTGATTCCCACTGTGCTTTGATTTCCATCATACCACGTCCAAGAGGGCGTGCAAAAAGGTGGCTTTTGGGTACAGTCCCGAATCACATGGAGGCAATGAGCGATAGGAGGGGATTCGTCTCTCCCGGTATAGGGAGTTGATGTTGTGCTGTGTTCGATTGGCTATAACCGGAAATCCCTGGCCAGGGTTGTTGAGATTTACTGGTAAGTGTTATCAGTAGTTTCTCGAACTGTTATAGACCTCATATCGACACGACTTATCGAGCTACTGGGGTCTGACGTTTACCACCCCTAAGCGAGATATGCAACATATCAGACGACGAGACCGGACTGTACGGGAGTGTTACTGTTTGGATTCACAGGAGAATGTACAGGCTTGCTTGTTGATCTTCTGAGCGCTCAATACCTGGGTAGCTGTTACGTTTAGCTGACCGCTTGCAGCTTGTGGGTGTTTGATATGATCATCATCTACTGCCGGCGTATTAACGATTCTTTAGAGTCCTACACAGAGGTTTCTTGGCTCAGGCAAAACGGAGTAGGAGCACATATGTGATATGTGCGGGACCGAGGATAATGTGATATGTGATACCGTATTCTATTCTCGCGATATATGATATCAGCCGGGTCATCGGATCAAGTGTTGATTTGATGAATCGGTACGGATAAATATTAGTCGGTTATATGCGATATAGCCGGATTGTCGAATCAAGTGTTGATTCGATAATTTAATGTATAATAATATATATGATATATTAAATTACATTAACTAATATTAGCTCACTAAAAGATTCTTTTTCTCACTCGGGTAATACATTGATATATATGCGATATATGTTAAATGTATTATTTTATTTGGTTACAATAAATATTATATATGTGATATATAATATTGTAACATGATATAATAACTAATGCAACATGTTTAGTGGAGTATAAACATGATTAGGGTTTGGATTAGGGTTAAGCTTTCTAGATGATTCTAGAAGGTTTTGGTTTTGTTTTGTGAAAGATATTTTCAAGTGACTCATTCTTAACCTAACCCAAACCCTAGCCTTGGTTAATTCTCTACAAAGGTTTAGTCAACCATGGTTGCATTATTGATCATTATCTCCTTTGCATTATTCATCACAAAAGGAATTCTATCATATTGTTCATCTTCTTCCTTCTTCTTCTTTGCTTACAAACCTTTCTTGCTTTGATATTTGTGATGAAAATATGTGAGAAAAAGATAAATAAAGAGAGCAAAAATCCTACTTCATTTTCCCTTGCCATTTAGATGAGGGTGTTCACATCATTTCATGAGTGTTAGCTTGTGTTAACGAAACTTCAAGGTAGATCATCTTTGTATCGAAGATCGGAAGCAAAGGTTGCATCTTTCTCTTCGTGGAACCTCTCGAGAGTCCGGAACCCGATGATCGCAGCGAAGGGACCACAACACGGAGCATATGAAGTGAAGGACCGGATCTACAAAGGTTGTAATCTCTCTCACTTAGTGTTAAAGTTGTTAACATGTTAGTTTTCGCCTAATCTCTAGTTTAAAGACCCGTATTCGGGTTGTTCGGCACGGCTAAATTTTTAATCGGGCATGGTTGATGCCTCGTAGACCCTTGTGCGCGTGCCTAGCAACCCTACAGTGGTATCAGAGCCAAGCTAGAGCTTTAGGCGAAGTCTAAACGAAGTTTAAAGTCCGATCGAACTCGGAAAACCCGATATACCCTAGTTTCTGGAAATTTTTCAAAACTGTGATATTTTTCATATTAAAAATGTTCAAAAAATTCAGCAGGGTATTTAAGGAATTACTGTGAAAAACGACACCCTAACTCAACTATTTCACCGCGGAACCGCGGCCAAACCAAGGCATTGGCGGCGGTTCCGCGGCCGTTACTGTTGATTGATGGTTAGTTTCTGCACAGTAATGACCGTCTGTACTTTCTGATTCTTCTGGGTATTTTTATTTCTACTCAAGTGTTGAGTTTTCTGGGTTGTATTGGGGACTCGTTGTTTCGATCGGATAATTTAACTTTGTTTAGTTTGTCCGGATAATTTTAGAAACTGTTAAAAAGTTCGAACGGATATCAATAACTCACTTTTTCCCCTGTCGGAAAATTTTTCAAAAGTTGGATTTTTTCTCGAGTTTAAGAACGTTCTAAGTCGTGCAAGTAACGCGGTGGACCCTCTAGAAGACAACAAACCTTAACTCGATTATGTGACCGTCTTGAACTGCCTTTTGAACCTTAGGGTTTGGGGCAGTACGGCGTGCCACATGTGAGGCGTTGGCTTGACCCTTCTACGGCTGGACCATTGGTACTGTAGCATGTGATGGATGTTTTTAAACTGATTTCAAGTGTTGAGATATATTGGGGAAATCTTGGGTGTTTGATTATTCGATCGGAAAGTTTAACTTTGTTTATTTATCTGGAATGTGATACAATATTTGGAATCCACAGGTAGTTATGAGATAACTAATTTGAATATTATAAACATAGCAGTTTAGTCTCAAATGATCGGTTGCCATGGAATTTTGATGTGATCAAAAGTCCGTCGCAATCACGTAGCGTACGCGGATACTCGCCGGGTAAACTTAATAGACAGCTACGCCCCATAGCCCCGACCAATTGACTGTAGGAGAACCCCGTCGCCGAAAGCATCCGTTCGGGTGCTCGCGGCAGCGGTGTTCCGCCTTAGTGCACTTCGTCGACGGTATCTGGGGGTGCGGCCGTCTACTAAAGTTTGCGACGAGCATTCGATCAGGACGTCGGGAATCTTGTTGAATTGCCCGACTTGACATTGAAAAGAGTTTTCGATAAAGAGACTAAAATGCGGGTTTTATAATTGTTAAGCATGCGATGTCTAAGGAATTCATTTGGTTAGGCATGCGATGTCTAAAGAGATTGCGGATTCCAACTGTTGTAGTTTTACACTTTCTTTTCTGTGACCGTAAGCGTAGTATGTGGTGTATCGCCGGCTTCGTTGCTATACATCAACGACAATCGGGATACGCATACTTGCTTACGTTGATGATATGAAATATTATGTGTTACTGTGATATGTTATATTGGATCGTCGCGTTTTGAATAGCCGGGGGTTTTATGTGAGATGAGAGTTTTTCTTTTTCATTCATGTAAAATTCATTTGTATGTAATATTCTTTTATTGGGGCACTTCCTGGTTGCGGAAGATGTCACCGTTGTATATTATTTACTTTTCCGCATTAGGATAGACCCAAGGTGGGGAGCACAAGTAACCGGGTTCTACGGTCCAGTGGGAGACCATCTCGAGGAGTCGAGACCGGGTCTCCTAACCCTAGAATTGGCAGTGTTGCTTGCCGCTCTCGTAGGGGTCTAGGGATGTGGGTTTGGCTATTCATCGCGACCGTGGAATCCGTGTTTTATACAGGCTCGTATTGAAAACACGGACGTCCTACTATATCCAATATTTCATATATGTTCTTCTGCTGCAATGTTCTGTGATGAGATCATATTACTGCCTGAGACGAATGTTTATATTATATATATGAGTTATATGTTATATTGCAGATTTCGTTTCAAAAGAGATGCTTGTGAAGCATATTAAATTGGGACTTCATTAATGAGATTAATGAAATAAAAGAAACCTAAGATGTTGTAGAAACTTGTTTAAATTAAAAAACTGGTAGCTCTAGTTCTTGCTTTGCATAGCGGTGTTCCTTGTAGAACATCCAGCACCTTATTCGATAAGGAAAGGACCGAGATCCCTTCACCGGGAGTGACTCCTTTAGCAATAACTGGCAGATGCTACAAACTCGGTTTGTCTTTTGATTGCTTCTATAGTTCTTGCTTTGCATAGTGATATTTGTGAAATATCCTGCACCTTATTCGATGAGGAAAGGGCCGACGATCCCTTCACCGGGAGTGACCCCTTTAGCAAAACTAGAAAAGCCTCAAAAACACTCCATTTAAAATCACTCGATTCTACAACGATATCAAGTTCATTACGCAATAGGTTTTCTTAAAAACCTGTCGTAACCCTCCGTCATTTTAGGAAGTAGAGTACTTAGTATTCGTGCTGTGTTTGTTGACCATAGTTAAGGCACAGTGTACGGTAGCTAAGTGATGTCTTCCTATATAGTATATGATGCGATTAGTTAGGACAGTCATATGACTTTGTTGACCATAGTTAAGGGTCATGTGGGTGGGTCTAATTAATCAAGAAATGACGGGTAGAACTTGACTAGTGCTTATGATTTGTTGACCATAGTTAAGGTCATAAGTCACTAGGGGCAAAATTATCGGGAATTTCAAGTGTTGAAATTTGCAATGAGATTGCATACCTTCTATGAGATAGATGGATCCCGATACCCGCTGTGAGTAAGAGTTACTCCTGGGAGAGTTTTACACATTACAATTAGCCGATCAAGTAGGTGTCTAGAAAGGTGTTAACGTGGTTACGCCTCTGGGAAAACGAGGTTTACTTTAATTAGGTTCGTGCGATAGCACGGGGGACCTCCCTCAAAGTAACGACACTGGCCTGGCTGAAAGATTGGCGAACTTGTAGCGTGTAATTAATCCCGGCTAGTCTTTCCTTTTAGGGTTTGAAGGAAGATTTGATTAAAACAGTGGGAGACATCCTGATTAGATATATTAGATAACCAATCTAATCTTGCAAGAGCATACGCTGAGTGTTTTTTTCTCTCTCTCCAGGTAGCGACCATATCACGCTTTAATCAAGATAATAAAACGGATATATTGACCGAACCCACTTGTTATACTGAGCTGGGGAACGTTGGTCCCGCTCCAACTTATAATTGTTATAAGACAGAGCAGGAAATAGGGGATTACCCGAATTCCCGTGCCGCCCAAACGAAGAAAGTGCATGCTGATGCATCTTCTTCGGGTGTGTTCATTACAGAGAACTGTTTCTCAGTATCCTTTACGTCCTGGGTATTTGATACCGGATCAGGATCCCACATATGTAATCTGTTACATGGGCTACAAATAGGTAGAGAACTGAGAACGGGTGATAAGTTTCATGAGACAGAAAACGGTGCAAGTGTTGCAGCCAAGTCTGTTGGTCACTATCACTCTGTATTACCAGAATACATTGATTCTGAACGAATGTTATTAGATACCGAACCTGATATACAACATCATATCTTTTTCTTTATTAGTAAAGAAAGGATATAATTTTGTATAGTATGGATAATGTTTTGAACATTTCCTATATCAAGAGTTGATCGGTTCAGGCACGTTATCTAAAAGCATTGATGTTCTAAATCAAACTACAGTTCTTAGTATACGGAACACACACAAGAGGAAGAGTTCAGAAATGAACGAATCTTTCTTGAGGTATTGTAGACTAGGTCATGTCAATGCGACCCGACTAGCTAAGTTACATTGAGATGCACATTTAAATCTGTTTGAATTTACATCTTGTGAAACTTGCCAGTCATGTCACAAAGATAAAATGACCATAGCTCTGTTTATTGGAAACAGAGAAAGAGTTGGTGAACTCTTGGGATTGATACATGTTGATGTATGTAAGGTCCCCTGTCTACACATGCCAAGATCGGTTCTTTGTATTTCATTACATTCTCTGATAATCTCAAGATTCAGACATATGTTCCTGTTGAAACACAAGTCCGAACCTTTTGAGATATTCACAGAATATGAGTTAGAAGTAGAGAACCGAAAATACGGGTAAAAGTATTATGTCCTTTGATGCGATCAAGGAGGAGAATACTTGAGCACGGAATTCCTGGACTATTCTAAAGGAGAATGAGATTCTCTCTCAGCATTACTCCTCCGTATACACCACAGCACGTCGGTGTATCGGGGCGGAGCAATAGCACCCTATGTGATATGGTGTGCTCTATGATGAGTACTATTGAGTTTCCTATTTCCTTTAGGGAGTTATGCACTTGTGAAGTTGCATACCTATTGAATAGGGTTCAAATCAAATCAGTTGCCTACCACTTCATATATGATATGGAAAGGGAAGAGCCTATATCTTAAGTTTGTTAAGATTTGGGGTTGTCCGGACTATGTCTAAAAGCAAAATCCGGACAAGCTCGAGGCAAGGTCTGTTATGTAGAACTGGAAATGTTCAAGCTATACAAACTGATAGCTGATGATTTAGTAGAACCAAAGGATTCGATAGTTTCCAACGAACCTCAGCCTCTCCGCCGATCTAGTAGGGTTCCTCACCCACCTGAGAGATACTTCGGTTTCTCTATGACAGTGGGAGCGAGGATTGCATCATGAGATGATGACCCAACTAGTTTCGAGCAGGCCATCAGGAGTAAGACTCTGTAAGAATGGCTGGATGCTTAGCGATCTGAGATGGAATCCTTATACACCAACAAAGTATGGACTTTGGTTGCTTTATCTGAAGGGTTAAATCCCCATCAGGAGCGAGTATATCTTGAGAAGATTACTTGGTGTACATGGAAAAGTTGAGACTTTCAAAGCTATGCTTAAGTTCATCCAGATCCTACTTGCCACGGCTACATACCATGACTACGATATCTGGTGGTTGGGTGTCATGACTGCTTTTCTAAATGATGTTTTAGAAAAGAGCGTCTATAAGTACACAGCCAGAGGGCTTCGTAGAAAGTGGGAGTAGCGGAAACATGTGCAAGATGTTTTATGTGATAAAGCAGGCATCGCGGAGTTGGAACATCTGTTTTGATGTGGTAGTCAAAGAGTTCGACTTCATCAAAATGGTAGATGAACCTTGTATATACGAAAATGTAGTAGAGAGTATGGTGGTGATCTTCGTAGAGTACGTGGATGATATACTCTTGATAGGGAAGGAGTTTCCTATGCTACGACCGGTCAATCTCCGCTTATCACAAGGATTCTCCATATAGGATCAAAGTGATACCTCCTAAATCCTGTGTTTTGGATCTATGAGATAGTTCTAATTGGATGTTAGGATACTCACTAGTTGTAGTGAGATGGTATCAATCAATCCTGAGGAGAATCACTGGAAAGGTTCCAGGGTGATAAGGACGACTGAATGTCAGTCGCAGGCATTGTCTTTACCCTCAGAGGAGGGACGGTATGTTGGAAGAGTTCCAAACTAGATACCGTGACATACTAGACGATTAAAGGCAAGATACATCGTTACCAAGGATGCTACCAAAGAGGCAGTCTGGATACATATAAGTTCATGAGATGAACTTTGTTCCTACCATTGTGTGACAATGGAGTTGTGGCTTTGGCCAAGGAACTACCGTCCCATCAGAAATCCAGATATAATTCATAGGCAGTATCACCTGATCATGAAGATGGCTGATCTCCAGGGAGATCGAGGTTAGGAGAGTAGATACAGAGGACAACAGCGCGGATCCACTCACAAAGGCCTTTTTCCCAGTAGAGACTTTTATGGGATGGTTGAGTATGAGATACTTCAACCGCAGCTAATTGTTGGGTATGCGATACCATAACAGATGGCCCTAGTACAAGTGGGAGATTGTTAGTTATATGTATGCCCTAGAGGCCATTACTGTACATACGATGTATATTGTAATGGATGCTTGGACATATATGGGGAGGACTTTCTTGCTCGACATGATAGTATGCTATCTGGTTGTACTTTATCTTAACATGTACTCTGATTGTCTCTATGTTACATGTTGATAAAGCCCTTAGGATATGTACTCGACTACTGGGACTATGATGAGATCATACTAGTAGGGCCACGGTAGTCGACGAGTACATCCTATAACTATTCCTAGTCGAGGGTGTATCGAGACAGGGCATCGATGCACCAGAGTAGACTAGCGTATACGCATCTTGACCCATATGATGGGCGATGGATGATCCCATATCCATCGGTGTTTGACATCAAGGATGGTGTACGGGTGCTCAGTGGAGACTGGGTACACTGGACGGACTCGCCGAGAACTCCCAGATGGTATTATATACCTCACGTCAGATGGCAGTTCTCCGGTGACACTGGTACAGAGTAGTCTGTTGACCCGAGATCGTCATAGAGTCTTGTGTGATTCCCACTGTGCTTTGATTTCCATCATACCACGTCCAAGAGGGCGTGCAAAAAGGTGGCTTTTGGGTACAGTCCCGAATCACATGGAGGTAATGAGCAATAGGAGGGGATTCGTCTCTCCCGGTATAGGGAGTTGATGTTGTGCTGTGTTCGATTGGCTATAACCGGAAATCCCTGGCCAGGGTTGTTGAGATTTACTGGTAAGTGTTATCAGTAGTTTCTCGAACTGTTATAGACCTCATATCGACACGACTTATCGAGCTACTGGGGTCTGACGTTTACCACCCCTAGGCAAGATATGCAACATATCAGACGACGAGACCGGACTGTACGGGAGTGTTACTGTTTGGATTCACAGGAGAATGTACATGCTTGCTTGTTGATCTTCTGAGCGCTCAATACCTGGGTAGCTGTTACGTTTAGCTGACCGCTTGCAGCTTGTGGGTGTTTGATATGATCATCACCTACTGCCGGCGTATTAACGATTCTTTAGAGTCCTACACAGAGGTTTCTTGGCTCAGGAAAAACGGAGTAGGAGCACATATGTGATATGTGCGGGACCGAGGATAATGCGATATGTGATACCGTATTCTATTCTCGCGATATATGATATCAGCCGGGTCATCGGATCAAGTGTTGATTTGATGAATCGGTACGGATAAATATTAGTCGGTTATATGCGATATAGCCGGATTGTCGGATCAAGTGTTGATTCGATAATTTAATGTATAATAATATATATGATATATTAAATTACATTAACTAATATTAGCTCACTAAAAGATTCTTTTTCTCACTCGGGTAATACATTGATATATATGCGATATATGTTAAATGTATTATTTTATTTGGTTACAATAAATATTATATATGTGAAATATAATATTGTAACATGATATGATAACTAATGCAACATGTTTAGTAGAGTTTAAACATGATTAGGGTTTGGATTAGGGTTAAGCTTTCTAGATGATTCTAGAAGGTTTTGGTTTTGTTTTGTGAAAGATATTTTCAAGTGACTCATTCTTAACCTAACCCAAACCCTAGCCTTGGTTAATTCTCTACAAAGGTTTAGTCAACCATGGTTGCATTATTGATCATTATCTCCTTTGCATTATTCATCACAAAAGGAATTCTATCATATTGTTCATCTTCTTCCTTATTCTTCTTTGCTTACAAACCTTTCTTGCTTTGATATTTGTGATGAAAATATGTGAGAAAAAGATAAATAAAGAGAGCAAAAATTCTACTTCATCATCCTCATCTTCTTTTGCCATTTAGATGAGGGTGTTCACATCATTTCATGAGTGTTAGCTTGTGTTAACGAAACTTCAAGGTAGATCATCTTTGTATCGAAGATCGGAAGCAAAGGTTGCATCTTTCTCTTCGTGGAACCTCTCGAGAGTCCGGAACCCAATGATCGCAGCGAAGGGACCACAACACGGAGCATATGACGTGAAGGACCGGATCTACAAAGGTTGCAATCTCTCTCACTTAGTGTTAAAGTTGTTAACATGTTAGTTTTCGCCTAATTTCTAGTTTAAAGATCCGTATTCGGGTTGTTCGGCACGGCTAAATTTTTAATCGGGCATGGTTGATGCCTCGTAGACCCTTGTGCGCGTGCCTAGCAACCCTACATGGGGGTTGGGTTTAAGGATACGTTAGTCTCATTTCAGGCTAAGATCAACTTAAACGTTTGTTAAGGATTCGTTAGTCTAATTTCTAGACTAAGATCAACTTAATGGGATCGTTTAGATCCAACAAAAGAGCATTTGGACTCTATTGTTTAGTTTAGGGACATTGCGGTCGATTACCAGTTTAAGGACATGGTGGTCCAATGTTAAGGACATCGTAGTCCGTGAGTTTAACGACCCCACAGTCAAGGTTAAGGACATCGTAGTCCATGAGTTTAAGGACCCCACAGTCCGTAGTTTAAAGACATCGTAGTCTATGAAGTTTAAGAACATCGTAGTCCATGAGTTTAAGGACCCCACAGTCCGTAGTTTAAGGACATCATAGTCCATGAGTTTAAGGACCCCACAGTCCGTAGTTTAAAGACATCATAGTCTATGAAGTTTAAGGACATCGTAGTCCATGAGTCTATGAAGTTTAAGGACATCATAGCCCATGAAATATGTGGTTGTCAGGACCCGTCACCTCTCTGAAGACGTTGAAGGATTACAACGGCAGATATCAGAGGAGTAAAGAGATGTACCCTCGAACCGGTGTGAGTTGGTTGAAAGATCTGTAGTCCAATTTGGGACTGAGATCTGTTGAATATTCATCAGCAGATGGGCTCAATTAAATATAAGTTGAGGACTTATGGCCAGAATTGGGCTAAGTCCAATAAGATTAAAATGTTTAACATTTTATTGTTCTGAGCTGTTGAACATTTGTTTGGGCTTAGCCCTTTTAATAATGCTGAGCATTAGATTCTGACATTTTTTGTCCTGTATTGAATGCATAGCATTTATCAGAACAATGTGTGTTCTGACAGCGCGCTACGTGGCGCACCAGGAGCTTTGCGCCAATTAAAGAGCGCATTGCGCTTCTGCCAAGTAGCGCACACGAAAAGGACACGTGTCGCGCTTAGCGCTAAGCGCCAGTTTATGAGCGCATTGCGTTTTCAATTTATGAGCGTGTTGCGCTAGTTCAGTAGCGCACCAGTGAGTGACACGTGACCCGTTTGGCGCTGAGCGCCAACCCAAGAGCGCAGTGCGCTGTTTCAGAAGAGTAAAGCGCAAATTGTATCTATGGTTGACACGTGGCACGTTTTGGCGCTGAGCGCCGGTCCAAGGAGCGCAAAAGCGCAATTCATGAGTGCAAGGCACTTTTCAGTAGCGCAAAGCGCATTTGATCAAATTTATGATCAGAGAACAAGTTATGTTCTATTAAAAGGAGGTTTTGCCTCTAGATTCAAGAACAACAGTTCTTATTTTGGAAAAGGCTTTCCCTTTGTAGATCAATGATCTATATGAAGAATATGGTCTTCTTTATTATTTGATGAGATCTTTTGATCTCTTTTATGAAAGACCTTGGTCTTTTTTAGATCTATGATCTTTTTTAGAAAATATTTCTTCTTTTCATGAGATGATTTCATCTCTGTGTTCATTGCTCATGTTCTTTACCTTGAAGAAATAATCTTCTTTTGCTAAAAGCTTGCTTTTCTTCCTTTGAATTTTCTCAAAGTTTGTAGGGGGGTTTCTCTATATCAGACTTGAAGTCTTGGGGCCTTTATATATGGCAAATTGATTTGTTAAATCAGTTAAAGAGATCTTTCCCTGAATGATTTGGGGATGTTTCCCCACCGTTGGATCTTTGATCCTAAGGCTTCTGTTTTACAGAAGGTAATCTTCTTGTTTTTAACAAGATTGGAAAGATCTTTCTATAACAGAATTTTAATTCTGATTAATTAATAATTTATCATTATTAGATCCTTTGATCTAACGGTGGGGAATTTTTTAATTCCAGCGCTACACGTGGCGCGCGGCGCGGCCTGCGCTAGCGCACCCGTGTTTGACACGTGGCACGCAGCTCACCTAGCGCTGGATCTGAAGCGTTGCTTCAATTTTTGAATTTTGAATTTCAAAACAGAGCTTTGCTCTGATTGGGGGAAACACCTCAGTCTTTAACAGACTGGGACAAGGCTCCAGTGGGCCCATAAAGAGGCCTGCGATACCTGAAAGAGTTATCCCGAAGCAGATAGCCATTCCAGCTCCGGTAGACGAAGTTGTCAAAAGGGCTTCTCCTACTAAGGGATCGGTCTTCGCAAGACTGGCCGTTCCAACTCCTGCTACGGGTGAGGTCGTTACAAGTGCTTCCCCTATTCAAAAGTCAGTCTTCGACGGGTTAGATGTTCCCTCTCAATGGACGTCAGTCTTCAACAGGTTGGCACCAACAGCAGTCTCTCATCAAAGCAAGGGGCATGACGAGCTCGCTTCTACAACTGAACCATTCCCATCTACACGACATGCTCGATGTCGCCACTGGCGCCGAGTAAGGAAGGCTGGGGGCAGTTCCCCCTCTGGACTTACCCCACCAACTCCAATGGTGGAAATTGACGCTACTGTTCCAACTGGGAACAGCTTCGAGCTGCTCAGGAGGGTGCGCAAGAACTCTCCAACCGCCATACTGAAGAAGTCTCCTCCGCCTGTCAAAAACACAACCCAGGTGAAGCCGGAACAGCCTCTTCAGTGGTTTCCTCCAAGATCCACAGAGTTTGGCGGAAAGTCCAAGACTCTGTATTTGATAAAGAATACTCTCGCCGACTGAAGAAAACAAAGACTCGGCAAGGGGAGGACCATCCTGCCGTCATGCCACGGAAAGCATCGTCTGCACGGGTGCTCGCTGTAACGGATCCCTCAACTTCGGCCTCCCATGAAAATAGAAGGCCAAAGAATCAACCACCACCGGCGATAAATTCTGAGCGTTATGGATCCAAACGCCCCAAGTCTGGGGGTATGGTAGTGCCACGGTGTATATGGCTTCCAACAAAGAGGAAAGCCGTATTTCCGCGGGTCATCGACCATTTACACGGTATGTGACAAAGGCTCAGGAGCAACAACAAAAGCTCCAGGAGATGTTGACAAGGATGGCCGCACTTACTGGACAAAAAGAAAGCCCAGAAGTATCGTCGGAACAACGCCATGAGCAGGAGACTGACACCGAATTCTTACGAAGGATTCTTGAAAAGAAAGACAAAGAGGCCGTGGAACAAGCTGCTAATATAAAACAAATGGCGCTTCTCTTCCAAGACATGGTGGAGATGATGATCCAACCGGATCCTCCGGCCAAAGACCCTCCAATAATCATTGAAGACGACAGAGGGGAGACATCAAACCCTCCTCCGGCTTTATCAGCAGCCAGGGAGGAGACGATCTCCAAAGCTACCCTTGATGACTACATAGCTCAACAAATACGAGCTCATCAAGCGAACGAAGCGGCAGGCCAGGTCGTTAGAACTGGACGACCTTACCCAAGCTGGTACGACCAAATTAAATACCCGCCAGGATATACGATCCCCAAATTCCATGTGTATAAGGGGACGGGCAATCCGCACCAACACGTTGCTCAATTCAAAGCTCTATGCGGCAATACTGGAGGCGATGACAAACTATTGCTTTGCCAATTTGTCGGCAGCTTGGCGGAGACGGCATTTGAATGGTACTCCGAGCTCCCAAATGACTCTGTTAGGACATTTGCAGAAATGGATCTACTGTTCACACAGCGGTGTAGGGTGTTTTTCGTCACCCCATTGAGATGGGAATATGCGCGCGCTTGTCAGGCGCATTTCAGATTCATGGGCGGCTCAATCTTGGGGTCTAAGTCCGTGTCTCAGGGTACATGCTCGTTTCAGTGCACTGAGTCCAAAAATATATATCTTTTCTTTTGTAACCTTCCGTAACACCGTGAATCGCCTGTGAAAGTTTTAGGATTCTAAAAACGTCAAAAGAAATTTTAAAAAATAATTGGGGATGTAAGAATTTGAACACGCAGAATATGGGACAACAGTGTAGAAGTTTAACCAGTGAACTACAAGTGGTTTCTTGCATTTATTTAACAATAATTGCTTATAACTCATCAACAAAAAAAAATTACACCTTATTATTAACATTGGATTAATAAAAGCGTACAGAAATTTTAGTGTCGTTGCAACAATAGATCATTCCTATATATATATATATATATATATATATATATATATATATATATATATATATATATAGAGAGAGAGAGAGAGAGAGAGAGAGGAGTAAAAATGAGCCTTCGTCCCAAAACATACATACCCCATGTGTATTTCACCGATCTAAGCCAGTCATCTTGATCTACGTATTATGAAACTTCTACACAAAAAAAACTAGGGATTTAAAAAGTTCTATCGCATTCATCAAGCAGATAGAAAAATCAACGGTTTATCGATATAGAAAAATTGTTGTCGCTTGATGAACGCTTTAGAGATTTTTAAATCCCGAGATTTTTTGTACACAAGAGTTTCATCATACCTATATCAAGATGTCTGGTTTGGATCGGTGAAATACACGGGGGTGTGGGTATTTTGGGGCGACGGCTCATTTTAAAAAAAATAGCCGCCGGCTCATACCCCCCTCTCCCCTCACTCCCTCTTTCTCTCTCTCTCTCTCTCTCTCTCTCTATATATATATATATATATATATATATATATATATATATATATATATATATGGAGAAAAGGGGCCATGTGAAGCTTTTTCTTTAGGTGGTATCAAAAATCTATATCCTCCACGATTTTTTTCAATGATCGGCACCCTTCATCATCATCTTTACCATGTAAGATGTCGATACATCAAATTTCATGTGATTCCACCACTTTTCGCCGTTGAATTAGCAATTTAAAAAGTTCTATTGTCGGTAAACCATTAATTTTACACCCACTAAATCAACGGTGAAAAGGTCATGAAATCACATGAAATTTGGTGTATCCACATCTGACATGATAAAGATGATAATGATGGATGCAGATCGATGGAAACAATCGTGGAGGGTGTATTTTTTCGACACCATAGGAAAAAAATTCCTCTTAAGGCCGTCACGCCCCATGTACCAGTACGGATGATATTATCCGCTTTGACCGAAACCGCACGGTTTTGTTCTTTAGAGCGAACTAGACTCAACAAGGGGTCACTTTAGAGGTCTTTAAATTCCGAGATTTTTTGTACACAAGAGTTTCATTATACCTCTATCAAGATGGCCGGTTTGGATCGGTAAAATACACGAGGGCATGTGTATTTTGGGGTGATGGCTTATTTTTAAAAAATAGCCACCGGCTCATACCCACCCCCCCCCCCTCTCTCTCTCTCTCTCTATATATATATATATATATATATATATATAATGGAGAAAAGAGGCCCTATGATGCTTTTTCATTAGATGGTATCAAAAATCTATATCCTCCACGATTTTTTTCAACGATCGGCATCCTTCATCATCATCTTTATTATGTAAGATGTTGATACATCAAATTTCACGTGATTCCGCCACTTTTCACTGTTGAATTAACAATGTAAAAAGTTATATTGTCGGTAAACCGTTAATACATGAAATTTGATGTTTCACCCATCTTAGGATTTCCCTAGCCTGAACACACTTAACTACAGAGTTCTTCAAACTCTGGAGTGCCGGTTTATCCAAAAGGTGCCTCCGTAATTGAGAATGGTATCATTATATTTACAATGCAGTTCGGTCATTTTTCGTATTGTGCTTCAGGGACCCAATCTCATTGTTCTGAAAACAGCTCCACACTCATATCACCATGTGTCCGCAACAGACTGCATTGAGTGTGGACAGAGCAGATCACCATGATGTCCGAAAACCGCACTGCTCTGGAATATTACAATGGCACCTCTCTCTCTCTCTCTCTCTCTCTCTATATATATATATATATATATATATATATATATATATAAAGAGAGATGGGGTGTTAATAGAGGAAAGGCGACGTAGGAGGGAATTTTCTTATATGGCGTCGGAAAAATGCACCCTCTATGATTTTTTTCGACAATCGGCATACGCTACCTTCATCTTTATCATTTAAGATTTGGATACACCAAATTTCATGTGATTATACCATTTTTTCACCGTTGATTTGGTTAGTGCAAAATTAATGGTTTACCGACAATAGAACTTTTTACATTGCTAATTCAACGGTGAAAATGTGATGGAATCACATGAAATTTGGTGTATGCACATCTTAGATGATAACGATGATGATGGATGTCGATCGTCGGAAAAAATGATGGATGTTGTAATTTTTCGATACCATAGGAAGAAATTCTCTCCTATGGCCTCTTTCCTTCCTTTTATATATATATATATATATGGACTTTTACTTTTAATGACAAAAAGCTAAGTTTATATAGATACTATTAGTAGCAAAAAACTAAATTTATATATAGATTATTGTTAGTGGTATTATTATTATTATTATTATTAATGTATTGTTACTATGAGTTGCGATATTGCCAAACTTTCATTTTGATAAATCCACACCAAAAAATATGTATGGACAAAATTAACCCCAACCACAATTGACCTTTAATAAGTTTAATTATGCCGGGTTCAATTTACTAAATTATCCCATTTATAACTTAGAAAATACCTTTTACTCACCAATGACATTAATTCATTTTTTAATTAATTCATTCTTGAGAATAGCAATTTTCTTGTCAGATGCTAGGAATATTTTCGATAAATCATATTCACTCTAATATCAATATCCCCACTTTCCAAAAAGACAGGTTTAGATTTCTTATTATGAAATGGTTTTTATAATCTAAACATAACATTAAAAAATAAGTATTTGAGGTGTATAAAGAAGACAGTATTAATTTTTGTGAATTTCGGTAGGCTAAATTGTTGGAAACCCCACTCTTTTTTCACAATGACCACACAACCATTAATATTTGCTTTGCTTTGATTTTGGATTCTTTAATGGGTTTGATAATTTGTGTATGATTCCTTGATATTAATTCATCGGTGGTTGAGAGAATTTATATTTTAGATTATAAATGGGGTGGCTTAGTAAATTGAACCAACAACTAGCATAATTAAACTTATTAAAGGCCGGATGGCTATCGCTATCCATTAACATTAACGAGAGTAGATACCTTTGAATAAAGCAGTGGGGCAGAACGAGAAGGTTGGTTAGGGTTAATTTTGTCCATACATAATTTTTGGGATGGATTTATCAAAGAAGCTTAGCAATATCGCCACCCATTACTATTGCTATTAATGGCAAAAACCTAATTTATACAGATATATAGGTTCTCTAATGATGATATGGCATTGTATTGCTTCTATTCCACATAATGGATTTTTGCCAATTTTCTTAAGTAATTATCATGCCACGGTAAACATATTGAGTCTAAGGGCATGTTTGTTTGACATGAAGAAGTATGGAAATACCAAAAGTAAATCTATTTCCGTTACTTCAAGTGTTTGTTTGATACAAGAAAAATTTGGAAGTTACTTTCAATTGATGAGATGGATCCTACATGGCATGTCTGCTTCCAAAATTTTCTTCCTCTTATTTTGGGTTGGAAGAAGCAGTGGAACACAAGAAACAAGAAAAATATTAATTGTTTATTTTCTCTCTTTAATACCTCCAAAATGTAATAATTTGTTATTATTAAAAAAAATAGATTTTTTTTTGTTTTTCTTAATAAAAAGAAATAAGAATTTATTTCATTATTTACTTCCTTGTTAGAAAAATATTATAAACAAATATTGGAAGTAAGTTGTAAGTTTACTTTTATGACAACGTTTTGAAAGCTATTTCATAACCACTTGCGGTACTTCCGGTCATCCAAACCGGTCTAAATGTTAGTTGTAGCTAAATCTTAGAAGTTATCTAATGTGTTAAGAAGTCGCTCGTTTGGACAGAATATTTGTAACAGGTTCATGCAATGTATTTGGACAAAATGTATAGAAAAAGAAAGATTTGGGCAGCCTACGTGCACTTAAGCTTGTAGGTCATACAGTGATGTCGCCTCTTCACATGACCAAACACATATGCCTACTTGTTTATGTAAGCATGAGCTAAACTTGTTCATGCTCAACAACATCGATCAAACCTGCAGAATATTCCAACTCTGATCTCATAACACAAAAACAACAGCCATGGAATTCCCAGCTGGATTTTATTTAATAAATCTCCTATAAAATTTCTCATAAGAAAAACAATTAATGAATTTATACGCCCACAAATAATACCCTTAAATTTTCCTTCAATGTTCAATAAAACCTAAACTCTCTAACCATATGATCAACTGGGCTAACTCGAGCTCTCTCGGTTCTTGCAAAACCGATTTCGAAAGGCTGGACCGAACTATGTGAGATAGAAGACTTGCCGGTGAGAAGTTGCACCACCCTCATGAAATCCTGAGGCCGGGCATGGATGACCTTCGGTGAATGCATGTGGACAATTACAGGGGAACGGGGATCTGCCGGTGCTGACTTTTTGACCTTGAACGGGTTTTTGGTTATTTTCAGCGGCGATGGCTTTGGAGCAAGGCCTTGCAGTTCTCTCTTCGAAGAAGGCATGGTTACTAAACTTTATGGTCTTGGCTTGCATCTTGTACACAAATTGGGGGACATTTTTATAAGAAGAATTCAGGAAGAGTCCAGGAAAGCAACACTGGTGGGCTTTGAGGAAAGGCTAGTTTATCTTATCTTTACAGGATGAGGTGAGATTAGTAATAAGATAATATAAGATGGGACAAATTGAAGGAGGTTAGCATTGGACTGGAAGTCAGTTGGAAAGTGAGCTATGCTAGTAGTTTTCAAATTATGGATTTGGTGAGAGTCCTAAGTGTTTGGATTTGAAAACTAGGAAGGTGTGTATATACATGCATTGGCATGTCTCAAATTATTTTGTTTTTTTGTATGATCATTACAAATTCAATTATGTTTGAGCTTAATTAGCATCTATTAATGCTTATGATTAACCAGCTTCAAGCTGGCCATTTGACCATACATGTGATTGAATTAATAAAATATTAAAAAAAAAGGCTTGATTAATTCTGTTATTTTAATTTACAAATTTATTTTAATTTATTATTAATTTTATTAGGTATCTTTTCTTTAGAATGCATCATAAATGTTAGATGATTCATTCTCTATGAAATCAAGTCGTCAACACTTTTCACAAGATTATTTTCTATAAAATTTGTTTTCTGATATAAATTTACATCAAAAGGTCTTGGATTAAACTTGGTTGGCATCCATCAGTTCGTGAGCTAAAATTTTAACAATATAGCTGGATATTTTTGTTAATCATAAAGTAGTTTTAAAAAAACATATAAATTAATACTTGCTCAGAAACATATTTATTACTTATTTATTAGCTTACATAAACATTACTTGATTTCATGAACTTTATACCAAATAAGTTGGCAGTTGAGTAAAAAAACAATAAAATCTAGTGAAGTAGTTTGGGATCCAACTTAGATGTAACAGCTAAAATTTAATTGAATGTTTTAAATACAATGTAATTTGAGGTATTCTTTATTTTTATTTTACAGTATATAAAATTGTTTTCCTGCCACTCTGGCTCCCCTACTTATTATAGTTGTGCTGGGAAGGTTTTTTGCTCTATTTGTTATTATTCTTCGAATTATATGGTTTTCCTTTTCGGAATTAAGGATAATGCATGCATTGTGCGTATGTTCAGCTTTTGATAGTATGCTTGTCACGTCCCGTTTTCTATAATACGGAATACGAGGGATGACAAGACCATCCATATTCCTACGATTAAGAAAAAATCCCGCCGTATTCACATTTCGGCTTCTAGCATTACATAGTAAACAAAAATTTAAGCAAAAATAAAGAGAAATAATAGCCACTAATTATTACATTCAAATAAACATGAGTTTACAAAGGATATAAAGTATTAAACTACTAAAAGGGAACATTACAATTTAAAGAACCACACGGAGTTTTGATACGAAATCAAAACTGAATATAAAAGGAAACAGTTGACACCGATCTAAATCTCCGCGAGCTCCTTGAAATGGGCCTGATCCTGTTCTGTGACTGAGTCCTTTTCTTCCTCTGAGCATGCATACTCAGGTCATCAGAGCGACACAATATAGTAATATAACAATGCATAATATGCTGCATGAACGATAAGCATGTATTAGAAATTATAAAGCAGTAACACGAGAATAAGAAATAACATGAACATGTAGACAGTATAGCATATGAATCATGACAATCGTCTAAGATAAAAATACACCTTATTATTAACATTGGATTAATAAAAGCGTACAGAAATTTTAGTGTCATTGCAACAATAGATCACATATATATATATATATATATATAGAGAGAGAGAGAGAGAGAGAGAGAGAGAGAGAGAGAGAGAGAGAGAGATTGATTGAGGAGTATGAGCTAGCGACTTTTTTTTAAAAATGAGCCTTCGTCCCAAAACTTACATACCCCATGTATATTTCACCGATCTAAGCCAGTTATCTTGATCTACGTATTATGAAACCCCTACACAAAAAAAAACCCGGGATTTAAAAAGTTCTATCGCATTCATCAAGCAGATAGAAAAATCAACGGTTTATCGATATAGAAAAATTATTGTCGCTTGATGAACGCTTTAGAAATTTTTAAATCCTGAGATTTTTTGTACACGAGTTTTATCATACCTATATCAAGATGTCTGGTTTGGATTGGTGAAATACACGGGGGTATGGGTATTTTGGGACGATGGTTCATTTTTAAAAAAAATAGCTGCTGGCTCATACCCCCTTCCCCCCTCTCTATATATATAGAGAGAGAGAGAGAGATTGATTGAGGAGTATGAGCTAGCGACTTTTTTAAAAAAATGAGCTTTCGTCCCAAAACTTACATACCCCATGTATATTTCACCGATCTAAGCCGGTCATTTTGATCTACGTATTATGAAACACCTACACAAAAGAAAAATCTCGGGATTTAAAAAGTTCTATCGCATTCATCAAGCAGATAGAAAAATCAACGGTTTATCGATATAGAAAAATTGTTGTCGCTTGATGAACGCTTTAGAAATTTTTAAATCCTGAGATTTTTTGTACACAAGAGTTTTATCATACCTATATCAAGATGTCTGGTTTGGATCGGTGAAATATACGGGGGTATGGGTATTTTGGGACGATGGCTCATTTAAAAAAAAATAGCTGCTGGCTCATACCCCCTCCCCCCTCCCTCTCTCTCTCTCTCTATATATATAAATAATGAAGAAAAGACGATTTTTTTTCAATGATAGGCACCCTTCATCGTCATCTTTATCATGTAAGATGTCGATACATTAAATTTCATGTGATTCCACCACTTTTTCACCGTTGAATTAGCAATGTAAAAAGTTTTATTGTCGGTAAACCATTAATTTTACACCCAATAAATCAACGGTGAAATGGTAATGAAATCACATGAAATTTGGTGTATCCACATCAGACATGATAAAGATGATAATGATGGATGCCGATCGCTGGAAAAAATCGTGAAGGGTGTATTTTTTCGACACCATAGGAAAAAATTTCCTCTTATGGCTGTCATGCCCCACGCCCCAGTACGGATGGTATTGTCCGCTCTGGTCGAAACCGCACGGTTTTGTTCTTTATAGCGAACTAGACTCGACAAGGGGTTACTTTAGAGGTATTTAAAATCCGAGATATTTTGTACACAAGAGTTTCATCATACCTCTATCAAGATAGCCGGTTTGGATCGGTAAAATACACGAGGGTATGTGTATTTTGGGGCGATGGCTCATTTTTAAAAAATAGTCACCGGCTCGTACCCCTTTTCCTCTCTCTCTCTCTCTCTCTCTCTCTATATATATATATATATATATATATATATATATATATATATAATGGAGAAAAGATGCCCTATGATGCTTTTTCGTTAGGTGGTATAAAAAATCTATATCCTCCACGATTTTTTTCAACGATCGGCACCCTTCATCATCATATTTATCATGTAAGATGTTGATACATCAAATTTTCTATTGTCGGTAAACCGCTAATACATGAAATTTGATGTTTCACCCATCTTAGGATTTCCCTAGCCTGAGCACGCTTAACTACAGAGTTCTTCAAACTCCGGAGTGCCGGTTTATTCTAAAGGTGCCTCCGTAATTGAGGATGGTATCATTACATTTACAATGCAGTTCGGTCATTTTTCGTAATGTGCTTCAGGGACCCGATCCCATTGTTCTGAAGCAGCTGCACACTCAGATCACCATGTGTCCGCAACAGACCGCACTGAGTGTGGACAGAGCAGATCGCCATAATGTCTGAAAACCGCACTGCTCCGGGATATTACAATGGCACCTCTCTCTCTCTCTCTATTTATATATATAGAGAGAGGGGTAATGGAGGAAAGGTGACATAAGAGGGAATTTCCTTATATGGCGTCGGAAAAATATATCCTCTATAATTTTTTTTGACGATCGGCATACATCACCTTCATCTTTATCATATAAGATGTGGATACACCAAATTTCATGTGATTATACCATTTTTTCACCGTTAATTTGGTTAGTGCAAAATTAATGGTTTACCGACAATAGAAATTTTTACATTGCTAATTCAACGGTGAAAAAGTGGTGAATCACATGAAATTTGGTATATGCACATCTTAGATAATAACGATGATGATGGATGCCAATCGTCGGAAAAAATTATGGATGTTGTATTTTTTCGACGCCATAAGAAGAAATCCTCTCCTATGGCCTCTTTCCCTATATATATATATATATATATATATATATATATATATATATATATATATATAAATTTGGTATATGCACATCTTAGATAATAACGATGATGATGGATGCCAATCGTCGGAAAAAATTATGGATGTTGTATTTTTTCGACGCCATAAGAAGAAATCCTCTCATATGGCCTCTTTCCCTATATATATATATATATATATATATATATATATATATATATATATATATATATATATGGACTTTTACTATTAATGACAAAAACCTAAATTAACCTAGTTAACCATAATTAACCCTAAATAATCTTAATTAACCACAATTAACCATAATCGTTACCCTAACACAAATTATTCCTAATTAATCCAAACTTAACCCAATTTACCCAAATTAACCTAATTAATCCTAATCAACCCAAACATAACCCAATTTATCCAAATTAACCTAATTAACCCTAATCAACACCCTAACCCTTTCAAATTATCACTAATTAACCCAAATTAACCTTAGCCTCTAACCCTAAACCTGAACCAACCCCTAACCTTAAACCCTAACCCTAACCATACACTGAACCCTAACCCTAGCCCAAGCCTTACCCTAACCCTAACAGAACCGAACCCTAACCCTAACCCTACCCTAAACTGAACCCAAACCCTAACCCTCACCCTAACCGAACCCTGAACCCTAGCCCTAGCCCAAGTAACAACACAATAATCAACAAAAACAGAAATAAAAGCATAATTAGAAGTAAAAATGTAACAACTCCAATTTTAGTGTACATAAAATTCATTTAAAGTTAATGTATACTTGGGGTATTTACAATTTCTGTGAGTACTATAAGAATTTGATTTACTTTTGAACAGCAAGAAGGAGCTTGTAGCTTACTGGTAAGACCTTGCACTGCTGTTACAAAGCACCAGAGTTGAAATCCCATCAGCCACATTATCTTTTTAATTAAATTCTTTTAATCTTTTAGAAGCCCAAGAGTCTATACGTGCACTACACGTAATAGGGTAAGTTACAGAATAAACAAACGTGTCCATGAGACTAGACCAAGCGTCAGGGACACGTGGCATCAAAACGAACCCCGACTCGCCCGACTCGGGCCGGCGAAACGGTTGACTCAACCGGCGCTGCCGGTCCAACTCGGTCCGATCCCTGATTTTCTTTAACCCTCTGCAGCCTTTGGACTACCCCACTCTCCTTACACTTTTTAAATTCTCTGCAATTAACCAGAGAATTAAAATATCCCCATTTAATCCATTTTAATACAAATTTTTAATACACCTTTTCACTATCCTAAAACCTTAATTTTTTCTATAAATACCACCCTCAAATCACCCCTCCTCATTCCCAAATCCCTGCCTAAACTCTCAAGAAAATTCCCAAGTCTTTTGTGTGCAAGTGGAGTTAGCAAAAGGGCGAAACTCCGACGAACTTCCGACGGCAATCCGAGAAGTTTCCGATGAAGAAATGACGCACCGGTAACTTCCACCTCTTCCACATTCTCTCTTCTAGTCAAATAACTTGTAAGTCCCTACTTCTTCCTCTTTTCTCTATTCTAAAAACATTCAAAACTAAAATCCGACGGAAGTGGAGTTAGTCCGACTTCTGATTCGGTTTTCTTTAAAAATTATAATTTTTCTTAATCAAGATACCTTCATATCATCACATATTGTTCATTAAATATTAAAAAACTTAATAAAACAAGTTGAACATCAAACTAATAATTTTTGTAACTTTTATTATATTTTTTCAGAAAAATACCCTATAGTTTAGTTTCGACATAAACCATCATACTTCCTTATTATATCTTTAGATAGTTCACGAGGTAATGACCTACCTCCTCATAACACTCATATCTAACATAACAAGATGGAATTTGGGAACATAGATTTGGGAAAATACGACTTTACGTATAAATACCTTCAACTATTAAAACATTTTTCTACAAGAAGTGTATTTTAACAAATCTTTGCAATTGCGCGTCTACAACCCATTTCGGGGAACCCGTTCGGGATGGTGGGGATTATCGCACATTCTCGGGCTTAATAAAGTGAGATGCAGACCTCTGCAAGGAGCATACGATCTCGAAAGATTTAAAATATAATTTTCTTTAGAAAATGTGATTTCTATTATAAATAAAACTTATATTTTTAATAAATATATATATATGTAATTAATATCAAAATATCTACTTTTAATATTTATAATATTTCACATTTCCAAAATTCAAGAAAAACATCTCATTTACAAGAAAATACCATATAAATCCAATATTACAAATAAATACCATATATTATGAAATTAGGTTTTATTTACTAGAAATGTCACATTGATAAAATATACATCCATGAAAACTCTAAAGGCGATAATAAAATACTTGAGGGTTATTTTGAAAATATAACAAAACTATTTTACATAAAACACCCTCGAGTTATACTAAATTACAATAAGGACCCTAGTAAACATAGGTTTAAGCGGGACCAGTCTATTGAGCCTCAGGGAGCCGGAGATATGTGTACTTTCCTATTTAAGATAGACAACTTAACAAACAGTGTTATCAACACGGTAATTGTCTTTGAAAAAGACACAAATCCTGCCGTCCATATGCAGCAGTTACCGATAGCATCAGAATATAATTTAGGAGTTCGATTTCTTTTCTAATTGTCCGACTCAGACTGAGTCTCAATATAATCAATCTGGCTTGAATATGATTCAAGTATCAAATTTCAATACAACATGGATCTATGAATCCGTCTATTCAATCTAATCAATCTATATTAACTGAACCGAACCATGGATATATTCCATCTACATGTTCATCCATTATATCCGTTCCATTACTGATATCATGGTTCCACCAAGTCATCCATCTATATAAATCAAGACAATACAATACAAACAATACAATTAAGACATCGCGGGGTTTATAAGGGGTAGACTGATACGGAAGGTGTTAAAAATGGCACGAGACTGTAACCATAATACACCTAACCTGAATTCAATTGCCGTTGTACCGTGGTTGAACGGTTCCTTGTGCTCCGTATACCTTAGTCTCCAGAATAGTGGGACTCCTCTCGTATACACTGGTATTCTTCTGTACCAAGTTATAAACAACAGTGTTAACACTAAATACAACATTATAACAATATACTCTCTATTCTGTCTATTCCATTCTTGTCTTTTTACGGGACTTACCGACCGAGCGATTTGTTCGCTGACGACATTCTCTTTCTTCTTTGGAATGTCGTCAGGTGATTCGGACTCACTGGAGATCGAGCCCACCAGCGAGGATTTGGACCAGCTAGCTTTCGACCCAGAGCTTTAGATTCCTTGTACACATTTACATTCTGTATTTTCCATTTTTGTTATGCCACTGTTTAGGCATTGCTTTCCATTCCATATATTTACTTTTTAGTTGTATTGTAAAAAGAATGTTTAATAAATAAAGTTGTTGTTCAATTATATCCATTGTCATTGTCTCTTGTGCATTTTACTTATATTGCTTAGATACGCTCAGCGTGTTTACTTCTGAGTAAATACGTAGCGGCATCTTCGCGTCCTCTGCCCGTATACTGGGAAGCGGGGTATGACAGGTTTTGTTGGTGACCCATGCAGGTCAGAACTGTATGGAACCCTACCATGCAGTTCAACACTGTGTGGACAACCTAAGCAATATAACACAAGAACCAAAAACTGAAAACATTCCTTACAATACCTATTCCTTGAATCTCATCATATATTTTGAATCTATCCTAACCCAAATCTTTCTTTCAAGGTTATGGATTCCTTAAACAACTCCAGCACGAATATCAACAACACTCCACCACCCATACCAATTACACCGGCCACAGCTGCTCCGATCAATGAGCAGACGGTTTTGTTTGAGGTGATCCGTAGTCTCCTAGAGGGACAGCAGCAACAGACTGCTATCTTGATGAACCATCCAGAAGAGGAAGCACCCGGAGTGAAGCAATTCCAGGCACTGCACCCTAAGAACTTTTCGGGAAAAGAGAGCCCTCTGGAAGTGGAGGAATGGGATCAAAGCGTTGAAGATGACCTGACGGCAGCACAAGTGCCAGAGGTCGCTTGGGTATGAGTTGCAAAGTTGTAGCTCACTGACAATGCATGGGTTTGGTGGAAGGCGGAAGAAAGCCGTCTTGACCAACCTATCGAATAGAAGACTTTCCGTGACATGTTCGATACAAAGTACTTCCCTGAGACTGCCAGGTTCGACATGGAACAGCAGTTTATCCATCTGCAACAAGGTTCAATGTAGACCAAATCAGTAGATGGGTATGATGCTGAGTTTACCATACTTAGCAGGTAAGATATGTCTCAATGTTCGATTTTATATCACATACTACACAGCTAACACAAGACCGTAACAGGTTTACGGCCCATCTCATACCGATTGCTGAGATCAGGGCTAAAAGATTTCAGCAAGGGTTGGACCCGGAAATCCAAGCTGCATTAGCTACAGGGGATTTCTCAACCCATAATTTGGCTTTGAAGGCTGCTCGACAATATGAGGCAGTGGTGAAGAGGAAGTGCAGACCTCAATCTGCCGGTATGAAGCGTCCTGCCACTCAGATGGCAGGAGGAGCCTCTTCAAGGCCAACTGTTGAACCCGGGAGATCGGAAGAAATCAATAATCAGTCGAGTCCCGAATTTTGCTTCTATTGCAAGAGGGAAGGACACTTGTGGAAGGATTGTAGGCGCGTAAAAGGCATGTGCTTAGTTTGTGGCGCATCAAATCACAAAATTGGAAACTGTCCTTATACACGCAACCCAGTTCACACACCTACTAAGTACTCGCAGCGGCCATCTATCCAGGCTCCTGCACCTTGTCTTGCACTCCCGGCTCCACCACCTGCACAGCCTAATCGTCAATTCCAACAGGCACTGAGGAACATGCCTCGAGGGCAGAGAAACATGCCCCAAGGAAAGAGAAATGTGTCCCCAATTAGGAGGAACGTACCACGGCGTCAAGCTTTCCTTTTAGCGGCCAAAGAAGCAGAGGCCGTAGACCAAGGTAAACCTGCTAATTTCCTTAACTCTTTTCAAACCCCTCGCATTCTTTCATTTTCTCACATATTTTCAGACACTACCAATAGTTCTATCACCAAATTTTCCTTAAATCCGTTACACTTTCCTTTTACAAATTTCGAAGACGAAATTTTTGTAAGGAGGGTAGACTGTAACAACTCCAATTTTAGTGTACATAAAATTCATTTAAAATTAACGTATACTTAGGGTATTTACAATTCCTGTGAGTAATATAAGAATTTGATTTACTTTTGGACAGCAAGAAGGAGCTTGTAGCTCACTGGTAAGACCTTGCACTGCTGTTACAAAGCACCAGAGTTCAAATCCCATCAGCCACATTATCTTTTTAATTAAATTCTTTTAATCTTTTAGAAGCCCAAGAATCTACACATGCACTACACATAATAGGGTAAGTTACAGAATAAACAAACGTGTCCACGAGGCTAGACCAAGCGTCAGGGACACGTGGCATCAAGACGAGCCCCGACTCGGGCCGGCGAAACGGTTGACTCGGCCGGCGCCGCCGGTCCAACTCGGTCCGATCTCTGATTTTCTTTAACCCCCTATACCCTTTGGACTACCCCACTCCCCCTACACTGTTTAAATTCTCTGCAATTAACCAGAGAATTAAAATACCCTAATTTAATCTATTTTAATACAAATTTTTAATACACCTTTTCACTACCCTAAAACCCTAATTTTTCCTATAAATACCATCCTCAAATCACCCCTCCTCATTCCCAAATCCCTGCCCAAACTCTTAAGAAAATTCCCAAGTCTTTTGTGTGCAAATGGAGTTAGCAAAAGGGCGAAACTCCAACGAACTTCCGACGACAATCCAAGGAGTTTCTGATGAAGAAACGACGCACCGGCAACTCCCACCTCTTCCTCCTTTTCTATTCTATTCAAATAACCTGTAAGTCCCTACTTCTTTCTCTTTTCTCTACTCTAAAAACATTCAAAACTAAAACCTGACGGAAGCGGAGTTAGTCCGACTTCCGATTCGGTTTTCTTTAAAAACTACAATTTTCTTAATTAAGATACCTTCATATCATCACATATTGTTCATTAAACATTAAAAAACTTAATAAAACAAGTTGAATATCAAACTAATCATTTTTGTAACTTTTATTATACTATTTCAGAAAAATACTCTATAATTTAGTTTCGACATAAACCATCATATTTTCTTGTTATACTTTTAGATAGTTCACGAGGTAATGACCTACCTCCTCACAACACTCATCTCTAACATAACACGATGGAATTTGGAAACATAGATTTGGGAAAATACGACTTTACGTATAAATACCTTCAACTATAAAACCTTTTTCTACAAGAAGTGTATTTTAACAAATCTTTGCAATTGCGCATCTACAACCCATTTTAGGGAACCCGTTCGAGATGGTGCAGATTATCGCACATTCTCGGGCTTAGTAGAGTGAGATGCAGACCTCCGCAAGGAGCATACGATCTCGAAAGAATTAAAATACAAATTTCTTTAGAAAATGTGATTTCTATTATAAATAAAACTTATATTTTTAATAAATAAATATATATGTAATTAATATCAAAATATCTATTTTTAATATTTATAATATTCCACATTTCCAAAATTCAAGAAAAATATCTCATTTACAAGAAAATACCATACAAATCCAATATTACAAATAAATACCATATATTATGAAATTAGGTTTTGTTCACTAGAAATGTCACATTGATAAAATATACATCCATGAAAACTCTAAAGACGATAATAAAATACTTGAGGTGTATTTTAAAAATATAACAAAACTATTTTACATAAAACCCCCTCGAGTTATGCTAAATTACAATAAAGACCATAGTAAACATAGGTTTAAGCGGGACCAGTCTCTTGAGTCTCAGAGGGCTGGAGATATGAGTGTAGGGTATTTTTCGTCACCCCATTGAGATGAGAATACGCGCGCGCTTGTCGGGCGCATTACAGATTCTCCCTGTCTAGGGTAGGCTGGGGTTTATTGATTGCGGGGATCCAAATTTCCGGCAGCTGCGGACTAAGCTGCCGTTAATTATCCCCCGCTTTTGGAGCGAGAGAACCTCCGATTAATGGGTCAAATAGGTCATGCGAACTCAATGTGCAGTGTACGTATGTTATGTTTTTGTCACGCCCCGCTTCCCAAAATACAGAATACGAGGGGTTGACAAGGCCAGCCATGCTCCTACGGTCGAGGAAACATCCTGCCGTAGTCACAGTTCGGCTTCTAGCTTTACGTGGTGATCAGTGATCAATGCATAGGTAATGAGAAATGCAGCCACTAAATAAAAACAGATATAAAACTAACCAGATAGAGTCAAAGGAAAGATAGCGCTGACGTCGCTGATCTAGATGTCCGCAATATCCTCAAGGTACGACAGGTGCTGATCCGAGCTAAGCCCACTTCTCACTCTGAGCATGCATACTCAGATCGTCAGAGCGACACAATAGAAATATATATAAATGCAAAAGTAAACATGTGCAATGATGATGAATATGAAGCAGTAAATATAGAATGATGACGCACATGGAATAATCGGTACAGGTAAACAGTAAAGTAGGTATATCAAATCAGTAAGCAATGCATGTTAATGTCACTAATCCTATCAGTCTCTAAGTCTCACTGTTCAGGTCGCTAAACCTATTGTCAGTCCAAGTGTAAGAGTCAACCACGCAGGAGTATCTCCAACCCAAGGGTAGGGCCCCATGGGCAAGGGAACACGGGCCCGAATCACGCATGATAATAATCATTAACTCCATCCATACAACTTCCAAAATCACGGTATATGCCGGTAATGGGACTCCCGAGATTCTGTTGAACTCACACTCAAACTACCTCACACCTCGTGGTCTACATCATACCCCGACCATAAACCCAAATACTAGTCGGTCCATGACAAGTCTATGCGAGAACTGGAGACAGGATCTCCATCAAGCATGTCTCGACTGGTATCCAAGACAAATGGACAATGTTTGACGCCTTACCTATGACACTAATATAAGTGCTCCATAACCGTCCCATTTCAGTTATGGTTACACTTATATATGTCCCATAGACGTCGACAATGCAATAAATGACTGGTTCCGCTGATTGTGTACAAGTACGTGTCACTTTCACTATTCAATCACGCTTTAACACTAACGTACTTGCTACAATCCAAACACTAATATCTATCACTGGGTAATGTACACGATCACTAGCTTACCAATAAATATGACCTCTACATGATATGATGAGAATGCAATAATTATGATATGAATAAAATATCATCAGTCAGTGTCCCACCACTTGCATAATTTACTATAAATCATACATGCAGAATTAAGCGAAACAATATAAAATGGGTAAGCATTATGTTTAATTATCTATCCGTCAAAATTGGTTTCGCGTCAATCGGGTTTCAGGTTTGCTAGTTATGGCCATTTCAATTTAAGTGTTCACTGCTGGAAATCCAGTTTCAGAACTGGAGGTCCGTTTCGTAACACGTTTCACTCACAGTTGGGAGCATAATTAGGCGACGCTACAGTTCAACCAATTTTAGATTTTTATGTTATCTTTCCAACTCATTAAATGTATTATCAATAGGATTCCTGTATTAGAAGCTAGGTTATGTACAAGGTGCTCGTGTAAGAGGGGTCACTGCAGAAACTGCAGAACACCACGGTATTCTAAAATACAAATTAAATATCAAATGATGGTGAAACGACACGGGACCAGATTCAGGGGTTAGCTAACTAAATTCTATACGCGGCCATATGGGGCTCCGTGCATTTTCAGTTTAAGGAGGGGGTGTACAGGTGTTCCCAAGGCCAGGTATTAAAACGAACGTTGCCCCGGACTGCAGTTCAGGGCCACGAATCGCCTAAGTATTCATTGATAAAAGTTATCAAAATGTCAAGGTAAACTATGGGGAGCTGTAGGTTTTTCTGTTGGCTTCGATACGAGCAGTAGAACATTAGGTTATGAGTTGTATTCAAATTATTATGGATTTTCTAATGCAAGGTATATTGCAGTTTTCAGATTTTACGACGTATCTTGGGACGTCCTTTTATATATGAAACATCAATAATATTCATTCAAATTTCCGCGCGACGTTTATTAATAGCAAAGGAATGTATTGACTATAAATTCCATCATTATCAATCAGGTTTTAATTAGGATAAACATGGCTATCTTCTAGAACACAAACTTATTTAAAACAAGATTAACATTTATCAAATCGATTAGCATATATATATATATATATATAGCATGATTTAGCAAGTGAGAGAGTTCACTTGCCTTCGGTCGCTTGATATGGAAGCGACGAACGTGCAGAGTTTATCTCGACACACGAGACGGCGCGATGCTGGACACGGGCATGACGCGGGCGTGATGCGGTAGTGGACCTGGCGATGACGCGGGTGCGACACGGTGCTGGGCATGGTCTTGACTCGGTACGTAGTTCGGGAGCGGCACGGCGCGTGCACTGGATCGGGCACGGTGTGGCATGGGGGCTGACACGACATGGCACGGGGAGTGAGTCCGATGTGGCACGGGAAGTGAGTCCGATGTGGCACGGGGAGTGGATACGGGGCACGACATGTGAGTGGGCTCGATGGTGGCGTGGTGCCGGGTACGGAGTTATGCATTATTTAATATCGGGATATGCGTTCTGTCCAATGTTAAGGTTGCATACTTCGATGGCAGCAGTATCTGAGATTGCTGAATGAAAACTCTAAGATTTCTTGCCCTCTTGCTTGACGTTTTCTTCAAAAGAAATGCCTATGTTCTTCTAGTAGTATCGCTTCTTAGCCATGTCCTTGGAATTATGGAAGGACTACAACAAATCAAAGAAACTAATACTTCCAGTACAAACAACCCCAAACTGACCCAAATAAATAAAGTCCTCCTCCAGTTCCATATAATTCTCTTCAAAAGAGGAAGTCGCGACTCAAGTTTCAAAGTTGCAGCATAAATCTCCGGATATGTCAAAGAAACAACCAGCTGCAATCTATGATTCATGGGCACGACTCTCGAACCTACTTGCATCCTAATCTCATCCTTTCGATCCAGAATCAAACCACAATCACCACCAACTCTTGGATCTAACGCCACAAAAGCATCAGGGCTCGGTTTCGTATAATCGAAATTCAACTCCCTCACCATCTCTAATGGCTCCTCTGCTATTAATTTCATCAAAAAACTCCCAGCCAAAAAGCACTCACCAAAATCCCAAACAAAACGAACCCAACGTAAACAAACCATAAGCAACCCAGCCCTAACCTCACCACCAACTTCCCCAAACCCTCCTGATTTCTAACCCTTTCAATAACCCAATTCCAAACCTATAAAATCTCGCCTTTACCACATTTCTCCCAAATTTCACCATCCAAAAATGATCATACACCATCAAAAATGAAAATTGCAGTAATTTGACAGGAATCGAAAAGCAAGCAATCAACAGATTGAGCTGAAACGAGATGGATTTGATCACAAACCCAGCGACCGAGAAGAGAAGAGGTTGATTAGGGCTGTCTAGGGTTTCCAATGTGAGAGTGGAGCTCGAAGCCTGCGGGGCCTCGGAAACGGCGGTTTCCCGCAATCGCTGCAGTATTCTACTGCGCCGCTCTCGAGAGGGCCTGCGGTGTCGAAGCGAGGAGGGAGGTGAAGGGGGGTCTAGGGTTTTGATTAGCTCTGGGGTTTGCTCATGTTCTTCTTGTTGTTGATCGACATCGAAGAAGAGATCGGTGCTGAGATTCGATGGCGCCATCGGAGGAGATGATAGAGAGATTCAGAATGGGAGAGAGAGGAAGTCGTGGGAAGTTCGTTGGGGCGTGGGTGTCGAGTGAGCGGGTCACGGGGAAGATGGGCACGGCTTTCGCAGGCGAGCGCGAGAAGCGGGCGTGGGCGCGGTCGTCGCGGGCGCGAGAAGCGGGGGACGTTAGAAGTGACGCGAGGAAGTGGCGGGAAAGAAAACGAGTGGGGAAGAAGGAGGGGGTGGGGAGCGGGTCGGGTTGCTGGGATTCGTGGGCCGGGTCGGGTTAGGGTCGGGGAAATGGGAAGTGAGTTCATGGGCTGAGCTTGGAAGAAGAAAAAGAATGAGGAGAGTTGGGGTTTGGGCTTGGGTAAAATTTTAGAAAATAATAAAGAGTTAGGATTTAATCAAGGTAAGGTTTAGAAAAATTAAATTAGAATTATTTAAATTGGGAAAAATATAGGAAATATTTATTTATAAATACGGGAATTTTTTTTTAAAGAAACTGGGTATTACAGTTTTGAAAGGGGTTTTGGATATATCGGGGGCCCCGCAGAGTTTTTACGGGGGTCCCGCTACCCAGATAGCGGACTGGGGGTCAAGGGGCCGAGCATCTCCCTTGCGGGTACGGGGCAGCGTCCCGTTAGAAATTTTTTCTAACGGGAGACAGTGTTGTAGAGTATGTGTATGAGTGTGTATGTGTGTGTGTGTAAAGGGGAAAGGGCATCCAAACGATGCGTGGGAGAAAGCGCCAGCGCCTCACGTGCACGGCACGCGGCGCTTGGACGCTCGGGCGCTGGCGTTATCGCCTTGGGCACTAGTGCTTTGGGCGCCAGGGCACTAGCTCTTTAGGCGCTAGCGCCTCACGTGCCAAATACGTGGGCGTTCGGGCACTAGGCGCTAGCGCCTCACGTGCTAGGTGCTTTGGGCGTTCGGGCGCCAGCGCTTTGGGCGCTCTGGTGCTCGTGCTATGAGCGCTCGGGCGCTAGCGCTTTGGGCGCTAGCGCCACACGTGCCAGGCATGCGGGTGCTCGGGCGCTCGCGCTTTGGGCGCTTGGACGGCAAAGGGGACTTGGTCCCTGCACTGGGAGTTGTACTCCCAGAAAGAAAATCTTATTATTATTATTATTATTATTATTATTATTATGGGGAGTTAAACTCCTAAGATATTTTGAAGCTGATGAAGGGGCTTCTCCCGTTGAGCCCTGGATCTTTCCCAAAGTGGAGGTTTTGGAGATGAGTCTCTTTCTTCCTCCTTTGTTGGCCGGCTCTTGGATAATAAGAAGGGTGGGATTTTAAAAATCTCTTCTTTTTAAGATCTGATGGAAGATCCAAGTTCCCCTTTGTGGGTTTTGTGATGAAAAACTATTTAGTTTTGGAAAAGGAAGGGTAAAACTCATGATTTAATTCAAAAGAAAGAAGAGGGTTTTAGAACCTTGAGAAAAGAGAAAGATCACAGATCTTGATTCTTTTTTGGTAGAGTGAAAAAGTTGTTGAGATATTTTCATTATCCTTACCTTTATAGGCTATACACTTTACATATAGCCCCTTGGGCTTTACAAAATGGCATTTTGCCCATCTCATACCTCATGTGCTATTTCTTTTTGCACATAAGCCATGAGCTTTACATAAATTTAGGTTTATGCACATTCATGCATAAAAAAATTACATTAAAATTAATTATTACATGATTTTTATGTTGGCATGGGGGAGGCCGGCCACTTCATGTTCAGGCTCGACTCGGGCATGGGCCCACTTGACTTGGGCTTGGGCCCACTTAGCTTGGGATTGACTTTGATTTTGACTTGGTTAACCGGGGTGCAATTTTTGACCCCAACAAAGTGCCCCCCATCAATAAATGCACACCACATATATGAGTCATGTGCATGAAATTGATGGATTTTCTTTCACGTGGAGGCGACTTGCTTTGGTTCCCACTTTTGGGATGCACTGCCTTTTTAACGACATGGACGGTCGACGCTTGATGCGTCTTCGAGACATAGTGTCTGTGGTAGACGTTTCCCTGGCCCGGAGTGATTTGGTAGACGTGCCCCCGACACGGAGTGTCGCTGGTCGACGTTTCCCCGAGGCAGAGTGTCTGTAGTCAACGCGCCCCCGGCACGGAGTGTCTGCTTGAAATTTCCCCGAGGCGGAGTGTCGACTGGTTGACGTGTCCCCGAGACGCGGTTTCTGCTTGACATTTTCCCCGTTACGGAGTGTCGGCTGGTTGATGTGTCCCCGGCATGGAGTGTCTGCTTGACGTTTCCCCGTTACGGAGTGTCGCTGTTGGAGGTTTCCCCGGTACGGAGTGTCGCTGGTCAACGTTTCCCTGAGGCGGAGTGTCTGTAGTCGACGTGCCCCCGGCATAGAGTGTCTGCTTGACGTTTCCCCGAGGCCGAGTGTCTGCTTGACGTTTTCCCGGTTACGGAGTGTCGGCTGGTTGACGTGTCCCTGGTACGGAGTGTCTGCTTGACGTTTCCCCGTTACGGCGTGTCGCTGTTGGACGTTTCCCTGGTACGGAGTGTCGCTGGTCAACGTTTCCCCGAGGCGGAGTGTCTGTAGTCGACGCGCCCCCGGCACGGAGTGTCTGCTTGATGTTTCCCCGAGGCAGAGTGTCGGCTGGTTGACATGTCCTCGAAATGGAGTGTCTGCTTGACATTTTCCCCGTTACGGAGTGTCGGCTGGTTGACGTGTCCCCGGCACGGAGTGTCTGCTTGACGTTTCCCTGGAACGGAGTGTCGGCTGGTTGACGTGTCCCGGTACGGAGTGTCTGCTTGACGTTTCCCCGGCACGGAGTGTCACTGTTAGACGTTTCCCTCATACGGAGTGTCGGCTGTTTGACGCAGAGGTCGATGTTGGAACTGGTTGGTTTGATTTGTGTTGACATTAGCATCGCAACACTGGAATATGGTACCATGAGCGAATCATCATTTGCCCTTGAGAGGATTTGGGCATTTTGGTTTTGGTTTGGCATCAGCACCGCTTACACTGGAATATGGTACCAGGAGAGAATCATCATTTGCCTTTTCCCATTGGGGAGGGATGGCTTAGGAGACAGGTTTAGGTCATTATCACCTAAGACTTTTCAATTTTATGAGCCGTAAGGGTCCCATAAAAACATTTTCTCCCTATGAGTCGAAAGGATCTCGTAGCTGTATGTTCTCCTTAGGAGTCATGAGGACCCCTTAATGTGTTGCTCCTTTGTGAGTCGTAAGGATCTCATGTGGGAATTTTCTCCTCACAAAGTCGAGAGGACTTTGCGAGTGCATTTCATCTCTTTTTCATGAGTTTGCGCCCTTTCGGGTTTTCACAAACTCGCCGGCAGTCCTGCTGTTTTTACTCACGGAGCCCTTTCGGATTTTCATCCGTGCCCATTTTGCTTGTGGACATACCCCTTTTTTTGTTTTTTTTTGTTTTTTTTGTTTGGGAATCTTCATCGCTGGTGGGACTTTGAACGTGGTCTCGCCGGTAGGACTTGGGAGAGATTGGGATCGTTTTATGCCCGTAGATTGTATACGGTTTTGCATGATGTATGATCCAGACCGTAGGGCCGGAAGAATTTCAGGACTTTGTTGGCGTTTGCATCGCTGTACTGGAATATGGTATCATGAGCGACTCATCATCCGCCGTGAGGGGATCTCCCTCGTTTCCAGTTTAACGACTTAGGGGTCATCTGTTCCCAGTTTAACGACTTAGAGGTCTTCTGTTTCCAGTTTAACGACTTAGAAGTTATCTGTTCCCAGTTTAAAGACTTAGGATTCTTCTGTTTCCATTTTAACGACTTAGAGGTCATCTGTTCCCAGTTTAAAGACTTAGGGGTCTATCGTGCCTAGTTTAGCGACTTAGAGGTCATCTGTTTTCAGTTTAACGACTTAGAGATTATCTGTTCCCAGTTTAAAGACTTAGGGGTCTATCGTGCCCAGTTTAACGACTTAGAGGTCATCTGTTTCTATTTTAATGACTTAAAGGTCGTCTGTTCCCAGTTTAAAGACTTAGGGGTCTATTATGCCCAGTTTAACGACTTAGAGGTCATCGGTTTCCAGTTTAACAACTTAGAGGTCATCTGTTTCCAGTTTAAAGACTTAGGGGTCTATCGGATGGGAAGCTTGGAATTTGGAGGTAGGGGTCGGCATCAGCGTTGCTAACACTGAAGCACAGGTTCCAGGAGCAATTCATCATTTGCATTTCCCTGTTGGGGAGCGATGGCTTAGGAGACAGGTTTAGGTTCCTATCACCTGAGACTTTTCAGTTTTATGAGCCGTAAGGGTCCCATAAAAGTATTCTCCAAACGAGTCGAAAGGATCTCGTAGGTGTATTCTCCTTAGGAGTCGTGGGGATTCCCAAGTGTGTTTTTCCTTTGTGAGTCGTAAGGATCCCACAAAGGCATTTTCTTACGAGTCGAGAGGATCTCGTAAGTTTGTTCTCTTCATGTATTGTGAGGACACATGAGTGGGTCTTCCCAAATAGAACATAATTCCAAGGGCGGAGACTGTTGGTGCACGGCGGCGCCCCGGCCGTCTTTCCGAGGCCAAAATGTGGAATCAAAAATTTTCTTAACTTTTGAACCGGCGCCACCGCGGACCATAAACCCGGATTGGGCCATTAATCTAATCCTAGCTAACTAGAGAAGGGGTAGAGAGATATACCGAGCGATCCGTGTCCTTCGGTCTTCTCGTCGTCGTCCCGATCTCCCCGCGGAATCTCCGGTCTTCAACTCCTCATCGGAAGGGCACCACATCGCCGGGTTCTTTTACGGGCTCCCACCTCTTGACTGAGGCAACTCGGGCACGAAATTGGCGAGTCGACGTGTCTAAGAATTGCTGTAGAATAGTGTGGAACTCTTTGTCTCATGGGGTTACTCGAAGTTGCCCTTTGGTGGAGGAATGAGATATATACTTTTTGGAGATGGAGCTATGGAATTTTTGTGAAGCCAAAAGATCAAAAATCCCTTACCAAAATTTTGGGACAGCCCCCATGAAGCTTGGCCGGCCCCCATCAAATGAAATGAATGAGAGAGGAGAAAAACAAAGGGGGAGGGAGGCAATCATACATGAAAGAGAGAGAAAAGGTGATGATGATAAAACAATGATCACAAACAAATCCAACACTCCATCAACCATCATCACACCTAAAGTCAAGCAATCATGAAGTGAAGAAGTCAAATGATGGTGCAACCATCATGAAGCAACAATATGCAAAGACCACCCTCCACAATGCTAATTTGCACATTTGCAAATAAGCCCTTTGTTCCCCTCCGAACGGCGGCCGAGACGTGGGGTCTCGCCTGAGATTCGGGGCAGATGCTAATAGGTGCTATCCGTCCACCCCTCCGAAGATGCCAAGTTGATCTATGGCACCATGTACCGAAGGTTTAAACGGATGCGGCCGATGTAGCAGACTTCGTCAGATTCCCCCTCGTTTGAAGGGTTTTTGATTGTGGGGACGCTCTTCCCTGCAGGCGCAAGCCCCTGCAGTTAATTACGCTACCGCATCGCGGTAACAACTTTCTCCTTCTCCAGATGGTCACTTCGTGTCGTGTGTGTCTATTTTATGTTTTGTTTTTGGTTGCCCGTGGATTGTATACGGAGACTGAGTTATGTCGTCGCCCGTAGGGCGTGGACTAGTCCAAATCCGTGTTATCTTAGATTTGGGTTTGGGGGTTTGGTTTGAGGATACGTTAGCCATACTTGAGGCTAAGATCAACTCAAACGTTTGTTAAGGATACGTTAGTCTAACTTGAGACTAAGATCAACTTAACGGGATCGTTTAGATCCGACAAAGGAGCATGCGGAGGCTCTATTGTTCCAGTTTAGGGACATAGTGGTCCATCGTATGTATGGCCGTCGGGACCCGTCACCTCTCTGACGACATTGAAGGATTACAACGACAGATGTCAGAGGAGTTCAGAGATGTACCCTCGAACCAGAGTTAATTGGGGGAGATTCATAGCCCAGTCTGTTTGAAGGTTTAAGGATACGTTAGCCATCTTTGAGGCTAAGATCAACTTAAACGGGATCATTTAGATCCGACAAAAGAGCGTGCGGAGGCTCTATTGTTCCAGTTTAGGGACGTGGTGGTCCATTGCTAGTTTAAGGACATTGCCGTCCATGGGTAGTTTAAGGACATTGCGGTCCATTGTTAGTTTTAAGACATCTCGGTCAAGGTTAAGGATGTCGTAGTCCGTAGGTTTAAGGACCCCACAGTCCATTGTTAGTTTTAAGACATCTCGGTCAAGGTTAAGGACGTCGTAGTCCATGGGTTTAAGGACCCCACAGTCCATTGTTAGTTTTAAGACATCTCGGTCAAGGTTAAGGACGTCGTAGTCCATGGGTTTAAGGACCCCACAGTCCATTGTTAGTTTTAAGACATCTCGGTCAAGGTTAAGGACGTCGTAGTCCATGGGTTTAAGGACCCCACAGTCCATTGTTAGTTTTAAGACATCTCGGTCAAGGTTAAGGACCTCATAGTCCATGGGTTTAAGGACCCCACAGTCCATTGTTAGTTTTAAGACATCTCGGTCAAGGTTAAGGACCTCATAGTCCATGGGTTTAAGGACCCCACAGTCCATATCAATGTGTGGTCATCGGGACCCGTCACCTCTTTGAAGACATTGAGGGATTACAATGCCAAGTATCAAAGGAGTGAAGAGATGTACCCTAGAACCGGAGTGGATTAAATAGTCCTTGGCCCAATTTGGGATCAAGACCAATTAATTATGTTATGAGCCCATTAGCCCAGTTAATTACGAATTGAGGACTCATGGCCAGCTTGGGCTAAGTCCAATCATGTCTGGAATATTGGCTTCCTGTTGGTCCATTGAAGGAGAGGCTTTGCCTCTATCCATTTAGCCAATTGGGCCAAAGCCTAATGTTAAACACTACAGAGCAATCAGTGTTGAACACTGGGAACGAGATTGACAAGTTAGTGTTTAACACTAAAAGATAATTGGTGTTAAACACCAGCAACAAGGTTTTCAAATTATCATAAACACTAAAACAGATCAGTGTTAAACACTGGCAACGGAGATCTCAGATTAGTGTTAAACACTAAGGTAATCAGTGTTGAACACAGCGAATAAAGTTCTTTGATTAGTGTTGAACACTAAGGCCCAACAGTGTTTTAATACTGGATTCGGGAGTTTCAATTTAGTGTTAAAGACTAAGGCAAGAGGGGTCACGTGGCAACACGTGAGAGCGCCCTCCCTTCATTTGTTCTTCTGAGACTATTGCATCTTTTAGAGCATTACGTGCCATCACGTGACGGGCATTCAAATGCTTATATGTTAAAGCTTCTGCCTTGGGTCACGTGGGTCACGTGGGGTGCTGCCTCAAAGGGGCTTTCTGTAGGTCATTTTGGGGGGGTCACGTGGTGACACGTGACCCTGCCTCTATGTATGTTGTTTAGAGGATCTGTTAATCTTTTCCAGGAATTAAATTCCTCTTAGGGTTGAACCCTGACAATAATTTCGGAGGAATTAAATTCCTACTTCCTTTTGAAGATTTATATTCTGGAATAGAGTTGGACTCTGAATTTTCTGTAGGAATTAAATTCCTCATATATGTGAAGAACTGAATAGGGTTAAACCCTAATAAAAGCTTTTAAGGAATTAAACTCCCATTTTCTGTTAAAGAATTATGATTAAGGGAATTAAATTCCCGCTGTTTCAACAGAACTAAGTTCTTAATTAGGGTTAAACCCTGTTTCTTTTGTTCTGAAGGAATTAAATTCCCATGACACAGGGTCAAGCCCTAATTTTATTTTAAAGGAATTAAATTCCTATAGTTCTATGAGAATTAAATTCTCGTGCTTCCGTTCCCTCTCTATGTTTTGGATCTGCATGGCAGGATCTCGACCCATTGAGAATTAAATTCTCAACTTCAAGGGGAGATGTGCACTTTGCAGATCCTCTATCAAAGAGAGAAGAGATATGTTCTTCTGTTTTATATATCAGAGTTAAACTCTGTTGAGAATTAAATTCTCTTTTCTTTCAAGGAGCCTTCCCTTTCTTACCTAGGGTTTTCTTTTGCAGAAGATCCAAATTCCTCAAAGTATCAAGGCTCTCTCCCTTTTCTTCCCTCTGCGTATATATCCTTTTTGTATCTCTTGGCTCCTATTTATAGGAGAAGCAGCCGAGTCAATTAGTTTTTGACGAATCTTTATTGAGAGATTTGATTTGCATCCATCATTCGTTCTGGACCTTTGGATTATTAGGTGAATTTTATTCACCATTGGATTTTAAATCCAGAGATTCTCCTTTGTTATTTCTGTTAGATTTGAAGGGGAAATCTTTCCAAATTCGAGATTTTCCCATAGATAGATGATATTTAATCACCTATGAATCTTTAATTTAATCGGTTGCATTTTGGAAAGATTTGAGAGGTCTTTGTCAGAATTTAATTCTGTTAACAAATGGGCTTTGAAGTTGGTCACGTGTGGGCACGTGACCCCCTTGGAACGAGCCTTCTTCCTTCTTTTTGCGCTCTGTTTTCTGGTTGCTGCTTAACCATTACGTGCCACCACGTGACCCCTGGTCACGTGTGAGCACGTGACCCTTGTCTGGACTCTTTTTCTTGGTTTAGCGGGAGAACAAATCTGCTGCTTTGAGTATCACGTGCCAACACGTGACCCTGGTCACGTGGGAGCACGTGACCTCTTCTGAAGCCCTTTTCTTGATTTTCTCAGGGAGCTGTTGGGTTTTGAAGCCGCTTTTGATTGTCACGTGCCACCACGTGACCCAGGTCACGTGGGAGCACGTGACCCTTTCTGAAGCCCTTATCTTTGATGTAATCGGGAAGCTGAATTTGCCTTGCTGATGCTTTTAGGTGTCACGTGCCCACACGTGACTGCTGGTCACGTGTAAGCACGTGACCCTTTTCTGAAGCTTTTTCCATAAGCTTTCCTGATTTTAAATCAGGAAACAAATGCCCCCACAGCGTTGTTCTCACGTGTCCGCACATGAGTGCAACGCTGTCACCTTTTGTGACCGTTGGATTCCTTTAGGGATTTGGGGAGATGAAGCGTTCTTTCAGAAGCGCCTTCACTTTTTCGTGTCCTTCCTTTCATACCTTTCTTTTAAGAATTTGATTCTCGTTTTCAGAGCTTAGTTCTCTGTTGTGTCTGTGCAGCGCCGCCTCATTTTCCAATCAAAGGCTAGTGCTCACGTGTTGCGTATGCAGGGATCTGCTTGATGGGGACGTTTCATTTCCCTAACCTAATTCCAATGCGTCGTTGGATTTCATTTCCAACGCTCTCCCTTCTTTCCGGGCTTTGAGAATAGTCCCACCATGCACAACATTTTTCGTGCATAGCATTAAATGCTCCCTTTTATAACCTGAACCCTATGCCTTACTTCTTTTCTTCACAGAGAAACCTATTCATACCTTAAGGTGGTCATCTTTGAGAACCCGATCAATCGCCATGGCTTGCAATCGTCCCCATGCTCGTCGGCAACCATGGGAGGTGCCCCTTGAGGAGATAATTCCTCGCTTCGATGCGCGGCTGGCGGATCCCCTTCTCACCGACGCTCAATATGACACGGCGATGTACGAGCTACTGACCCGTCGGGGCTCTCCTCTTCCCATAGGCTCCATTTGGCTCCGGATGATCCTCCTGTCTGTGCTTACCGATATACCCCCTCATCCGGCGGAGATGACTTCGGCGATCCTTGACGCGGCGAAGGACAAGCTTGAGTGCTTTCATGAGGCTTGTCTAATCACTCAAGCTCTGAAGGATCACTCAGTTCATTTACTGAGTCAGATAAGATCTCGTCGGGCCGTCATGTCTGCTTTCGCTGATGAGCACGGCTCCAACCGGTGGGGAGCGACTCTTCGCGAAAACCGCCGTTTTGACGTGCTGGAGAAGGCGGAGAGGGAGTTGGAGAATTTTGTGTTTTGCTTTGTTAACCCTTGTATTTCTGATCCCTTGTTTGGTGATCTTTTCCCGGTAGTGTAGTATGTTTGAATCAATGTACTCCTTTTATCATTGGCGGTTTGCATGCTTTCTGTTGAATTTTCATGTTTGTCAGATAGTGGTACATGTGTCTTGCTTGCGTAAATGAGCTGCATGTTTTTCTCATGGGAATTTTATTTAATTGCGAGCACCATCGTTGCGTGGCATGCGCGTCAGTGCCTCGGGTAACATTTCCTTTTAAACATTCATACAGTTGCAAATGCGCGCCTGATAGGATACAGATCAGAAACTTGCCTCGTTATCTCCCGTATCGGGTGGTTTGTGCTGGCTTTAGATCGAGTATTATTGTTGAAGGGAGGTTTATAAATGAAGACATGTTCTTCTCTTCAATGGTGTGTCCCCTTTCTATTGAATGTGTTCTGCGGATAATTTATCTTGATCTCCTTGCAGGACAGCGATGGCTTAGAATTCAGGGTTAGGATCTGCTTCCTAAGACTTTTGCATTTTATGAGCCACGAGGGTCTCATAAAGAGTTTTTCTCCCTACAGGTCGAGAGGATCCCATAGGTGTAAGTTCTTCTTAAAAATCGTGAGGATTCTTAAGCGGGTTTTCCCTTGAGAGTCGTAAGGATCTCACAAGAGAGTTTTTCTTCCTTACAGGTCGTGAGGACCTGCAAGTGCTGGATGTGGTCACCCTTATCCGTGTTTCACGGGGTCAGGGGCCGCTCCAGGTATCGTAGTTTAAAGACGTCGCGGTCAAGGTTAAGGACCTCATAGTCCGTGGATTTGGGGACTCCACCGTCCGCTGTTAGTTTTAAGACATCACGGTCAAGGTTAAGGACCTCATAGTCCGTGGATTTAGGGACTCCACAGTCCAATGTTAGTTTTAAGACATCACTGTCAAGGTTAAGGACCTCATAGTCCGTGGATTTAGGGACTCCACAGTCCGATGTTAGTTTTAAGACATCACGGTCAAGGTTAAGGACCTCATAGTCCGTGGATTTAGGGACTCCACAGTCCGATGTTTGGTTGCAGGGACCCGTCACCTCTTTGAAGACGTTGAGGAATTACAACGCCAGGTATCAAAGGAGTAAAGAGATGTACCCTTAAACCAAGGCAGAATCCGTAGGGAATCGGGGTGGTTGATCGTTAGTTTTAAGACATCACGGTCGAGGTTAAGGACGTCATAGTCCGTGGATTTTAAGGACTCCACAGTCCGGTATTTGCTCTGGATGCTTGACACGGGTTCACTGCCGTGCTTGGCGAGGACCAGGCTCCGCTCTGGATACTTCACACGGGTTCACTGCCGTGCTCTGCGAGGACCAGGATCCGCTCTGGACGTTTTCCACGGGGTCAAAGAGTGACGTTATCCGCGTTCCACGTGACCAGGAAATTTGCACTAGATGCTTCACACGGTTTCACTGCCGTGCTCGGCGAGGACTAGGCTCCGCTCTGGATGCTTCACACGGGTTCACTGCCGTGCTCTGCGAGGACCAGGATCCGCTCTGGACGTTTTCCACGGGGTTAAAGAGTGACGTTATCCGCGTTCCACGTAACCAGGAATTTTGCACTAGATGCTTCACACGGGTTCACTGCCGTGCTCGGCGAGGACTAGGCTCCGCTCTGGATGCTTCACACGGGTTCACTGCCGTGCTTGGCGAGGACCAGGCTCCGCTCTGGGCGTTCTCCGCGGGGTCAAAGAGTGACATTATCCGCGTTCCACGTAACCAGGAATTTTGCACTAGATGCTTCACACGGGTTCACTGCCGCGTTAGGCGAGGACTAGGCTCCGCTCTGGATGCTTCGCACGGGTTCACTGCCGTGTTCTGCGAGGACCAGGATCCGCTCTGGACGTTTTCCACGGGGTCAAAGAGTGACATTATCCGCGTTCCACGTAACCAGGAATTTTGCACTAGATGCTTCACATGGGTTCACTGCCGTGCTTGGCGAGGACTAGGCTCCGCTCTGGATGCTTCACACGGGTTCACTGTCATGCTCTGCGAGGACCAGGATCCGCTCTGGACGTTTTCCACGGGGTCAAAGAGTGATGTTATCCGCGTTCCACGTAACCAGGAATTTTGCTGATTGTATCCGCATTTCACGGGATGGAGGTCTGACTGTTGGCGATATGTATACCACCGAGCCATGGAACTGGGAGTTGCCGCTATTCCTCTTAGCTTGAAGTCGTGTCCGTCGTTACGAGACGAGTGTTGGGATGATCTCTAGGTCGCTTGTGGCCCGTCGAGATTTGGCTTCTTTCTTTGGTGAAACCTGGGGGGAAGGTATGTTCCCTTTTTGTTTACGCCCTTGGATTGTGTACAGGGTGTGATGGAACATCACCTGTAAGGCATAAATTTTATTTTTATTTTATTTCTTTTTCCTCTATACTCTATTGTTTTAGCTTTTATATCGCGAAGGTCGCGATTGCCCCATCATTTCGGCTATTTTTTCGCGGTGCCCAATCATTTCGGCTATCTATTTATTTTCTGCTCGCTGCTTTTTATTGCGAGTTGCCCCATCATTTCGGCTATTTTTCATGCCTTCATTTTTACTTGCTGCTTTTTATTGCAAGTTGCCCCATCATTTCGGCTATTTTTCGGCATGCGTGGCTTGCTAGCTTTTTCGCTGCAAGCCTGGATTTTAGGCACCGATTTCGGCATCAGCACCGCTACAACTGAAATGTTGCCAGGAGCGAATCATCATTTGCCTTTGTCGATGATGAACAAGGGTGGCTCAGCAAACAGGGTTAAGGGTCCTGTCGACCAAGGCTTTTGACTTCATGAGCCGTAAGGGTCTCACAAAGGTATTTCTCCCTACAAGTCGTGAGGATCTTGCAGGTGTATTTTCTCCTTAGGGATCGTGAGGATTCATAAGTGTGTGCTCCTCTGTAAGTCGTAAGGATCCTACAAGAGGGCTTTCTCCTTATGGATCAAGAGGACCTACAAGGGTTGGACTTTGCTGGGGAAATGTTTATTCGCGTCCGTGGATTGTATACAAGGGTCAGTATTGAGCCCCTTGTAGGGCAATATCGAAGGTTGTGGAGGATTTGCTTAAGAACAGGTTTAGGTTTCTGTAACTTAAGACTTTCAAATCTTATGAGCCGTGAGGGTCCCATAAGAGAGTTCTCCTTGCGAGTCGTGAGGATCTCGTAAGTGTACTTTCTCTTTAAGAATCGTGAGGATCCCTAAGTGTGTTGCTCCTTTGTGAGTCGTAAGGATCTCACGCAGGTGGTTTCTCCTTACAAGGTCAAGAGGACCCTATAAGTGTCTTTTAACGAGGCTGCGCCCTTTCGGGTTTTCACAAACACTCGCCGGTAGTCCTGCTGTTTTTACTCACGGAGCCCTTTCGGGTTTTCATCCATGCCCATTTTGCTCATGGACATACCGTTTTTTTTATTCTTTTTCTCGTTTTTTTTACAAGGTCGCGCCCTTTCGGGTTTTCACGAACACTCGCCGGTAGCCCTGCTGTTTTTACTCACGGAGCCCTTTCGGGTTTTCATCCGTGCCCATCTTGCTTATGGACATACCGTTTTTTTATCATTTTTTTTATATATTTTTCTTTTTCTTCCTTTTTTTTTATCTCGTCAGCCTAAGGATGCTGCGGTAGTAGTTTAGGGACGTTTCGGTCCGTCGTTAGTTTAAGGACGTTTCGGTCCGTCGTTAGTTTAAGGACGTTTCGGTCCGTCGTTATGGGAAGGCCGGCTGCTGCTTGTAAAGTCTGAGCTTAGGAAGATAGCGAGCGGGCATAGTCGTCGTCATCTATCATTGACCCAGGCTGTGGCTCATTAAGCATACTATTTCTTTAAGAAGCGGCCGTTTATTGGCCTGAAAGGCCTTTCACCGTGCATGTCCATGAGTAGATAGGCTCCACCCTGGTAGACCTTGTCTATGATGTACGGGCCTTCATAGTTTGGCTCAAATTTTCCCCGCTTGGCACGATTGGGGATCATAGGTCTTTTGACCACTAGTACGAGATCGCCTTGGCGGAATGTCCTCGGCCTGGTCAATCTTTCGTACGAGCGCGTCATCTTTGCTTTGTAGGCTTCCAGATGTTGTTGCGCTATGAGCCGGGTTTCGTCGAGGGCATCAAGCTCCTCAAGCCGAAGGTGAGCATTTTCTTCGTCCGTCAGCTCGTGGTGGACTGCCACTCGTAGAGAGGGTAACTCTATCTCGAGGGAGAGCACTGCTTCCGTCCCAAATACCAACGCGTATGGCGTTGTGTTCGTGGCCGTCTTGAATGTAGTTCGATAAGCCCAAAGGGCTTCTTGCAGCCTCTCGTGCCAGTCTCTCTTATTCCGAGAAACGGTCTTTTTTATGATCTTCGTCAAGGTCTTATTGAAGGCCTCGGCCAGACCGTTAGCTCGTGGGTTGTAAACTGAAGAATATCTCCAGTCTATATTGTGCTGTTGCGCGAAGCGGCTAATCTTATGGCTTCGGTAGGCTGGCCCATTATCGGAGATAATCCGCCGTGGGGTTCCAAACCGATAGATGACGTGCGTCTTGAAGAAATGGAGGATATTCTCCGTCTTCACTTCCCTCAGTGGTACTGCTTCTGCCCATTTGGAGAAGTAATCAGTTGTCGCCAGGATAAAACGATGTCCCCGGGATGATGCTGGCTCGATGAGGCCGACTATGTCAGTCCTCCACATTTCGAATGGCCAGCTAGCCACTGTTGGGTGTAGTGGATTCGGATGTTGGTGGATAACGTCTCCATGAATCTGGCACGAGTGGCATTGCTTCGCATACTCGAGGCAGTCCTGGATCATCGTGGGCCAGTAGTAACCCATCCGTTTAATTTTTAACTTCATCTTTGGGCCTGCTTGGTGAGAACCGCAAAGTCCGTCGTGAACTTCCTGAATGACTCTTTCTGCTTTGTCAGGTCCTAAGCATCTCAGCCATAGAGAATCAAACGATCTCTTGTATAGAGTATCGTTGACGAAAGCGAAAGATAGAGCTCGTTTCATGAGCTGATGTCTTGAGGACGCTTCTTTGGGCATTCGGTGGGACTTAAAGTAGTCTATGAAGACTTCCCTCTAGTCCTCGGCCTTCTCATGGTCTTTTATTTGTAGGGTCGTCTGCTCAGTCGCTCCCTTTTTCTTTATATAATTCCGGAGGTATTTCTGCCGGGGCGAGCACTCGACGGCTTTGTACCACGATTCTGACGTCATCGAGGTTCTCGTCAGCCAGTTCTTTAGCAAGTTTGGCCAACGCGTCTGCTTAGCTGTTTTCCGCGCGCGGTATGTTCTCTAAAGTATAGGAAGGAATTTGGGTCAATAGTTGTTGCACCTTTTCGCCGTACTTCACCAACTCCGGTTTGCACGTTTGGTAGTCACCATTTACTTGACTAACGACCAGTTGAGAATCCCCGTATATAAGGAGGTCCTCAATTCCCAGGTCGATGGCGATTTCGAGGCCTGCTATCAGAGCTTCGTATTCAGCTTCATTGTTTGTCCTCGGCTCTGTTAAGGAGAAGGCGAAGCGCATTATCCCTCCTTGTGGAGTTGCAAAGACGAGGCCTACCCCCGATTTGATCATTGGGACACCTTGTTTCTGTTTCTTTACGGAGGACGCTCCATCGAAATAGAGTTCCCATCGGGTGCTTCCGCCGCTAATCGCATCAAATGCATGCTCGTCCGGCAAATCACAGTTCAGAGGAGAATCGGCCGGTATCGGATGCTCAGCGAGGAAATCGGCAATGGCCTGGCCTTTCACTGCCTTGAGAGGTTGATACGTTATCGAGAACTCCATCAAGAGCAGGGCCCACTTAGCGAGTCGTCCTGTCAATATGGCTTTCGACATCAAGTATTTAAGGGGATCCACCTTTGAAATGAGACGGACTTCATGCGCCAACGCATAGTGCCTGAGCTTTGTTATCGCGAAGATTAACGCCAAGCAATGTTTTCCAATGGGAGAGTAGTTGCTTTCTGCCCCAGTAGAACTCGACTTAAGTAGTAGAGTGCCCTCTCTTTCCCCTGATCGTTCTCTTGTGCCCATAATGCGCCCAAGGAACCTTCGAGGGCGGTCGTATAAAGAATGAAGGGTTTTCCTTTGACCGGCGCAGCCAACACCGGAGGGTTCTGCAGGTACTGCTTGATCTCGTCTAGTGCACCTTGACATTTGTGATCCCAAACGAATGGAGTTCCTTTTTTCATCAGGTGGTTGTAAGGACGGCATTTGCCTGAAAGATTAGCGATAAACCGCCGGATGTATGCGAGCTTCCCTTGGAGAGACCGCAACTGTTTGAGGGTTCTTGGCGGAGGCATTTCCATGATCGCTTTAATCTTTGACGGATCTATTTCAATACCTCGGTGTCGAACGATGAATCCCAGAAATTTGCCCGAGGAGACTCCAAACGCGCATTTGAGAGGATTCATTTTCAAATTATATTGCCGAAGGCGTCGAAATACAGTCTCCAGATGCTTTAAATGATCATCGTATGACATGCTCTTTACTATGAGGTCATCGATATAGCACTCGACGATGTCATGTATGAGGTCGTCGAAGATCTTTGTCATGGCCCTTTGATAGGTAGCGCCAGCGTTCTTTAGACCAAAGGGCATAACCCTGTAGCAGAATATACCCAAAGGGGTCCGGAAAGCGGTGTGCTTCTGGTCTCCGGGATGGATCTTTATCTGATTGTATCCTGACGAACCGTCCATGAAGGAGAAAACCTCGTGAGTGGACGTGTTATCTATCATTAGCTCGGTTACTGGTACTGGGAAATCATCCTTTGGATAGGCTTTATTGAGATCCCTGAAATCCACGCATATGCGTACCGTCCCATTCTTCTTCATTACCGGGACGATATTGGGGATCCAATCAGGATATTGGACTTCTTGGATAAATCCCAAATCGATCAGCTTCTTGACTTCGGCGTTGATGCTCATCTCAAGCTCGAGTCGCATCCTTCTTGGCGCCTGCTTGACTGGCTTGATATCTGGGGATATTGCTAATTTATGCACAGCAATCTCCGGATCTAATCCCGGCATCTCGGAGTAGTTCCACGCGAAGCAGTCTTTATGCCGTAGAAGCACGTTCTTTAACGCAGCCACCCTTTCTTCAGATAGCAGCTCGCTGACAAATGTCGGTCGCGGGTCGTCTGCCGATCCCAACTCAATCTTCTTGAGGTTATCTGCAGTAGTATGTATACCATCTTCCAGTTCTTTCGGAGCGGGCGGAAATTCTGAGATCACCTCATCATCGCTGTTCTCAAAGCACCGGGGAAGGTCATCTATGTTCTCGGGCTCTTCTTTTAATATCGTAATCGTATAACAAGTGCGAATCCGCTCCCAGGACTGAGGTGGATCCGGTTCTGCTCTTGCGGCCTTGGGTTCATGCTTTTGTGGCGGCGTTACCCTCCAGCCGTCGGATAAAGTGAATCTGCCCTGTTGGTACTGGTCCTCGACCCAGTTCTTGAAGGCGAACCAGTCTTCGGTAGGATGTCCTATGGCTCGGTGATAAGAGCAATAGCTCGGATGAGAAGCCTTGTTAGCTTGCTCAGGATGTCTAGACTCTGGAAGCGCGATCATTTGATGTTTTATAGCGAGCTTGAGTAGCCCCTCCGTCTTTTCTCGGGGGAAGGAGTACGCTCGACTCGTTTTCTTTGTGAGGGACAAATCCGAGCCGTGCAATACCCGATCACGTAACCCTCTAATCCTGCGTCGTTGTTGTCGGCTCCTCTTTCCGCTTCTTGATTTATTTCCGTCTCTGCGTCGGGCCTTTTGTACAACGGATTGACAAGGATGAGCATCTTTGTCTTTTGCAGCCTGTTGAAATAGACGTTGCGTCCTGGCCTTCTCGTAGATGGCCATTTCGCGGTTGTGGTCTTCCCGAGCTTTCTGACCCGCTTTCCTGATAGGCTTGCCCATTCGTTCTTCAAACGACGGACTCGGCGCTTCAATTACGGGGTCTAGTTTTGATGAGGGGTTGGCATCTCCTGCCAGGGCGTCCTCTTCTTCATCAAAGGTATATATGGCGTAGCTACTGTGGGCCCGTTCCCGTTTTCCGGCTCTCGCGTATCCAAGCCCGAGTGTTTCCATTTTCCCGTTGGGCAATTTGCGTTGAGTCCCAGGGACATCCCAAATCCTGTTGTAGAACCGAGCCTGCCGAACAGTCTGTTTTAAGGGTACTCCTTAGCGCTTCAATAGCTTCTTTAATCCATTTGTATAGTATCTAGGCAGACGGATGGGTTGGAGCCTGTCAAGTGTAGCATCCGCGCCATGCCAGATCTCTTTCTCTATTTTCGACTCTGAGGATCGGTAGAATAGGATCACCTTCTCACCCCTTTTCCTGGGAGGGACGTAAAATGTTTGCAGGTCCTGCACATTGTGAGTTTGAAGCGTGTCGAGATCCTTGTAGTGTTCTCGCGGTACCATGGTGATTTGCAAACTATGGTCATCGCCAGGGGGTGCTTGTATTGACAGTCGATTGGAGAACACGGCATTAACTTCATCTTCTGAATCACTTCCGAAGACCAACATGGGGGCGGGCGTCCCCAGGTTGTTGCGTTGAGATGGCCCTGCATAAACTACCTCTTCCTATTCTTCGGTATCGCTCCCGAAAATAGGGATGGTGGCGGCGGTTTTGTTCTCCGGATTGCGACACCCTTCTGTATCCTCGAAATCTGGCAAAAAGTACTTCGCATCTTCGTATTTGCGGACTTCGTTCATGGAAAATGGGTTCAACTCACCTGTTACAGTATACTCGAAACCATCCTTAAAGTACTTCATACACTGATGTTGCGTAGAAGGGATGATGTTGTACTCGTGTAGCCAAGGACGGCCGAGCAAGGCGTTGTAGCAGGTCTTGGCGTCGATGACATGGAATTTGATGTCTGTGACGAGAAGTCCAAAGCGTAATGTTAGTATCACAGATCCGAGAGTTCGTGACGATTGTGAATCGAAACCGGAGATAGTAATTTTGTCACGAGCGAGGTGTTGCATACTCATGCAGATTTCCTTCAACACCCGAACATTAAGGAGATTGACGGAGGATCCATTATCCACCAGGATCTTGCCTATCTTGATATCATGGCAGTATCCGGAGACATATAGGGGACGGTTGTGGTCGCACGTCCCGAGAAGGAGGTCTTCATCACCGAAAGTGATGTCGGCCGTAGGCACTTCCTCCAGTTCATCCTTCATCTTTTCAGTGGCGAGGAAGGCTTGGAATTGCTCAGGTTCTTGTAACGCCTTAATTAGTGAGTCTCGCGCTTCTTTTGATAATAGGAGGGCATCGAGAATGCTAAGCTGAGAAGGTAGCTTCCTTAGGTGCGCGAGGATGTTATAGTCCACCTTATCCTTCCTAGGAGGGTCTTTGGCAACCAGCTCTCTCATGACTTGGTCATCTAAAGTGATATCTTCAGTGACCTTTTCCTTTCCCTTATCTTTTCTACTCACGGGCCCGAGATTCTTTTCTGGGAGTGTGCGATTGCGCAGCTGAATGTTCTCGCAGGTCTCCGGTTTCTCCTCTTTCCCTAAAACGGATTCTTTAAAGAGAGAGCCCAGAGCCATTTCTTCATCAGAGTCGCTCCCAAAGGTGAGAACTTGTGACCCCCCGGCGTGAGCCATATAACAGTTGCCAGTAGTTCTGTTGTGCCCATCGATAGTACTTCTTCGCTCCCGACGGATCTTGCGTTTCATGCGCTTAACATGTTGCCGACGAGCAACATATCCTTGCCACCATATCTTAAAGGCGCCGCACTCCTCCGTGGGGTGTGAGATTTTCCGATGATATGCGCAATAATCAGGGTGCCTCTTCACCCCATCATGTGTGTTTCCTTCCGAGGGTGGTAGCTTCATCCCCATTGACATGGCTTCGGCAAACCTTTTCCTCGTTTTGAATATCCTCTTGTCTACTTCGGATGCCTTTCGCTCTGGCAGAGGTAGTTCAACTCTTCCGTTCAGTCGCCTGCATTTGGTTCCTTCTGACGCTGCCATCTCACGCTCCTGATCCGCTTTACTTTTTAGACGAATCTCGTCTAGAAAGGCATTGATCATTTCATTTGTCGGCCACGCACGCTCTGGTTCAGGCTTTGCCTCCAGATTCTTAGTGCCTGGAGTTTTCTCATCATCGGTAAACGAGTGGGAGATTACGTTACAACTCGCCACATACCCTTCGGATTCATTCGACGAGCTCTCTCCCTCATCTCTCTCTTGAAAGATGTGGTTGAGGAACTCTTGCAGTGTGACAGGAGCTCGCGCCTTTTGATTGTATTCTTCCAGCGCGTCGATTTGCTTCTGCAAGTTCGTGTGCTCGTTTCCAAGCTTCACGGGCTTCTTGGATTTCTTCTTTTTCTTCGAAGATTTTGACGGTTGGGCGTGAGTATTTGGGCCCTCATCGCGAGTCTTCGTAGTTGGGCGGTGCTTCAGCATCCCTTCGATAATTTGAGGTTCAAGAGGGTCCTTCCATTCGATCGCAGGGCACGCATGAAGGTCTCTCAGCATTCTTTTGGTTTTAGTCGATAGCACGACCTCCCATGGAGCTTCTTCAATAAAGGAGCAGGTTGCCCCCGGTGTATCTTCTTTCTTAGGAGTATGCGGTTGTGGTGGGTTCACCTTCCACTTTTCGGATAGTATAAACTTCCCCTGGAGGTATTGATCTTCAATCCATCCTTTGAAGACGAAGCAATCTTCGATCGGATGACTTACCGTTTGATGGTAAGGGCAATAGTTAGGGTTATTCACCTCGGTGGGTTGCGGCGGTCGCCTTGGATTTGGTAGGTTTATAAGTCTGTTGCGTACTGCCAGCTCGAATAACCGTTTCGTCTTGTCTCGTGGGAACGAGTAGGGACGTTTCATCTTCTCATTATAATACCGGCGTCTTTCTTCCAGTTGATCTGCCGGTTTCGGGGCGTTAGGTTGCTGTTGGGCATTCGCAACAAAGGTTGCCCTTCCTTTACCCTTGTCATTCCGAGGTTCCGACTTCGGGGGAGGTGGTCTATGACCCATCTGGTCCATCTGAGCCAACTTGTCCATTAAAGCCTGGAATGTGGTTGGCTTAAAGAACATCATAAACTGGGAGATAGTTGCGTGGGGGTCTAGGGTTCCCACGAACATGCCCACTGCGGGTGCCTCCTCAATGCGTTGTTCACATCTCGACCACAAATTCCGCCAGCGTATAGCATACTGGACCCAGGTTTCGCCTGGTTTTACCCTGGCGTTAATCAATGCAGTTATTGGAGTGCGTTCGCTGGCACTTGCGAATCGTTGAGTGAATAAAAACTCCATTTCAGCGAACGTCTTGATAGAATCGTTCGGGAGTTCCGAATACCATTCGAACGCTGTTTCTGATAAGCTTCCCACGAACTGGCGGAGCAACAGTTTATCCTCACCGCCGGTGTTACCGCAGAGGGCCCGGAACTGGGCGACATGTTGATGGGGATTGCCGGTCCCCTTATACACGTGGAATTTTGGTATCGTATAGCCTTGCGGGTATTTGATTTGGTCGTACCAGCTTGGATATGGCCGCCCCGTTTTTACGACTTGACCAGCTGCCTCAGTCGCATGATGAACCCGGATTTGCTGGGCTATGTAGTCAACCAAGTCAGCCTTAGAGATTGCCTCCTCCTTGGCCGTTGAGAGGGCTGGTGGTGGATTTGACGTTTCTCCTCGGTCGTCTTCAAGAACGATTGGGGGATCCTCGGCGGGTAAGTCCTGCTGGATCATCATTCCTATCATATCTTGGAAGAGAAGGCCCATACGTTGTATGTTGGCCGCTTGTTCAGCAGCCTCTTTGTCCTTTTTCTCCAGTATCCGGCGAAGGAATTCAGCGTCGGTTTCTTCCTCCTAGCGTGCGTCTGAGGACGTTTCTGGGCTTTCTTTTGGCCCGGTAAGTGTGGCCATAGCATTCATCATTTCCTGAAGCTTTTGTTGCTGCTTCTGGGCTTTCGTCACGGATCGGGTTAGCGGTCGGTGGCCCGTGGAAGTGCGGCTTTCCTCCTTTCCAGAAGCCATGTAAACAGTGTGCACCACCATGCCCCCAGACTTCGGGCGTCTGGGCTCAGTGCTTTTAACCGTCGTTGCAGGCTGGGGGATCTTCTCTGGCCTCCTCCTTTTATGAGCCATAGAGGTTGAGGGGGCCATTGAGGTGGGCGTCCAGACAGCCTTTTGGGATTTAGCCTGGTGACCAGCTTCCGGTTGGATTTTCAGCTTCTTGTGCTGGCGGGAGAAGTTTGGATCGATGATCGAGTCTCGGGCCTGCCGCCAAACCTTATAGATTTTGGAAGACAGCCGTTGAGGGGATCGGGGCTGTTCTGATTTTATTTCCACAACCTTTTTTAATGGGGGAGGAGACCTTTTTAGCACTGCAGTAGGAGAATTCCTTCGCACCTTATTTAGCATCTCGAAGCTGTTCCCAGTTGGAACAGCAGCATTAACTTCTGCCATCGGGGTTGATGGAGTTAGCCCGGAGGGGGAGTTGCCCCCAGCCTTCCTTACTCGGCGCCAATGGAGACGTCGAGCGTGTCGAGCGGACGGCGTTGGTTCAGCGGTGAGAATGGCTTCGTCTTGCCCCCTGTGTAGGTGGGGGGTCGCTGCTGATATTAGCCTATCAAAGACCGATGTCCTTTGGGTAGCAGGAGCGGGAGCTGGGGCCGTCAATCTTGTAAAGACCGACTTTTTGGCCGGGGAAGCCGCCTTGGCGATTTCGGGAGCAGGACCGGTCACTTTCTTAGAAGCAGCCTTCTCTGGGATTGTAGGCCCCATGATGGGTCCACAGGATTTCTGGCCCAATCTAGAGAAGACTGAGGCGCTGATATTAGGCGACCCGTTGAGAGGAGCCGCGACAGGGGTAAGACGATCAAAGACCGACTTCTTGGGAGCTTCCTTTGTCAGCATCGGCGTCGCGAAGCTTGTTGGTGGGAGTATAGTCCCAAAGAACAATCCGGTAGTGGCCTGAGTCACCTGGTCCACCGGCATTGTGAATAACGAAGCAGCTTGGGGTCCGTAGGCTATACCTCCTGGCGAGGCAAAGCGTTGGTCGCAATTGCAATCTGAGCAGTTGGATAATTTCGCAGAAGTAGAAGCCATCGATCCTTTGCTTTCTGCAATAAGCGAGACGCCAATTCTTAGTATCCTGGAACCTAAGGGCAACCATTAGCGAACCGCGATTGGTTCGCGAATCACGACACACGAAGTGTGGAGTGGAAAGAGGAAAAGGTCCCACAGGGCGTGCCAGAATCTGTTCCCCTCCGAACGGCGGCCGAGACGTGGGGTCTCGCCTGAGATTCGGGGCAGATGCTAATTGGTGCTATCCGTCCACCCCTCCGAAGATGCAAAGTTGATCTATGGCACCATGTACCGAAGGTTTAAACGGATGCGGCCGATTTAGCAGACTTCGTCAGATTCCCCCTCGTTTGAGGGGTTTTTGATTGTGGGGACGCTCTTCCCTACAGGCGCAAGCCCCTGCAGTTAATTACGCTACCGCATCGCGGTAACAACTTTCTCCTTCTCCAGATGGTCACTTCGTGTCGTGTGTGTCTATTTTATGTTTTGTTTTTGGTTGCCCGTGGATTGTATACGGAGACTGAGTTATGTCGTCGCCCGTAGGGCGTGGACTAGTCCAAATCCGTGTTATCTTAGATTTGGATTTGGGGGTTTGGTTTGAGGATACGTTAGCCATACTTGAGGCTAAGATCAACTCAAACGTTTGTTAAGGATACATTAGTCTAACTTGAGACTAAGATCAACTTAACGGGATCGTTTAGATCCGACAAAGGCGCATGCGGAGGCTCTATTGTTCCAGTTTAGGGACATAGTGGTCCATCGTATGTATGGCCGTCGGGACCCGTCACCTCTCCGACGACATTGAAGGATTACAACGACAGATGTCAGAGGAGTTCAGAGATTTACCCTCGAACCAGAGTTAATTGGGGGAGATTCATAGCCCAGTCTGTTTGAAGGTTTAAGGATACGTTAGCCATCTTTGAGGCTAAGATCAACTTAAACGGGATCATTTAGATCCGACAAAAGAGCGTGCGGAGGCTCTATTGTTCCAGTTTAGGGACGTGGTGGTCCATTGCTAGTTTAAGGACATTGCGGTCCAAGGGTAGTTTAAGGACATTGCGGTCCATTGTTAGTTTTAAGACATCTCGGTCAAGGTTAAGGACGTCGTAGTCCATGGGTTTAAGGACCCCACAGTCCATTGTTAGCTTTAAGACATCTCGGTCAAGGTTAAGGACGTCGTAGTCCATGGGTTTAAGGACCTCACAGTCCATTGTTAGTTTTAAGACATCTCGGTCAAGGTTAAGGACCTCACAGTCCATGGGTTTAAGGACCCCACAGTCCATTGTTAGTTTTAAGACATCTCGGTCAAGGTTAAGGACGTCGTAGTCCATGGGTTTAAGGACCCCACAGTCCATTGTTAGTTTTAAGACATCTCGGTCAAGGTTAAGGACGTCGTAGTCCATGGGTTTAAGGACCCCACAGTCCATTGTTAGTTTTAAGACATCTCGGTCAAGGTTAAGGACCTCATAGTCCATGGGTTTAAGGACCCCACAGTCCATTGTTAGTTTTAAGACATCTCGGTCAAGGTTAAAGACCTCATAGTCCATGGGTTTAAGGACCCCACAGTCCATTGTTAGTTTTAAGACATCTCGGTCAAGGTTAAGGACCTCATAGTCCATGGGTTTAAGGACCCCACAGTCCATATCAATGTGTGGTCGTCGGGACCCGTCACCTCTTTGAAGACATTGAGGGATTACAATGCCAAGTATCAAAGGAGTGAAGAGATGTACCCTAGAACCGGAGTGGATTAAATAGTACTTGGCCCAATTTGGGATCAAGACCAATTAATTATGTTATGAGCCCATTAGCCCAGTTAATTACGAATTAAGGACTCATGGCCAGCTTGGGCTAAGTCTAATCATGTCTGGAATATTGGCTTCCTGTTGGTCCATTGAAAGAGAGGCTTTGGCTCTATCCATTTAGCCAATTGGGCAAAGCCTAGTGTTAAACACTACAGAGCAATCAGTGTTGAACACTGGGAACGAGATTGACAAGTTAGTGTTTAACACTAAAAGATACTTGGTGTTAAACACCAGCAACAAGGTTTTCAAATTATCATAAACACTAAAACAGATCAGTGTTAAACACTGGCAACAGAGATCTCAGATTAGTGTTAAACACTAAGGTAATCAGTGTTGAACACTGCGAATAAAGTTCTTTGATTAGTGTTGCACACTAAGGCCCAACAGTGTTTTAATACTAGATTCGGGAGTTTTAATTTAGTGTTAAACACTAAGGCAAGAGGGGTCACGTGGCAACACGTGAGAGCGCCCTCCCTTCATTTGTTCTTCTGAGACTATTGCATCTTTTAGAGCATCACGTGCCATCACGTGACGGGCATTCAAATGCTTATATGTTAAAGCTCTGCCTAGGGTCACGTGGGTCACGTGGGGTGCTGCCTTAAAGGGGCTTTCTGTAGGTCTTTTTGGGGGTGTCACGTGGTGACACGTGACCCTGCCTCTATGTATGTTGTTTAGAGGATCTGTTAATCTTTTCCAGGAATTAAATTCCTCGTAGGGTTGAACCCTGACAATAATTTCGGAGGAATTAAATTCCTACTTCCTTTTGAAGATTTATATTCTGGAATAGAGTTGGACTCTGAATTTTCTGTAGAAATTAAATTCCTCATATATGTGAAGAACTGAATAGGGTTAAACCCTAATAAAAGCTTTTAAGGAATTAAACTCCCATTTTCTGTTAAAGAATTATGATTAAGGGAATTAAATTCCCGCTGTTTCAACAGAACTAAGTTCTTAATTAGGGTTAAACCCTGTTTCTTTTGTTCTGAAGGAATTAAATTCCCATGACACAGGGTCAAGCCCTAATTTTATTTTAAAGGAATTAAATTCCTATAGTTCTGTGAGAATTAAATTCTCGTGCTTCCGTTCCCTCTCTATGTTTTGGATCTGCATGGCAGGATCTCGACCCATTGAGAATTAAATTCTCAACTTCAAGGGGAGATGTGCACTTTGCAGATCCTCTATCAAAGAGAGAAGAGATATGTTCTTCTGTTTTATATATCAGAGTTAAACTCTGTTGAGAATTAAATTCTCTTTTCTTTCAAGGAGCCTTCCCTTTCTTACCTAGGGTTTTCTTTTGCAGAAGATCCAAATTCCTCAAAGTATCAAGGCTCTCTCCCTTTTCTTCCCTCTGCGTATATATCCTTTTTGTATCTCTTGGCTCCTATTTATAGGAGAAGCAGCCGAGTCAATTAGTTTTTGACGAATCTTCATTGAGAGATTTGATTTGCATCCATCATTCGTTCTGGACCTTTAGATTATTAGGTGAATTTTATTCACCATTGGATTTTAAATTCAGAGATTCTCCTTTGTTATTTCTGTTAGATTTGAAGGGGAAATCTTTCCAAATTCGAGATTTTCCCATAGATAGATGATATTTAATCACCTCTGAATCTTTAATTTAATCGGTTGCTTTTTGGAAAGATTTGAGAGGTCTTTCTCAGAATTTAATTCTGTTAACAAATGGGCTTTGAAGTTGGTCACGTGTGGGCACGTGACCCCCTTGGAACGAGCCTTCTTCCTTCTTTTTGCGCTCTGTTTTCTGGTTGCTGCTTAACCGTCACGTGCCACCACGTGACCCCTGGTCACGTGTGAGCACGTGACCCTTGTCTGGACTCTTTTTCTTGGTTTAGCGGGAGAACAAATCTGCTGCTTTGGGTATCACGTGCCAACACGTGACCCTGGTCACGTGGGAGCACGTGACCTCTTCTGAAGCCCTTTTCTTGATTTGCTCCGGGAGCTGTTGGGTTTTGAAGCCGCTTTTGATTGTCACGTGCCACCACGTGACCCAGGTCACGTGGGAGCACGTGACCCTTTCTGAAGCCCTTATCTTTGATGTAATCGGGAAGCTGAATTTGCCTTGCTGATGCTTTTAGGTGTCACGTGCCCACACGTGACTGCTGGTCACGTGTAAGCACGTGACCCTTTTCTGAAGCTTTTTCCATAAGCTTTCCTGATTTTAAATCAGGAAACACCCTCCTCCACCAATTTTCAGCCAAGGAAAAAAACAAAGGAAAATGGCCGAAACGAAAAGCCAACTGGCAACTTCAGAAAAACGATCCCGTAATAAATTACAGGAAAACCCCGCTACTGTATATACATACCCGCATTTGTATTCCGACCGAATACAAATGCAATGAGACAAAATCTACACTATACAATACTAGGATCCGGCTTAAACCAAAGCCCGCTAGTATTATCCGTCCGATCATGATCCGTGCAATACCGCACGTACATGATCGAACCCTGCCATATCTCCATACGGCCTCTACAGCGTTTCGTCCGAAACTTGAGAAACGGTCTGTGGGGGACTCTAAAGACTCGTCAATCCCATGGCTGTGGATTTAACCACTAGCACGTCAGAGGTATTAGCCATACGTAACGGGCTACCAGGTATTGACCAAAAGGGACGTCGATGAGCGAACTCATCCTGACACCCTACTGAGCATGTCAGTGACAATATCTGTACATTTTGTTCCGTTCGTCTATGAGCATCGCATGGCGGGCCTGGGGGTTGGTAAAAGTCAGACCCCCAAAAGCGGTACAAGTCGTGTCGGAGTGTAGCCCAGAACACCCTGAGATACTACTGGAATACCTACCAGTAAATCTCCTGCCTCGGCCGAGGGCTTTGTGTAATGGCTCTCCTAGACACAGAGCGACCTCTCCCCCAATACCGGGAGAGACAAACCCCTACATATCCGCTCACTGCCTCCATGTGGCTCGGGACTGTACCCAACTAAAACCTGTTTGCATGACTCCTTTGAGCCGTGGTAGGGTAGTAATCAAAGTATAGTGGGAACTCACACGAGACAAATGACGATCCCAGGTCGATGAACTAACCTGTACACATGTCACCAGGGAACTGCTATCTGACGTCAGGTATATGACCAACTAGCATGTTCCCAGCGAGTCCTGTCCGGTGTACTCATAACCCAATGAGCACCTATATACATCTTAGGTGAACCAACTGACACCAGTGGCTTGTGAGACCGGCCACCGCCCCTCATCGGGGTCTCGACTGTATACACTAGTCTACTCTGGAGTATCGATGCCCTGTCTCGAAACTCCCACGACTAGGGACCTTTTAAGGTTGTGCCTATAGACCCCAGCTCCCACGTATATGATCGCTATCATACTGCTGGCAGTCAAGAAAGAATCCTAGGGGCTCTATCAACGTGCAATAGTGACCTGTAAGGTCACCTAAAGCAGTACACGATGATAAAGATAAACCAGATAGCATACTATCATCTTGAGTAAGACTGTCCTACCGCCATAGGTCCTCCCTCAATCATTGCAACCACGTGCATGTGATCCAATAATTGACTCTGAGGGCACTATCTCCAACAATCTCCTACTTGCACTCAAGGCTAATTATTGCGATGTCTCATACTCATAGCCCGTGTGATACCGAACACCCAACTCTTCTACTAATCAGTCTCACAAAACCCGTTTGCGAAACTATTGCGTTCGAGGAATAGCCTCAGTGAGTGGATCCGCTCTAATGTTTCTTTCTATGTCTCTCTTAATCTCAAGTTCGCGGAGAAAGCCATCTCCCGAAATGAGCAATACCTGTCTTAGGATATGTCTGGATATCTGATGGGACCTAGCTCATAAATGAACTCCAAATCCAAACTTCTTAGACTGTATCGTCAACTGAACTTAATCAGTATCCTGCGTTATGCCTCCCTCAGTATCCCCTTGGACCACCTGTCTAAAATACTGCCCCTCGTCAGAAAGAAAACTATAACTATGACAATCTCTCTGTCATCCATGTCACCTTGGAAGCCTGGAATGATAACTGTCTCCTAAAAGAGGCTGTTGTTATCATATCCCTAAAACAACCACTTATGTTCTAAAACTGCTTCCGATTTGTTTTCCAGGATTGGATTATTATCAACTTATTGCATCTACTGCAAAAACAACATCTGGTGTGGTACTTGACATCTCATGATTGACTCAATTGCCTAAGCAAGTGATCTGCCAATCATGCACATCCCTCTCCTCTTTAGTTTGTAAAACACCTTTAGAGTCTTCCATTCTAAAACACCTTCAGAATGCTGTCTAAGTACCCTGATTGGGAAACCACCCAAATCTAGATCTAAAACCATAGATCCAGTAACCAGAATGTCTGATATAATATCCAAGTCATTTTTGGAGAAACCACTGTGTGACAACCAAAGTATAACCGATCGTAATATAGAAACTTCATTTCCTACTTTGTGTATGTCATCCAAATACCAGGACATCACACCCTACTACCTTCTTAACAGATCCATCCCCTATTCTGATGAAATTAAACCTATGACTGTCACGTTAGAAATAGATGATCTATCTCCGCTATATCTGCTTTAGTCTTTGAATAGGCATAAGCCACTTGTCCACCAATGCTTTCGTTGCTCCCACTGACTACGACAACCCTCTGGCAGAGTCATATACACATACACTTCTAAAACTAGTTTAGAGCGACGCTGGCCGGGTCTCGCAGCCTGGAACAACAGCAATGGCATGTCTGGGTAAACAAGAACCTCCCTGTCACCGTCCTTGAGGCTACCGGAGTACCTTTCGGGTGCCTGAGGTTACCCACCGTATCTGCGGAGTGGACAATGGAATGTCAAATCAGATTGAATCTTTAGATTCTTATCAAATTTTCAGTAATCGTTTGCGGTTCTGGAATCACTTCCAGTTCTACCATACTCCCACTACTGTTTTCTGAAAAAATCCATTTTTATTAAAACTGTGGCGAGTCTAGAACAATATCACTATTGATCTTCCAGATGGTAGAAAATCAACCCTCGTCATAGCCTGGGTCAACCCACAAATAGCCATTACAGAAACGTGCCTTGAGTTATCCAGAGTCTGGTTTTAAGCATAAGCCGGACAACTCCCCGTACCTTAACATCGTTAAGATATGAACTGTTCTATATCCAATATAGAACCTGAGGCACTGATTTAATTGAACCAGATTCAAATCATGCAGCTGTCTCCAGTGCATGTCAACTAAATGGAGAGAGGCCGATCAGCATTACTCAACTTAGGAATGCGTCCAGATATGAGTAACCTGAAAGAGAAGCAAGTTCTCTTAATTATTACTATCAACTGAATACCATACACAAGTATCTACATCTTCGATCACCTTGAAGAATCCCGATACTTGCAATATCTGGTTCTCTACTTTAATCTTATACTTATAACTTCTCAAAACTCAGACCTTGTGTTTCCACGAAACACATGTCTAAGAACTAGAGAAGTCACAAGTAAATAGAATATAGTGCGACGACCAACTCCTCTGTCTTAATGGACACTGGACAACATACAATACTCTGTATAAGTCCTTTGAGTCTACTAACTCATTCCCTGTGTGTCGTAGGTTGAAAACTGTACTTATGATTAAGAAGAATTACACCCATGTTCAAAGCTCCTTACCTAACCATCCACTGATATAGGTAAATGTCATAGACATAATTTCAAAAAGTTATATCTCACTCTATAAAAATAGACATACAGATATATCAATTTGAAATTGGTGCATAACAGCGGATATTCAAAACCAAATATTTGTCGTCCGGCAAACAACCCAGGTGATTTCCTCAAATATCACCAATTACAACGAATTCCGATATAATGAGGATGATCACCTAATTCCCAATAACTTACTCCCACTCATCATCTGTAAAACCATACAGATGTGAGAATCATACCTAGTAAATACATACCCTGGAGCAAGTGTCTAATTGAGAAATCAGTTTTCCTTTAACAGTACACAGTGAAACTGAAATATTAAAATGTTTCGTAGGGGTATCCGGGTATTCCTAGTAATGCCTCTTCCATTATCCAGATTCACAACTGTAACCGTATATTTCTATGCCATCTCTCCACATCCCTTCATATATCTTTAGTCATTATCTTCTGTACACCCTCTTAGGCTAAATGGTTTTCTTCCTTCCCTACCGTTCAGCACCAGCCTATGGTTTGGAAGAAGACTATCCAATAAGCGTAATGGGTGTACTGTCCTAATCCTAGGAGCACTCGCAACGCGAGAGAAGGTGAAGATAAAAGACACATGAATAAACTTTATTCCTATTTCTCCTAAACCAGAATCCATCCCCGAACTGGAACAAGTTCCTTTCGAGTTCGTATATAACCATACGATGGAGTATCCAATAAACTGTGGATCTTCGTAGTGATACGGAGTGTTCTGGAGAAATTCAAAGGTGATGCGGGAGTGGCGATGAAATACTTGGTTTGGTCGTGAATAACGGTCGCAATTTACTTTGCCCTCTTACTAATCCCTTGATATATCTTTACTTAATACCTTCTGTACACCATCGTTATGCTAATTGGTTTTCTTCATTCCCCACCGTTCGGCACCATCCTAAGGTTTAAAAGAAGACTATCCAATTTGCGTAATAGGTGTACTATCTCCTAAACCAAGGAGTACTCGCAACCTGAGAGAAGGTAAAAGGAAAAGACAACTGAATAGTCCTATTCGTTTTCTCCAGAACCGGAAACCATCCTCGAATAAATTCTTTCGAGTTCGTATATAACCATACGATGGTTTTATCCAATGGAAGTGGACGTTCGTAGTAATACGGGGTGTCCTGGAGAAAAGGGTAAAAGTAGGAGTGGCAATGAGGTATGCAACTCTGACAATCCAAAAATCCAGTGTTTTAAGAAGGTTCGGTTAATTTTGGTCACTGAGTCATAGTCTTAGGGTCGGGTCATGGTCGCTGCCAGAGAGAGAGAGAAAAGAAACACTCAGCGTGCACTCTAATCTAGATCAGAATGGTTACCAATTTATCTAATCAGGAAACCTCCCACTGTACCGTCAAATTCTCCTCCAAACCTGAAAGAAGAATTAGTTGGGATCATCCGAGCAGTAAACCAACTCATCAGTGGGAATCGGGATCCAACTATCATTGCATGATAACGTAACGGAATCCACTCACGTCACCACACTCCAGAAGGTATGCGCATGCCTGGCAAGTTTCAGTTTCTTTAGAAACTCCCGATGTGATTTTTACCCCTAGGACCCAAGTGACCTTGACGAATAATCAACAAATCAAAAGGTCCTAGTCAAGTTCAACCCGTCATTATCTTGATTGTGTTAAACCCACCCGCATGACCCTTGACGAATAATCAACAAAGTCGTACGACTGTCCTAACCAATCCACTTATCCATGCGACAGAAAGTATTACAGAGCTACCGCACACTACGCTTCGGCGAATAGCAACGACAAACGTAGCGCGAATACTAAGCAATACTAATCTGAAATGACGGAGGGCTACGAATGGTTTTTGGCGAAAAACCTTTAACGTAATGAACTTGATATCGTTGAAGGAACCGGATAGCTTTTTATAAAAATATAGTGACGAAAACCTTTGCTAAAGAGGTCACTCCCGGTGAAGGGATCTCGGCTCTTTCCCCGTAGAATGAGGTGCAGGATATTCCAACTGAATACCACGATGCAAAGCAAAAGGCAATCGGCTATAGTGAATTTATTACCCTGACGCAAACTTCTGTCCAAGGGGTCACTCCCGGTGAAGGGATCTCGGCCCTTGCCTCGTCGACTGAGGTGCTGGATATTCATAACTGAATACCACTGTGCAAAACAAAAGTGAACGTCCTTGCAATAACGGCCTTTTTTGAAAAATTGTTCCAACAACATCAGAATAGGTTTGTTTAGCTTGCATTGATCCGAATCAATGCAGTCCCATCAATTGATCACACCAATAAAGAACGAAAATAATGATGTACGTATATGCCATCCGCATTCGCCACTAGGACCCGTCATCACCCGTTAGGTTACTTAACTAACGACAGAGCGGGGGCTGGACTAGCGCGGATGCAAAACATATACAACATCTACTAGTATATATATCAATATATAATATTCGCTCAAGGCGTAATAAAATGCAACATCACAGAAATGTAATAAGCATCACAGAACAATACAGATATCTGGGATCCCCGGGTTTCATAGAGCCGCTACTGAAACCCGACGTTCCCCTGGTCGTGTGGATAGCCTGTGCAATGAAATCCTAGACCCCTACGGGCGTGACAAGTTACTCGCCAAAACCTGAAGCGAGGCATCCCCCTTCAGCAACGTGAATGGACCACCCAGCACTTCACAGAATCCGGTAACATGGGCACCCCTCCTTGGGTCAAGCTGTACCCCCTACGAGTGCGGCGAATAGCCCACCAATTCTAGAGTGAAGCCCCCTCCGTCTCAACGCCATGAGATGCGGGCCTGTTGCCCTCTAGAACCCGGCTATCCGTGCACCCCACCTTTGGGTAATCCTAGTACAGAAAGTAAAATATACATACAGCGGGTGCATCGACCTCAGTCCGGTCGTGCCCTAAAAGAATAATATACAAACAGGCAGTGACGGAAGTCCACATGTCGGACGCTCGCCCCGCAATATCAAATGTACATAAAACACCAAAATGTACTAACATTGCATCCAGGCTATCCGCACGAACAATCCGTAACATCACAGCACAACACAGAATATCAACGTGAATGTCACGTTCGCAAATCCGTCTAAAAGGGCTATAGCAGTTAGACAGGATTTACCGATCAAATGACATTCACGGTCGCAGATATAATATAAATACTGTGAACTAACATGTTTAAAATATTCGATCGATTAAATTTTCCCAAGTGGGCCCCAAGCACAACTGCAGCACTCAAAGAAAATCTGGGCCCAAACAGAACATTCCAAAAACCCCATTTTCAACTCAGGAGCTCTCTGTGAACATTTAGTGCATTGAACAATACAGGTAGCGGCGGAACCACGGCCCAAGCATGGGTTTGGCCGCGGTTCCGCGGTGGGATAGTGAGAACATGCGACCAAAATTTCACAGAATGCTTATAATTGCCTGCTTGTGTTTCTGCAATGTACTGAAAAAAATTTCGAGCTAAAAAAATTTCGACAGAAACTGATGCAAATGAAAATACGGTTTTCGGAAAATCCGATCGATCAAACTTGTAAACACGTTAGAGTAAAGCTAGACTAGATTAATGGCGTGGCTCTGATACCATGTTGGTGCATGGCGGCGCCCCGGCCGTCTTTCCGAGGCCAAAATGCGGAATCAAAAATTTTCTTAACTTTTAAACCGGCGCCACCGCGGACCATAAACCCGGATCGGGCCATTAATCTAATCCTAGCTAACTAGAGAAGGGGTAGAGAGATATACCGAGCGATCCGTGTCCTTCGGTCTTCTCGTCGTCGTCCCGATCTTCCTGCGGAATCTCCGGTCTTCAACTACTCGTCGGAAGGGCACCACATCGCCGGGTTCTTTTACGGGCTCCCACCTCTTGACCGAGGCAACTCGGGCACGAAATTGGCGAGTCGACGTGTCCAAGAATTGCTGTAGAATAGTGTGGAACTCTTTGTCTCATAGGGTTACTCGAAGTTGCCCTTTGGTGGGGGAATGGGATATATACTTTTTGGAGATGGAGCTATGAGATTTTTGTGAAGCCAAAAGATCAAAAATCCCTTACCAAAATTTTGGGACAGCCCCCATGAAGCTTGGCCGGCCCCCATCAAATGAAATGAATGAGAGAGGAGAAAAACAAAGGGGGAGGGAGGCAATCATACATGAAAGAGAGAGAAAAGGTGATGATGATAAAATAATGATCACAAACAAATCCAACACTCCATCAACCATCATCACACCCAAAGTCAAGCAATCATGAAGTGAAGAAGTCAAATGATGGTGCAACCATCATAAAGCAACAATATGCAAAGACCACCCTCCACAATGCTAATTTGCACATTTGCAAATAAGCCCTCCTCCACCAATTTTCAGCCAAGGAAAGAAACAAAGAAAAATGGCCGAAACGGAAAGCCAACTTGCAACTTCAGAAAAACGATCCCGTAATAAATTATAGGAAAACCCCGCTACTGTATATACATACCCGCATTTGTATTCCGACCGAATACAAATTCAATGAGACAAAATCTACACTATACAATACTAGGATCCGGTTTAAACCAAAGCCCGCTAGTATTATCCGTCCGATCATGATCCGTGCAATACCGCACGTACATGATCGAACCCTGCCATATCTCCATACGGCCTCTACAGCGTTTCGCCCGAAACTTGAGAAACGGTCTGTAGGGGACTCTAAAGACTCGTCAATCCCATGGCTGTGGATTTAACTACTAGCACGTCAGAGGTATTAGCCATACGTAACGGGCTACCAGGTATTGACCAAAAGGGACGTCGATGAGCGAACTAATCCTGACACCCTACTGAGCCTGTCAGTGACAATATCCGTACAGTCCGGTCCGTTTGTCTATGAGCATCGCATGGCGGGCTTAGGGAGTTGGTAAAAGTCAGACCCCCAAAAGCGGTACAAGTCGTGTCGGAGTGTAGCCCAGAACACCCTGAGATACTACTGGAATACCTACCAGTAAATCTCCTGCCTCGGCCGAGGGCTTTTTGTAAAGGCTCTCCTAGACACAGCGCGACCTCACCCCCAATACCGAGAGAGACGAACCCCTGCAGATCCGCTCACTGCCTCCATGTGGCTCAGGACTGTACCCAACTAAAACCTGTTTGCACGGCTCCTTTGAGCCGTGGTAGGGTAGTAATCGAAGTACAGTGGGAACTCACATGAGACAAATGACGATCCCAGGTCGATGAACTAACCTGTACACATGTCACCAGGGAACTGCCATCTGACGTCAGGTATAAGACCAACTAGCATGTTCCTGGCGAGTCCTGTCCGGTGTACTAATAACCCAATGAGCACCTGCATACATTTTAGGTGAACCAACTGACACCAGTGGCTTGTGAGACCGGCCGCCGTCCCTCGTCGGGGTCTCGACTGTATACACTAGTCTATTCTGGAGTATCGATGCCCTGTCTCGAAACTCCCACGACTAGGGACCTTTTAAGGATGTGCTTATAGACCCCAGCTTCCACGTATATGATCGCCATCATACTGCTGGCGGTCAAGCAAGAATCTTAGGGGCTCTATCAACGTGCAATAGTAACCTGTAAGGTCACCTAAAGCAGTACACGATGATAAAGATAAACCAGATAGCATACTATCATCTTGAGTAAGACTGTCCTACCGGCATAGGTCCTCCCTCAATTATTGCAACCACGTGCCTGTGATCCAATAATTGACTCTGAGGGCACTATCTCCAACAGAGACCAGCCGTGTAGCTGATGATTGCGGTGGGGTATGGGTATGATGAGAATTATTTGAGCCCGTGATTTGTATACGGTAGTCAATTTGGGAACTAACCGTAAAGCTAGGAGAATTTTGGGAAATTGGATTTTGGTTGACGTCTGCATCGCTGTACTGGAATATGGTACCGGGAGCGACTCATCATTCGCCTTTTTTTAACTTCAGCTTTTCTTATCGCGAAGGTCGCGATTGCCCTATCATTTCGGCTTTATTTTTCATCTTTATTTTACTCGCTGATTTTTATTGCGAGTTGCCCCATCATTTCGGCTTTTCTTCTTCTTTTTTATTTATACATTTTTTTACATTCTTAGTTTAACGACTTAGGGGTCATATGTTCCCAGTTTAACGGCGTGGTGGTCATTTATTCCCAATTTAAAGACTTGGTGGTCCGTTGTTTGCTTATCCCAGCTCCTCAAGCTTTGATCCTGGCAGAGTTGTGTTAATAACCGTAGCTCTGTGGCTTGTCGGTACATCTGACGACTGTGAGGCTTTCCCAAGTTTGTATTGGTTCTCCACCTAATCTTTAAAAACATAGCAGACTTCAATGGTATGACTCGCCATTCTATGATATGGGCAGTATATGGGATTACCGGTCATGTTCATCTCATGTGGCCTCTTTGGAATAGGCAGTTGAAGACCGTTGTTCAAGGCGTCCCTGAATATTTCGCGGACTTTATCCCTCGTGAAGAAGTATTCTTTCTTCTTTCTCTCCATTAGAGTAGGTGCCCTTACTGATGCTGGACCCTGAGGACGATCAGTCTTTGGTTCTCCTACTGTTCGCTTACCACGTTCAGTGTACGTATCGGAGGGACTGGAGGCTGATCGCGTCCGTTTTTCACAATGGTGTTCCGCTCTCGGGCTGGACAGAGTATCGATTGGCTGCTTCCGGATATCAATCCCCAGCTCACGAACCAAAATTTAATTTTGCTGTAATTGCAATCGGGGGACTTAGGTTGTAAGATCCGCCACGACATTTGCCAGCTCGTCGACTTTGGAATGGACCTTGGTCATCTTCTCATCCCTGTCCTGAAGTTGCCTTTGAAGCCATTGGAATAATGCTTGTTCTATAGTTCCGGGTATGAAAACGGGGTCATCTTACCGCCTGAACTTGATTCAACATGAACCATGGGTTCCTTTGGCTTAATGGCCTAAGCGAGCTTTTCATCATTTGGATCGAGCAATGTTAGATGGCAACAACCGCGTCATTGTCATGGTTATAAGGCGTAGGAGGATTTGTTCCTCTGAGCTCCATCATATAGACCGTATAGGTTGTGTACCTGTCTATTGCTTATTCATTGGCAATATTGCTTTCATGGCTCTTAGCTTGCTGCCTTGTCCGCTCTTTTTAGAGAAAAGCAGATGTCTGAGAGAATCAGGTCTGTGAAGGACTTCGGTCTCCGTTTGTATGAATTGGCGGTCGCGGCTTGATTGTTTGTTAACATGCCAGGGGACAATGATATTTCTCCCGCCTTGTATTGTTTATCGACCCAATCCTTGAAGATGCAACAGTTTTCAATAGTGTATCACAACACTCGGTGGTATGGGCAAAAGTTGGGATGATCAGTCCTGTTCGCTTCACTTAGCCTTTTTGGTTCTGGTAGCCGCAGGCCATTCTTCAGAGCATCTTTAAAAATTTTGTGGACCTTTTCGCTTCGGAAAGAGTAGACCTTATTTCTTCTTTCCTCCAAAGTTGGCTCTCGAGATTCGTTAGTCTTTTCTCCGCCCGCTCCTGCTTATCCAGAGAATCGGTGCTGTTGGAACTTTCGCTTTTCCGGTTGTCGTCCCTCCGATGTCTCGGCCTGTTTGTGAATTGGAGATTCTGAGTGGACTCGGGCTTTGAGCGTTCCAACATTTGAACTTTCTTGGTCAACTCTTGGAATGTTTTGAGGTCTGCGGTGCACAGGAAAGGTTTCATCCAGTCGTTCAGATTTTCTATAAAAAGACTGACGGATTGGTCTTGCTCCAACGGCGGTTCACATTTGATAGAGAGATTGTGCCATCAGACTATAAAATCCATGTTGCTTTCGCTGTTCTTTGGCTCGGTCCTTATGAGGTCGGCAATGGTGATTTTATCGCTGACACTCATGAACCTTTGCTTGAACATGGATTCTATTTGAGTGAACGTCGTGATCGAGTCATCCGATATGCTTGCATACCAATCGAAAGTAACATCGGTCGAGCTATTGACAAACTGGCGGAGAAGGAGCGCATCGTTGCCCCATTATTCGCGCATGATGCTTTAAATTGGGCAACATGTTGGTTCGCATTTCCCGTCCCATCGAACCTTTCAAATTTGGGGACGACATAGCCAGTGGAAAACTCCACAAGATCGTACCGAGCAGGATATGGTCTCCCACTACTGCTGACATCTTTTTGCTCTCCGGCATCGGCTGCCAATGTTTTGACTTTGTTGGCAACCAAATCCATGATTTGATCTTAAGTTAGAGGGTTGCTGTCATCGGTAGCCAAGACATTTCCCGAGATAGGATGCGACTGGCTTTCATGCGGTCCGCCTACCTTTGGATTTGAGAGAACAGGCGCCGGCTGTCTCGGGACACCGTTTCCCGGTCCATGAGTAGAACCATGCGCTTGATTGGGTGGCTGAGAGGCAAGTTGGGCCGTGAGCTGTAAGACGACGTTTGTCAAGTCTTCAATTTTTTAGTAGAGCTTAGCCATCTCCTTGTCTTTGTTTCTGAGCTGCTTTCGGAGCTCCTGAAGAAGTTGCTGCTCTGCGGTCTTAGGATGGCAAGTTGGCTCATCTTCGCTTTCCGAGCCCGACTCCTCATGAACTGAGGGATCTCTCTGCTTATCAACTTCACTTGGAGCATTTTCATTACCTTCAGGAGGATGCTGGTCTTAGGAAGTGACAACCACATTCAAACCAGATTGGATTTGAGATGTGATGGCTCCATCCTTGCTGCGAAGGTTGTCGCTGGGACGCGCGCCTACCATGTAGACTGTGTGGATAACACATTCAGCCATCCTTTCATCACTGGCAGCTGGTTTCGCGGAGCGGTCCGGGCTTTGGAAATTCATAAATTTTAACATGGCCGGAGCCCTAGTTCTCTTGTTGGCTCTGTATCTGAGCCGCTTCTGCCTCAGCTTCTCTGCCTTGAGCGCTTGGCAGGCTTCTGCCCTTTGGGAAGCCGCCATAGGCCGAGTGATGGGGAGCTTGGAGAAGATACCCAATCGAGCAGTTGTCAGGGGCGCTGCTGGAGCTTGCCCGAAATGCCTTGTTGCTTTGTTGGTGTTGATGGCCTTGCCCCCATCTGGGGACAAGGAAAGTCGTTCAAACACCGACTTGCGTTTGGGTTGGGGCGCCCTCGCGACCATGAAATTCGGCCTTTTCCCCTTTGAGGTTGGTTTATCCATCGCTGGGGCTTGAAGAACAGGGACGACGTTAGCTGGCACGAATAGAATAGAGCCAAATGGTAGCGGCGGCTCCTCCCACTGTCGCCCGAGACTGGCCGGAAGGACCGTCCTGGCGTCCATCGTCATTGTGTAGGAGATGAGAGCCGTGCTGAGAGCTGAGTTCATCTTTAAAGATATTGTTGAAAATTGATTGCTTGAAAACCTGCATGAAAGAGTATTACTTTAGTATAAATATAGATATGTATATTGATTGAGTTCGCATGAACGTTTAACCCGAAATATGGGAGGAGAGATAGGTCTCACTGGGTGTCCCAGAATTTGTAGGGTGTTTTTCGTCACCCCATTGAGATGGGAATACGCGCGCGCTTGTCAGGTGCATTACAGATTCCCCTTGCCTAGTGTAGGCTGGGGTTTATTAATTGTGGGGATCCAAATCTCCGGCAGCCACGGACTAAGCTGATGTTAATTACCCCTCGCCTTTGGAGCAAGAGAACCTCCGATTGGCGGGTCAAACAGGTCATGCGAACTCAATGTGCAGTGTACGTGTATTTTGTTTTGAAAGTGGTTTTGGATATATCGGGGGCCCCACAGAGTTTCTACGGGGGTCCCGCTACCCGGATAGCGGGCTGGGGGTCAAGATGGCTAGCAGCCCCCTTGCGGGGTATGGGGCAACGCCCCGTTAAAAAAAATTTCTAAAAGGGGACAGTGTTGTAGAGTATGTGTATGAATGTGTGTGTGTGTATAAAGGGGAAAGGGTATCCAAAGGATGCATGGGAGAAAGCGCCTCACGTGCATGGCATGCGGGCGCAACGCTATCGCCTTGGGCGCCAGGGCACTAGCGCTTTGGGCGCTAGCGCCTCACGTGCCAGGCACGTAGGCGCTAGGGCGCCAGCGCCTCACGTGCCAGGCGCGTGGGTGCTCGGTCGCCAGCGCTTTGGGCGCTCGGGTTATGAGTCCTCGGGCGCTAGCGCTTTGGGCGCTAGCGCCACACGTGCCAGGAACTCGGGCGCTTGGGCGCTAGCGCCATATGTGCCAGGTACGTGGGCGCTCAGGCGCTCGCGCTTTGGGCTCTTGGGCGGCAAATGGGACTTGGTCCCTGCACTGAGAGTTGTACTCCTAGAAAGAAAAACTTATTATATATATATATATATATATGAGGAGTTAAACTCCTAAGATATTTTGAAGCTGATGAAGGGGCTTCTCCCCTTGAGCCCTGGATCTTCCCTAAAGTGGAGGTTTTGGAGATGGATATTCTTCTTCCTCCTTTGATGGCCGGCTCTTAGATAACAAGAGGGGTGAGATTTTTAAAATCTCTCCTTTTTAAGACCTGATGGAAGATCCAAGCTCCCCTTTGTGGGTTTTGTGGTGAAAATCTATTTAGTTTTGGAAAAGGAAGGGTACAACTCTTGATTTAATTTAAAAGAAAGAAGAGGGTTTTAGAACCTTGAGGAAGGAGAAAGTTTACAGATCTTGATTCTTTTTTGGGAGAGAGAAAAAGTTGTTGAGTTATTTTCATTATCCTTGTCTTTATAGGCTATACACTTTACATATAGCCCCTTGAATTTTACAAAATGGCATTTTGCCCGTTCCATGCCTCATGTGCTATTTGTTTTTGTACATAAGCCATGGGCTTTACAAAAATTTGGCTTTATGCCCATTCATGCATAAAAAAATTACATTAAAATTATTTATTACATGATTTTTATGTTGGCATGGGGGAGGTCGGCCGCTTCATGTTCGGGCTCGACTCGGGCATGGGCCCACTTGACCTGGGCTTGGGCCCACTTGGCTTGGGGTTGACTTTGACTTGGTCAACCGGGGTGCAATTTTCGACCCCAATAATGAGTGCTTGCCTATTTAAGATAGACAACTTAACAAACGATGTTATCAATACAGTAATTGTTTTTGAAAAAGACACAAATCCTGTCGTCCATGTGCAGCAATTACCGATAGCATCAGATCATAATTCAGGAGTTCAATTTCTTTTCTATTTGTCCGATTCATACCGAGTCTCAATATAATCAATCTGACTTGAATATGATTCAAGTATCAAACTTCAATACAACATGGATTTATGAATCCGTCTATTCAATCTAATCAATCTATATTAACTGAACCGAACCATGGATATATTCCGTCTACATGATCATCCATTATATCTACTGATATCATAGTTCCGGCAAGTCATTCATCTATATAAATCAAGACAATACAAACAATACAATCAAGATATCGCGGGGTTTATAAGGGGTAGACTGGTACGGAAGGTGTTAAAAGTGGCACGAGACTGTAACCATAATACACCTAACCTGAATTCAATTGCCGTTGTACCGTGGCTGAACGGTTCCTTATGCTCCGTATACCTTAGTATCCGGAATAGTGGGACTCCTCTCGTATACACTGGTATTCTTCTATACCAAGCTACAAACAACAGCGTTAATACTAAATACAACATTATAACAATATACTCTCTATTCTGTGTATTCTATTCTTTTTTTTACGGGACTTACTGAGCGATTCGTTCACTGATGACATTCTCTTTCTTCTTCTTTAGAATGTCGTCAGGTGATTCGGACTCACTGGAGATCGAGCCCACCAGCGAGGATTTGGACCAGCTAGCTTTCGACCCAGACCTTTAGATTCCTTGTACACATTTGCATTCTGTATTTTCCATTTCTGTTATGCCACTATTTAGGTATTACTTTCCATTCCATATATTTACTTTTCAGTTGTATTGTAAAAAGAATATTTAATAAATAAAGTTGATGTTCAATTATATCCATTGTCATTGTCTCTTGTGCATTTTACTTATATTGCTTAGATACGCTCAGCGTGTTTACTTCTGAATAAATACGTAGCGGTCTTGTCGCGTTCTCTGCCCGTATACTGGGAAGCGGGGCGTGACAAAAAATATAAAATTTACTAACCTGTAGCTAGGCCGGCGATGGAGGAGACCAGAGATGGTCGACGACGCAATCGGCGACGAGTCGCGGGCGGTGGCGACGAGGAAGTCGACTGTGATGTCGGGGACAACGAGGCGCGTGCGGGAGGGCGGTGGCGACGAGGCGCGGACGGTGGCGACGAGAGGCGCGCACGGGAGAGCGAGAGCGAGGAATTTTTGGGAACGAGGACTTTTCTGTGCTTCATTTTTTTTATTAATAACCCATATATATGCCTCTACGGATTTAATCGTAGGTCTTTCTTTTACGGCTCCGTAGGGCCAAATAACAAATTATGTTTTAATTTTTTTAAATTAATTCGTATGTCACCGTATGAGCAATTATGTGGACCTACGGAGTAATCCGTTGGGGCATCATTTTATTGCCCCTACGGTTATCTTTATCCGGAGGGGCAATCCCTTATTGTAGAAGTGATATAGATTATTATTATTATTATTATTATTAATGGACTGTTACTATGAGTTGCGATATTGCCAAACCTTCATTTTGATAAATCCACACCAAAAAATATGTATGGACAAAATTAACTCCAACCACATCTGGCCTTTAATAAGTTTAATTATGTTGCCGGTTCAATTTACTAAGTTATCCCATTTATAACTTAGAAAATACCTTTTATTCATCAATGACATTAATTCATTCTTGAACGATCAGAATTGCAATTTTCTTGTCAGATGCTGGGAATATTTTCGATAAATCATAATCACTCTAATATCAATATCCCGCTTTCCAAAAAGACAGGTTTAGATTTCTTATTATGAAATGGTTTTTATAATCTAAACATAACATTAAAAAATAAGTATTTGAGGTGTATAAAGAAGACAGTATTAATTTTTGTGAATTTCGGTAGGCTAAATTGTTGGAAACCCCACTCTTTTTTTACAATTACAACAAAGCCATTAATATTTGCTTTGATTTGATTTTGGATACTTTAATGGGTTTGATAATTAGTGTATGATTTCTTGATATTAATTCATGGGTGGTCAGTAGAGAGAATTTATTTTTTAGATTATAAATGGGGTGGGTTAGTAAATTGAACCAACAACTTGCATAATTAAATTTATTAAAGGCCGGATGACCATCGTTATCCTTAACATTAACGAGAGCAGATACCTCTGAATAAAGTAGTAGTGCAGAACGAGAAGGTTGGTTGGGATTAATTTTGTCCATACATAATTTTTGGTGTGGATTTATCAAAGAAGTTTAGCAATATCACCATCCATTACTATTACTATCAAAAAAGTATGGAAATACCAAAAGTAAACCTATTTCCGTTGCTTCAAGTGTTTGTTTGATATAAGAAAAATTTGGAAATTACTTCCAATTGATGAGATGGATCCTACATAGCATGCCTACTTCCAAAGTTTTCTTCCTCTTATTTTGGGTTGGAAGAAGCGGTGGAACACAAAAAACAAGAAAAATATTAATTGTTTATTGTCTTTCTTTAATACATCCAAAATGTAATAATTTGTTATTATTAAAAAAATAGATTTTTTTGTTTTTCTTAATAAAAAGAAATAAGAATTTATTTCATTATTTACTTTCTTATTAGAAAAATATTACAAACAAATATTGGAAGTAAGTTTTAAGTTTACTTTCATGACAACGTTTTGAAAGCTATTTCATAACCACTCTTGCGGTATTTCCGGTCATCCAAACGTACCGTTGTAGATAAATCTTAGAAGTAGTCATCTAATGTGTTAAGAAGGTACTCATTTGGACAGAATATTTGTAACAGGTTCATGGAATGTATCTGGACAAAATATATAGAAAAGGAAAGATTTGGACACCCTACGGTGCGGTGCACTTAAGTTTGTGGGTCATACAGTGATGTCGCTATGTGACATGACCAAACACATATGCCTATTTATTTATGTATAAAATTCATTTTTCCCCCCGCAAAGGGAGTAGCATGAGCTAAACTTGTTCATGCTCAACAACATCGATCAAACCTGCAGAATATCCAACTTTGATCTTATAACACAAAAACAACAGCCATGGAATTCCCAGCTGGATTTTATTTAATAAATCTACTATAAAATGTCTCATATGAATAACAAATAATGAATTTATACGCACATAAATAATACTCTTAAATTTTCCTTCAATGTTCAATTAAACCTAAACTCTCTAACCATATGATCAACTGGGCTAACTCGAGCTCTCTCGGTTCTTGCAAAACCGATTTCGAAACGCTGGACCGAACTATGCGAGATAGACGACTTGCCGGTGAGAAGTTGCACCACCCTCATGAAATCCTGAGGCCGGGCATGGATGACCTTCGGTGAATGCATGTGGACAATTACAGGGGAATGGGGATCTGCCGGTGCTGACTTTTTGACCTTGAACGGATTTTTGGTTATTTTCAGTGGCGATGGCTTTGGAGCAGGGCCTTGCAGTTCTCTCTTTGAAGAAGGCATGGTTACTAACTAGCTTAATTAGGAGTATGATTTGCTCTCTTTGTTCACTTTATGGTCTTGGCTTGCATCTTGTACACAAATTGGGGGACATTTTTATAAGAAGGATTCAGGAAGAGTCCAGGAAAGCAACACTGGTGGGCTTTGAGGAAAGGCTAGTTTATCTTATCTTTACAAGATGAGGTGAGATTAGTAATAAGATAATATAAGAAGGGACAAATTGAAGGAGGTTAGCATTGGACTGGAAGTCAGGTGGAAAGTGAACTATGCTAGTAGTTTTCAAATTTTGGATTTGGTGAGAGTCCCAAGTGTTTGGATTTGAAAACTAGGAAGGTGTGTATATACATGCATTGGAATGTCTCAAATTATTTTGTTTTTCTGTATGATCATTACAAATTCAATTATGTTTGAGCTTAATTAGCTTCTATTAATGCTTATGATTAACCAGCTTCAAGCTAGCCGTTTGTCATGATTGCATGTGATTAAATTAATAAAATATTAAAAAGGCATGATTAATTCTGTTATTTTAATTTACCAATTTATTTTAATTTATTTAATTTATGATTAATTTTATTAGGTATCTTTTCTTTAGAATGCATCATAAATGTTAGATGATTCATTCTTGATGATGCTCGATATCGGTGATCTCCCAGATCGTGACACGTGGCTGATGACGTGTCCCGAAGCCCGTAAGGAAGGACCAAGGACAGCACGTCGGAGGAACACCCGGGTCTGCGACCCATGGACGTGGCCGACCTTCTGGACCGTCCACACCACTCCTATGCCCGCCTTGCAAACAACCGTTGGCTCGCCTCCGAGCCTCCAGCACATTTGGCCTCCTCGGCCCTCTCAGCTCGCCTCTGGGCTACCACAAAACCGAGACAGCTCGGGCTCTCGCTCGGTCCGGAGCCTCCGCCGAGCTCATCTTCCTCGGTCACTTCGACCGACCAACAACATCATTCGCAGGTGCTTCCGTCTCGCCTCCGCAAATCTTGCCATGCACGAGGTATCCGTTGCCTACGATCCCGCGTTCCACGCCATCACGATCCCTATTAACGAGCTTGTCTCGCCATTAATGGGAGATCCCGCTCATCACGCGGGCGTGACGTCGTGATTCTCGCACCTGCCTGCCTGCTACCACCGCTATATAAACCCCTCCTTCAGACGGTTCAAGTAAGTCATTTTTCCACTCACTGGGCTGTTACTATGCTTGAATTTCCTCACTAACATGATCGTCGGAGGGTCCTCAGTGGTACAACCATCCCGGGACTTCCTTGCAGATAGCTCGGCTCAACCTCAAAACCATAGCCCATTGAGATCCACACGCTTTAGGAGCCAATCTCCAACCAAATCCCAGCCGTCCACCATCGCCAACAGCAAATCAACGGAAGGTAACATCTTGAAGCGATACGGCACGCGTCAGCTGGCGCCGTCTGTGGGAACTTTTGATTCCACTAAGACAAAGTTCATCTTCCGATCTCAACCCAATGGCGAGCGACCATAACGACGATCCAAGCACTAGCCGTCGCCTCCCCAACAACGGAGGCACGGACGAATCTCCTCCCCCGAATGCCATCAACGCCTTAGCTGCCCGGATAGATCTACTCGCGTCCGTGTCCAAACAGCAGGGCAAGCTCCCCAGGTCGCCGCTCCCCATCTTGGGACCGGGACCCCTACAGAGGGAGAGAAGACTCTGCTCGTGTCGGCACTGCCAACCACCGCCTCGTTACCTACCACGGCCGTAGATCTCCCGAGCCAATATATTCTGCGACCTGCTGGGCCCCCCACAGTTCAATACCGAGGTCCGTCGCCAGAGCGCCTCGCCCCGAGCCCCTGCACGCCCATGTCCCTCCCGAAGAGATGTCGGTCAGCTCGCCTGCTCCCAGGCATGATCGACACCCCCTCCCTCGAGGGGGTCGCGCAGACGGGACTCGTCACGGCCTCGAAGAATACCTCGCCAGGGGACCTAAGGAACCTCATCGAGAGGAACCGGGGCCGCGACCAGACGCAGGTCTCCAATGGCAGAGGCCAAAGATCAGAATGTGCCGAATCTTCAGTATACCACGGCCGACTCGACACCCTCGAAAAGAAGATCGAACGTATGCATCGGGAAGGTCGTCATTCGAACGAAGGGGCTAAGTACGCCTCTGACTCGCTCACAAAACCCTTCACCGAGGAGCTACTCGCCGTCCATGTCTCCTCCCGAAACAAACCCCCAAAGGTCTCTCTCTTCGACTGTAAGTCCGACCCGAAGGACCATTTGGACGCATTCACTGTAGGAATGAGCTTCCAAGACAACTCTGACGCCGCCCAATGCTGAGCTTTCCCGGCCACTCTCATCCGCTCCGAACGGGACTGGTTCCGAAGACTCGTGCCACACTCGATCTCAACCTTCGACGAGCTGGCCACCCAATTCCTCGGCCACTTCGTCAGGAACAGACGGCAGAAACAGACCGTTGACCACCTCTTCACAATCAAGAGCGGAGACAATGAGACATTCAAAGGGTACGTCACCCGCTTCTACAACGCCCTCCTTGAAGTCCCAGAACATCGGGACGAGACGGTCATTACGGCACTTAGGTCTGATCTTAGGCACAAGGAGTGGTTACGCTCCTTTGCATTAGCGCAACCTAAGACCATGGCCGATGTAAAGGCCTGGACCGAGCACGAGATCCAGCTCGAGTCCGAGGTGAACGAGAATCTCCCCAGGGCTGAGCAAACTGACTCAAAGAAAAGGGCGAGGGAAGAGAGAAGGAGACTCGAGCGATCAAAGCCCTACTCCCCAAAGTTTCAGGAGTACAGCCCACTCAACGTCTCCCATACGGTACTGCTAGAGGAGGCTAAGGGCGAGGGTTTCTTCAAGCTCCCCCCGATCTCGCGCATGGCGGCAAAGTGCACCCGAGGTCCTTACTGCGGTTTCCACATGACGCAAGGCCACTCAACAGAAAGCTGTAAGTAGCTCCGAGACTACATCGAGGAGTGCATCCGTTCGGGACACCTGGCAGCGTACTTACGGGATAAGCGGCAAGCTGGCCGAGAGCAAGAGCAACGTCCCCCTCCCGGCGAGTTAACAATCGGCCAGATCATGGTCATGTCGGCGGGGGGTACGTCGTATACCTACGAGGATCAGCACCCCACTCCGTACGCGGAAGCCAACAGACATCCGAGGAGCTCAAACCGAGCCAATGAAAAGAACATTTACTAGCTTGTACTTCTTTTACTAAGGCAATGTAAACTTTCTCAAGTTCCTTCTGTTTATATAATAAGGAGAGGTCAATAAAACATCGCAAAAAGAAGAGTTTGTTTATTCAAAGGGTAGTATAGGCTCCTTAGCCATACACCGAAAAAGAAAAATTACAATAGCGGGGGAAGGGGGTGCAGGAAACATTGCTCGTGGTACTCCGAACATATTTCCGCCAACCGAGCCCTCGCTGCTTCAACCCTTTGCCTCTGATGCCGCCCACGAATGTCGACGTGGTGCCTCAATTGATTGCACTCAAGGATGAGCGCCACCGAGCGATTCCGCCGACCCGTGGAGATCAGGCCGAAGCGCCGCAAGGACCTTAGCTTACCAACCGCCTCGTCCCTCAGCTGTTCGGACAAGGGGTTGTAGAGCCCCGGCGACGCCCTCCAGATGGAGTACATAAACAGCTGGAGCAGGGGGAGCGCCGGGGAAGCAGTCGGCCGAAATGCTCCTCAATGCGGCCAATCACTAGCTGCACCGTGTCCTCGGTGCAGTACTGGTCATAGAAGTACACGTCCTCGAATTTTACGGTGTTTGGGATCGTGAAAGGGAAGTCCTCCATTCTTATGTTTTGGGTGTGAAGAAAGGAGTGATCAACACTCCTTCCGCTTTATAGCCTGTTGCGCTCTCAAGAATCCAACAGTCGCCCGTTTCACCCACAACTGTGCCGCCAGCGGCAGACCTCGAGCCTTTCTTGGAGAAATCGAAACAACGCGGCTCCGGCGCTTCACCTCCCTCACGCGTTCGATACACGTGTTGCTCGCGACTGTCCCTATTCCCCATACTTACACCGGGAAGGTCGGACAGAACCTCACGAATCAACCGAGCGGCTACCCTGCTCGGCTATCCCTAGCTGGCAGTTCCTTACCCTGCAACGCCGGGGATCTAAGCCCTCATCAAGAGGCGACCGAGCAGATACTCTGCTCGGTCATCCCTGGATGGTAACTCCTTACCCACAACGCCAGAGATCAAAGCCCTCACCAAGAGGCAACCGGGCCCGCCCTTGCTCGGTTATCCCTGGCTGGTAGTTCCCTACCACACGCCAGGGATCAAAGCCCTTGCCAAGAGGCACCGGGTAGTAACCCTGCTCGGCCCTTCCTTAAGGATCAAAGCCCTCGCCAAGAGGCACCGGGCAGTAACCCTTCTCGGCCCGTCCTTAGTAGGCCTCTTACGGCCCCTCCCGCGCTAAGGATCAAAGCCCTCACCAAGAGGCAACCGGGTCCGCCCTTGCTCGGTTATCCCTGGCTGGTAGTTCCCTACCGCACAACACCAGGGATCAAAGCCCTCGCCAAGAGGCACCGGGCAGTAACCTTGCTCGGCCCGTCCTTAAGGATCAAAGCCCTCGCCAAGAGGCACCGGGCAGTAACTCTGCTCGACCCGTCCTTAGTAGGCCTCTTACGGCTCCTCCCGCGCTAAGGATCAAAGCCCTCATCAAGAGGCAACCGGGCCCGCCCTTGTTCGGTTATCCTTGGCTGGTAGTTTCCTACCTCGTAATGCCGGGGATCTAAGCCCTCGCTAAGAGGCAGCCCAGCGGCTTCCCTGCTCAGCTATCCCCGGCTGGTAATTCACTACCCCACGACGCTAGAGATCTAAGCCCTCGCCAAGAGGCAACTGAGCAGCTTCACTGCTCGATCCCTCCTTAGCAGGCCTCGTACGGCCCCTCCCATGCTAAGGATCAAAGCCCTCGCCAAGATACCCCGAGCAGCAACAACGCTCGGCCAATTCTTCGAAAAGCACCAACCTTCTTGCAACAAAGGTTCCCTTAAACTGTTCAAGTGAACGATCACCACCTCGACTTCGGGGCCATAGAGATACCGACCCTTCATCAATCTCTGCACACTTGGCAAATGGTCGAATTCAACTCGACGTGTGATCGCCAGACGAGGAACCGACCTGACGGGAAAGCTGGACCGTACAAATACAAATGTTTTCAACAAACAAAAAAAAAATATGCACACAAAGAAACTGCAAAGTAAGATTTTTATTCACAAAAATCAAAAGTCACCTCAAAGGTATTATGGGCTCCCCAGCCTAATAAAGTGCCCGGAGGCTTACAAGATTCCCAAAGCAACAAAAATATATATAAAGAAGATGAGGGGTTTCAGGCCTCAGGGCCGGGGGCAACTCCAAGAAGCACCGCATCCACCACGACCGGGGCTGCGTCTGGAGGGTCGGCGCCCATCGCAGGAGCCTCAACGACGCCCTCGCCGGCGGCCTCCTCCCCGGCGGCGCTTCCAGGGGCATCGGCCTGTGCGTCATTCCCGTGAGGATACTCATTCTGGAGCTCCTCACTGAGGAACTCCGGCATCCGAGCCTTAACGGGGTCGAGGGCATCGTGCCAAACGAGGGTAGAGGCTGCGGCTAGGTCGGTGTAGAAGTGGTCCGACTTCTTGTAGTTCTCGCCTTCGACGCTCTGAGCTCGGCTCACTTTTTCCCTTCTACCGCCGCCTCCAGCTCCTTTCGGAAGGAGCTCGCTGACTTCTTCAGGGTGCCGACGAGCACCTTGGAGTCCTGAAGCTTGGCCTCGGCGGCCCGGGCAGCCTCACGGTGCCTAGCGACCTCCTGCATCCCGGCCGCCACCTCCTGTTTCTAGGCTGCAACCTCCTCCTCAAGGGCAGCAACCCTCGCCATCGCCGCCTCCAGCTCCAACTTAGAGCTTTCCTCCAGCGAGGAGAACTCGCCCGCGGCTCGCATCGCCGGGGCAATCTCCTCATCCTCCATTTGGACGACAAGGGAGACGTGCTAGAGGACCTTGTTCCCCTCCGAATGACGCGGCGGACAGGACTGCGATGTCCTGATGCTGAGATTCGGGGCAGATGCTATTTGGTTTTATCCGTCCACCTCTCCGAAGATGCCAAGTTGATTTATGGCACCGTGTATCGGAGCTTTAGACGGATGCGGCCGATGTAGCAGACTTCGTCAGATTCCCCCTCGCTAGAGGGGTTTTTGATTGTGGGGACGCTCTTCCCTGCAGGCGCAAGCCCCTGCAGTTAATTACGCTACCGCATCGCGATAACCACTTTCTCCTTCTCCAGAATTTCACTTCGTGTCGTGTGTGTTTATTTTGTTTGTGGTTGCCCGTGGATTGTATACGGAGACTAAGTAATGTCATCGCCCGTAGGACGTGGATTAGTCCAAATCCGTATTTACTTAGATTTGGGTTTGGTATTTTTAGTTTAAGGATGCATTAGTCACGTTGCGGCTAAGATCAACTTAAACGTTTGTTAAGGATATGCTAGTCTAATTTTAAGACTAAAATCAACTTAACGGGACCGTTTAGATTCGGCAAAAGAGCATTTGGAGGCTCTATTGTTCCAGTTTTAGGGACGTAGTGGTCCATGTTCCAGTTTAAGGACGTGGCGGTCTATATTCCAGTTTAAAGACGCGGTGGTCCGTATTCCAGTTTAAAGACGCGGTGGTCCGTATTCCAGTTTAAAGACGTGGTGGTCTGTATTCCAGTTTAGGGACGTGGTGGTCCGACATTAGTTTAGGGACGTTCCGGTCCAATATTAGTTTAAGGACGTTCCGGTCCAATATTAGTTTAAGGACGTTTCGGTCCACGAGTTTAAGTACCCCGCAGTCCATATTCATGTGTGGTTATTGGGACCCGTCGCCTCTCTGACGTCGTTGAAGGATTACAACGAGAGGTGTCGGAGGAGCTCGGAGATGTACTCTCGAACCGGATATAAATTGATTTAAGGGAGCAATATCGCTCAGTCAATTTAATTTGAGGACTTACGGCCATGATTAGGCTAAGTCCAAAGTATTCGACGCCTTTTATTTGTTTTTGGTCTGTTAGACTTGTGTTAAGGCTTGGTCCATTTTTAAATAATGCATTGCATTATTTTCTATTATATTTTTTTTGGGCTCTGCCCATAAAAGATGCAGAGCATCAATTTATTTTGGACTCTGCAAGGCATCTGCATAGAATTTTTATTATTTTGTTTGGGCTCTGCCCGTTTATAAATGATGCAGAGCATCAATTTAATTAGGCATGTTTGGTCTTTTAATTGGGCCTGGCCCTTCAGGGGAAGAAATGCATTGCATTTGTCAGGCGCTTTGCGCCAATCACTGAGCACAAGCGCTTGTGGTGAGAACACGTGTCATGCTCTGGTGAGCGCAAGCGCAACGACGCAGTGCGCTGCGCTAGTGCGCTGCGCTCACGTGGCGCGCTCTGGTGAGTTGCGCCAATTCCAGAGAGCAAAGCTCTATTTCAAGAGCGCGTAGCGCAAGTTGTTCTGTAGCTGACATGTGGCGCTCTCTCAAGAGCGCAACAGCGCAGTTTGGAAGTGCAAAGCACTAAGAATCTTTTTAGATTCAAGAACAGAAGTGCAGAGCACTATTTGATTTCTTGATTTTTCTTTTTGTTTCAAGAACCAGAGGTTCATAAAAGTGCAAAGCACTATTTTTATTTTGTTGTTTTCTTGTTTTTAAAGAACCAGTGGTTCATGAGAAGTGCAAAGCACTGTTTATTATGTGAAGAACATTGATCTGGTTTTTAGATCAATGATTTATTAAAAGAGATTTCTTTTCTCTCGTGAAGGTTTTTACCTTTTTCTTTGAAATTTTCTCAGAATTCTCTCTCCGTTTGAAGCTCTTGACTTTTTTAAGAAAATGTTCATGATTTGAATTGAGGTCTGGGGTCTCTTTTATAGTGCTCATAAATTAGTTAATTTTGTTGAAGAGATCTTTCTCTGAGTGATTTGGGGAATTTTCCCCACCGTTGGATCTTTGATCTAAGGGCTTCTGTTTTACAGGAGAAAATCTTCTTGTTTTAACGAGAACAGAAAGATTTCTTTAAAATCTTAATTCTGTTTGGCGCAAATGCCCCAGCGCGTGACACGTGTCGCGCAGCGCACAGCGCAGCGCAACTGAAGCGTTGCTTCCTTTAATTTTGCTTAAAATAGAGTTTTGCTCTGATTGGGCGCGCCTTCTTGGGCGCTGCGCTGACGTATCAGCGCCTGACATGTGGCGCGTTGCGCCCGAGATTTGAAGCGTTGCTTCAAAATTTTGAATTTTGAATTTCAACAGAGCTTTGCTCTGATTGGGCGAAACAAATGCCCCCCCACCGTTGCGCTCACGTGGCGCACACGTGAGTGCAACGGTGGAAAACTCTTGATCGTTGGATCAAGGGGTGAGCTCAAGGAGCGCAAGCGCCTTATAAATAGGACCTCTGGCCCTTAGAAAAATCTTATCATTTCAAGATTTTTATTTCCCAGAGCTTTGCTCTCATTCAAGAAATTTCAGAGCTTTGCTCATTTCTAAAGTCAAAACTTTAGGTAAAATTAATTAAACTTAATTGAACTTAATTTTCAACCAAAGAGCTTTGCTCTCACAGATCTTTTGATCTAAAGAGATCCCCATTGGGGTTTTCATAAACAGAGCTTTGCTATTAAGAACTTATAGATCTGTAGAGATCTTGTTCATGGGTTCTAACCCATGAACAGAGCTTTGCTCTTTGAATCATCTGTAGATCTTTTAGATCTGAAAAATGAAAAAAATTCACAAGTTTTTTATGGATTTTCCAAGATTCCAAAAATTCTAATTCTTTTAGGTGTAACATTTTCTGATGGACCATAGAGCTATGCTCTTTTAAGGAATCTTATTTCTTTGAGATCAGAGTTTGACAAGTGTCACTCTGTGACAGAGCTTTGCTCTGAAAGAGGAGATTTTCTCCTTGTCTCTAGGGATTCTTCCCCCCCCCCTTTTTTTTATAAATGGGAATGTTTTCCTGGGGACCAACTGACAATCTCATCCAATGATGAGGTTGTCTTATTAACTGACGTATTGTCATCCAGATTTTGTGGGTCCCCCCTTCGGTCTCCTACCCACTGCACTGCTGTGTGGTGTAATTAATTAATTTTAATTTAATTAATGCATTTTCTTTTTTTTAGACGCCAAACGTTGGAATTACAACACTAACGGATAGATTGTTCTTTTGCAGCGATCATGTCTCTAGACACTTCATTCCCGTTCGTCCGCTCGGAGGAGGGATTTCCCGAGGCGCCCTTGGACCGTGAAGTCCTGACCATGATTAGAGAATACGACCCGGAGTACAAGAACCTCCACTTTTGGGGGTCTTGGTATAACCAGATCATCATGGGTCGACGCAGCTTCACATGTGCAGTGCCGTCCGAGCCCATCACGGCAATTCATTATGCTACCCCACCCTCGGTGCAGTATGCCATGGAGATGGTGGATTGGACCGCGAACAGCTTTCTTCATCCCGCTATGGATGCGGTTCCGGTCCAACGTCCTATGGTCTTGGATATCTTAGGACGTCGTATCTGTCAGGGCGAGGCGAGACCCTGGGGGCAATCATATAACATTGGTCTGATCCCCCGCCATCCGATTGGCTACCTGCCGTGGGCCCGGTACATCCTGTCGACGAAGAAGTCGCAGTTGATAAGATTAAGATTGTACACCGCGGTCTACGTCTCTCTCTTCTAGTATCCCACGCTCCCCACCTGGTGGTTAAAGGCTTTCCTGGAGCAGTGGAACATTCCCACCCACACTTTCCTTGCCATGGATCGGGAAGTGTCCATCTCTTTGGAGGAGTTCACGGAGGTATCCGGTCTACCAGTCATGGGAGAACATTATGAGGAGCTGCTCCCGACAGATGTGTACGTCTTTGGTGCTAGGCCAGTGGTAAGGGGGGTCACACCGGAGAATGCCGTTCAACATCAATTCCCAAGTTTGATTAAAGTGTTGAACATCTATGAATCTTTTTTTATCGAACATGGGAGTCGGGGGGTTAACTTTGAAGATTTCATCGCTCGGTTCCTTCGCCCAAGCGTCCTCTCATCAGAGGCCGCCAAGTTTGCCACTCTGGATGACCCTTTCGGTTTAGGTATGGACAACCTACCGGAGAAGGAGATAGATCAAAAGGGTTTTTTCCTTCCGGACTTCCCTACCATGTCATTTGCAGAAATTGCGGCCCCTGGAATGGATGAGGAGGCCTTTTTCTTAGGATTTCTTGGATTGTGGCTGAGCTGGTTTGCGATCCCAATGCACTCTCATCGTATGCGGCCCTCTGTCTTTTACCCAGCCCACCGGATGGCCATCGGGGTAAAGGTGGCTGTTGGGATCGCTGGCTTGGCGCACCTATATCATGGTCTCAACCGAGCAGCGGACGCTAACGAGCCCGGGGTATTGCACGTGGTCTTCCGGGATGCACTACTTTATGTCGTGGTTCGAGCTACATACGGCGGGTGTCTTCGGCATGCATAAAAGGCCCTCGTTCTTTGACAAGTGTGGTTTCCCTAGCATTATTCAGTTGATTGGCGCATCAATCGTGACCCCTTCATCACGGAATGCCAGAGGTTTACTGCTTCGCCCTCACACCGTTGGAGTCGGGATGTCCTTCATTGACAAGGTATTAACCATTGGAAAAGCGTCCACCGCTGTGGTGCGACCATTACAGGACTCCTTTAAGGATGGAGTTTCAGTGTTGACGGCCCGGGAGACCCTCCACTTGTATTCTATTAGACCGGGCTTCCTAGTCTTCAGGCAGGGCGATGCGGCAATCTTCATGAGATATAACCCGCATCGTTTTGCCCAACAACTGGGCTACGATCAAGGGGTACCCTTGGAAGCTTTCTTACTGGAACCTGCTGTCAATGAAGAAGGGATGGAGAACGCATTACATCACTTCATGCGCCTGAACACGGGTTCTCGTTTTTTCATCAGCGCGTCGGCCTGCGCTCCACGACTCCTTAATGTATATAAAGAGTGATACAATCATGCGACGGGGGCCGTTATAAAGGAAGAGAGGCGAGTGTTGATCGACCGTAAAGAAGCACCTCCCGGCACCAACCGTAACGCTCCCTTAGTGCCAAGGACCCCGGTGGTTCCTCCTCTAAAAGATGCCGGGGGCAGACCATCGCGTGCGCAAAGTCCTCCACGTGAGTTGCCGCTCCCTGATATCACAGATGCACCTCCCGCACCCTGTGCTCCAGTGGAGACAGTGGTTGTATCCTCGCCGGAGTCTGGCGTGGGTGCGGACATCGGGACCCAACGTCCCAAAGTGGCTGCTAAGCGGAAGTCGATCCCACGTGAGCCTAGGGTCGGAGGACAAAAGAAAAAGAAGTCGCTCTTCACTGCTGACGTCGTGTTCGGTCAGGAACCCCATGCTCCCTATGCCGAGGGCCTGATCGAATACGGGACTAACGAAGGATTAGTGATGCCGCCGCCGGACGATACAGACTTGGAGGCTGCTCTCGAAGCTTCAGCGTGGTTGGCGAGGCGTGACGCGTGGCTAGCTAAGCTTGCGCAATCAGGTAACTACTAGTCGCCTTTTCTTTATTGCAACATATCCTCTTTATTGCCTTTGACTAACGCTTTTCTTTCTTTTCTTTCAACATGCATCACTGATGAAGAAGCCATTGCCGCTTCTCTGAAGACTTTCCAGGAGGAGGAACGTCTTAGAGCATCCATGGGCCTTAGTAAGTTTCGATTCATCAAGTTTTCATTTCCCTTGTGTTATGGTCGATCTAACCTTTCCCTTTTAATCACAGGAACCTCAATGCCGTTCCCTCCAAGTGACGCAGATGTTCTACCAGCTGCCGATGTTCCTGCTTCCTCTGGGCCACCGCAGGAGGTTCGTCTTGAAGAGCCGATGAAAGATGCCTTAAAGGCTCTGGAGGCATCCCTGAACGAGGATGACGACGCCTTGAAGGAGGCGTCACAAAGGTCCATCGCGACAGCCCGGGAGGAAAGGAAGCGGCTGAAGCGTGAGGCGAAGGCGCGCAGGGCTGCCTTGGGTATGAGAGCGGGTCCCAGCACCGCCCCTCGTGCTGATACTCCATCTGAAGAGCCCCCTGTCGCCCTATCCACTGCCCACAGAGAGGTGGCGCACGCAGTTCAGAGCGCAAACGGTAAATCCGCTTCAGGTAATATTTCTCTCAGAGTTTTTGTTATAAGGATTTTAATGTCATTAGTCCTTATATCTCTTATCTTGCAGGGCCAAGTCCGATCGAGGGGGAGGCGGAAACCGTTGATCCTAAAGAAACAGAGGAGGCGGTACCTGCAGAACTCGAGCCGACGGTGGGCAACGTCGTTGTGGCTTTGGAGCCTGAGGTGGAGGTCGAGGGGCCTGCAGCCGAGAAGGTTATTGATGCCGAACCTGAAGTGGTGGCAGATGATATGATCATTATAACCGAGCCTAGGGTGGCGGCGGATGAGGCGCTCGAGGCTGGCGATCTCGTGGTGATGGTGGACGATACAACCACGACTACTGAACCTGAGAGAGTAGTGGGTGAGGTGGCCATGATTCCCGAGGATGAGCCAACCGCTCCTTCTCTGGAATCTGGAAATACTCCAGTCATAGCCCTCCCCGTCTATGGTCCTCCGCCGTCTCCAGGTCTCGCGAGCACCACAACGGTTCCCATTGAGTCGGGTGATGAGGCCACGGGCGGTGGTCTCATGTCAATAGAGGAGGGAATCGCCTCCGTTTCAGCCGGCAGCTCATCAGGTAAATCCCAAGTTGCTATCTTCTTTATCTTACAATCCTTTCTGACAAATTCGCATTTGTTGTAACGCAGGTGCAGCCAGTGCCGATGCTCCACTGCTTGAGGGAGCGCCTTCAACAACTGCCTTGGCGGTGGTCACCTCTCAACCCTCTCTCATACCATCTAAGATGTTGGAAGGTATAGGTTTGCAATTTATTAATCCTATACTTCAGACATATAATTTGTGTACTAAAGTCATATTGTTGTGTCTCTTCAGGAGTGCTCTTTGATCATGTATATCAGATGTTGCTCCCACACTTCTCTTTCCCATCCGAACTTGCTTCTTCCCCTGGTGGCGTTGGTGAGTATGATTTCCATTGACATCTTTCTTTTTTCATTGATGGAGTTACCTCTAACCCCCCCTTTTTTTATCTCGACTGCAGTGCTACAGATTGAAGGAGGGGATAAAAGATCAGCTGCGCCACCGGCCCTTCCGACCTTGCCACCTGTCTCGACTGGTACAGCGACTATCACGTTGATAACTTCCCTCTCTTTATTTTCTGTACTGTTATATGATCGCATCCTGTTTCTTTTCAGCTGTCGTTCCGGCTTCGTCGCCCTTCGAGCCTCGTATTACAATGCCGGCGGGTCCTTATCTGAGAAGTCTGTCTTCAAAAGGCGCCGTGAATAGTCTGCGCATGTTGAGTGACTACGTCGAGGAACTCAACGTTGAAACTCCTACATCTGCCGCAGACTTCGCTACGGTGGTTAACCCGATGCTAGCAATACTCGTGAACTTTCATGATGAGGGCATCATCGCATCCTGGGTTAACCATTATAGGGAGATCGAGGGTCGCCTATATCAGTTGGAGTCGCTGCGTCCCGCTCCCGAGACCTTGGCTGCCAGTAATCAAAGAACATCGTGGATTGAGCAGAGTGCTCCTTACTTCCGCCACCTCGAACAAGAAGTCATTTCAATGCGTAAGGAGCGTGGTGAGACTTCGAGCAAGTCTGCCCAACTGCATGCTCGGGTGGAGGCCAACGCTGCACGGCTGAAGGTTGTCTTTGAGGGCCTTCTGCAATGTCTTTCTGAAGGGTTATCATTGAGGCAACAACTTGACGTTGTCGAGCGAGATGCACCCAGCCAGGAAGCAGCCCAGAAGGCGGCGGAGGAGCAACTTTCATCCTTCTTGCAGCAGCGGGCCCAGGTGGAGGCGGAGGTGGCTGCGGCTGTCACTCAGGAGGAGGCGCTGAAGGAAGTGCGAGAGCAGCTTGTGGATTTACTAAAGACACTTCCTCCTCAGTAGCTATCCATCTTTGTATCGTTTGTACTTGTAGATAAAAGAATGTATATATATATTTTTTATTCTTTGACATAATGCATCCTGTACCCAATCAAGTTTATGAATAAAAGATACACCTTTTTTGTAATGTGTCATTTTCTCCGTCTTTTCTTTCTTTTACTATCAGCATATCACCTTAGCAAACATGGTTGACGGATGATTAGAACGAGTATCCTGACTTTCTTAAGAAATAGCGATGGCTTAGGCCGCAGGTTCGGATCTGCTGCCTAAGACTTTTCAACTCTATAAGCCGTGAGGGTCTCATAGAGACTTTTCTCCCTACGGATCGAGAGGATCTTGTAGGTGGGTTTTCTCCTTAGGAATCGTGAGGATTCCTAAGTGTGGTTTTCTCTTATAAGTCGTAAGGATCCTATAAGAGAATTTTTCCCTCTTACGAGTCGAGAGGACCCACAAGCGGTTGTTTCCCTCCTTGTCGAAACTCGACTTTGGAGAGTGAGACCCGTGAATAGTATGCAAGAGACCATTTTAGATCGACTTGCAGGGTCCCATTGTTCAGGAAGCAAGTTTTTTGGTTCCTGCTGCCTGAGGCTTCATCTTGCAAGTTGAGAAGAATCGGGAATTTTCCCGCGGAGACATTGGTTTCTCTGCGAGCCGACGCGAATCAGGAGGCTCTCGTCAAGGAGTGTTTGTATCCGTGAGTCGAGGAATTTGCTAAGGATTATTTGTTTCCCTAGCGTCAAGGATTATTTGTTTCCTTGGGGTTTGAAACGAGTCGAGAATTTCCCACGGAGGCACTGGTGGCTCTGCGAGTCGACGCAGATCAGGAGGTTCTCGTCAAGGAGTGTTTGTATCCGTGAGTTGAGGAATTTGCTAAGGATTATTTGTTTCCCTAGCGCCAAGGATTATTTGTTTCCTTGGGGTTTGAAACGAGTCGAGAATTTCCCACGGAGGCACTGGTGGCTCTGCGAGTCGACACGGATCAGGAGGCTCTCGTCAAGGAGTGTTTGTATCCGTGAGTCGAGGAGTTTGCTAGGGATTATTTGTTTCCCAAGCGCCAAGGATTATTTGTTTCCTTGGGGTTTGAAACGAGTCGAGAATTTCCCACGGAGGCACTGGTGGCTCTGCGAGTCGACGCGGATCAGGAGGCTCTCGTCAAGGAGTGTTTGTATCCGTAAGTCGAGGAGTTTGCTAGGGATTATTTGTTTCCCAAGCGCCAAGGATTATTTGTTTCCTTGGGGTTTGAAACGAGTCGAGAATTTCCCACGGAGGCACTGGTGACTCTGCGAGTCGACGCGGATCAGGAGGCTCTCGTCAAGGAGTGTTTGTATCCGTGAGTCGAGGAGTTTGCTAGGGATTATTTGTTTCCCAAGTGCCAAGAATTATTTGTTTCCTTGGGGTTTGAAACGAGTCGAGAATTTCCCACGGAGGCACTGGTGGCTTTGCGAGTCGACGTGGATCAGGAGGCTCTCGTCAAGGAGTGTTTGTATCCGTGAGTCGAGGAGTTTGCTAGGGATTATTTGTTTCCCAAGCGCCAAGGATTATTTGTTTCCTTGGGGTTTGAAACGAGTCGAGAATTTCCCACGGAGGCATTGGTGGCTTCGCGAGTCGACGCGGATCAGGAGGCTTTCGTCAAGGAGTGTTTGTATCCGTGAGTCGAGGAGTTTGCTAGGGATTATTTGTTTCCTAAGCGCCAAGGATTATTTGTTTCCTTGGGGTTTGAAACGAGTCGAGAATTTCCCACGGAGGCACTGGTGGCTTTGCGAGTCGACGCGGATCAGGAGGCTCTCGTCAAGGAGTGTTTGTATCCGTAAGTCGAGGAGTTTGCTAGGGATTATCTGTTTCCCAAGCGCTAAGGATTATTTGTTTCCTTGGGGTTTGAAACGAGTCGAGAATTTCCCATGGAGGCACTGGTGGCTTCGCGAGTCGACGCGGATCAGGAGGCTCTCGTCAAGGAGTGTTTGTATCCGTGAGTCGAGGAGTTTGCTAGGGATTATTTGTTTCCCAAGCGCCCATGATTATTTGTTTCCTTGGGGTTTGAAACGAGTCGAGAATTTCCCACGGAGGCACTGGTTGCTCAGCGAGTCGACGCGGATCAGGAGGCTCTCGTCAAGGAGTGTTTGTATTCGTGAGTCGAGGAATTCGCTAGGGATTATTTGTTTTCCTAGAGCCAAGGTGTTTCCTTGGGGTTTGAAACGAGTCGAGAATTTCCCACGGAGGCACTGGTGGCTCTGCGAGTCGACGCGGATCAGGAGGCTCTCGTCAAGGAGTGTTTGTATCCGTGAGTCGAGGAGTTTGCTGAAGACACTGGTTTCTTCGGAGTTGGAATGAACCGTCGAGGTTTGGCTTCGTCTTCTGGCGGAGCCTGTTGGGAAAGTATGGTTCGCTTTCTGTTTATGCCCATGGATTATATACAGGGATCGATGTGATCTTAACTGTAGGGCCAAAGTTTTATCATCATTTTTTTTGTTTTATCTCCGCAATGCTCTATCATTTCAGCTTTTATATCGCGAAGGTCACGATTGCCCAATCATTTCGGCTATTTTTCGCGGTGCCCAATCATTTCGGGTATTTATTTTGTTTTCACTCGCTGCATTTTATTGCGAGTTGCCCAATCATTTCGGCTATTTTGCATGCATACATTTTTACTTGCTGCTTTTTATTGCAAGTTGCCCTATCATTTCGGCTATTTCGTATGCATGTGCGGCCTATTGGTTTTTTGCTGTAAACCGATTTCGGCATCAGCACCACTACAACTGGGATATTACCAGGAGCGAATCATCATCTGCCTTTGTCGATGTCGAACAAAGGTGACTTAGCGACCAGGGTTAGGGTCCTGTCGGCTAAGGCTTTTGACTTCATGAGCCGTAAGGGTTTCACGAAGTTATTTCTCCCTACAAGTCGTGAGGATCTCGTAGGTGTATTTTCTCCTTAGGACTCGTGAGGATTCCTAAGTGTTCGTTTCCTCTGTAAGTCGTAAGGATCCTACAGGAGGGTTTTCTCCTCATAAATCGAGAGGATTTACAAGGGTTGTTTACCATGCGAACATATTCCCAGTCACGGATGAGACTTGGTTAGGGAAATGTTTATTCGCGCCCGTGGATTGTATACAAGGGTCAGTATTGAACTACTTGTAGGGTAATATCGAAAGTTGTGGGGGTTGCTTAAGCACAGGTTTAGGTCTCTGTAACTTAAGACTTTCAAATCTTATGAGCCGTGAGGGTCCCATAAGAGAGTTCTCCTCACGAGTCGTGAGGATCTCGCGAGTGTATTTTCTCCCTAGGAATCGTGAGGATCCCTAAGTGTGTTGCTCCCTTGTGAGTCGTAAGGATCTCACGCGGGTGGTTTCTTCTTACAAGGTCGAGGGGACCCTGTAAGTGTCTTTTAATGAGGTTGCGCCCTTTCGAGTTTTCACAAACACTCGCCGGTAGTCCTGCTGTTTTTACTCACGGAGCCCTTTCGGGTTTTCATCCGTACCCATTTTGCTTATGAACACACCGTTTTTTTTTATTCTTTTTATTTTTATATTTTTTATATCTTGTCAGCCTAAAGATGCTGCGGTAGTAGTTTAAAGACGTTTCGGTCTGCTATTAGTTTAAGGAAATTTCGGTCCGACGTTTGAGAAGGCTGGCTACTGCTGATGGAGTTTGAGCTTAGGAAGATAGTGAGCGGACATAGTCGTCGTCGTCTACCATTGACCTAGGCTGCGGCTCATTAAGCATAGTATTTCTTTAGGAAGCGACCGTTTATCGGCCTGAAAGGCCTTTCACCGTGCATGTCCGTGAGTAGATAGGCCCCACCTTGGTAGACCTTATCTATGATGTATGGGCCTTCATAATTTGGCTCGAATTTTCTCCGTTTGGCGCGATTGGGGATCATAGGCCTTTTGACCACTAACACAAGTTCGCCTTGGCGAAATGTCCTCGGCCGGATCAATCCCTCATATGAGCGCGTCATCTTTGCTTTATAAGCTTTCAGATTTTGCTGCGCTATGAGCCGGGTTTCATCAAGGGCGTCAAGCTCCTCAAGCCGAAGGTGAGCATTTTCTTCGTCCGTTAGCTCGTAATGGACTGCCACTCGTAGAGAGGGTAACTCTATCTTGAGGGGGAGTACTGCTTCTGTACCGAATACCAATGTATATGGCGTTGTGTTAGTGGCTGTCTTGAACGTGGTTCGATATGCCCAGAGAGCCTATTGCATCCTTTCGTGCCAGTCCTTCTTATTTCGTGACACTTTTTTCTTCATGATCTTTGTCAAGGTCTTGTTGAAGGCCTCAGCTAGACCGTTAGCTCGCGGATTATAAACCGAGGAATATCTCCGGTCTATATTATGCTGTTGCGCAAAGCGACTGATCTTGTGGCTTCTGTAAGCTGGCCCGTTATCGGAGATGATCCGTCGCGGAGTTCCTAACCGATATATGACGTGCGTCTTGAAGAAGTGGAGGATATTTTCCGTCTTTACTTCCCTCAGCGGTACCGCTTCTGCCCACTTAGAGAAGTAGTCAGTCGTCGCTAGGATGAAACGATGTCCTCTAGACGATGCTGGTTCGATGGGGCCGACTATATCAGTCCCCCACATTTCGAATGGCCAGCTAGCCACAGTTGGATGTAGTGGATTCGGATGCTGATGGATGAAGTCCCCATGGATTTGGCATGAGTGGCATTGCTTCGCATATTCGAGGCAGTCCTGAATCATCGTGGGCCAGTAGTAGCCCATCCGTTTTATCTTCAACTTTATCTTTGGGCCCGCTTGGTGAGAACCGCAGAGTCCGTCGTGAACTTCCTGAACGACTCTTTTTGCTTCGTCAGGTCCTAAGCATCTCAGCCACAGAGAATCAAACGACCTCTTGTACAGAGTATCATTGACGAAGGCGAAAGACAGAGCTCGTTTCATGAGCTGATGTCTTGTGGACGCTTCTTCAGGCATTCGGTGGGACTTGAAGTAATCTATGAAGACTTCTCTCCAATCCTCGGTATTTTCCCAATCTTTTACTTGCAGGGTTGTCTCCTCATTCGCTCCTTTTTCTTCGAATGATTCCGGAGATATTTCTGCTGGGGCAAGCACTCGACGGCTTTGCACCACGATTCTAACGTTATCGAGGTTCTCGTCAGCCAGTTCTTTAGCAAGTTTGGCCAACGCGTCTGCTTTGCTGTTTTCCGCGTGCGGTATGTTCTCCAAAGTATAGGAGGGAATTCGGGTCAACAGTTGTTGCACTTTTTCGCCATACTTCACTAGTTCTGGCTTGCACGTTTGGTAATCGCCGTTTACTTGACTAACGACCAGTTGAGAATCCCCGTATATGAGGTGGTCTTCAATTCCCATGTCAACGGCGATCTCGAGGCCTGCTATCAAAGCTTCGTATTCGGCTTCGTTATTTGTCCTCGGCTCTGTTAGGGAGAAGGCAAAACGCATTATCCCACCTTGTGGAGTTACAAAGATGAGTCCTACCCCCGATTTGATTATAGGGGTACTTTGTTTGCGCTTCTTCACGGAAGACGCGCCATCAAAATAAAGCTCCCATCGGGTATCATCACCATCGATCGCATCAAACGCATGTTCGTCTGGAAGATCGCAGTTTAAAGGGGAGTCGGCAGGTATCGGGTGCTCAGCGAGGAAGTCGGCGATGGCCTGGCCTTTCACTGCCTTGAGAGGTTGATATGTTATCGAGAACTCCATCAAGAGCAGGGCCCATTTAGCGAGTCGTCCCATCAACATGGCCTTCGACATCAAGTATTTAAGGGGGTCCACCTTTGAAATGAGACGGACTTCATGCGCCAACGCATAGTGCCTAAGCTTTGTTATCGCAAAGATCAACGCCAGGCAGTGTTTTTCAATGGGGGAGTAGTTGCTTTCTGCCCCCAACAGAACTCGACTTAAGTAGTAGAGTGCTCTCTCTTTCCCTTGATCGTTTTCTTGTGCCCATAATGCGCCTAAGGAACCTTCGAGGGCGGTTGTATAAAGAATGAGGGGTTTTCCCTTGACCAGAGCGGCTAACACCGGCGGGTTCTGCAGGTATTGATTGATCTCGTCTAGTGCGCTTTGGCATTTTTGGTCCCAGACGAACGGGGTCCCCTTCTTCATCAGGTGACTGTAGGGGCGGCACTTGCCAGAGAGGTTGGCTATAAATCGCCGTATGTATGCGAGCTTCCCTTGGAGAGACCGCAACTGTTTGAGAGTCCTCGGCAGAGGCATTTCCATGATCGCCTTGATCTTGGACGGATCTATTTCGATACCCCGGTGTCGGACGATGAATCCTAAAAATTTGCCCGAGGAAACTCCGAATGCACACTTAAGAGAGTTCATCTTCAAGTTGTATTGTCGAAGGCGTTGAAATACAGTCTTCAGATGTTCGAGATGTTCCTCATATGATTTGCTTTTAACCACGAGATCGTCGATATAGCATTCGACGATTTCGTGTATAAGGTCATCGAAGATCTTCGTCATGGCCCTCTGATAAGTAGCACCGGCGTTCTTTAAACTGAAGGGCATCACTTTATAACAGAATATACCTAGAGGGGTCCTGAAGGCTGTGTGCTTCTGGTCTTCGGGATGCATCTTTATCTGGTTATACCCCGATGAGCCGTCCATGAAGGAGAAAACTTCATGAGTGGATGTATTGTCTATCATCAGTTCGGTGACTAGCACTGGGAAATCATCCTTCGGGCAAGCTTTATTAAGATCCCGGAAGTCTACGCATATACGCACTGTCCCATTTTTCTTCATCACCGGGACGATGTTGGCGATCCATTCAGGGTATTGAACTTCCTGGATGAAACCAGAGTCGATCAGCTTCTTGACCTCGGCATTGATACTCATCTCAAGCTCGAGTCGCATTCTTCTCGGTGCCTGTTTGACTGGCTTGATGCCCGGGAATATCGCCAATCTATGCACAGTGATTTCTGGATCTAGTCCCGGCATTTCGGAATAGTTCCACGCAAAGCAATCTCTATGCCGTAGAAGGACGTCTTTTAACGCGGCCACCCTTTCTTCAGACAGTAACTCGCTGATGAATGTCAGTCGTGGATCATTTGCCATCCCCAACTCAATCTTCTTGAGGTTATCTGCAGTGGTATGGATTCCATCTTCCAGCTCTTTTGGCGCTGGTGGGAATTCTGAGATTATTTCGTCGTTGCTGTTTTCGAAGCACCAAGGGAGCTCATCTATGTCCTTGGGCTCTTCTTTTAATATTGTAATCACATGACAGGTGCGAATTTGCTTCCAATCCCAATGTGGAATTGGCTCCGTTCTTGTGGCTTTGGGTTCGTGCTTTTGTGGCGGTGTTACCCTCCAGTTGTCAGACAGAGCGAACTTACCAAGCTGGTACTGATCTTCGACCCAATTCTTAAAGGTGAAGCAATCTTTGAGAGGGTGTCCTATCACTCGGTGATAAGTGCAATAATTTGGGTCAGAGACTTCACCTGCTCGTTCGGGGTTTTTGGACTCTGGCAGTATAAGAATTTGATGTTTTAGAGCAAGATCAAGTATCTTCTCCGTCTTGTCCTGAGGAAACAAGTACGCTCAACCCATTTTCTTCATGAGGGATAAATCAATGACGCTCGACTCCCATTTGCGTGGCTTCTTAGCCCTGCTTTGTTGCTGTTGAGCGCCTTTTTGGCCTTTCGACTTATTTCTACTTTTGCGCCGAGCCTTCTTTATAACAGGTTGATAAGGAGCGGCATTTTTATCTTTCACGGCCTGTTGAAGGAAGCGTTGCGTTCTGGCTTTCTCGTAGATGGCCATTTCGCGGTTATGGTCGTCTCGGACTTTTTGACCCGCTTCCCTTATAAGCTTGTCCATTCGTTCTTCGAACGACGGACTGGGCACTTTTGCATTTGGAACTTTCACCGTCTCAGGATTAGCGTCCTCCCATTGAGCATCCGCTTCTTCATCGAAGTCATACATGACATAGCAGCTGTTTAGTAGCTCTCGTTTCTTTGACAGGATGTATCCGAGTCCTTTCGTCTCCATTCTCCCATTGGGCAGTTTGCGTTGAGTCCCGGGAACGTTCCAGACTTTGTCATAGAACTTGGCTTTTTGAACGGTCTGCTTGAAGGAATCCCCTAGCATTTTAGCAGCTTTTTCAAACCCTCTGTATAATATCTGGGAAGACGGATAGGCTGAAGCCTGTCGAGCGTAGGATCCACGCCATGCCAGATTTCTTTTTCCACCTTGGTTTCTTCAGAGCGGTAGAACAAAATTGCTTTCTCGCTCTCTCGCCTGGGAGGGATGTAGAATGTTTGTAGCTCTTCTACATTGTAAATATTAAGTGCGTCCAGTTCTTTATGGTGGTTAAGCGGCACCATGACGACTTGTAGACTTTGTTCTTCATCAGCGAACTTTCGTATTGAAGGTCGAGCAGAGAATACAGCGTGGATCTCATCTTCCGAGTCGCTACCAAAGATCAACGTAGGAGTGGACGGTCCTGGCTTACTGTGCTGGGGCGGACCTGAATACACTATCTCCTCTTCGTCCTCGGTATCACTGCCGAAGACAGGGATGGTGGCGTTAGCTTTATTCTCTGGTTTGTGACACTTCTCCGTATCTTCGAAATCTGGCAAGAAGTATTTGACATCTTCGTATTTGCGGACCTCGTTCACAGAGAACGGGTTCAGTTCTCCCGTCATGGTATACTCGAAACCATCCTTAAAATACTTCATACACTGATGTTGTGTAGAAGGGATGATGTTGTATTCGTGTAACCATGGTCGGCCGAGCAAAGCGTTGTAGCATGTCTTGGCGTCTATGACATGTAACTTAATGTCCGTGACGAGTAGCCCGAAGCGTAGCGTCAGTATCACAGACCCAAGAGTTCTTGATGACTGGGAGTCGAACCCGGAGATGGTGATCTTGTCACGAGCAAGGTGCTGGACGCTCATGCAGATTTCTTTTAACACCCGCACGTTGAGGAGATTAACGGAGGATCCATTGTCGATCATGATTTTGCCTATCTTTATATCGTGACAGTATCCTGAGACATAGAGGGGGCGATTGTGTTCGCAAGTCCCAAGGAGAAGGTCCTCGTCGCCGAAGGTGACATCGGCCGTGTGCACTTCTTCCAATTCATCCTTCATCTTTTCCTCGGCTAGGAAAGCTTGGAATTGTTCCGGATCTTGTAATGCCTTGATTAACGAATCTCTCGCCTCCTTTGATAGCAAAAGGGCTTCGAGAATGCTGAGCTGTGAGGGTAGTTTCTTCAGGTGCGCTAGGACGTTGTAATCCACCTTATTCTTCTTCGGCGGGTTGTTGGCGCTTAGCTCCTCCAGAACTTGGTCATCTAAGACGATATCTTCAGAGACCTTTTCTTTCCCTTTATCTTTTCTGTTTGAGGGTCCGAGATTCTTTTCAGGCAGCGTCCAATTCCGCAGCCGAATATTTTCGCAAACCTTCGGCTCTTCTTCTTTTCCCGAAGTGGATTCTTTAAAGAGAGGGGCAAGTTCCAGCTCTTCATCAGAATCGCTCCCGAATGTAGGCACTTGTGACCCGCCAGTGTTAACCATGCGACAATTGCCGGTAGTTCTTTTAATCCCTTCGGTCGTATTTCTTTGCTCTCGACGAGTTTTACGCTTTTCCCGCTTAAAGCGTTGTCGATGAGCAACATATCCTTGCCACCATCTATCGAAAGCTTTACACTCTTGAGTGGGGTGCAAAATCTTTTGATGATATAAGCAATAGGAGGGGTGCGTTTCCACTTCACCGGCGATGTTTCCTTTAGAGGATGGTAGCTTCATGCCCATTGATATGGCCTTAGCAAACTTTTTCCTCATCTTGAATTAGCTTTTGTTAGCGGTGGAGGCATTTTGCTCCAGCGGGATCATCTCAGCTCTTTCATCAAGTTGCTGGCGCTTGGACCTTTCAAATATAGCCGTCTCGTGTTCTCGATCTGCTTTACTTTTCAGTCGAGCTTCGTTAAGGAACGCGTCAATCATTTCATCTGATAGTTCCGGAAATTTTGGTTCAAGATCTGCCCCCAGCGTTTTAGTGCAAGGAGTCTCCTCATCGTTCGTGATCGAATGGGAAATCATATGACAGCTCGCCACATATTCCTCGTATTCATTCGATGAACTTTCTCCCTCATCTTCTTCTTGAAAGACGTGATTAAGGAACTCTTGGAGCGTAATGGGAGTCCGTGCCTTTTGGTTGTATTCATCCAGCGCGTCAATTTGCTTTTGTAAGTCCGTGCGCTTGTCGCCAGGATTCACGGGCTTCTTAGATTTCTTCTTCTTCTTTTTCGAATATTTTGACGGCTGGCTGCAAGTGCTTGAACCACCATCATCGGTCTTTGGAGTTGGACGTGGCTTCAACATCCCCTCAATGACCTGCGGTTCCAACGGGTTCTTCCACTTGATTGCTGGACATGTCTGAAGATCTTTTAGCATCCTCTTTGTCTTAGCTGATAATACAACCTCCCAAGGAGCTTCTTCAATGACGGAGTATGTTGCCCCCGGCGTATTCGTCCCTTTAGAGGTGTGGGGCTGCGGGGGATTCACCTTCCATTTGTCAGATAACGCGAACTTGCCCTGTCGGTACTGGTTTTCAAGCCAATTCTTGAAAACGTAGCAATCTTCGATCGGATGACCTAGTACTCGATGATAAGGACAGTGGTTGGGCTCGTTGACGTCACTTGGTTGCAACGGACGTTTTGGATCCGGCAGATTTATGAGTCCGTTGCGTAATGCCAGCTCGAATAACCTTCTTTTTGTATCGCGGGGAAAGGAATAAGGATGTCCCATCCTATCCTCAAGGGGTACGTACGGACGCATATTATTTTGGCGAGCAACCGGCTTCGAGTCGCTCGGTTGTTGTTGAGCATTAGCGACGACGATCGCTTTTCCCTTCCCTTTGTCATTTCGGGAGTCCGGCCTTGGAAGAGGGGGTTTATGGCCCATTTGATCCATTTGCGCTAGTTTGTCAATCAAGGCCTGGAAGGTAGTTGGCTTGAAAAACATCATAAATTGTGAGATGGTTGCTTGCGGATCAAGGGTTCCCACAAACATACCCACCGCGGGAGCTTCTTCAATGCGCTGCTCACACTTCGACCATAAGTTCCGCCATCGTATAGCGTACTGAACCCATGTCTCGCCGGGTTTTACCCTGGCGTTAATCAGTGCTGTCATCGGGGTACGTTCACTGGCGCTTGCAAAATGCTGAGTAAACAACAGCTCCATCTCTGCGAAGGTTTTAATAGAGTCGTTCAGGAGCTCAGAGTACCATTCGAACGCTGTATCTGATAAACTTCCAACAAACTGGCAAAGCAAAAGCTTGTCATCACCGCCGGTGTTGCCGCAAAGTGCCCTGAACTAGGCAACATGTTGATGAGGGTTGCCAGTCCCCTTGTACACATGGAATTTTGGTATCGTATAGCCTGGCGGGTACTTAATCTGATCGTACCAACTTGGATATGGCCGCCCCGTTTTTACGACCTGACCGGCCGCTTCGGTCGCATGATGAACCCGTATTTGCTGGGCGATGTATTCATCCAAATCAGCTTTGGAGATTGTATCCTCCTTAGCCGTCGACAGAGCTGGTGGAGGATTCGATGTCTTTCCCCTATCGTCCCCAAGGACGATCGGGGGCTCTTCGGCCGGAGGATCTTGTTGTATCATCATCCCTATCATGTCTTGGAAGAGGAGGCCCATACGTTGTATGTTGGCTGCTTGTTCAGCAGCCTCTTTGTCCTTCTTCTCCAATATCCGACGAAGGAATTCGGCGTCGGTTTCTTCCTCTTGACGTTCGTCCGAGGACGTTTCAGGGTTTTCTTTTGGCCCTGTAAGTGCGGCCATATCGTTCATCATTTCTTGGAGCTTTTGCTGTTGCTCCTGCGCCTTGGTCACTGATCGGGTAAGCGGTCGATAACCCGTAGATATGCGGCTATTTTCTTTACCAGATGCCACGTAGACGGTATGAACTATAATGCCCCCTGACTTAGGGCGTTTGGGTTCACCACCTCTGATATTTGTCGCCGGTGCGGGGGTCTTCTCCGGCCTCCTTCTTTTATGGGCCGTTGAAGTTGAAGGGGCCGTTGCAGTGGGTACCCTAGCGATCGTTGTCCCTTGCTGTTCAATAGGACGGTCTTTTCCTTTTTGCACCTTCGTCTTCTTTCGTTGACGGGAGTGATCTGGGTCGATCACGGAGTCTTGAACCCTCCTCCAAACTTTATAAATTCTTGAGGACAGCCGTTGAGGAGGCCGTTCTTGCTTCGTTTCTGGAACTCTCTCCGCAGGCGGAGGAGATCTTTTCAGCGTAGCGGTTGGAGAATTCTTACGTACCCTCCTCAGCAGTTCAAAGCTGTTTCCAGTTGGAACAGCAGTGTTGACTTCCACCACTGGAGCCGGTGGAGTTAGCCCTGAGGGGGAGTTGCCCCCTGCCTTCCTCACTCGTTGCCAATGGCGACGTCGAGCATGACGAGCCATTGGGACTGGCTCGGAGATTGAGACATCTTCTTTTTGCCCCTGTCTGAATGAGGCGCCGCCGGTGTTAACCTCTTAAAGACTGAAGTTGTCTTTTGAGGGATGATATTCAACCTGTCGAAGACAGATCTTCGAGCAGGGACAGGAGCAGGAATCGTCAGTCTTGAAAAGACTGACTCTTTGACAGAGGAAGCCGCCTTGACGACTTCTGGAGCAGCAGTTATTGCTTTCCTTGGGACAGCCAATTTAGAGTTCTGATTTAGCCTGGTGAAAACAGAGGCTGTCGGTTTGGTAGTGGGCGACCCGTTGATAGGGGCCGTCGTAGCAGTGAGCCGGTCGAAGACCGATTTTTTGTTCACTTCCGGTGCAGGTACTGGCGTAGGGAAGCTTGTAGGTGGGATCATGGTCCCGAAGAACAGGCCAGTGGTGGCTTGGGTCACCTGGTCTACTGGCAGAGTGAGGAAGGAAGCCGCTTGGGGCCCATATGCTATACCTCCCGGTGAGGTGGAGCGTCCGTTGCAGTGGCACTTCGAGCAGTTGGTGCAGTTAAAGGCCATTGATGCTTGAATTCTGCGCCAGGCAAAAGACTAAATCTTAGTAACTTGAAATCCGAAGGCAACCATTTAACAAACCGCGATTGGTTCGCGAAGACGACACACGAAGTGTGGAGTGGAAAGAGGAAGAGGTCCCACCAGGCATGCCAGAATCTGTTCCCCTCCGAATGACGTGGCGGACAGGACTGCGATGTCCTGACGCTGAGATTCGGGGCAGATGCTATTTGGTTTTATCCGTCCACCTCTCCAAAAAATCCAAGTTGATTTATGGCACCGTGTATCAGAGGTTTAGACGGATGCGGCCGATGTAGCAAACTTCGTCAGATTCCCTCTCGCTAGAGGGGGTTTTGATTGTGGGGACGCTCTTCCATGCAGGCACAAGCCCCTGCAGTTAATTACGCTACCGCATCGCGGTAACCACTTTCTCCTTCTCCAGAATTTCACTTCGTGTCGTGTGTGTTTGTTTTGTTTGTGGTTGCCCGTGGATTGTATACGGAGACTGAGTAATGCCGTCACCCGTAGGACGTGGATTAGTCCAAATCCGTATTTACTTAGATTTGGGTTTGGTGTTTTTAGTTTAAGGATGCATTAGTCGCGTTGCGGCTAAGATCAACTTAAACGTTTGTTAAGGATACGTTAGTCCTGTTTTGAGACTAAAATCAACTTAACGGGACCGTTTAGATCCGGCAAAAGAGCATTTGGAGGCTCTATTGTTCCAGTTTTAGGGACGTAGTGGTCCATGTTCCAGTTTAAGGACGTGGCGGTCTATATTCCAGTTTAAAGACGTGGTGGTCCGTATTCCAGTTTAAATACGTGGTGGTCCGTATTCCAGTTTAGGGACGTTCCGGTCCGACATTAGTTTAGGGACGTTCCGGTCCAATATTAGTTTAGGGACGTTCCGGTCCAATATTAGTTTAAGGACGTTTCGGTCCATGAGTTTAAGGACCCCGCAGTCCATATTCATGTGTGGTTGTTGGGACCCGTCGCCTCTCTGACGTCGTTGAAGGATTACAACGAGAGGTGTCGGAGGAACTCAGAGATGTACCCTCGAACCGGATATAAATTGATTTAAGGGAGCAATATCGCTCAGTCAATTTAATTTGAGGACTTACGGCCATGATTGGGCTAAGTCCAAAGTATTCGACGCCTTTTATTTGTCTTTGGTTTGTTAGACCTGTGTTAAGGCTTGGCCCATTTTTAAATAATGCATTGCATTATTTTCTTTTCTTTTTTTGTTTGGTCTCTGCCCATAAAAGATGCAGAGCATCAATTTATTTTGGACTCTGCAAGGCATCTGCATAGCATTTTTATTATTTTGTTTGGGCTCTGCCCGTTTATAAATGATGTGGAGCATCAATTTAATTAGGTTTGTTTGGTCTTTTAATTGGGCCTGGCCCTTCAGGGGAAGAAATGCATTGCATTTGTCAGGCGCTTTGCGCCAATCACTGAGTGCAAGCGCTTGTGGTGAGGACACGTGTCATGCTCTGGTGAGCGCAAGCGCAACGGCGCAGTGCGCTGCGCTGTTGCGCTGCTGACACATGGCGCGCTCTGGTGAGTTGCGCCAATTCCAGAGAGCAAAACTCTATTTTAAGAGCACGTAGCGCAAGTTGTTCTGTAGCTGACACGTGGCGCTCTCTCAAGAGCGCAACAACGCAGTTTGGAAGTGCAAAGCACTAAGAATCTTTTTAGATTCAAGAACAGAAGTGCAGAGCACTATTTGATTTCTTGATCTAATTTAGATCAAAGAAAAATAAGTTTTTCTTTTTGTTTCAAGAACCAGAGGTTCATAAAAGTGCAAAGCACTATTTTTATTTTGTTATTTTCTTGGTTTTAAAGAACCAGTGGTTCATGAGAAGTGCAAAGCACTGTTTATTATGTGAAGAACATTGATCTAGTTTTTAGATCAATGATTTATTAAAAGAGATTTCTTTTCTCTCGTGAAGGTTTTTACCTTTTTCTTTGAAATTTTCTCAGAATTCTCTCTCTTTTTGAAGCTCTTGACTTTTTTAAGAAAATGTTCATGATTTGAATTGAGGTCTGGGGTCTCTTTTATAGTGCTCATAAATTAGTTAATTTTGTTGAAGAGATCTTTCTCTGAGTGATTTGGGGAATTTTCCCCACCGTTGGATCTTTGATCCAAGGGCTTCTGTTTTACAGGAGAAAATCTTCTTGTTTTAATAAGAACAGAAAGATTTCTTTAAAATCTTAATTCTGTTTGGCGCAAATGCCCCAGCGCGTGACACGTGTCGCGCAGTGCACAGCGCAGCGCAACTGCGCTGACACGTGTCGCGCAGCGCAAAGCGCAGCGGAACTGCGCTGACACGTGTCGCGCAGCGCAGTGCATGCGCAACTGAAGCGTTGCTTCCTTTAATTTTACTTAAAATAGAGCTTTGCTTTGATTGGGCGTGCCTTCTTGGGCGCTACGCTGACGTATCAGCGCCTGACATGTGGCGCGTTGCGCCCGAAATTTGAAGCGTTGCTTCAAAATTTTGAATTTTGAATTTCAACAGAGCTTTGCTCTGATTGGGCGAAACAGACTTGAAGAAATCAGAGAAATTTTAGAAGGAAGAGGGAGGCACCAAATCTCACGAATAACGAGACGCTAAGTGGAAAACCAAGGGAGTGGCGAGTATGAACCTGCACGGCCTTTTGGGCGATGGCCGCCATTTGCGCCATGAGGGTACCCCGAGGGACTTTGCCCCCGCCCGACCTCTCCATCTCTGCCAACAGGCTGTCGGCAACGGAGAGCCCCGAGGGCACCTTGAAGCGGAGATCCCCCTCATCCACCAGGATCGGGGAGGCCGGGGTGCGCGGAACTGTCCAGCGAAAGCTCTTGAGAGACTGCACCGGGGAGCCCGTTTCTCCCTCCGCGGCCCGGGCCTCCTGTTCCCGAACCCGCTTCTGGCTTGGCGCCTGGCTGGACTTTGGGGCACGGGCCGCACTCGAACGCTTGGGTGGAGCGGCCGCTGGGGGAACAGGGGCCGACGTCGGACGAGAGGAGCTGGTACCTCCAGCCCTCGATCCCTTCTTCTGCTCGAGTAGGGCTGCTTAGAATTTTCCCCCGTCCATGGTTTCTGCACAAGACAATGTATAATGGAGTCAGCAACATAAGTAAATGTAAAATAAACGCAAGTCTAGCAGATCGCCTGTGAACTCCTAACTTACCCGCGAATTGGGCGGGACTGAGCCCAGCCCAACTAAGGGCCTGCTCAGAAAGTAGCACGTCATCCCGAGGAATGGGCTTCCACTCCGCCACTTTCAGCATGTCGGGGTCGCTCGACTGACTCTCTCACTGACACCTATCCCTAGATCACTGGGTGGGCACGGGCCAGTCCTCACCCTCGGGCGGCCCCACAAAGAAAAACTTCTTCTTCCAATCGTGGATGGAAGAAGGCACGACGACGACCCCCGATACGGGAGCACTTCCGCGCTGTTTCTTAAAAGAGATGTATACCCACCTCGGCTCGCCCGCGCGAGTGCCGGGGTGACTTTTGTAACAGAGAGAGGAGGCAAGGGTGCTCAGCGAGAAGGGGATCACGCGCAACTTCAAACGAACCAGGAACCCAAGGAGAATCCTCCAGGAGTTCGGCACTAACTGGCCCGGGGCTAGCCCAAAATGATTCAGCACTCTAACAACCTCGGAAGAGAAGGGCAAGCGCATTCTGGCCCAAAAAGCTTCCAGGTATAAGGCAATCTTCTTACCCCGTACCTGATCTGCCCTCTCCCCTTCCTCGGCTAAACGTAGCGTATAGCCGGGAGGAATGTGGAAGCGAGCCCGAGCGGTGGCGAGCTCATCCTCGTACCTCACCATGGATGACACACCAGGGGCATCCGCGACATCCGCTCTTGGAACCATCCCCATCTCGCGACCCCGCGAAGAGGATCTGACCCTAACTTCTTGGGAAGTCTCCGACTCAGTGGAAGAGGAAGCAGAGGAAGAAGAAGAAGAAGAATCTATAGGGGCTCCCTAGACCTACCCGATCTATTTCTACAAACTCTTCAGAAGAAGACATCTAACCTGATTGAGAGGATAGGTCCTCGGAATGGGAAATGCAGAGGTCCGACCTAAAAAGAGAGCACCGAGCTAACGAAACCCAACGCAAGAAAAATATGAAGTGGTACGGGCCATGATAGGGACCCCACCTCTATTTATGGCTGCTGGCGTACACATCCTACGGTGACAGCCCTCTCCCGCCGAAACGACTCATTGCATTCAACAGCTACGATCGCTCCACCTGTCGCGCGTGCATTGGTCGTATCCTATCAAAAGCCAGAAGTCTGCGGCCCGTCGCGTCAGCCAACCAGCGCCCGCCACATGGGCTGTCGCTTCGGTGAATGTACGCACGATCCGGCGCATCCTCTTTAATCGAGATCTGGCCCCTGATCCGCTGACATCACCAAGAAGATACAGTTGATTGCCCGGGAACACACGCTCATGATATCTATGACGAGGAGCTCACCTTGGGTGACCAGGCAGACCACCCTCGACCCGACCCGTGAACAGGTCGGGACGAAAGTGGGGGGATAATGATGATGCTCGATATCGGTGATCTCCCAGATCGTGACACGTGGCTGAGGACGCGTCCCGAAGCCCGCAAGAAAGGACCAAGAACAGCACGTTGGAGGAACACCCGGGTCTGCGACCCATGGACGTGGCCGGCCTTCTGGGCCGTCCACACCACTCCTATGCCCGCCTTGCAAACAACCATTGGCTCGCCTCCTGCACATTTGGCCTCCTCGGCTCTCTCAGCTCGCCTCCGGGCTACCACAAAACCGAGACAGCTCGGCCACCCGCTCAGTCCCGAGCCCCTGCCGAGCTCATCTTCCTCGGTCCTTTCGACCGACTAATAGCATCATTCGCAGGTGCTTCCGCCTCACCTCCGTGAATCTCGCCATGCGCGAGATATCCGCTGCCCACGATCCCGCGTTCCACGCCATCACGATCCCCATTAACGAGCCTGTCTCGCCATTAATGGGATATCCCGCCCATCACGCGGGCATGACATCGGGGGCGTAACAGCCGACGTGATTCTCGCACCTGCCTGCCTGCTACCACCGCTATATAAACTCCTCCTTTAGACGGTTCAAGTAAGTCATTTTTCCACTCACTAGGCCGTTACTCTGTTCGGATTTCCTCACTAACTTGATCGTCGGAGGTTCCTCGGTGGTACAACCATCCGGGACTTCCTTGCAGAAAGCTCGGCTCAACTTCAAAACCATAACCCATTGAGATCCACACGCTTCAGGAGCCAACCTCCAACCAAATCCTAGCCGTCCACCATCGCCAACAGCAGATCAATGGAAGGTAACATCTTGACGCGATACGGCACGCGTCAATTCTCTATGAAATCATGTCTTCAACACTTTTCACAAGATTATTTTCTATAAAATTTGTTTTCTGATATAAATTTTCATCAAAAGGTCTTGGATTAAAGTTGGTTGGCATCTATCCGTTCGTGAGCTAAAATTTTAACAATATAGCTGGATAATTTTGTTAATCATATAGTTTAAAAAAACATATAAATTAATACTTGCTCTGAAACATATTTATTACTTATTTATTAGCTTACATAAACATAACTTGATTTCATGAACTTTATACCAAATAAGTTGGCAGTTGAGTAAAAAAACAATAAAATCTAGTGAAGTAGTTTGGGATCCAACTTAGATGTAACAGCTAAAATTTAATTGAATGTTTTAAATACAATGTAATTTGAGGTATTCTTTATTTTTTTTACAGTATATAAAATTGTTTTCCTGCCACTCTGGCTCCCCTACTAATTATAGTTGTGCTGGGAAGGTTTTTTGCTCTATTTGTTATTATTCTTCGAATTATATGGTTTTCCTTTTCGGAATTAAGGATAATGCATGCCTTGTGTGTATGTTCAGCTTTTGATAGTATGCTTGTCACGTCCCGTTTTCTAAAATACGGAATACGAGAGATGACAAGACCAGCCATATTCCTACGATTAAGAAAAAATCCCGCCGTATTCACATTTCGGCTTCTAGCATTACATAGTAAACAGAAATTCAAGCAAAAATAAAGAGAAATAACAGTCACTAATTATTACATTCAAATAAACATGAGTTTACAAAGGATATAAAGTATTAAACAACTAAAAGGGAATAATACAATTTAAAAAACCACACAGAGTTTTGATATGAAATCAAAACTGAATATAAAAGGAAACAGTTGACACCGATCTAAATCTCCGCGAGCTCCTTGAAATGGGTCTGATCCCGTTCTGTGACTGGGTCCTTTTTTTTCTCTGAGCATGCATACTCAGGTCATCAGAGTGACACAATATAGTAATATAACGATGTATAATCTGCTGCATGAACGATAAGTATGTATTAGAAATTATAAAGCAGTAACACGAGAATAAGAAATAACGTGAACATGTGGACAGTATAGCATATGAATCATGACAATCGTCTAAGATAATATGCATGTTCCTCAATCTAACGGTCTTTATGTCTTTTGAAATCGAACGGTGGAAACAGTTTTCGCATTTAATAAGAGTTTCGTGCATGTCCGAGACTGCGGTTGAAACTGTGTTCGGAACATAACCATGCAGCCGTGCCCACCCAGTGATCTATGGTTTTAGATCTAGATTTGGGTGGTTTCCCAATCAGGGTACTTAGACAGCATTCTAAGAGTATTTAGAATGGACGACTCCTGGCATGGTGGTGTACCTGCAGGTAATGGAGTCACCCTCTCTAAAGGTGTCTTACAGACTAAAGTGGAGAGGGATACACATGATTGGCAGATCACTTGCTTAGGCAATTGAGTCAATCATGAGATGTCAAGTACCACACCAGATGTTGTTTTTGCAGTAGGTGCAATTAAGTTAATATTGATCCAATCCTGGAGAAACAGTCGGAAGCAGTTTTAGAATATAAGTTGATGTTCTAGGGATATGATAACAGCATTCTCCTTCGGGAGACAGTTATTATTCCAGGCTTCCAAGGTGACCTGGATGGCAGAGTGACTGTCAAAGTTATAGTTTTTTCCTCTGACGAGGGACAATATTTTGGACAGGTGGTCCAGGAGGATACTGAGGGAAGGCATGGCACAGGATACTGATTAAGTTCAGTTGACGATACAGTCTAAGAAGTTTGGATTTGGAGTTCACTTATGAGCTAGGTCCCATCAGATATCCAGACACATTCTAAGACAGGTATTGCTCATTTCGGGAGATGGCTTTCTCCGCGAACTTGAGATAAAGAGAGACATAGAAAGAAACATCAGAGCGGATCCACTCACTGAGGCTATTCCTCGAACGCAATAGTTTCGCAAATGAGCTTTGTGAGACTGACTAGTAGAGGAGTTGGGTGTTCGGTATCACACGTGCTGTGAGTATGCGACATCGCAATAATTAGCCTTGAGTGCAAGTGGGAGATTGTTGGAGATAGTGCCCTCAGAGTTAATTATTGGATCACAGGCACGTGATTGCAATGATTGAGGGAGGACCTATCCCGGTAGGACAGTCTTACTCAAGATGATAGTATGCTATCTGGTTTATCTTTATCATCGTGTACTGCTTTAGGTGACCTTACGAGTCGCTATTACACGTTGATAGAGCCCCTAGGATTCTTGCTTGACTACCAGCAGTATGAGGACGATCATATACGTGGGAGCTGGGGTCTATAAGCACATCCTTAAAAGGTCCCTAGTCGTGGGAGTTTCGAGACAGGGCATCGATTCTCCACAGTAGACTAGTGTATACAGTTGAGACCCCGACGAGGGGCGGTGGCCGGTCTCACAAGCCACTGGTGTCAGTTGGTTCACCTAAGATGTATACAGGTGCTCATTAGGTTATGAGTACACCGGACAGGAATCGCCGGGAACCTGCTAGTTGGTATTATACCTGACGTAAGATAGCAGTTCCCTGGTGACATGTGTACAGGTTAGTTCATCGACCTGAGATCGTCATTTGTCTCGTGTGAGTTCCCACTGTGCTTTGATTACTACCTTACCACGGCTCAAAGGAGTCGTGCAAACAGGTTTTAGTTGGGTACAGTCCCGAGCCACTTGGAGACAGTGAGCGGATCTGCAGGGGTTCGTCTCTCCCGGTATTGGGGGTGAGGTCGCGCTGTGTCTAGGAGAGCCAGAACATGAAAAGTCCTTGGCCAAGGCAGGAGATTTACTGGTAGGTATTCCAGTAGTATCTCAGGGTGTTCTGGGCTACACTCCGACACGACTTGTACCGCTTTTGGGGGTCTGACTTTTACCAACCCCCTAGGCCTGCCATGCGATGCTCATAGACGAACGGACCGGACTGTACGGATATTGTCACTGACAGGCTCAGTAGGGTGTCAGGATGAGTTCGCTCATCGACGTCCCTTTTGGTCAATAGCTGGTGGCCCGTCACGTATAGCTAATACCTCTGACGTGCTAGTGGTTAAATCCACAGCCATAGTATTGACGAGTCTTTAGAGTCCACCACACACAGTTACTCAGGTTTCGGGAGAAACGCTGTAGAGGCTGTATGGAGATATGGTAGGGTTCGATCAGATACGTGCGGTATTGCACGGATCGTGGTCGGACGGTTTTTACTAGCCGGCTTTGGTTTAAGCCGGATCCTAGTATTAGACAGTGTAGTTTTGTCTCTTTGCATTTGTATTCAGTGGGAATACAAATGCGGGCATGTATATGCAGTAGCGTGGTTTTCCTGTAATTTATTACGGGATCAGTTTTCTGAAGTTGCCAGTTTGCATTCCGTTCCGGCCGGTTTTCCTTTGTTCCTTCACGGCCGGACTTTATCGATGGAGGGGGTTATTTGCAAGAGTGCAAATAACTTATTGTGGAGGGGTTTCTTGCATATGTGTGGCTCCATGATTGTTTATTCATCATGAGATTCTTTTCTAGTCTATCTCTTGCATTTATTGGATGGGGTTTTTGATAGGATTTGGATGTGAGATAATTTGATCTTATCTTCACATATTGATATGCCTTTTTCTCTCTCTAATTTTCTTCTTGATCATGAGGGGCCGGCCACATTTAGTGAGGATGAGAGAGGTTTCATTATGTGTGGGAATTGATTCATCTCATTTCATTCTTGGCTTGCCAAAAATCCAAACCTCTCTCCATTGTTCATTCTCTATTCCTCCATCATGGCAACTTCAAACCCCAAAGAGACAAACCATTCTTCACTTCTCTACTTCAACCTTGGACGCGTCGGCTAGCCAACTTCGCGTCCGAGTTGCCTCGGTCCAGAGGTGGGAGCCCGTAAAAGAAATCGGTTACGTGGTGCCCTTTCCGACGAGGACGTGACGGACGGAGATTCCGCGGGAGATCGGAGTGGAGACGAAGACCGAAGGATACGGATCGCTTGGTATACTTCTCTACTCTTATTCTAGTTTGCTAGTAGCTAGGTTAATGGCCCGATCCGGGATAAAAGTGCGCGGTGGTGCCGGTTTGCTAGTTTGCAAAGTTTTTCGTTTCCGCGTTTCTGGCGTCGGATTGACGACCGGGGCGCCGCCGTGCACTTACACTTAGTAATGGCAGAATTTTCTTGTAGTTTATGGAAAACTATGAATCTTTTCGCCCGTTTCTTTCAGCCAGCATATGAAATAGTTTGTGGTTTGTGTTCATGGCCTGAATTCCTCTACATATATTATCATGTATATAATCTTATTGGTGGATTCATTTATATTCAATCAACAAATATAGCTTCTTTCAAGCATATTATCTTGTTCATCATTCTAATCTTATATTTTATCTGTCTCTGTCCTGTTGATCTTATTGACGGGAAGCTGTATGTTCATCTCCACTCCCAGATCCTTGATAATTGATTCTTTTGAAGCATCATAACTATGTTTTGCGTTAATGTATCTGCAATGTTGTAAATATTTGATTAGCTTTATGGCTTGACTTTAATAGATCTATATTCCTCTGTTTTTCCCTTGCTTTAGAGTTAAACATGATCTTTTAATAGCAAATATACTACCCTTTAGAATTCAGATATGGACTGATAAGAAGAGATGATTGTTATCATGTTAACGGCCACTTATAAAATTTCTCAAATCTTGATCTCAATGGTTTAAAATTATGTTACACATACAACACGAATGCACAACAAACGCATAATTAGAGAGTGATTCAAGATGTTCAAGTTAAAACCAATATATGATACTCGATGATAATATGAAACCTTCATATTCTCATCGATACTCATATATGAAACTAAAAGCGTCACATAGTCCCCGTCTATCGGTTAACATACATGCGATGTTCGTCGTGACATAGAACTATACGAAGATTGTTAAATATCGGACAGTATAGCTCGATACTAACAACCGTCGTATAGTCTACGCGACGAGAAAATTCAATCGTATGGTAACCCATAGATTTGTCCCGTGTGGACAAGTTAAGAATGTATAAAGCAAACGCCTTCATTCACTTGTGTTTTCATCCGTCTCGAGATATTTCGTCGGTACCTTTCCGCTGGTTCTCCGTGTACAAAGATAGATTAGATGTTCATTTCAACGTTGTTTCACAGCTTTGAAATGATTATCTATTCTATTACAGTGTACTCGGAGAATAGCGGGGAGGTGCTGCCGAAATTTACTCGAAACGGTTGAAAGCACAAGTAATGGGTGTTTGCTCTATACATTCTTAATGGGATAGAAGCCTACCCCCGATAGCCGGAACACACACATACAACAAGAATACACAACAAACGCATAATTAGAGAGTGATTCGAGATGTTCAAGTTAAAATCGATATATGATACTCGATGATAATATGAAACCTTCATATTCTCATCGATACTCATATATGAAACTAAAAGCGCCACTTAGTCCCCGTCTATCGGTTAACATACGTGCGATGTTCGTCGTGACATAGAACTATACGAAGGTTGTTAAATATCGGACAGTATAGCTCGATACTAACAACCGTCGTATAGTCTACGCGACGAGAAAATTCAATCGTATGGTAACCCATAGATTTGTCCCGTGTGGACAAGTTAAGAATGTATAAAGCAAACGCCTTCATTCACTTGTGTTTTCATCCGTTTCGAGATATTTCGTCGGTACCTTTCCGCTGGTTCTTCGTATACAAAGATAGATTAGATGTTCATTTCAACGTTGTTTCACAGCTTCGAAATAATTATCTATTCTATTACAGTGTACTCGGAGAACAGCGGGGAGGTGCTGCCGAAATTTACTCGAAACGGTTGAAAGCACAAGTGATGGGTGTTCGCTCTATACATTCTTAATGGGATAGAAGCATACCCCCGACAGCCGGAACACACACATACAACAAGAATACACAACAAACGCATAATTAGAGAGTGATTCGAGATGTTCAAGTTAAAACCAATATATGATACTCGATGATAATATGAAACCTTCATATTCTCATCGATACTCATATATGAAACTAAAAGCGCCACTTAGTCCCCGTCTATCGGTTAACATACGTGCGATGTTCGTCGTGACATAGAACTATACGAAGGTTGTTAAATATCGGACAGTATAGCTCGATACTAACAACCGTCTTATTGTCTACGCGACGAGAAAATTCAATCGTATGGTAACCCATAGATTTGTCCCGTGTGGACAAATTAAGAATGTATAAAGCAAACGCCTTCATTCACTTGTGTTTTCATCCGTTTCGAGATATTTCGTCGGTACCTTTCCGCTGGTTCTCCATGTACAAAGATAGATTAGATGTTCATTTTAACGTTGTTTCATATCTTTGAAATGATTATCTATTCTATTACAGTGTACTCGGAGAACAGCGGGGAGGTGCTGCCGAAATTTACTCGAAACGGTTGAAAGTACAAGTGATGGGTGTTCGCTCTATACATTCTTAATGGGATAGAAGCCTACCCCCGACAGCCGGAACACACACATACAACAAGAATACACAACAAACGCATAATTAGAGAGTGATTCAAGATGTTCAAGTTAAAACCGATATATGATACTCGATGATAATATGAAACCTTCATATTCTCATCGATACTCATATATGAAACTAAAAGCGCCACTTAGTCCCCGTCTATCGGTTAACATACGTTCGATAATTTATTCTTTTCAACGACAAACGCACACACAAAGCATATACACGGATTTTGTCCTTTGTCAGTAACTATCCCGTTCTTATATTTCTCAATATAGTCACCATAACCTACAATTTATATGTTATACAGTCTAACATAGCCCATGAGTACGTCAAAGTTAAGGACTGGATGTATGTGGATTGGCAACAACGTATGCAACCTAAGTTTGTCGCAGGAGTTGCTGCTTTCATTGAATTTGCACGCGCACATAATAAGATCATAATAGAGAAGATTCTCTGTCCGTGCGATAGATGTGGCAATAAGTACTGGCAGAAGGTAGAATTGGCAAAGCTTCATATTGTAAAACATGGGGTTACTAGACTTTATACAACTTGGAAATATCACGGGGAAGGAGAAGAATGCAGTACTGCGGCAGAAGAAGAAGGAGAAGACGATAATGCGGCAGGAGAAGAAGAAGAATTCGGTAATGCGGCAGAAGGAGAAGACGGTAATTTATTTCCATCAGAAGAAATGGAGGATATGGTAGAGGCTGCCCTAAGTGAATCTATTCGTACCGAAGATGACATTCCTTCCGGTCAAGGACCGCGTGCGGATAAATATGAAAATTTCATGAATGATGCTAGAAAACCAATTTATGAGAATGCGAAGTATTCCACGCTCTCATGGTTCGTCCAACTTTTCCAGATTAAGTGCCTAAATGGATGGAGCAACAAGTCATTCACAATGCTTCTTTCGTTCTTGAAAGATTCTATGCCCTAGGAAAATAACGTGCCCGACAGCTGGTACGGAGCCCAGAAGATGATGTCTGATTTGGGTCTAAAGTGCGAGAAGATTCAAGCATGTCTTAAAAATTGCGTGTTGTACCGGAAAGAGAATTCAGATTTGAAAGAGTGTCCAACATGCGGAGAGGCCAGGTATAAGCCGAAAGATTCTGATAAGAAGCCTGATATACCTGTCAAGATAGCACGATACTTTCCCATAACACAGAGGCTACAGAGGCTATTCAGGTTCAAGAAAACAGCCGAGGCAATGATTTGGCATCACCGTGCTCCTCCAAGTGAAGATGGAAAAATGAGCCATCCAAGAGATTCATCGGCATGGAAGGATTTTGATAGGAGGCACGCAATATTCAGTAGCGATCCTCGCAATGTCCGACTCGGACTGGCTACTGATGGCTTCTGCCCATTCAATTATATGGCTGGAAGTCACAGCACATGGCCCGTTGTAATGATAATTTATAATCTGTCGCCTTGGTTGGCTATGGACCAATTATACTTTATGATGCCTCTTCTTATCGACGGACCAAACTCACCGGGGAACAATATCGACGTCTATCTCCGACCTCTGATCGAGGAGTTGAAATCTTTGGTCATTGATGGTGTAGAGACATATGATGCAAACACAAATACAACCTTCATACTGTAGGTGGTGACACCACCGCACCTGCAGGTATGTTTATATATCCTATAGTGCATGCATATTGACTTAGAACGTTATATTATTGATCTACGCATTCTTTTTGCAATTACTTATATAATTTATTTTTAATTGTCTAATTATAGGTGGTGCGTCCACATCTTCCGCAGGGGCCACTCCTGCCGCTTCCATACCCTCCGCATCGTCTGCAGGTTAGTATGAATAAATATAAAATATTTATTCATTTTACATATGCTCTATAGAATAAATATGAACTTCATGGAAATTTAGCGTCAATGTTTATTTTCTAGTTGGAGGGGATGCGTCCGCATCCGGGACCCCGGTTGTTCTTCACCGGAGGAACTATCGTCCCGCTCGTGCTGCTGCCCGGGCCCAGGCTCGTGCGATAGTCACCGGAGGTATATATCACACTTCAATTTTCGTTTAACCTTGATTTCTTAATACAACTTTGTCTTAATATTGATTGTCTTGATATTTCTTGCAGACGCAGGGCCTCCCCATCCCTAGAGGGGGACTCGAGGCCCGAATCAGTCCCATAGGCTGAGGCCTGACAGAGCTAGGGGGAGGCAGCTGTGCAGAAACAGGCCGCTCAGAATACAGAGAACGGGAAGTCGGCGAAGAGGGGTCGCCTTACTTACACAGGTGGCTCGAGGAATATTACTCGAGCCATGGAGTTATCGGTAAATTACAATAGACCGACCTTTGTGATATTCTGCAATATTAAGAGTTATTTTCTAATATTTCTAATATTAAGAGTTATTTTCTAATATTGCAGATAGCTTGGACTGTGGCGCAAGGTGGTACACCGAGCGTGCTGTCCGCATATCTTGCCGTCCACGGCACCTCGACAGATCCCGCCACGGGCGAGCTTCGGTATCCCGACGTCGCTACCCAGGAGTATTGCGTAAGTTTTAATATTTATTCTACCCATATTTGAAATTTTAGTTTTGGAAGGTTCAAATTTAAATTTTATACTTATACTTTACTGCTTAATGTGGGTGTAGGAGCGGGTGGTTGAGCAGGCCGAGGCCTCGGGAATCGATTTTACCGGACAGAGGGATCCGAGGTTGCTGACCCCAGTTCTGGACGCCGCACACGGAGGGCACCATGGAGGTTGGGAGAGAGGCCGGGGACTGGGCCCTAGCAGGGCCCATATGAGGTTGGACTCCACCCCGGCGGTTACTTCCTCCGTCTCCAGTGAGCGTCGTGTCCAGCAGAAACTAGAGAGCTTGAGGGCCACCGTTCAGGAGTTAAAGGAGATGATGGTATGTATACTACTTTATAGTAAAATATCATGTCATATTATAGATATCAACATATCCATAATTAGTACGTAGCTTGAGCTTATTTGGTTTTAGACTTATGTTTGATTAATCATACATATAAAATAAACAACGGTTTTCCAAACTAGATATCCAAATGGGGTTTCGAAATAACTTGATAATGATACAAATTCGAATAATACACTGTTCTTACACGCTTCTTACACACGTTAGGTCCAGACGCGACAGGGTACATCAGCCGAGCCTCCACATGCATCTCCTTCGGCTGCAGCTCCGCAAGCCACTACATCGGCTGCGGTTCCGTAGACAGCTCCTATAGCTCCACCGCCCGCTCAGACTCCCGCAGCCGCGGCTCCGCAAGCGACTATCTCGACGGCGGCTGCGCAGACCACATCGCCAGCTCCACAGGCCGCTCAGACTCCCGCACGCGCCGAATTGCATGGTTTATTGACCGAGGAGCAGGCGCGCTTGATTCTATCGTTTATCAGAGGTGGAGCTGGACCGAGCTAGGGTAGCTTTTTGATTCTTATTTTTTGAAACATGTATTTATTTATATCATAAATATTGTACTACATTTTGAAATGATATTGATATTGGTTTATATTTATATCATATTCAGTTTTTGGGTTTCTTTTGTATATTATATGCGTGAGATGTGATTATGAATACTGCGATATATGTTGTGCGATAATTAATTTTATATTTTATTGATATATATATTATTGTGCACAGGACGGGAAAAAATCAGGCAGCCCCTTTTTAAAAAAAAAATACAGATAATGTGTACCTACGGATTAATCCGTAGGTACACATGTTGCCCCTACGGCTTAAACCGTAGGGGCCAAATATCAGCATTAACTGATATTTCCCCCCTGATCTCAGTACCAGGGGGTTGGGAGTGCCCCTACGGAGAAATCTGTAGAGGCAAACAAAGGCCCCTACGGAGTTCTCCGTAGGGGAAAAATATCATGATTTCTGATATTTGGCCCCTATGGATACGTACCTACGCATATATCCGTAGGGGATAGTACTTGGCCCTACGGATATCGCCGTAGGTACAGTTAATATATTAAAAAAAACCGTAAATAAAATAACTTTTTTTACCCTACGGCATATTCCGTAGGTGAAACTGGCCCTACACAGAACTCCGTAGGGGCAAGATTTAGCCTGTAGGGGCAAGTTCAGGGCTTCAACTTGCACCTACGGCGTTTGCACCTACATGTTATTTTTTCGTCCCTACGGATATATCCGTAGGGGCAACCCTTATTTATAGTAGTGCTAAGGGCATGTTTGTTTAATATGAAGAAGCATGGAAATACCATAAGTAAACCTATTTCCGTTACTTCAAATGTTTGTTTGATACAAGAAAAATTTGGAAGTTACTTTCGATAGATGAGATGGATCCTACATGGCATGTCTGCTTTCAAAATTTTCTTCCTCTTATTTTGGGTTGGAAGAAGCAGTGGAACACAAGAAACAAGAAAAATATTAATTGTTTATTTTCTCTCTTTAATACATCCAAAATGTAATAATTTGTTATTATTAAAAAAATAGATTTTTTTTGTATTTCTTAATAAAAGGAAATAAGAATTTATTTCATTATTTACTTCCTTGTTAGAAAAATATTACAAACAAATATTGGAAGTAAGTTGTAAGTTTACTTCCATGACAACGTTTTGAAAGCTATTTCATAACCACTTGCGGTACTTCCGGTCATCCAAAACCGGTCCTAAATGTTAGTCGTAGCTAAATTTTAGAAGTTATCTAATGTGTTAAGAAGTCGCTCGTTTGGACAGAATATTTGTAACAGGTTCATGCAATGTATTTGGACAAAATGTATAGAAAAAGAAAGATTTGGGCAGCCTACGTGCACTTAAGCTTGTAGGTCATACAGTGATGTCGCCTCTTCACATGACCAAACACATATGCCTATTTATTTATGTAAGCATGAGCTAAACTTGTTCATGCTCAACAACATCGATCAAACCTGCAGAATATCCAACTCTGATCTCATAACACAAAAACAACAGCCATGGAATTCCCAGCTGGATTTTATTTAATAAATCTACTATAAAATTTCTCATATGAAGAACAATTAATGAATTTATACGCCCATAAATAATACTCTTAAATTTTCCTTCAATGTTCAATAAAACCTAAACTCTCTAACCATATGATCAACTGGGCTAACTCGAGCTCTCTCGGTTCTTGCAAACCCGATTTCTAAAGGCTGGACAGAACTACGTGAGACAGAAGACTTGCCGGTGAGAAGTTGCACCACCCTCATGAAATCCTGAGGCCGGGCATGGATGACCTTCGGTGAATGCATGTGGACAATTACAGGGGAACGGGGATCTGCCGGTGTTGACTTTTTGACCTTGAACGGGTTTTTGGTTATTTTCAGTGGCGATGGCTTTGGAGCAAGGCCTTGCAGTTCTCTCTTCGAAGAAGGCATGGTTACTAACTAGCTTAATTAGGAGTATTACTTGCTCTCTTTGTTCACTTTATGGTCTTGGCTTGCATCTTGTACACAAATTGGGGGACATTTTTATAAGAAGGATTCAGGAAGAGTCCAGGAAAGCAACACTGGTGGGCTTTGAGGACAGGCTAGTTTATCTTATCTTTACAAGATGAGGTGAGATTAGTAATAAGATAATATAAGAAGGGACAAATTGAAGGAGGTTAGCATTGGACTGGAAGTCAGTTGGAAAGTGAACTATGCTAGCAGTTTTCAAATTATGGATATGGTGAGAGTCCCAAGTGTTTGGATTTGAAAACTAGGAAGGTGTGTATATACATGCATTGGCATGTCTCAAATTATTTTGTTTTTTTGTATGATCATTACAAATTCAATTATGGTTGAGCTTAATTAGTATCTATTAATGCTTATGATTAACCAGCTTCAAGCTAGCCGTTTGTCACGTGCACGCGATTAAATTAATAAAATATTAAAAAAAGGACTTGGTTAATTCAGTTATTTTAATTTACTAATTTATTTTAATTTTATTAGGTCTCTTTTCTTTAGAATGCATCATAAATGTTAGATGATTCATTCTCTATGAAATCAAGTCCACGACGGACAAAATCTGGGATTAGGCATGTTTTAAAAACTAAATAGGGATCTAGACATGTTTTAAAACTATTTAGAAATTTAGCGCAATCGGGTCACATCATTACCACATAAGCGCCACATAGGAATACCTCCTGTTGGTGATTGCGGGTCGAATTCCGCACTTTGCGAGTGCGAAATAGGTATTGAAGCCAAGTGTGAAGATTTGGCTGTTTGGTGGAGGCCAAGTCCAATTCCGCATTTTGTAAGTGAGGAATTGGAGCTGGCCTTCCCTGAAAGCCAAATCTTCACACTTGGCTCTGTCAAGTATTATTTCGTACCTACAAAGTGCGGAATAAGACTTGCGCAATTTAAAGCAATCGGCTCCTCCTCTTTCCCCCTTTTAATATATCAGACTCTTACTCTCTCTCCTCTTGCACCTTTCTCTCATCTCGAGATCTCTCTCACCCCCTCCTCTTCCTTCTTTGAAGCCCCTCCAGGATCGATCTTCAGCCTCCTCCTCTTCCTCCTTCAAAGCCCTTTCTACTGTGGCCAATCCTCACCTCGTCAAGACCGAGCCCCCCCTCTTCCTGAACAGTGAGTTTTAATTTAAAATTTTTTGTTTGAAATTATTGTAAAATTGGTTTTTATATTGGTTTGTTTTGGGTTAGGCTATTTTTGGGTTAAGCTATTTTGGGGGTTAGGGTTAGGGTAATTTAGGGTATTTTAGTGTTAGGGTAATTTAGGGTATTTTAGGGGATTGGGTTAGTGTATTTTGGGGGTTAGGGTTAGGATATTTTTGGGGTTAGAGTGTTGGTGTATTTTGGTGATTAGAGTTATGGTATTTTTAGGGGTGAGGATGTTAGTGTTATGGAATTGAATATTGTTGTCGTGAATATTATAGAGTGTATAAGTTTGTTTCTTGAGTTTTTGATAATTTCATAATTATTATTATTAATATTAGGTGCAATGGCAAATGAGCTTACTGTGTTGATTTGTCATTATAACGGCACTTTAAACATTGAAGCGAGTGGAAAGCCGAAGCGACGTTGGTGGAAAAAGTAAAATAATAAGAGTTAATAAATCGTGCTCATATAATGAGTTGAAGCGAAAAATTTATGCAACCACGCGGATAAATCTGAGAGATTATTTGATCGATTTGGTATGCAAGGTTCCGATCACAAATCAGGACTACACAAGCGTTGAAGTAGCCGATGAAGATGATACAAGTATGATGCTTAGTTTGTATCCTGAAAATCTATCAATATAGGTGTTGGTGGTGAAAGAAGCTATACAATCGCATTAAGAAGCAGTACAATCGCCTCAAGAAGCAGTCAATCACATCAAGCTTATGAACCACAAGGGGAATTTACACGTATGCTCAATACGGCTATGTGCAGTCCCGGAAAGCCGAACTTGCATGATGACGGATTCAATTCCATGCAAGTTCCATTCCATGGCACTCATGTTGACACATATATGTTTAACCGTGATTGGAATTTGTATGGTCAGACAATGTCAAATCCGTACAATACGGATTGCACAATGGGGAGGGCTGGAGCGAATAGGTAACATACTATATTAAATAAAACTGACGATACTCATCGTATATCGAATCATGATTAATTGATAATTGATATTTGAATTTATATGTCACGTAAGTCTTCATTTTTTGTACAGGAGCATATGCGAACACAAAATTCAATGCAAGGGGAGTTTCATGCCGGTGCATCTTTAGATGTTGGAATACCTTATGCGGGACTATCTTCCTCACATCATGTTGAAGAAAAAGATGACCCAGAAAACGAGGGAGGTAGTGATGATGTAGATACCGATCGTGAAGGAGGTGGCGGCATAGAAGAAGATAGTATGCAGTATGCAGACCAAGATGAAGTTGGCGATCAGTGAGTGCATCAAGCATATACTAATAACGAATATGTTGAGTTCGAAGAGCCACATCCTGATAAGGCGATTGATGATGCCATGATAGAAACATATGCTACTGAGAATATGATCATCGATGACACTCGTTGAGCAACGCGAACGGACGATAATATCGGATTTCAAGCCGGACAGATGTTTGCGACGAAGGAAAAATTGATTGAAGAAGTCAGTGCATGGTCCATTAAGAGGTGTGTCATTCAAAACGGTCAGTACTAAAACAAAGCACATTGTGGTGTGTGCTAACAATTCAGGTACGGGCACTGGGCAATGCCCTTGGAAACTGTTGGAGTTCCTAGTGCCCTTGCCGCTATTATCGCGGCCAATGCGAAATCGAAAAACCAAAAATTTTACAGAAGCATTAGAAACTAATCTATAATGATCGATTCAAACACTAAACTAGAAAAAAAATATATGCAAGGTTAGAGATTACAACCTTTAATACGTATCCACCAAATCATGGAAGACCCTTCTAAGCTTCTCGTAGGTCGTCGGGAACAAGCTTGAGAGACGACCGCTCTTTCCGAAGATGATCCATCCGAGGGAACCGATTCAAGCTCCAGCTTCACCTAGTGAAGCAACCGACGCTCCAGGCTTGCTGGGATTGGAGAGTGGGGATGTAAGAATTTTCCACTATCATTTTCTCACTAAAATCCAAGCTCAAAAGAGCATGCAATAAGGAGGAGGAGAGGAGAATGAGAGAAAAACCATCTCTCAAAATTGGCTAAATGTTGAATAATTGTGTAAAAGATTAGAATGGCTTCATAATTTTTAACCATCCAAAAATATCACAACCATTTTCAATAAACAATGAAGCCCATCCCTCTTTTCCAGGCTCACAACCATACCTAAAGCCACCTCACCCTCCATCTCATTTCCCAATGATTTTCTAAAAAAGAAAATCAATAATGAGTGTCCTCCTTCTAGAAGTATTCCGTATAAATACGGAATACAACCCAGTATACATATCGAAATGCATATGCGCGTATCCGTATAAAAATACAAATAATCAAGAGAGAGAAAATGAATAGTGAACAATAATACTAGAATATATATATCTAATATATATATATATATATATATATATATATATATATATATATATATATATATTATTAAATCAAAACTTGATTTAATAATCTGTCTTAATCCTAAACCGGATAGTATTATCAACTGTCAGATTAAAGTCCGTGTAGCTTATAAACGTATTTAATCAGACCCCTGTATGTACCAATATACATCATCTACATCATATCGCCTGAACCGAGAAAACCCTCTGTGTGGGACTCTAAAGACTCGACAATACGCTAGCAGCGAGTTACTGGATAAATCCATAACCACAAGCACGTCAGCGGCACTAGCTGTACGTAACGACTATCCAGGTATATGCCGAAAGGGATGTCGACAATCAAGTCCGTTCGTACCCTACTGAGCCTGAATGTGACAATCTCTGTACAGTCCGGACTCTTCGTCTAAGAGTATCGCATACCGGATCTATGAGGTGGATAACGTCAGACCCCCAATAACCTGATAAGTCGTGTCGGGGTCAAGTTCATCACCTACAGAGAAACTACCGAAATCCTATCGGTAAATCTCATCCACCGAGCCCACGAATTTAGGGTGATGGACAACCGAACACAGCACGACATTGACTCCTAATATCAAGAGATACGAATCCCCGACAATCGATCACTATCTCCATTTGGCTCGGCACTGTACCCAACTAAAACCTGTTTGCATGACTTCTTTGAGCCATAGTAAGGTAGTAATCAAAGTACAGTGGGAACTCACATGAGAAAATGACGATCTCAGGTCAAATGACCAACCTGTACTCATACCACTCGAGAACTTCTATTTGACGATAGATATAATACCATCTAGAAGTTCTCGGCGAGTCCGTCCAGTGTACCCACCTTCAGTAAGCACCTGTACACTATCTTAGGTGACACAACACCAATGGCTTGTGACACATGTTCCATTATAAAAAATAAATAAATGATGAACCAAAAGCGATAGAAAAATCCCCCAAATGGAGCATCACGTGCTCGCACGTGATGCGCCTTGGAGCAAAAATTATAGGCATCACGCTTAACAAATAAGGCTGAAATTGAGCATCACGTGCAGGCACGTGGGTATCTATATACAAAGTATATAGGTGCCTTTCTAAAACAAATAACAGGCCAGAAGGCACATCGCGTGCCAACACGTGATGCTTTTCTCTGGGACTGCTGCATATAAGCAAACCGATATAGTGCTATGGGTCACGTTCTACACGTGAGATTCCTAATACCTTCTGAGCCGATAGAATTAAATTCTAAATAAGAGGGGTCAGAGACCTATTTGGAAAATATTTCCCCCAATCTTTCTAAACAAGAAAGATTGTGCTTTGTAAATCAGAGTACGGTTGGATTAAAGATCTAATGGTGATTAAAAATCACCAAAATACAGAATAAGCTTTGTATGGAAATATATTTTCCCAATCTTTCTAAACAAGAAAGATTGTGCTCTGTAAATCAGAGTACCATTGGATTAAAAATCTAATGGTGATTAAAAATTACCATGTTACAGAATAAGTTCTGTATGGGAAAATATTTTCCCAATCTTTCTAAACAAGAAAGATCATATGTATGGGAAAATATTTTCCCAATCTTTCTAAACAAGAAAGATCGTGCTCTGTAAATTAGAGCACCGTTGGATTAAAGATCCAATGGTGATTAAAAATCACCAAAATACAGAATAAGCTCTGTATGGGAAAATATTTTCCTAATCTTGTTAAAAACAAGAAAAATATTTTCTGTAAAACAGAAGTCTCTGGATCAAAGATTCAACGGTGGATAAAATCCCCGAATTAATCAAAAATCTCTCAATGAGAGATTTACTTAACAAAAATCAACAAACTTGTCTCTACTATATAAAGGACTCGAAACTGGCGAGAGAAATAGAGGAGACCTCCCCATAAGATTTGAGAAAACAAAAAAAGAAGAGGAGTTCTCTTTAGAGAAAAAAGAAACCCTAGGTGAGGAAAAGACTTAGATATCATTTCATCTCCTTTTACAAGAGTTTAACTTTTCCAAAAAAGAACTTAGTTTTTCCTCTGGTTGAGGTCTGCTGAAGCAGATCTCCCCACAAGTTGAGAATTCAATTCTCACCGGGGAGATTCTGTTATGCAGTTCCAAAACTTAGATGAAAGAACTCGTTTTGAAGAATTTAATTCTTCCAAAGACATAGGAATTTAATTCCGCTGATAAAACGGGTTTAACCCTACACAAGAATTTAATTCTTATAAAACAAAGGACTTGAAATTCTCAAGACTAAGATCAAGAGCCCCATGCATATTAGCGTTCAATGCTATAAGGACAGATCACGTGTTCCCACGTGAGCACCTCCGAGGAACAAAAAGGAACAACTGAGATTGAGTCACGTGATCCCATGTGACCTCTAATAATGCTTTGCACTTAAAAAAGAATAGGAAGATAAATTCAAAGGAGGCAGTGCCCAACTTAGTGGCGCCTCATGTGTTTACACGTGATGGTCACAAGATTTAAGTGTTTAACACTTACATGTATAGAACGAGAGAATAAGCCTGAAGAAACAGTGCCCAATATTCAGGTGCCACACGTGAGCGCTCCGAATTTCAGTGTTTAACATTGCTTAAGAGCCTCTCGTGAGAGCACGTGAGCGCCAAACATTTATCAATGTTTAACACTGTGAGAGGCCTACCTTAGCCCAAATTAGCCAAGTCTCCCGAGGCCAAAAACCTTTTGACCATCAATCAACCGAGCCTTCTTATACTCAGGTCCCCTCAAATCGATCTTAGTTCCAGAAATGGCCAATGATCTCCTGACACGTGGCATTTAAAATAATGTTCGTTCCACAAAGATCTATCTCTTCAATCTGGAGTTCGGTTCAAGGGTATATCTCTCCACATCTCTGATATATGTCGTTGTAATTCTTCAACGATATCAGAGAGGTGGAGGGTCCCGACAACCAACAGCTCTTGGATGCACTCTCAAACCCATAAGCATATCCCAATAGACCGTAATGTCCTTAAACTAGCCCATGGACCGTAATGTTCTTAAACTAGCTATGGACCGTAACGTCCTTAAACTAAAACGATAGAGCCCAAATGCTCTTTTGTCGGATCAAAAATGATCCCAAACCCCTGTTATGTAGATCTTAGTCCAATATCGGATTAACGTATTCTTAACAAATATTTAAGTTGATCGTAACCTCAAACAAGGTTAACGGTCCTTAAATCAACCCAAACCCAAATCTAAGAATATACGGATTTGGACTAATCCACACCCTACGGGTGACAACACAATTTAGTCTCCGTATACAATCCACGGGCAACCAAAAATAAAACACATACACACGACACGAATTGAACTTCTGGAGTAGGAGAAAGTGGTTATCGCTACGCGGTAACGTAATTAACTGCTGGGGTTTGCGCCTGCAGGGAAGAGCGTTCCCACAATAAAAAAAAACCTCACAACGAGGGGTAATCTGACGAAGTCTGCTACAACGGCAGCATCCATCTAGACCTCCGATTCACGGTGTCATAAATCAGCTTGGCATCTTCGGAGAGGTGGACGGATAAATCCAAATAGCATCTGCCCCCCAAAATTCAGGTCAGACGTCCTAACGTCCCGATCGCGCCTTTCGGCGATAAACAGATTCTGGCACGCCCAGTGGGACCTTTTCATCTTTCCACTCCACACTTCGTGTGTCGTGTTCGCAAACGAATCGCGGTTTAATATGGTTGCCCCTGGATTCGAGGTGCTAAGATTTGGTGTCTTGCTCCTGTGCAGAAGAGAAGATGACATCGATGGCTTCCAACTGCACCAATTGCAACAGCAACTCCCACTTCGTCCCTGCTGGAAGAGTGACTTATGGGCCCCAAGAGGCCTCCATTTTCGCAATGCTAGTGGAATAGGTGACTCAGGCCACCACTGGACTGTTCTTCGGGACCATACTCTCTCCAATGAGCTTCAATGCTTCAATGCCATCACAGGAGGCTCTAAAGAAGTCGGTCTTCGATCGGCTTACAACTACCACGGCCCCTCTCAACGGGTCGTCCAATTCCAACGCCTCAGTCTTTAACAGACTGGGACAAGGCTCCAGTAGGCCCGTAAAGAGGCCTGCGATACCTGAAAGAGTTATCCCGAAGCAGATAGCCATTCCAGCTCTAATAGACGAAGTCGTCAAAGGGGCTTCTCCTGCTAAGGGATCGGTCTTCGCAAGACTGGCCGTTCCAACTCCTGCTACGGGTGAGGTCGTTACAAGTGCTTCCCCTATTCGAAAGTCAGTCTTCGACGGGTTAGATGTTCCCTCTTAACGGACGTCAGTCTTCGACAGGTTGGCACCAACAACAGCCTCTCATCAAAGCAGGGGGCATGACGAGCTCGCTTCTACAACTGAACCATTCCCATCTACACGACATGCTCGACGTCGCCACTGGCGCTGAGTAAGGAAGGCTGGGGGCAGTTCCCCCTCTGGACTTACCCCACCAACTCCAATGGTGGAAATTGACGCTACTGTTCCAACTGGGAACAACTTCGAGCTTCTCAGGAGGGTGCGCAAGAACTCTCCAACCGCCATATTGAAGAAGTCTCCTCCGCCTTTCAAAAACACAACCCAGGTGAAGCCGGAACAGCCTCCTCAGCGGTTTCCTCCAAGATCCACAGAGTTTGGCGGAAAGTCCAAGACTCTGTAATTGATAAAGAATACTCTCGCCGACTGAAGAAAACAAAGACTCGACAAGGGGAGGACCATCCTGCCGTCATGCCATGGAAAGTATCGTCTGCACGGGTGCTCGCTGTAACGGATCCCTCAACTTCGGCCTCCCACGAAAAGAGAAGGCCAGATAATCAACCACCACCGGCATAAATTCTGAGCGTGATGGATCCAAATGCCCCAAGTCTAGGGGCATGGTAGTACACACGGTGTACATGGCTTCCAGCAAAGAGGAAAGCTGTATTTCCGCGGGTCATCGACCATTTACATGGTCTGCGACAAAGGCTCAGGAGCAACAACAAAAGCTCCAGGAGATGTTAACAAGGATGGCTGCACTTACTGGGAAAAAAGAAAGCCCAGAAGTATCGTCGGAACAACGCCATGAGCAGGAGAATGACACCGAATTCTTACGGAGGATTCTTGAAAAGAAAGACAAAGAGGCCGTGGAACAAGCGGCTAATATAAAACAAATGACGCTTCTCTTCCAAGACATGGTGGGGATGATGATCCAACCTGATCCTCCGGCCGAAGACCCTCCAATAATCATTGAAGACGACAGAGGGGAGACATCAAACCCTCCTCCGGCTTTATCAGCAGCCAGGGAGGAGACGATCTCTAAAGCTACCCTTGATGACTACATAGCTCAACAAATACAAGCTCATCAAGCGAACGAAGCGGCAGGCTGATTTGTATGCTAAGTTTTACGATCAAAAAATTAATTACCGCAATCAAGAACGGCGTCGCTTGGTAGCTAGCCGGTGAGTACGGGTCGGTCCACAGGGATTTTGTGTCTTCTCAATTTGCTCTAGCGAGTTAATTCCAAACGGTGTTGGGTTGATTATCTCTAAAAACTAAGTTGATTTAGACTAGGATTAGAATCTTGCTAAGGTTAGGTTTAGGTTAAGTTTGGAAATTTAAGATTTCCTACCGCTTTCAATGCCCTAATTTAGATCTATTTAGGTGTTATGGTAATAATTAATAAAGGGGATTAGGACGATCGGGAAGAAACGATGTTTCTTCCTCCAGGTCCTTATCCGTCCTTTCTTAATTCTTACCCTAACCTCCATTGAAAACATGCACAACCGGTCTTTTAAACTACGGTATCACCGTTACCTCATGGGTAGGGTGCCGTAGGGAGCGGTGTGTGTATGTATGCATGGAGTCCTATGAATTAATATGTGATGGGAAAGAAAGGGGTGAGAGATTTTCATCTCTCAAACCTTTCCTATTCCTAACCCTAACAAGTGAGGAACTACTCACTCATTAGGGAATTGATAAAAAAACATGTTTTTTATTTGTTTTGTTTTTTAAAAGATTAACTATCTAAACTACGGCAAATTAATAAAAAGTTATAAGCTAATTAACTAGGGCAGATAATAAATTTAAGAACTAGGGCAATAAAATAAATCTACTTACTTTATTCGATACTCTCTCAACACATGACAAGGAATTCTGAATTTTATTTGATAAAAAGAGGCATACCTCCAAAAGAGGTTTAGGATTTCTATTTATAGATCATAAAAACCCTAGGGTTACATTCAATTCACTTTTGCATTTACAATTTTACCCTAAAGAAGACTAGTCAACGCACCGCCACACCGCCACGCATTTTCACCGACACGGGTCTAGCACGGCCGCGGATCCGCGGCTATATGCCCTGTTTGGCCGCGGATCCGTGGCCAAATGAAGGGATTGATGGCTCAATTTTCTATGGCTTCTGTCTGTTGCTATTTTCTTCTGTTTTCTTCAGTTGGTTCTTCAGAATGTCTTCTAGTTCTCTTCCAGATCTCCATAGTGCATAATGTCGTGGACTTTACCGTTTGCTTCGTGTCGAAGTCTTGAACCTTGCGCTGCCTTTGTGCTTTGTGAACCTGTTCATTGATTTTCATTGTCCTTCAAACTGTAGGCATGATCAAGATTCTTCCATTTGTCGGTCGTAGTCTCACTTTTAAATCGTCTTTTCATCATTTTCACTATTTTTGTTTCGAGAACCTGTAACCTGCAACTATGCAGACATGGATCAAAAGCACCTGTTTATTTGTAAAATGAATAAGAATGGGGAATATAATAATGCAAAATTATGGTATGAACAAATACCCCCAAACTTATCATTTGCTCGTCCTCGAGCAAACCTAGTTTATTCTTGAAAAAGACATAGCCTCAATTTCGCAGGGAAACGCGATTGCACTGAGCTCGTGCAACAAGCCGTTAAACTTCTAGGTGTCCCTAGTAGGAGGAGTGTTGTCTCCTGAGGGTTTTCAGCGGTTACTAACCACAAAATCCTATCAATTTGGCCTATTGACTTTCATTCTTCAATTCGGTGTTCTAGCAAGAAATCTATTACCTTCAACTTAGAAATTATCAACCCGTATTTTTCACACTCACTTATCATTTAACTTAAGACCGTATATGTTCTGCAAATTTATTCAGCTTTCAGCATCTTTTGAGTTTTCCTTCTAAGGTTCCATCTCCACTTAGGAATTTCTATCATTTCTACTAAAGATATAAGTCCTATTTTTCATTTCTATCTATCATCCAAACCCCAATCACATACCCCTACGTGTGTGTATGTATCACCCCTACACTTGGAAATTCAATTCAAGCTCTTATACTCTTGTCCATCGTCCAAAGTACTTTTTAGTTGGTGAATATTTAGATGAAATTGCTCACACATCTTTCATACGATCGTTAATACTTCTTGAGGTACCAACGACCGATTACAAAATGTGGTTGCACATTAAGACGTAAGTCCTCGTCTTTTAATACCTAAGGCTTTTAGCAGTGACTTCTAAACCAGTTGGTTTAAGGCACTAGGTGATAAGGCACCCTCGCTATATATTTTTTTCTATTTATGTAGCCTTAAGTAATTACAAAAATCAGTGTTCATTTTTTTTTCATCTCTTTATTCACACTTGTATTTTTATTTTATTTCCCTTTATACTAAGGACTTTAGACAAGAGCATTTCGAGGTCTCTTCTACTATTCCAAGTTTCAAGGTTCGTGTTTGTGCGATTTGTAGGGTATATATTTTCATAATTTAGACTTAAACTTATGAATTATTTTTCAAACTTATACTTTAATAAAAATATCAATACTTTTCCTTTGTTTTAACTTAGCCCAAAAAGTCAACTCGAAATGTGCCTATTTCTAAATAAACTACAAAGACATATACTTTCTACCGTCAAATTTTTAAGAAAGGTTATTTTTAGGGTTTTTAATTTACTAAGTCTAAGATCTAGTTGTTTCTAGCTAGTTAACCTTTTTGTCAAACTGAAGTCAATTATGGCCAACATTGAATGTTTTAATTTTTTATAATTTGAAAATTTTCAATTTTTATGGGTTTTAAAATAAGTATGCAAATGCAAAAATGTACATATGAATGCGAAGGAAGAAAGCTTACCGAGCACACCCCCAAACTTAAACTTGACAGTGTCCTCACTGTCATACCACACCAAGTGGGTCAAAATGGCCGGCACTTCCCTGTTTATTATTTTTATTTTACAAAAATACCCAAATATTAATTTTTTTTATGTTATTTTGTATTTATGGATTTACAAATGATACATACCCCCAAACTTGTTTGAAACAAAGTTTTGGCTAGATGATCGAAAATTTGGGGGTAAATGGAGGAAGATTAGTCAGTATAAATCGGCTCCTGCAAAACTAGGAGATCCTCCGACGGGTTCGCAGTGAGGAACGGTTTGAGTTGATACCCGTTTACTTTAAATAAAGTACCGTCCTCCGGGTTTTCAAGATCTACCGCACCGTGCGGATATACGGTGCGTACCAAAAACGACCCTTTCCACCTTGATTTGAGTTTGCCGGGGTGAAAGTGTAACCGAGTGTCATAAAGCAAAACCTGTTGCCAAGGTTTAAACGTTTTGCGCATGAGGTGTTTGTCATGGAACACCTTCGTTCGGTTTTTAACAATTACAGCATTATCATAAGCCTCATCCCGCAGCTCATCTAGTTCATTCAATTCCATCATTCTATTGCTGCCCGCATCTCCCATTGATAAGTTCAACTCCTTAATCGCCCAAAATGCCTTGTGCTCAATTTCAACTGGGAGGTGGCAAGCCTTCCCATAAACAAGCCGGTATGGAGACATACCAAGATCGGTCTTGTATGCAGTACAGAATGCCCATAGCGCATCAATCAGTTTGTGTGACCAATCTTTACGGTTTTTAGAAACCGTCTTCTCCAAGATTTGTTTAATCTGCCGATTCGAAATCTCGGCTTGCCCACAGGTTTGGGGATGGTATGGTGTTGACAATTTGTGAGTAATGGAATATTTACGCATTAAGGACTCAAAAGTCCTATTACAGAAGTGGGATCCATTATCACTTATAATTGCTTGAGGGTGCCCAAACCGAGAAAAAATATTTTCTTTAAGAAATCGATCGACAACCTTATTATCATTCGTTCGGATAGGCACAACCTCGACCTATTTTGACACATAGTCAACAGCCAAACGAATATACATATTCTCAAAGGAATTGGGAAATGGTCCCATGAAGTCTATTCCCCAAACATTAAAAATATCCACAACCAAAATTGGTTGGAGAGGCATTTCATTTCTCCGTGATATCCGGCCCAAGTGTTGGCACCGGGAGCATGTCTTGCAGTATTCATATGCATCTTTAAAGAGTCGTGGCCAGTAGAAACCACACTGCAAGATTTTCTCTGTTGTCTTCTTGGGGCCAAAGTGCCCGCCACACGCTTGATCATGGATAAAAGACAGCACACTCTTAAACTCATTTTCAGGTACACACCGACGAATGATTTGGTCGGAACGGTATTTAAAAAGACACGGTTCATCCCAGTAAAAATGTTTTACTTGGAACAAGAATCGGAGTTTATCCTGTTTTGACCAATCTTTAGGTATCAGTCCGGTGGCCAAGTAGTTTACTATATTAGCGAACCAAGGTTCGCATGACACGGTTAAGAGTTTCTCATTGGGAAAAACATCTTTAATTGGAATTTCAAGTGTAGGCGAAGAAGGAAGTCATGAAAGGTGATCGGCCACTACATTTTCACATCCTCTTTTGTCCCTTATGACATGGTCAAACTCTTATAGCAAGAAGATCCAACGTATTAACCGCGATTTAGCATCCTTCTTCGCAAAAAGGTGGCGAAGAGCTGAATGGTCCGTGTACACAATCACTGGAGAGCCGATTAAATAAGGCCGGAATTTTTCAAGTGCAAACACAACGGCTAAAAATTCTTTTTCTGTTGTTGTGTAATTCAGTTGGGCCTCATTTAATGTTCGGCTAGCGTAATAAATTACGTGCGGCATATTATTAATGTGCTGTCCAAGAACAGCACCAATGGCAAAATCAGATGCATCGCACATAATTTCAAAAGGATGGGTCCAGTCGGGAGATGAAAGAATGGGCGCAGAAATGAGTGAGTGTTTCAATGACTCGAACGCTTTCATGCAAGTTGAGTCAAAATCAAAAGTTATGTCCTTAACCAATAAAAGAGTCAAGGGTCTAGCTATCTTGCTAAAATCCTTGATGAACCATCTATAAAAACCGGCATGGCTAAAGAAGGCTCGGATGTCTTTGACGCATTTAGGAGGAGGAAGATTGGAAATGACTTCAATCTTGGCTTTATCAACCTCTATGCTATTTTGCGAGATGACATGTCCTAAGACAATGCCTTCTCGTACCATAAAGTAGCACTTCTCCCAATTTAAAGTGAGGTTCTTATCCCTACAGCGGGTAAGAACTGCGTCAAGGTGTTGCAAACACTCATCGAAGGAGTCACCGAAAATGGAGAAATCATCCATAAAAATCTCCAAAAATTTTTCAACCATGTCTGAAAAGATCCCCATCATACATCGCTGAAATGTAGCAGGTGCATTGCATAAAAGGGCATGCGACGGTAAGCGAAAGTACCGAAAGGACAAGTAAATGTGGTCTTGTATTGATCCTTTTCGGCGATGGGGACTTGATTATAGCCGGAATAACCATCCAAAAAACAGTAAAATTCGTGCCCAACCAATCGTTCTAGCATTTGGTCAATAAAAGGTAAAGGAAAGTGGTCTTTTCTTGTCGCGGCGTTGAGTTTTCTATAGTCGATGGAAACTCGCCACCCAGTTTGGGTGCGAGTAGGTATTAACTCATTCCCCTCATTGGTTATAACCGTTATGCCCGATTTCTTTGGGACAACGTGAATGGGGCTAACCCACTGGCTATCCGAGATAGGGTAAATGATACCACTATCAAGACATTTGACAATTTCCTTCTTGACAGCCTCTTTCATTATGGGGTTGAGGTGTCTTTGTGGATCCCTTACTGGCTTGGCAACATCCATCATGTGTATATGATGTTCAACTATGAGGGGACTAATCCCCTTGATGTCCGCCATAGTCCAGCCAAAAGCTTGCCGGTTGTTTTGTAAGACCATTAAAAGGGCTTTCTCTTGCTCGAGAGCTAGAGAGGCCGATATGATAACGGGAAGGGTCTCATTCTCACCTAGGTAAGCATATTTAAGGTGAGACGGAAAAAGCTTTAGTTCGAGTTTTGGAGGTGAAACAATTGAAGGTAATATTGGTGAAACTGTTTCAAACTCGAAGGACTCCATCAATGGTTCAAATCGAGTGTAAGCAACCGAGTCGGATGGTTCAACTAACTCATCCGAAAAATCAAAAGACTCAAACTCGGGTAGTGAGTCTTCAAAATCGTCCAAAAAAGTGAAACACTCGTAATCGTTTTCCGGCGTGAAAGCTATGTTAGATTCTAGGAGGAACACACTAGAGGCGTCAAAACTGCTGTGATCGAACATAAATTTTTCAAGCTCACAGTCCTCCTCTGTGATCTCATGGATCGAGCATACATCAAGTATACTGGCATTAGGCTCGGAGGGCTGATTTCCCAACTTAAAAATGTTGAGTTCAATTGTCATATTTCCAAAAGATAGGTTCATCGAACCATTTCGACAATTGATCACTGTATTAGAAGTCGCAAGGAATGGTCGACCAAGTATCACCGGAATTTGACTCCGGGGGTTAGCTACATGTTGTGTATCCATAACAATGAAGTCAACGGGGAAAATGAAATCCCCTACTTTAATTAACACATCCTCTAACTCACCCCTAGGATGGGTGATGGATCGGTCGACCATTTGGAGAGTACAATCAGTGGGTTTAAGCTCTCTAACGCCTAATTGTTCGTACACTGAATAGGGTAGCAAATTGACACTAGCACCAAGATCTAATAGTGCTATATTGATGTTCTTGTCCCCAATTGTTATCGAAATTGTAGGACAGCCGGGGTCCTTATGTTTTTGGGGTAAAGATTGGACAAGAGCATCACTAACAGCACTAGCCACGAAAACTTTCTTTGGTACTTGTGACTTCCTCTTCTTGATGCATAAGTCCTTTAAGATTTTCGCGTAAGAAGGAACTTGTTGGATTGCATTCAAGAGAGATATATTTATGCTAATCTGTTTGAACAACTCTACAATCTTCTTCATTTGTGGAGTTGATTTATTGGATCTCAACCTGTTTGGAAAAAGACCATTTTGAAAATTTGTTGAGTCCAATTTTTGTGGATTAGATTATGGAGTTGGAACGGATCCCAGTGTTGGTGTGTTCGTGAAGTGAGATGTGGGTCCGTTCGAGTTAGAAGAAGTAGAGCCTTGTGAAGAATGAAGAATAGGCTCTAACGAAGAAGATGAAGAAGAAGAAGAAGAAGAAGATGAAGAAGAACCACCGGCAGGGGTGTCATTATTAATACCCACGTTATTGTGCAATATTTTTCCAGATCTCAACGTGGTCACAGCATTTACATTATGATTTTGTTGTTCATATGCAACATGTGCATTGTGTACGTGACCGGGATTTGGCAATGGTTGAGATGGAAGCTTTCCCTTTTCTCGTTCTGTAGCACCTTGAAAAGTCGTTTTGGTGTTTTCCTGAAAATCGGTGAAAATTCGGTATTTTTCCGAAAACCGTCTTTCTCGTTATTTTGCAGTTTAGGACTAATTATACCTAAAATGGATAGGTAATTGCTTGTTTTTAGTAGCTAATGAGTTACTTATGAAATTCTGGTCGTTTAAAAATTTTCCCTAATTTTTCAATTTTTTTAATATTATTTTAAGCCGGTAAGAAAATACATTAAATTAGCGATAAATACAAATTTTTCTGGGCTAATTTTAATCTTTAAAATTATGTTAATTAAAATCTAGTTGTAACATAAATTTTTAGTATTTTATTTTGATTTTTAACTAATTTTTATTATAGAAAACGAAATTTATTGAATTTTAAGCTAAAACTTGCAATTTTGGACTTGTAGGGGGTCTTTTTGCATAAAACTTCTTTTGTAAACCCCTCTCTCTCTTCCCTCAGCACTAGGCCGGCCCCACCATGATCAGGTCCAGAATTTTGATTGCCTCACTTTGACTTTATCTTTTGTGAATGAATTGTTTTGGTTAGGATTAAAATATAGTAATGTAGGTATGGGTTTTGAGTGCATGTGAGAGCTTTGACTTTAGTCTTTCCAACTCCAATTCCTCACTTTCCACTCCCCTCTCCCTCTCCTGGCCGAGACCTGCTCCCCCCCCCCATTTCCATTATTTTCCTTCTTTTTTTCTCTCATTTTCTTCAAAAAATTGCATCAAAATTCAATAAAAATCAACAAATCCTTCACTTTTTCAACACAAAACCTTATTCCCTCTCTTCTCAAACCCAAATTGGTTCAAATCTTGGAGAAAGATGGCATCTTGGGAGGTTTTAGCAACATAGGGATTGATCTTTTGAGGTATAATTTCTAATCAAATGGTTAAATTGTAGTTTAAAGTGTGCTAATTGAACTTTGAAAATTGTTTTAGTGTTAATTTTAGTGTTAATTGCACACTAGTTTTTTTAAAAGTTTGTGGTTTGAAATTAATTTAGGGTTTAGATCACCATTAAGAGATTAATTAAGCTATTTTGTTATCTAGTTATTTTGTTAGCTTAATCTAAGTGGTTAAATTGCTAATTGGGCTAAAATCTAGTGTTAATTTAGTGTTAGATTCTAATCTAGTTTTTAAAGGTTTATGGTTAGAGTTAAACTAGGGTTTTTATGAACCATTATTTAGTTAATTAAAGCTAATTAGATATCTAGTTAATTACTAAACCAATCTTTAAGGTTACTTTGCTTAAGTGGCTTCTTATTAAGCTAATCTATGTTAAACTTGTGTGAAATTTTCATTAAGTTTGCAAATTACCAAAATCAAGAAGAGATTTGTGTATGGAATGTGGGTTTTGTAGCATGGTAAATAAGTTAAAATTGTGTTTTTGGTGGCTAACTAGTTGTGTGGATTGGATGGTTGTGTTGGACCGTGATAACTTTGTCGCTATTGTCGATGTTTACACCAAATTGCTATTCTAGCTTACTAGTTTTTACTAAAATGTTGTGATGAATCAATTGCGATGTCTTGATGACATTTTTAGCGTATCCTATGACATTTAGGATGCGTGTGTGCGGTTTTTTTTTGAGTAGTCGGGTTGTAGTTTTGCCGGGCGGCCAAATCGGCTTTCTTGTAGATTTTTGCGATTTTCGCGTATGTTCCGCGGACCCTGTGCACGTTGTACCTAGCTAGTGAACATTAGTATTTTCGTTTGGGTTTTGCGTCAGTCTTGATAGGTAACCTTATGTTTGGTATTGATGTAAATTCCAGGTTCGGTCGCGGAGACGTCAGACGCGGCACGAAAGGGGAAAGCGGTGATTGGACACAGCTAGCCAGGGATTCCGGTGAGTAGATGTAACATCTACGGGGGACTATCGTTGGATGGCGCAAGCCGCCCGATAGTTTTAGTAACTTAAAAGATTCTTAGTAATGTTAGTAATTAGGGGTGTAATACTTGTATGATTATTTGCTACCTTCATGCCCTATATTGACATACCTATACGAAACCATTTTATAGGACACCTGCACCATTGTCAGGGTTTTTATATGCAGCACGAGCACTATTCATGCTTACACACACACCCTGGTAATTGCCATGCCACCACACTAGATAACCTTTAAATTTAAACCTTTTACTAAATGATACTTAAACTTGTGCTATTGCCTTTAATTCCTTAAAATGAAACCGTAGGATTGCTATTCATGTGCATGTACTTCATCATATTAATTGTTCATGCCTAATCTATTAATCACACATCGCAACTTGATTATTGATACCATATGCATTCATTATCATTGATATATGCACTTATGAGGATTTCTTGAGATTTTATGATATTTCTGGATTTCGGGGGAAAGCCGCAAAATTTCTAAACTTATTATATTTTTAAAACATGTAAATTGCGGTTTTCTAGTGATGTAAGTGTCGTCCACCATGAGTTTGCTGTGGTTTTTGAGACCCGTTTCGAGGAGTTGGATGAACCGTCTCGGGTACATGGTGGGCCCGGTAGGGTACCCCTGGGCAAGAAGCTCGTGGTGCTGACGATGAGCCTGGCAGGGGACGGATTACCTGCCGGTGACTTCATTGGGCACGGAGGATATCCAGAGGATACCGACCGGGGCCGCGAGAGGATGAGATATTGATATTGAGATGGGTCAGCCGGATGGCTGAGGCCAGAGACACTATGACATGGATTTATGAGATTTGAGACAGCTTTTAGGTGTCGTTGCTGGACATCGGTTCTCGTCGATTCTTTGAGTATTATGCTGGCATTCTAAAAGAGTTTCAAAAAACAAAAAGAGATAAAATGTTTCTTATATATACCTATTGAGACCTCAGATATTCATGTTGCCTACATATTAGTACACTGATGTTGTATACACACCTGCTAGTGCATCCAGTCATACCTGTATTTTAGATGCTAGGATGCTTGTGTGCATGCATACGATAGCCTTTGTAGATGTTATTTATTACTCACGAGTTGACAACTCACCCCCGTTGTGCCACAGCCTTTTGCAGGTCCGCTCCGTCAGTACAGTAGCGGCGGGCGCACTTGTTCTTTTGCCTCCTTTGCCTGGACTCGAGGTTTTGCTCCTAGGTGGGTTATATCATTATTTTTGTACCACCTTGTATATTCTTTGTATCTAGTACACTCCATCTACTGTATCTACCAGCATTATTGTATATTGACCTAGAGATGAGACTGTGAGATTTGTGGACTTTTATGCTGTATTTTGGGGTCGAGCTCACTTGAGTCGACATGCTGTTTTTCTTATGCTTCATTATGTTTATTTCGCATGTTGTTGCTTTATTTTGCGTGGGATTTATGACCGCCTTGTGGCGAAGAGCTAGCTCCCGCTTGGGGATGCCTTATTTGTTGGATTCATATATATTTTTGTTGTACCCATTTTGGGGGCCAGTATTTACAAAGGAGACTCTGCCGAAATTTTCGGAAAAATTGATATTGTTTTCAAAAAGGGTTTTATATGACTTATTGATAAACTTGTTTTCAATTGATTGGGTTCTCTTCACTCTTTTGCTTATTTGGTTTGGTTTTCTGGGTTTTGGCTTACTTATTTTACGGACGTCTTTAGACGTTTCGTAAACTTAAGTGCCAGTCACGTTCCGTACCCTGCGGGTCGTGACACGCTCGCTTAACGCAGCATTTAGTTGTGCAATTTATGCCTCAATTGATTTGATGCTTTGATCGTGTGAGGCACTGTTTTGCACCAAAAATTGAATGGAAGTCTCCAACCTTGCTACGGATTGTGTAGATTGTTTTAGAAACGCATCTAGACTTCTTTCTAGCGAGGTAACCTTATCATTATTTGGTTGAACAAAATTGTTTTGAGGGTAAGAGTTGTTGGGCACAAAATTGTTCATTTGGTTTGGGTAAGGTTGTGGTTGGAAAGGTTGTTGGTATTGAGTTTGTTGGGGTGATTGTTGTTGTGGAGGAGGAGGCCTTTGAAATTTGTTGTTTCTTTGGAATTGTTGATTTTGATTCCAAGCAAAATTTGGGTGACTCCTCCAACCCGGATTATAAGTCGAAGAGTATGGATCATTTCTTTGTCTTTGCTGAAAAGCAGCATTGACTTGATCTTGTCCTTGAACAGGTGGATTGTAAGGACACTCTTCGGTAAGATGTGATGGATCCGAACAACAAGCACAAACAGTTCGTGGGGGTAAAGCAGGGGCAGGAGACGGCGATGAGATTTTGGTCTCAATTGCTTCTAGCTTTTTCGTAAGTGCGACCATTTCGGCCTTCATTGAAATCGACATATCTAATTGATGTATGCATGCCCTAGACTGACCTGTTGAAGACGATGAGGTGGTCTTAGTGATTTCCCACCGAAGTGTTTGTTCAGCAAGATCATCAAGAAACTGCCAAGCTTCCTCGCTTGATTTTGTTAGAAAGTGACCTTGACAAATGGTTTCCAGCAACTGCTTCGTTGCTGGGTTCAATCCTTCGTATAAAGTTTGGCAAAGTTGCCAATTTTCGATACCGCGGTGAGGGTATTGAACAAGTAGGTCTTTAAATCTTTCAAAACACTTTCAAAAGGGTTCGGAAGGAAGCTGGGAAAATTGAATAATCTCATTGTAAATTCTCGCGGTCTTGTGATGTGGATAAAACTTTTTAAGAAAAGCTTTAACAAACTCTTCCCAATTTTTAATTGAGTGTGATGCTGTGCTATACAACCATTTCTCGGTTAAGTCACATAAGGTGAAAAGAATGACCATTAGCCTTATAGCATCATCTGAAAGTTGTGTTGTTTTCATCATTGCACAAACATTCTGGTATTTGTTTATGAAGATATAGGCATCTTCGGATTCCAGTCCGTGAAATTTTGGCAACATGTTGATGAAGTGGGGTTTGATCTCAAAGTTATCCCCATTTGCCGGTGGAAGTGAAAGACAAGTAGGTAAGGCGGTGCGTATAGGGTAGAAAAGATCCTGGAGCGCGATTCGTTGGGGCGCTTCAACAGGCGGGTGTTGTGGGTTATTCGCACAACGGAGGTGGAATCAGTCCCGTGGGTAAGGTGTTGTTAGGATTAAATCCCGACATCTCCTTAGAGGACGAAGAATGTGAAGGTGAAGGTAAGGAAGTTGAAGGAATTTCGACTTCGGAGTCGAAAGCGTCGTCAGTCGGCACCAACGAGACACGGACTAATCGGGCACTACTGTTCCTAGTCCAACCGGGCATACACTAAAGAGGTAGTGTAGTCAAAAAAGTGAAAAACAGAAGGTGGGGGTAAGAAAACGTCAATGGAAAGAAAGTGGGTGTAAGTGGGGTGCACGGATTTCTTAGCGACAAATTGCAAGTTTTTTTTTAAAAAAAATTCTTTTTTTTCTTTTTGTGTTTTTTTTATTTTTATGTGGAGCTTTTTGCAAAAAGATTTTCGATAAAAGGCTTAGACATACATTCAATCAATCACAAATGTACAATCAAGCCTAAATCTAGGGTCATCTAGGTCAGCTAGACAGCTCCTAACTGTTCCAAATGGCAAGAAGTAAGGACCTCAAACCGCCTCTTCACCGCCAATTGTGGCCAGGTAAGAACAAATAGAGAAAGGAGAGATCCGCTCACTAATCACCGTGAGACGGGCCTTTTAAAGTTACCTTTCCCTACCTGTCTAGCCTAGGCACCACAAAGTCAGGTTAGGATCAACGGTCGATGCCTACAACTATTCTTTTGTCCTATTGAGCGCGAAGTCCTTAGGGCTGAGTCTAATCTTTTTTAATTAACTTGATGGTCAATGCAATATGCTTTATGTAATTTTTGGGGTCCTGGAAAGGGTGATGAAATCCCCACCCAATCTGGATTGGTGTTCAAGCCCCTTAAAGTCAATTTAAATATGCAAAGCAGTAAACACAATCACTTGCAAACAATTTTTGTTTAGCGCAGCGCAAAGAATCCTGCACAAGATCAAGTTATTAAGAAGGGGGAGAAGTTTTTGTGCAAAGAATCCTGCAGGAAATTTTTACAGAGCAGATATCAGGAGGTTGCAGAGAAGGAGAAAGGGAGCTTACAGAGGGATTTCGGGTTGCTGACGTCAGCAACCCGCGGCGGATCCGCGGCACAAGGGGGTATTCGGCGGCGGTTCCGCGGTTTGATATGTAGTTCAGTTCCCAAGACTTCTTCTGCTCCTCTGGTCTAATTTTTCTCTGTTGTTCAGATCTAGGGTTTTCTGTTTTGCTCTCTGGATTTTTCCAGATCCGAGCTCGTTCGTCGATCTTGCAAAATTCACACGAAACACCCTTCAAACAATAACAAGATGATAAAATTTTTATAATTTTTTAATTTTTCAGTTTTTATGAGTTTTATGATTGTATATTAACCCGGAATTGCAAAAAGAAAATACTACGCCATCCCCGGCAACGACGCCATTTGATTTGTGTGCTAAGTTTTACGATCAAAAAATTAATTACCGCAATCAAGAACGGCGTCGCTTGGTAGCTAGCCAGTGAGTACGGGTCGGTCCACAGGGATTTTGTGTCTTCTCAATTTGCTCTAACGAGTTAATTCCAAACGGTATTGGATTGATTATCTCTAAAAACTAAGTTGATTTAGACTAGGATTAGAATCTTGCTAGGGTTAGGTTTAGGTTAAGTTTGGAAATTTAAGATTTCCCACCGCTTTCAATGCCCTAATTTAGATTTATTTAGGTGTTATGGTAATAATTAATAAAGGGGATTAGGACGATCGGGAAGAAACGATATTTCTTCCTTTAGGTCCTTGTCGCGTCCTTTCTTAATTCTTACCCTAACCTCCATGGAAAATATGCACAACCGGTCTTTTAAACTACGGTGTCACCGTTACCTCGTGGGTAGGGTGCCGTAGGGAGCGATGTGTGTATGTATGCATGGAGTCCTATGAATTAATATGTGATGGGCAAGAAAGGGGTGAGAGATTTTCATCTCTCAAACCTTTCCTATTCCTAACCCTAACAAGTGAGGAACTACTCACTCATTAGGGGATTGATAAAAGACATGTTTTTTATTTGTTTTGTTTTTTAAAAGATTAACTATCTAAACTACGGCAAATTAATAAAAAGTTCTAAGCTAATTAACTAGGGCAGATAATAAATTTAAGAACTAGGGCAATAAAATAAATCTACTTACTTTATTCGATGCTCTCTCAACACATGACAAGGAATTTTGAATTTTATTTGATAAAAAGAGGCATACCTCCAAAAGAGGTTTAGGATTTCTATTTATAGATCATAGAAATCCTAGGGTTACATTTGATTCACATTTGCATTTACAATTTTACCCTAAAGAAGACTAGTCAACGCACCGCCACACCGCCACGCATTTTCACCGACACGGGTCTAGCACGGCCGCGGATCCGCGACCATATGCCCTGTTTGGCCGCGGATCCGCGACCATATGAAGGGCTTGATGGCTCAATTTTCTATGGCTTCTGTCTGTTGCTATTTTCTTCTGTTTTCTTCAGTTGGTTCTTCAGAATGTCTTCTAATTCTCTTCCAGATCTCCACAGTGCATAATGTCGTGGACTTTACCGTTTTCTTCGTGTCGAAGTCTTGAACCTTGCGCTGCCTTTGTGCTTTATGAACTTGTTCATTGATCTTCATTATTCTTCAAACTGTAGGCATGATCAAGATTCTTCCATTTGTCGATCGTAGTCTCACTTTTGTATCGTCTTTTCATCATTTTCACTGTTTTTGTTCCGAGAACCTGTAACCTGCAACTATGTAGCAGACATAGATCAAAAGCACCTGTTTATTTGTAAAATAAATAAGAATGGGGAATATAATAATGCAAAATTATGGTATGAACACAGGCCAGGTCATTAGAACTGGGCGATCTTACCCAAGCTGGTACTACCAAATTAAATACCCACCAGGATATACGATCCCCAAATTCCATGTGTATAAGGGGACGGGCAATCCGCACCAATACGTTGCTCAATTCAAAGCTCTATGCGGCAATACTGGAGGCGATGACAAACTATTGCTTTGCCAATTTGTCGGCAGCTTGGCGGAGACGGCATTTGAATGGTACTCCGAGCTTCCAAATGACTCTGTCAAGACATTTGCAGAAATGGAGCTACTGTTCACACAGCGGTGTAGGGTGTTTTCATCACCCTATTGAGATGGGAATATGCGCGCGCTTGTCAGGCGCATTACAGATTCCCCCTGCCTAGGGTAGGCTGGGGTTTATTGATTGTGGGGATCCGAATCTCCGGCAGCCGCGGACTAAGCTGCCGTTAATTACCCCGCGCATTACCATTTTCGTGTCCATCTTCTCACGAGCGCAAGCGTCAGGATTCTCGCTAATGTCATTCGTCCTCTGATAGGCAGAGATTATCGTCGTCTGTTGGAAAACTTGATGCAACATATCAACAAGACCATCTCGCCGCCTCTTTGAGATCAAGCCCATCAGATATACTGAGTGCACTTTGTCTTCGGCATCATCAAGCGTCTCCAACGGCATGGCTTCGTAAAATCCAGGAAGGGCTTCCCAAATCGCTTCCACGATGATCTTCAAGAAAGCGGAATGACGGGGGAGTAGTCGACCGTTGTATTCATTGAAGCGACACATAACCTCAACGCATTGAGTATCCATAAACTCCTGGTTTTAACAGCGGCCTTGGACACGAATGTCTTCATACGAAACAATTTCGTCAAGATCATACAAATAAACGTCCATAGTATCTGAACAGAAAAATCAGCAAGAGTTTAGCAATCGAGATGATCAAGAAAATAATTATTATGAGGATCTAAAAAGATTCTCATTTAACGGACACGGGGGTTTAAACAACCCTTGACATCCTCATAGAGAAAGCAAGTTCTGTTAAAATACTCCACAAATTTGATTTTACACAAGTAAGGAAAAAACCTGTGAAAATGTTCTAGAGGCCACCAGGGAATGAAATTCCTGAGGGGCCCTTTTGATCTTCAGAGCAGAACTCTTTGATGAGGAATTAAAATCCTTTTATGCAATGGAATTAAATTCCAGAAACCCCCATAAAGAAAAAATCAAATGCCATGAATCCTTAAAGGTTAGAGGAGGAATGCCCAAAGTATTGAGAGTTATTACTCAAAGATTACGTCTTTGGATCTCTAAGAGATGGGTTTCAGAGGAGAGCAAAACTCTCATGATGGATTTAAAATTCAGAAGTTTTCTTTAAAGAAAAGGGTTTCTCTAATGTTCGAGATCTTTACCTAGAAAAGGTTTCTTTTTCTAACAAAGTTTAACTCTGGAATTGCAATGAACAGAGAACTAAACTTTGAAAAGGAGAATTAAATTCTCGAAGAAAACAAAGAAGGAAGAAGATGAAAGAATAGTGGCTTCCCAAAGGCCAAACCCTTGCATTTATAAGACGTGGCAAGGGCGGATCACCTCCCCGTTCCTCTAGGCCATCCAACAGCTGTAAAGGTGATAGCGTTGCACTCACGTGCAAGCCATGTAAGAACATCGCTGTGGGGGCATTTTTTCTCTTATAAATAAATAAATAAATAATGAACCAAAAAGCGATGGAAGAATTCCCCAAAAGGAGCATCACGTGCCCACACGTGATGCACCTTGGAGCAAAAATTATAAGCATTACACTTAACAAATAAGGCTGAAATTGAGCCTCACCTGCCACATGTGAGCACCTATATACAAAGTATATAGGCGGCTTCATAAAACAAATAATAGGCCAGAAGGCGCATCACGTGCCAACACGTGATGCTCTTCTCTGGGACTGCTGCATATAAGCAAACCGGCCTAGTACCATTGGGTCACGTGCTATACGTGAGGATTCCTAATACCTTCTGAGCCGATAGAATTAAATTCTATATAAAAGAGATCAGAACCCTATTTTGGAAATGTTTCCCCCAATCTTTCTAAACAAGAAAGATTGTGCTCTGTAAATCAGAGCACCGTTGGATTAAAGATCCAATGGTGATTAAAAATTACTAAGCTACAGAATAAGCTCTGTATGGAAAAATATTTTCCCAATCTTTCTAAACAAGAAAGATTGTGCTCTGTAAATCAGAGCACCGTTGGATTAAAGATCCAATGGTGATTAAAAATAACCAAGCTACAGAATAAGCTCTGTATGGGAAAATATTTTCCCAATCTTTCTAAACAAGAAAGATTGTATTCTGTAAATCAGAGCACCGTTAGACTAAAGATCCAATGGTGATTAAAAATCACCAAGATACAGAATAAGCTTTGTATGGGAAAACATTTTCCCAATCTTGTTAAAAACAAGAAAATGTCTTCTGTAAAACAAGAGTCCTTAGATCAAAGATCCAATGGTGGATAAAATTCCCGAATTAATAAAAAATCTCTCAATGAGATATTTCCTTAACAAAAATCAACAAACTTGCCCCTGCTATATAAAGGACTCGAGACTGAAGAGAGGGATATACAGAGAAAGAGAGGAGACCCCCCATAAGATTTGAGAAAATAAAAAGAAGAGGAGTTCTCTTTAGAGAAAAAGAAACCCTAGGTGAGGAAAAGACACAGAGATCATTTTATCTCCTTTTACAAGAGTTTAACACTTTCAAAAAAGAACTTAGTTCTTCTTTTGGTTGAGCTCTGCAGAAACAGATCTCCCCATAAGTTGAGAATTTAATTCTCATCGGGAAGATTCAGTTATGCGGTCCCAAAACATAGAGAAAAGAATTAGGTTTGAAGAATTTAATTCATCCAAAGATACAGGAATTTAATCCCTCTTATAAAACTAGGGTTTAATCCTACATAAGAATTTAATTCTTATAAAACAAAGGACTTGAATCAAGACTAAGATCAAGAGCCCCATGCATATTAGCGTTTAACGCTCCAACGACAGATCACGTGTTCCCATGTGAGCACCTCTGAGAAACAAAAAGGAACAACTAAGATTGAGTCACGTGATCCCACGTGACCTCCAATAGTGCTTAGCACTTAGAAAAGAATAGGAAGATAAATTCAAATGAGGCAGTGCCTAACTTAGTGGCGCCTCACGTGTCTACACGTGATAGTTGCAAGACTTAAGTGTTTAACACTTACATGTACAGAACGAGGGAATAAGCCCAAGGAAACAGTGATCAATATTTAGGTGCCTCACGTGCCACACGTGAGCGCTCCAAGTTTCAGTGTTTAACACTGCTTAAGAGCCTCACGTGGGAGCACTGAGCGCCAAACATTTAGCAGTGTTTAACACTGTGAGAGGCCAACCTTAGCCCAAATCAACCAAATCTCTCAAGGCCAAAAAACCTTTTGACCATTAATCAACCGAGCCTTCCTATACTCAGGTCCCCCCAAATTGATCTTGGTCCCAGAGATGGCTAATGATCTCCTGACACGCGGCATATAAAACAAAGTTCGTTCCACCATGATCTTTCCCTTCAATCTGGAGTTCAGTTCAAGGGTATATCTCTCCACACCTCTGATATATGTCATTGTAATTCTTCAACGATGTTAGATAGGTGGAGGGTCCCAGCAACCAACAGTTCTTGGATGCACTCTCAAACTCATGAGCATATCCCAATGGACCGTAATGTCCTTAAACTAGCCCATGGACCGTAATGTCCTTAAACTAACCGTGGACCGTAACGTCCTTAAACTAAACCCTCATCCCAAAAAATGGTGATTTATGGACCGTAACGTCCCTAAACTAAAATGATAGAGCCCAAATGCTCTTTCGTTGGATCGAAAATGATCCTAAACCCTCGTTAAATAGATTTTAGTCCAATATCGGATTAACGTATCCTTAATAAATATTTAAGTTGATCTTAATCTCAAATGAGGTTAACGATCCTTAAATCAAACCAAACCTAAATCTAAGAAAATACGGATTTGGACTAATCCACGCCCTATGGGCGACAACACAAATTAGTCTCTGTATACAATCCACGGGCAACCAAAAAATAAAACAAACACACACGCGACACGAAGTGACCTTCTGGAACAGGAGAAAGTGGTTATCGCGATGCGGTAACGTAATTAACTGCAGGGGATTGGGCCTGTAGGGAAGAGCGTCCCCACAATCAAAAAACCCCTCACAACGAGGGGAAATCTGACGAAGTCTGCTACAACGGCCGCATCTGTCTAAACTTTCGATACACGGTGCCATAAATCAACTTGGCATCTTCAGAGAGGTAGACAGATAAATCCAAATAGTATCTGCCCCCAAATTCAGGCAAGATGACCTACGCGGTTTCGTCTCTGTTTTCGGCGGTAAACAATATCTTGAGGCGGTATCACCTGATCAGGGAGATCGTTGATCGCTGGGAGATCGAGATACGGAGAGTGGACACAAAAGACAACACGGTGGATCCATTCACCAAGGCCCTCCTTCAAGCACAGTTCGAGAGACTATTTGAGATGTTGGGTATGCGATATGCTAACAACTGGCCCTAGTGCAGACGTTGGGTACTCGATACGCCAATATATGGCCTTAGTGCAAGTGGGAGATTGTTGGATATGTATGTCCTAGAAACCATTATTGTATATGTATACATGTGGATGCTTGGACATATGTATGTACAGGACAATCTTGCTCGATATGATAGTATGCTATCTGGTTTGTTTTTATCTTAACATGTGCATATGTCTTACTTGTTATTACATAACATTCATATATGTTGATAAAACCCATAGGATCATTGCTTGACTACCGGCGTTGTGATGGCGATAATACTTGTGGGAGCTAGGTAGTCGATAAGCACATCCTTAAAATGTCCCTAGTCGTGGGAGTATCGAGAGCGGGCATCGATATTCCGGAGTAGAGTAGTGTATACGTTTCTAGACCCCGACGAGAGGCGGTGGTTGGTCCCACAGCCATTGATCTTTCACACCTAAGATTGTATACAAGTGCTCATTGGGGTTGAGTATACTGGACGGACTCGCTGAGAACTTCTAGATGGTACTATATCTATCGTCAGATAATAGTTCTCAAGTGACATGAGTATATGTTAGTCTTTAGACCTGAGATCGTCATTTGTCTCGTGTGAGTTCCCACTATACTTAGATTACTACCCTACCATGGCTCTACTTAGTCGTGCAAACAGGTTTTAATTGGGTACAGTCCCAAGCCACATGGAGGCGGTGAACGATTGTTAGGGATTCGTCTCTCCTGGTATAGAGAGTTGATATCACACCGTGTTCGATTGGCCAGCACCATAAGACCTTGGCCAAGATAGTTGGGATTTACTGATAGCTAGATCAGTAATTTCCCGGATTGGTCCTGAGACATATTAGCACGAATTATCAGGTTATTAGGGTCTAACGTTTACCACCCCTAGACCTAGTTTGCAATACTCTCAGACGAAGAGACCGGACTGTACGGAGATTGTCACATATAGGCTCAGTAGGGATCTGGATGAGTTTACTCGTCGGCCATTCTTTTCAATAGGTACCCGGGTAGCCGTTACGTACAGCTAGTGCCGCTGACGTGCTTATGGTTATGGATTTATCCAGTAACTCACTGTCGGCATACTGTCGAGTCTTTAGAGTCCCACACAGAGGGTTTCCCTGGTTCAGGCGAAATGATGTAGTAGCTGTATTTTGATACGTGCAGGGTTCTGATCGAATGATTATACTAGTTACCTGGACTTTCGATCGGGATACGTATAGCGTTCTGATCGAACGATTGTACTGGTTATCCGGACTTTCGATCAGACAGTTGATAATACTAACCGGCTTGGGATTGAGCCGGATTATTAAATCAGGTATTGATTTAATATTTTAAGTATTCGATATGTATATTCTAATATTATGTTCTTTGTGTTATTTTATCTCTTTGGGTACTCGTATTTTGATACGAATACGGGTATGTATATACTGTAGAATGTATTTCGTATGTATACAAAAATCATTCTAGAAGGTGGACATCTCATTTTGGTTTTATCCATTTATTTTAAATGGAAAATGAGGTGTAAAGATGATAAGGTGAGTGTGGTGAGAACCATACTTCAATAGTGCTGACAAATGAATTGAATATTCATTTGTGCAAACTATTCAAGCATGGTTGTGTTTTAATATTGTAAAAATGTTTTATACAAAACCATAGTTCTTATTTTCTCTCTCATATGAGAAATCATTCTCACCAATTTGCTTCTCTCTCTTCACTAGCCTTTCTTGAGCTCATCCACCTATTTCTTGATCTTCCTCTCTACAATCTCATGTGTTGAGAATTAAGAGAGGAAGTGAGATAGATATACACTAAGAACCATTCACTACATCCTAGACATTTTAGATTAGCAACCTAGAGTCTCTAGTTGCTCTACTAGACTTTTAGTGTGGAGCTAGAGTTATGGACTACATCATTCGGGTGGATCATCTTCGACGGAGGAAGACCGGCGATCAAGCTCAATCAAGGAGATCTCAAGGAGTAAGGGAAGAAGATAGAAGACCGAAAGACACGGATCTTTTGGTAAAATACTTCTATCATAGTAGTTAAGATCTCCCTTTTTATTAGCTAGTTTTGGTTTATGGTTAGATTCTAGGACGGATTTTCTAACGCCGGATTTTAAACACCCAAAATTTTTTGTTCCACAACGGCCACGATAGATGGCCAGGGCGTTAGAAAAACCCAACAAATTGAATATGAATTCTAAAGTAATAGTGGTCAAGTAAAGGTATCAATTAAAGCTAAGTATGTCTATGTTTAAGCATGGTTAATTATTCTAATATGGTTGTTTGTAGTTCGATAAAAAAATGTATGCGTGTATACGAGAGTGGTCCGTCAAATCCCACGAATCCACGGCACGTAGAAGTATAAAGCCCCGTCAAACCCCACAGGACAACATCACACGATATTCAAGTTAGGTGATTTTAAGTTAACTCTCGTGCCACAACATACTTTCTTTACCAAAATACCCCTTATCTCTACGTATGTTAATTATAGATTTAGTTACAAGTCTTACCCGAAATCCATGAATACATAGAGAGTACATGTCAAGTTCAAGTCGAGTTCGAGTATTCAAGCCAAGTTCAAGTGTTCGAGCCAAGTCGTATTCATGGTTCGGGTCAAATCAAGTCGATTTCGAGTTCGAGTTTGAGTTCAAGTCAAGTCAAGAAAATAATAGGTTTAATCAAGTGATTCAAGCATGTGGTTCATGTCATAGAACTAGTATGGAAGTAAAAGTGATTCAGGTTACAAGTCAAGTACCAAAACCAATTTATATTTTGAGGTGGTACGAATTGATTTGTTCAAATAGCTAAGCAAGTGATAACACTGATTGTCTCCGGCTCCCCGAGACTCAAGAGAAAATAGGTCACTTAAACCATCTGCATCCTAAATACTAGTCTTAGAATTTCTAAGGTATTTATGTGAAATAAGCCATTAAATTCTCGATGTGTTTTAAGTAAAATTTTATATTTTAAAATTCTCGAGAATGTTTTGATTTAAATAAAATGGCGAGTGTGTTTTAATAAAATATACTTTTTTGAATGTCAGGGTATTATTTGTGAAAAATCTAACTTTAAGGTATTTTAGTAAAAACTTAACTTTAGGGTATTTTCTTGAACACTCTAATTTATAACTTTTTTTATTTTAAATAATTAGAAATTATAAATAATAGTAATAACACAAATTAATATAACTTGTTATCTTTTCTTTTCTTTTAATTTTCACAGAAATCATATTGTTTAAAAATTCGTATTTTTTTCCTTTCCTTTTAAGACCATGCTCAATGAAAAGCTTTATGCCTTGCCCTACTAAGCCAAAGATATGCGATAATCCGCATCATCCGCAACATGGTTCCTCTAATTAGGATTATAGAGGTGAAATTGTAAAGGAATAGTTATAGTTTAAATTCAAGGGTATTTTAATGAAAATCGATTCTTTTTAGAAAAACGTGACAACATGTGATCGTTCTATGATTCGAAAGTGTGCGTGAGTGGGGTAGGACATTACCCCATGTATATCATCTAAAATATGTTTAATAAATCTAAAATTCACATTTAAACATGAAGACTTCTAGATGTTACATGAAACTAATAACTAAAAGTCTTTCATGAGAAGTATATTAAAGTATAGATTGTAATATTTGTTATGAGATAATTATCACATCTTTTGCTACAACTAGTGTTAGGTTAATTTCATCACAATTTCCCTTTTTCATTTAATAAGACATAAAGAGATTTTGATACATGGAATGTTGTTTGAACATGGTATTTCATAGATATAATTCAAGGCATGGACGTATTATGCGACATGGCGAAAGATTGGATTCAAAGAAGAGAAGAAGGAGAGTGGGGAGACTTACTTGTAGTGTGAATTGGTATAACAACCAATTCACCGTTAGCTAGGAACTAGATTGATCGTTTGTGCGAAAAGAAGGTTCATTTGAGCGGAGTTTCGACTTCGGGAGGTTGGGCACTTCATTTTGGAATTAGGCAAAATTCTTCAAGGGATTATAATTTAATTTTTGAATATTTTCATAGGGGAGGAGCATGAGAATGGCTAGGGTATTTATAGAGATGAGGCAAAGAAGAAAGATGTAGAAAAATTATTTAAACAGTAATTAAAATTTTTTAATGGGAAATATGAAGAGTCTCTGAGTTACTGTGATGTGATAATGAGATAGTTTGAGGTATGAAAATGAAGAGTCTTGAGGCAAAGAGTCGCACCAACACGGGCGGAGCCCGTTTGGAGCACCTAGGGTCAACCAAATCGGGTCATGGGCGGCTCCATCTTGGGTTCCGGGTCCGTGTCTCAGAGTACATGCTCGTTTTAGTGCACTGAGTCCAAAAATATATATCTTTTCTTTTGTATCCTTCCGTAACACCGTGAATCGCCTGTGAAAGTTTTAGGATTCTAAAAACGTCAAAAGAAATTTAAAAAAATAATTGGGGATGTAAGAATTTGAACACGCAGGATATGGGACAGCAGTGTAGAAGTTTAACCAGTGAACTACAAGTGGTTTCTTGCATTTATTTAACAATAATTGCTTATAACTCATCAACAGAACAAAAATACACCTTATTATTAACATTGGATTAATAAAAGCGTACAGAAATTTTAGTGTCGTTGCAACAATAGATCATTCCTCTCTCTCTCTCTCTCTCTATATATATATATATATATATAGAGAGAGAGAGAGAGAGAGAGGAGTATGAGCTAGTGACTTATTTTTAAAAATGAGCCTTCGTCCCAAAATATACATACCCCATGTGTATTTCACCAATCTAAGCCAGTCATCTTGATCTACGTATTATGAAACCCCTACACAAAAGACTCAGGATTTAAAAAGTTCTATCGCATTCATCAAGCAGATAGAAAAATCAGCGGTTTATCGATATAGAAAAATTGTTGTCGCTTGATGAACGCTTTAGAGATTTTTAAATCCCGAGATTTTTTGTACACAAGAGTTTCATCATACCTATATCAAGATGTCTGGTTTGGATCAGTGAAATACACGGGGGTATGGGTATTTTGGGGCGATGGCTCATTTTAAAAAAAAAAGCCGCCGGCTCATACCCCCCTCTCCCCTCTCGCTCGCTCGCTCGCTCTCTCTCTCTATATATATATATATAATGGAGAAAAGAGGCCCTGCGAAGCTTTTTCTTTAGGTGGTATCAAAAATCTATATCCTCCACGATTTTTTTCAATGATCGGCACCCTTCATCATCATCTTTACCATGTAAGATGTCGATACATCAAATTTTATGTGATTCCACCACTTCTTCACCGTTGAATTAGCAATTTAAAAAGTTCTATTGTCGGTAAACCATTAATTTTACACCCACTAAATCAACGGTGAAAAAGTAATGAAATCACATGAAATTTGGTGTATCCACATCTGACATGATAAAGATGATAATGATGGATGCCGATCGCTGGAAACAATCAAGGAGAGTGTATTTTTTCGACACCATAGGAAAAAAATTCCTCTTAAGACCGTCACGTCCCATGTCCCAGTACGAATGATATTGTCCGCTCTGACCGAAATCGCACGGTTTTGTTCTTTAGAGCGAACTAGACTCAACAAGGGGTCACTTTAGAGGTCTTTAAATTCCGAGATTTTTTGTACACAAGAGTTTCATTATACCTCTATCAAGATGGCCGGTTTGAATCGGTAAAATACATGAGGGTATGTGTATTTTGGGGTGATGGCTTATTTTTAAAAAATAGCCACCGGCTCATAACCCCCCCCCCCCTCTCTCTCTATATATATATAATGGAGAAAAGAGGCCCTATGATGCTTTTTCATTAAGTGGTATCAAAAATCTATATCCTCCATAATTTTTTTCAACGATCGGCACCCTTCATCATCATCTTTATTATGTAAGATGTTGATACATCAAATTTCATGTGATTCCGCCACTTTTCACCGTTGAATTAACAATGTAAAAAGTTATATTGTCGGTAAACCGTTAATACATGAAATTTGATGTTTCACCCATCTTAGGATTTCCCTAGCCTGAGCACACTTAACTACAGAGTTCTTCAAACTCTGGAGTGCCGGTTTATCCAAAAGGTGCCTCCGTAATTGAGAATGGTATCATTACATTTACAATGCAGTTCGGTCATTTTTCGCAATGTGCTTCAGGGACCCGATCTCATTGTTCTGAAACAGCTCCACACACTCAGATCACCATGAGTCCGCAACAGACTGCATTGAGTGTGGACAGAGCAGATCACCATGATGTCCAAAAACCGTACTGCTCTGGGATATTACAATGGCATCTCTCTCTCTCTCTCTCTCTCTCTCTCTATATATATATATATATATATATATATATATATATATATATATATATGAAGAGAGAGAGAGGTGTGTTAATAGAGGAAAGGCGACATAGAAGGGAATTTTCTTATATGGCGTCGGAAAAATGCACCATCTATGATTTTTTTCGACGATCGGCATACACTACCTTCATCTTTATCATCTAAGATTTGGATACACCAACCATTTTTTCACCGTTGATTTGGTTAGTGTAAAATTAATGGTTTACCGACAATAGAACTTTTTACATTGCTAATTCAACGGTGAAAATGTGGTGGAATCACATGAAATTTGGTGTATGCGCATCTTAGATGATAACGATGATGATGGATGCCGATCGTCGGAAAATATGATGGTTGCTGTATTTTTTCGATACCATAGGAAGAAATCCTCTCCTATGGTCTCTTTCTTTATATATATATATATATATATATATATATATATACCGAGTTTCCTGAAAGGACACTCGTTCGGTTCACCGGGGACAGTGCTCTGCCCAGGTTCTTCGCCAACAAATACGTGTGAATACTACTTATTTCTTCCTGCAGGCAGGATGGCTTTCAAAGTTCCGCCCTCTAAACCTCTTATGACTTTATGCCAATTGTGTAGGGCTTCCCTCGGGAGCATGAGAGCGGGTGGTTGCCTTTGGGCAAACAAATAATCCTCGTCTGTTCCTTCCTTCGCTACACTTGACTTGGTCTCCGTTCCACTCGGGCGCCTCGCTTCACTCGTGAAACTCAATCGTTCACTTTCCTAAAAAATACCATAGGAAGAAATCCTCTCCTATGGTCTTTCCTTCCTTACTTTTATATATATATATATATATATATATATATATATATATATATATATATATATATATAAATTTAGGTTTTTGCTACTAATAGCATCTATATATAAACTTAGGTTTTTGTCATTAATAGTAAAAGTCCATATATATATATATATATATATATATATATATATATATGGACTTTTACTATTAATGACAAAAACCTAAGTTTATATATAGATGCTATTAGTAGCAAAAACCTAAATTTATATATAGATTATTGTTAGTGGTATTATTATTATTATTATTAATGGACTGTTACTATGAGTTGCGATATTGCCAAACCTTCATTTTGGTAAATTCACACCAAAAAATATGTATGGACAAAATTAACCCCAACCATATTTGACCTTTAATAAGTTTAATTATGCCAGGTTCAATTATTAAGTTATTCCATTTATAACTTAGAAAATACCTTTTACTCACCAAATGACATTAATTCATTTTTTAATTAATTCATTCTTGAACGATCAGAATAGCAATTTTCTTGTCAGATGCTAGGAATATTTTCGATAAATCATAATCATTCTAATATCAATATCCCCACTTTCCAAAAAGACAGGATTAGATTTCTTATTATGAAATGGTTTTTATAATCTAAACATAACATTAAAAAATAAGTATTTGAGGTGTATAAAGAAGACAGTATTAATTTTTGTGAATTTCGGTAGGCTAAATTGTTGGAAACCCCACTCTTTTTTCACAATGACCACAAAGCCATTAATATTTACTTTGCTTTTATTTTGGATTCTTTAATGGGTTTGATAATTAGTGTATGATTTCTTGATATTAATTCATCGGTGGTAAGTTGAGAGAATTTATTTTTTAGATTATAAATGGGGTGGCTTAGTAAATTGAACCAACAACTAGCATAATTAAACTTATTAAAGGCTGGATGGCTATCGCTATCCATTAACATTAACGAGAGTAGATACCTTTGAATAAAGCAGTGGGGCAGAACGAGAAGGTTGGTTAGGGTTAATTTTGTCCATACATAATTTTTGGGATGGATTTATCAAAGAAGCTTAGCAATATCGCCACCCATTACTATTGCTATTAATGGCAAAAACCTAATTTATACAGATATATAGGTTCTCTAATGATGATATGGCATTGTATTGCTTCTATTCCACATAATGGATTTTTGCCAATTTTCTTAAGTAATTATCATGCCACGGTAAACATATTGAGTCTAAGGGCATGTTTGTTTGACATGAAGAAGCATGGAAATACCAAAAGTAAATCTATTTCCGTTACTTCAAGTGTTTGTTTGATACGAGAAAAATTTGGAAGTTACTTTTAATTGATGAGATGGATCCTACATGGCATGTCCTTCCAAAATTTTCTTCCTCTTATTTTGGGTTGGAAGAAGCAGTGGAACACAAGAAACAAGAAAAATATTAATTGTTTATTTTCTCTCTTTAATACCTCCAAAATGTAATAATTTGTTATTATTAAAAAAAATAGATTTTTGTTTTTGTTTTTCTTAATAAAAAGAAATAAGAATTTATTTCATTATTTACTTCCTTGTTAGAAAAATATTATAAACAAATATTGGAAGTAAGTTGTAAGTTTACTTTTATGACAACGTTTTGAAAGCTATTTCATAACCACTTGCGGTACTTCCGGTCATCCAAACCGGTCTAAATGTTAGTTGTAGCTGAATCTTAGAAGTTATCTAATGTGTTAAGAAGTCGCTCGTTTGGACAGAATATTTGTAACAGGTTCATGCAATGTATTTGGACAAAATGTATAGAAAAAGAAAGATTTGGGCAGCCTACGTGCACTTAAGCTTGTAGGTCATACAGTGATGTCGCCTCTTCACATGACCAAACACATATGCCTATTTGTTTATGTAAGCATGAGCTAAACTTGTTCATACTCAACAACATCGATCAAACCTGCAGAATATCCCACTCTCATCTCATAACACAAAAACAACAGCCATGGAATTCCCAGCTGGATTTTATTTAATAAATCTACTATAAAATTTCTCATATGAAGAACAATTAATGAATTTATACGCCCATAAATAATACTCTTAAATTTTCCTTCAATGTTCAATAAAACCTAAACTCTCTAACCATATGATCAACTGGGCTAACTCGAGCTCTCTCGGTTCTTGCAACACCGATTTCGAAAGGCTGGACCGAACTATGCGAGATAGAAGACTTGCCGGTGAGAAGTTGCACCACCCTCATGAAATCCTGAGGCCGGGCATGGATGACCTTCGGTGAATGCATGTGGACAATTACAGGGGGACGGGGATCTGCCGGTGCTGACTTTTTGACCTTGAACGGATTTTTGGTTATTTTCAGCGGCGATGGCTTTGGAGCAAGGCCTTGCAGTTCTCTCTTCGAAGAAGGCATGGTTACTAAACTTTATGGTCTTGGCTTGCATCTTGTACACATATTGGGGGACATTTTTATAAGAAGAATTCAGGAAGAGTCCAGGAAAGCAACACTGGTGGGCTTTGAGGAAAGGCTAAAGATGAGGTGAGATTAGTAATAAGATAATATAAGAAGGGACAAATTGAAGGAGGTTAGCATTGGACTGGAAGTCAGTTGGAAAGTGAACTATGCTAGCAGTTTTCAAATTATGGATATGGTGAGAGTCCCAAGTGTTTGGATTTGAAAACTAGGAAGGTGTGTATATACATGCATTGGCATGTCTCAAATTATTTTGTTTTTTTGTATGATCATTACAAATTCAATTATGTTTGAGCTTAATTAGAATCTATTAATGCTTATGATTAACCAGCTTCAAGCTGGCCATTTGACCATACATGTGATTAAATTAATAAAATATTAAAAAAAAGGCTTGATTAATTCTGTTATTTTAATTTACAAATTTATTTTAATTTATTATTAATTTTATTAGGTATCTTTTCTTTAGAATGCATCATAAATGTTAGATGATTCATTCTCTATGAAATCAAGTCGTCAACACTTTTCACAAGATTATTTTCTATAAAATTTGTTTTCTGATATAAATTTACATCAAAAGGTCTTGGATTAAACTTGGTTGGCATCCATCAGTTCGTGAGCTAAAATTTTAACAATATAGCTGGATATTTTTGTTAATCATAAAGTAGTTTTAAAAAAACATATAAATTAATACTTGCTCAGAAACATATTTATTACTTATTTATTAGCTTACATAAACATTACTTGATTTCATGAACTTTATACCAAATAAGTTGGCAGTTGAGTAAAAAAACAATAAAATCCAGTGAAGTAGTTTGGGATCCAACTTAGATGTAACAGCTAAAATTTAATTGAATGTTTTAAATACAATGTAATTTGAGGTATTCTTTATTTTTAGTTTACAGTATATAAAATTGTTTTCCTGCCACTCTGGCTCCCCTACTTATTATAGTTGTGCTGGGAAGGTTTTTTGCTCTATTTGTTATTATTCTTCGAATTATATGGTTTTCCTTTTCGGAATTAAGGATAATGCATGCATTGTGCGTATGTTCAGCTTTTGATAGTATGCTTGTCACGTCCTGTTTTCTAAAATACGGAATACGAGGGATGACAAGACCGGCCATATTCCTACGATTAAGAAAAAATCCCGCCGTATTCACATTTCGGCTTCTAGCATTGCATAGTAAACAGAAATTTAAGCAAAAATAAAGAGAAATAACAGCCACTAATTATTACATTCAAATAAACATGAGTTTACAAAGGATATAAAGTATTAAACAACTAAAAGGGAACAGTACAATTTAAAGAACCACACAGAGTTTTGATACGAAATCAAAACTAAATATAAAAGGAAACAGTTGACACCGATCTAAATCTCCGCGAGCTCCTTGAAATGGGTCTGATCCTGTTCTGTGACTGAGTCCTTTTCTTCCTCTGAGCATGCATACTCAGGTCATCAGAGCGACACAATATAGTAATATAACAATGCATAATATGCTGCATGAACGATAAGTATGTATTAGAAATTATAAAGCAGTAACACGAGAATAAGAAATAACATGAACATGTAGACAGTATAGCATATGAATCATGACAATCGTCTAAGATAATATGCATGTTCCTAAATCTAACGGTCTTTATGTCTTTTGAAATCGAACGGTGGAGACAGTTTTCATGTTTAATAAGAGTCTCGTGCATGTCCGAGACTGCGGTTGAAACTGTGTCCGGGCCATAACCATGCAGCCGTGCCTTTAGGCAAACTATCTAAATATATCAATATCTCTAATATTGAATGATCATTCTCTAAGGCAGTAAACCTTACTAAATACAAGTTCGATTCCACCTTCGATTTCCCCCTTTTCTCCTGGTTAAAGAATGCATTCATGAATCATATTGATTGTGTACAATTACGTGTCACTTTATTCATTTATTCACACTTTCACGTACAATGATCTTTCTTCCATTCACTTACACACTTACATACTTATCACAACCTAATTCATTAACGTATTCAATTCGACAATACAATACAACAACTAGGATGTCAAAATAGATGGGTACTAAATATGATTCAAACTATTACTATGCAGTGACATTCAGTTATATGGCATGGAAAACCAAGTATGAGGATAAAACAATTTTACAGTATGATAAAATAAATTAAATAAACTCTAACCATTAATGGATAGTGCCGGTATCAATCAGTTTGCACAAATTATTAAAAATACTTACGATCAAAATTAGGCATGACAATATAAAAGACATAGAAAGTAGGCATATTCAGCTAATCAACAAAACTAGATTCATTCCGATACCTATTTTGGATTGGGATATATACTCATTTTAAATCAGGTACACAATACTGGAAATGTAACAACCCTAAACTTTCTGTACAATTTTTTTTCAAAAATACAGAAAGAGTTACTTGAGCCAGAGCACAAGATATAAATTTGATTTTCTTTTGAACAGTAAGAAGGAGCTTGTAGCTCATTGGTAAGACCTTGCACTGCTGAACCAAAGCACCAGAATTCAAATCCCATTAGCCACATTATTTTTTATATTGATCTTTTTAGAAGCCCAAGAGTTTACACGTGCATAACCCGTAAACCAAAGGTCACACTAAAAATAAACGATTCTAGGAGATAGACCAAGCGACGGGGGACACTTGGCGACCGAACTCGGCCTGACTCGGCTAAACTCGGCCGGCGACTCGGTCCAATCGGCCGCCGCCGCCGACCGAGTCAGCCCAGAATCCGATTTTCCCTTCTTGAAAGCTGTGACTCTTGGCCTCCTTATAACCCCTGTATGGTTTAAATCCCCTGCACATTAACAGAGCCTTTTTAAAACCCTATTAATCTATTTTTAATACAAATTTTTAATACAATTTTCAATACATCTTTTCATCTATCCTAATCCTAAAATTCTCCTATAAATATCACTCCATCTCACACCCCCCTCACTCACAATCTCTGCCCAAACTCTTAAAAAAATCGCAAGAACTTTTGTGTGCAAGTGGAGTTAGCAAAGCGTGAAGCTTCGATAAACTTCCGACGACAACCCTAGGAGCTCCCGGCGACGAAACGACCCACCGGCACCTCCTACCACTCCCTCTTCTCTAATCTAAAATCCAGTAAGTCTCTTCTTCCTCTTCTCTTTTCTATTCTGAAAACTTGTATTTCTAAACCCAACGGAAGCGGAGTTATCCGACTTTCGATTCGGTTTTCTTTAAAAAGTTCCAATTTTCCCAAATACAACATTACCAAACTTGCACATCATGACCATTAAACGTTAACAAAATATATTGAACAAGTTTCATAGCAAAAGAATTCATATTGTAATTTTAATCGCACTTTTTCAGAAAAATACCATATAGTTTAGTTTTGACATAATTCATTCTAATTCCTTGCGATACCTTTAGATAGTTCACGAGGTAATGACCTACCTCCTCACAACACTCATATGTAATATAGCACGATGATCTTTGTGAATATAGTTTTGGGAAAATACGGTTTTACAAAAAATTACCTCAAACTTATAAAAAAAACCTTTTCTACAAGATTATGTATTTTAAACAAATCTTTGGGAAGCGCCGCTACAACACATTTCGGGGAACCCGTTCGGGATGGTGCGGATTATCGCACATCATTGGGCTTAGTAGTGCGAGATACAGACCTTCGCAAGGAGCATACGGTCTCGAAAGATTTAAAAAAATACAAATATCTTAAGAAAATGAGATTTCTAGAAAAATAATAATTAAATTATTTTATAAATATATATATATATATATATATCATCAAAATATCTATTTTTGATATAGTATAAATATTCCAACTTTTCTAAATAAAAAAGAATCACTTTACATGAAAAATATCATGAAATTCCATACAAGTTCAATACTTTATAATTAAATACCATATATTATGAAATTAGGTTTTATTCACTAAAAATGTTACATATATAAAATCTACATCTATGAAAACTCTAAAAACGATAATTAAATACTTTAGGTATATTTTGAAAATTATACAAAATTATTTTTACATAAAACCCCTTAAGTTTTATTAAATTACAATAGGACCCTGGTAAATATAGGTTTAAGCGGGACCAGTCTCTTGAGTCTCAGGGAGCCGGAGATATGGGTGCTTGCCTATTTAAGGTAGACAACTTAATGTTCCCTGATTAAAAATCAGGAATTTCCTCAACGAGGCATCACGTGTTCACACGTGACCAAGGGTCACGTGTTGACACGTGATCTATTTACAGAGTTAAAGTTTTAAGCAAGTAAAACAGGATGCTGAAGAAAGACCCCAAAGAGGGGTCACGTGCTCACACGTGGCCAGGGGGTCACGTGTCCACACGTGACCAAGGGTCACGTGCCGACACGTGATGGTCTTTAGCCCAGCAGAAATACAGAGTTTAATTCTATCAAGTTATAAGGGCCTCAATAAGGCATCACGTGTTCACACGTGACCAAGGATCACGTGTTGACATGTGATCAATTTACAGAGTTAAAAATGCTAAGCAATCGGAAGTAAAACAAGTGGCTGAAGAAAGACCCCAAAGGGGGGTCACGTGCTCACACGTGACCAGAGGCCACGCGCTTTCACGTGGCCAGAGGTCATGTGTTGACATGTGATGACCCTTCAACCCAATTAAAGTACAGAATTAAAACTCTGAAGGAGGAGCGGTCACGTGCCAACACGTGATAGGCTTTGAAAGCTTTATAAATTAACAGAATTAAATTCTAAAATTCTCTAAAAATCTTTCCAAATGGAAAAGGATTATGGGGACCATTGGATTAAAGATCCAGGGGTGATTAAATATCCCCAATTTATGGAAAAATATTAGACAAGGAAAGATTTCCCTAAATCTCACCGAAAATAACAAACAGAATATCTTTGGATTGAAAATCCAACGGTGAATAAAATTCATTGAATGATCTAAAGGCTCATATTAATTATGAAAACAAACAAAATCTTTCAATGAAAGATTCATTAAACAAATTGATTCTTTTCCCTCTCCTATAAATAGGAGCCAAGAATAAGAGAAGAAGAAGAATTTTGATAGAGAGTTTTGGAATCTTGAAATTGCAGAGAGAAAAGAAAGGGGAATTTAATTCTCAACAAAGAAAACCCTAGGTGAGAAAATAAAGGGGATCAAAACTTCAAACAGAGAATTTAATTCTCAAATCTAAGAGTTTAACTCTTCTGCATAAAAGAACTTAGTTCTTCCTCTAGTTGAAGATCTGCAGGAGCACATCTCCCCATAAGTTGAGAATTTATTTCTCATCGGGTTGAGATCCTGCCATGCAGATCCAAAACTTAGAGGGGGAATTGAGTTTAGAGAATTTAATTCTCCCAAAACAAAATTAGGGTTTAACCCTATATGAGAATTTAATTCTCCCAAACTCACAGGAATTTAATTCCTTCATAATGAAACCAAGGTTTAACCCTATCTAAGAATTTAATTCTCTTAAAATTATAGGAATTTAATTCCTTCAAGATGGACAGAACTTGGGTTTAAACCTAATTGAGAATTTAATTCTCTCAAAATTTACAGGAATTTAATTCCTCCTAAATGAAATTAGGGTTTCACCCTGTATAAGAATTTAATTCTTTAACATATATGGGAATTTAATTCCTCTGAAAGGAAATTAGGGTTTGACCCTATATAAGAATTTAATTCTTTCATAATAGGAATTTGATTCCTCCAAAATCATAATCAGGGTTTAACCCTACAGAGAATTTAATTCTTAAAGATAAAAATAATTAAAGCATGCAAAGAACCAAGGTCACGTGTCCCCACGTGACCCCTGAAAAGATCCCCAAAAATGAGAGGGAAGAAGCTTTGAGGCAATGCCTCACGTGCTCCCACTTAACCTCCAAAACATAGAGAATAAAAGCAAAGGAAACCTAGGCTTTGGGCGCTCTCACGTGTCTCCACGTGACCCTTTAGCAAGTGCTTTAATAATCAGTGCATAAATCCCCATCACGTGTCAACACGTGATGCTCAAAAATAAAATATAAAAGAAGTGTTTAACACTTATTTTCAAAGCAAAGTAAAAGGAGATTTGGCCCCACCTCTGTGCGCCCTCACATGGCCCCACGCGACTCCTTCCTCTCTAGTGTTTAACACTAATTTAAAGGTTTTATTTCCAGTGTTTAACAATGTTGTCCTCTAGTGTTTAACACTAATCTGAGAGTTTTATTTCCAATGTTTAACACTGTTGTTCTCTAGTGTTTAACACTATTTCTAGCCAAATCGGCTAATTTTCCAGAGGCAAAAAGCCTCCCCTTCAACTGAATCTCAAAATCGAGTAAAATTCAGAGCTACAATGTTTAATACTCAGTCAAAGATAAAAATGTTATCGAAGCCCTTGCTAAGTGATGAAGGGTTGAACCCAGACAAATGTCTAATGGTCCAACAAAAGGCCAACACTTCAAACTTAATTGGACTTAGCCCAAGTTGGCCATAAGTCCTCAATTCATACTTAACTGAGCCAATGTGCTCATAATATAATAATTGATCTTAGTTCCAAATTGGACTACATGTCACTTAATCCACCTTGGTTCAAGGGTACATCTCTTCACTACTTTGATATTTGTCGTTGTAATGCCTCAACGTCTTCAAAGAGGTGACGGGTCCCGACAACCACACATTTCACAGACTATGACGTCTCTAAACTACGGACTGTGGGGTCCTTAAACTCATGGACTATGATGTCCTTAACCTTGACCGCGATGTCTTAAAACTAACATTGGACTGTGGGGTCCTTAAACCCATGGACTATGATGTCCTTAACCTCGACCGTGATGTCTTAAAACTAATATCGGACTGTGAGGTCCTTAAACTCATGGACTATGATGTCCTTAATCTCGACCGTGATGTCTTAAAACTAACATCGGACTGTGAGGTCCTTAAACTCATGGACTATGATGTCCTTAATCTTGACCGTGATGTCTTTAAACTAACATTGGACTGTGGGGTCCTTAAACTCATGGACTATGATGTCCTTAACCTCGACCGTGATGTCTTAAAACTAATATTGGACTATGGGGTCCTTAAACCCATGGACTATGATGTCCTTAACCTCGACCGCGATGTCTTTAAACTAACGATGGACCGAGATGTCCTTAAACTAATTATCGACTGCAATGTCACTAAACTAAATAATAGAGCCCAATTGCTCTCTTGTTGGATCTAAACGATCCCGTTAAGTTGATCTTAGTCTAAAATTAGACTAACGTATTCTTAACAAATGTTTAAGTTGATCTTAGTCTCAAATGAGGCTAACGTATCCTTAAACCCAAACCCCCAAACCCAAATCTAAGAAAGATACTGATTTGGACTAGTCCACGCCCTACGGGCGACAACATAACTTAGTCTCCGTATACAATCCACGGGCAACCAAACACAAAACAAACACCCACGACACGAAGTGACCTTCTGGAGAAGGAGAAAGTTGTTACCGCGATGCGGTAGCGTAATTAACTGCAGGGGCTTGCGCCTGCAGGGAAGAGCGTCCCCACAATCAAAAACCCCTCAAACGAAGGGGAATCTGATGAAATCTGCTACATCGGTCGCATCCGTCTGAACCTTCGATACATGGTGCCATAAATCAACTTGGCATCTTCGGAGAGGTGGACGGATAGCACCAATTAGCATCTGCCCCGAAATTCAGGCAAGACGGACCTGCGTGGTCGCGTCTCCGTGATTCAGAGGGGAACAGATTCTGGCACGCCCGGTGGGACCTTTTCCTCTTTCCACTCACACTTCGTGTGTCGTGTTCGCGAACCAATCGCGGTTTGCTGATTGTTGCCCTTGGGTTCGAGGTATTAAGATTTGGCGTTTTGCTTGATGCAGAAAGCAAAGATCAATGGCATTCACCTGCTCGAAGTGTTCCACATGCAACTGCAACCCACGTTCTACCTCAACTGGGGGCATAGCCTACGGGCCCCAAGCAGCCTCTTTGTTCACAATGCCGGTGGAACAGGTCACCCAAGCTACCACTGGATTGTTCTTTGGGAGTATGCTCCCCCCGATGAGCTTCAACACCCCTGTACCAGCACCAGAAGCTCCCAAGAAGTCGGTCTTCGATCGGCTTACTACTACCACGGCCCCTCTCAACGGGTCGTCCAGCTCCAACTCCTCGGTCTTCGCCAGACTGAGCTTGAACTCCGATGGGCCTGCCAAGAAGCCCATGACACCTGAAGTGGCCATCCCAAAGAAGATAGCCATCTCTACTCCTGAAGCCGTCAAGGCGGCTTCTCCTGCAAAAGAGTCGGTCTTTACAAGACTGACTATTCTGGCTCCCATTCCTGCTCGAAGGTCTGTCTTTAACAGATTAGATACCGCCACTCAAAAGACGTCGGTCTTCAAGAGGTTGGCACCAGCGACACCTCATCTGGATAGGGGGCATGACAAAACCGTCCCCATCACCAAACCAACACCATCGGCTCGACACGCTCGACGTCGCCACTGGCGCCGAGTGAGGAAGGCTGGGGGAAACTCCTCCTCTGGGCTAACTCCACCAGCTCCAACGGTGGAAGTTAATGCTGCTGTGCCAACCGGGAACAACTTTGAGCTACTGAACAAGGTGCGCAGGAATTCGCCTACCACCGTATTAAAAAGATCTCCGCCGCTGGTGGAGACTGTCACAGAAATGAATCCGGAACAGTCCCCTCAACGACTGTCTTCTAAAGATTACAAAATCTAGCGACAAGTTCGAGAGTCGGTGGTTGATCAAGACTATCCCCGCCGGCAGAAGAAGCTGAAGGTCCGACAGGAAGAAAACCGTACTGTTAAGCCATAAAAGACGACGACCGCTTGGGTGCCTACTGCAACGGCCCCCTCAACCTCGACCGAGCATAAGAGAAGAAGGACGGAGAAAATCGCCATGCCTGTGACAAATGTCAAAGGCACTGAGCCCAAACGCCCTAAGTCTGGGGGCATGGTGGTGCATACCGTCTACATGGCATCCGGAAAAGAGGATAGCCGCGCTTCTACGGGCCACCGACCACTTACCCGATCCATCGCAAGAGCTCAGGAACAACAGCAGCAGAAGCTTCAAGAGATGCTGACTGCAATGGCCGCACTTACCTGGCCAAAAGAAAGACCGGAGGCGTCATCGGAACAATGCCATGAGCAGGAAACTAATGCCGAGTTCCTTCGGAGAATGCTTGAGAAGAAGGACAAGGAGGCTGCGGAACAAGCGGCCAATATAAAGCAAATGGCCCTTATATTCCAGGATATGGTGGGCATGATGATCCAGCCGGACCCTCCAGCCGAAGATCCTCCAGTGATAATTGAAGATGATAGAGGAGAAATATCAAACCCTCTGCCGGCTCTGTCGACAGCCAAAGAAGAAACAATCTCCAAAGCTGCACTGGATGACTATATTGCTCAGCAAATAAGAGTTCACCAGGCAAATGAAGCGGCCGACCAAGTTGTTAGAACTGGGCGATCGTATCCAGGCTGGTATGATGAGATAAAGTACCCGCCGGGCTACACGATCCCGAAATTCCATGTGTATAAGGGGACAGGAAATCCCCATAAACATGTTGCTCAGTTCAGGGCCCTCTGTGGCAATACTGGTGGCGATGATAAACTTTTGCTCCGCCAATTCGTCGGCAGCTTATCGGAGACAGCCTTCGAATGGTACTCCGAACTCCCGAATGACCCCGTCAAGACTTTTGCGGAAATGGAGTTGTTGTTCACCCAGCGATTCGCAAGCGCTAGTGAACGCACCCCAATAATGGCATTAATCAATGCCAGGGTGAAGCCGGGCGAGACGTGGGTTCAGTACGCGATCCGATGGCGGAATCTGTGGTCGAAATGCGAACAGCGCATCGAAGAAGCACCAGCGGTGGGCATGTTCGTGGCACCCTAGACCCTCATTCAACTATTTCACAGTTCATGATGTTCTTTAAACCGACCACGTTTCAGGCTCTAATCGACAAGCTAGCCTAAATGGACCAGATGGGGCATAGACCGTCTCCTCCGAAGCCGGAGCCGCGAAACGAAAAAGGTAAAGGGAAGGCGACCTTCGTTGCAAATACCCAATAGCAGCCCAGTGCCCTAAAACTAACGGATCAACTGGAAGAGAGACGACGCTATTATAATGAGAAAATGAAGCGTCCTTGCTCGTTCCCACGGGACAAAACGAAGAGACTGTTCGAGCTGGCGATACGCAACAGGCTTATCAATTTGCCGAATCAAAGGCGACCATCGCAACCCAGCGAAGTGAATAACCTTAATTATTGTCCTTATTACCAAACGGTAAGCCATCCAATCAAAGATTGCTTCGTCTTTAAGGGATGGATCGAGGATCAGTTCCAACAAGGCAAGTTTGCGTTGTCTGAGAAGTAGAAAGTAAGCCCACCACAACCGCACACTCCTAAGAAGATGGACACACCGGGGGCAACGTGCTCTTTTGTTGAAGAAGCTCCATGGGAGGTCGTTCTTTCAGCCAAAACCAAAACAATGCTGAATGATCTCCAGACATGCCCGGCGATCAGGTGGAAGAATCCGCTGGAACCCCAGATCATCGAAGGGATGCTGAAACCGCGCCCAACTCCAAATATCAGTGATGATAGCTGATTGATCTTTTCCGATTGTGTCGGTATTTAGAAACTTGTATGAAATCACAACCAAAAATATTTGACCGTAATCAATAACGGTGTCGGTTTGTAGCGCATTAGTGAGTGTGGATCGTCCACAGGGATTGCGCGATTCGTTCGTATTTTGATTTGTTCGAATCGAAAATTTAATAGAAAAGAAAAGCGATTCAAGATTTTTATCGATGAATTTCAAGAATCACAAAATCAAATCAAGAATTGAGAAAACGATAAACATCAAGAATTAAGAAGAATATAATTCCAATAGATTTAGGTTTCAAGATTTGAAGTATAGCTCGTAGGAATCGATTAGATTGTAGATGTGAAGAAGATTCAAGAATACGATTTCTTATCCATTAACAAGTTGATGCTAAATCGATGTAGATTCATCGAGGATCAAGGATCTTGCGAAGAATTAAGGTTCCTCATCCTATCCTTTGTCCATTCGATGAATAACATTCACTAGATAGCTTCTAGGAAATCGAATGATCAATCGTTGATCTCTAGATCGTGCGAAAGGAATCAAGAATGCATTCGCATCGATCTAGATCATCGATCATTCGATTTTCAAGAATTTACAATTGTTATAATACTTAATAAAATGTTTTAAGATTCGTCAACATCATCATTCTACAATCGTTTCGATTCCTCCACGAGCGGGGTTTTATTCAAGCATCATCACAAAGTATACATTCAAGAATTGAATAAGAATCATAATGCTCGAATTGAAAATAAGCAAGTTTAAAGAATCTTCACATTTATTATATCAACAATTAGTTACAACTCTCAAGAACTACAAGAGGATGGAACTTTGATCGTCGATTCTTGCGTCGCTCGGCTCCTTGAGTCGTGGATCGACTTGGATCTCGTGCTCCGTTGAAGTCCGGCTTCACTTCTAAAGGTTGGTTGAAGACTTGCTCGCTAGAACTCAAAGGATCTTGAATTTGAGGTTTGGATTAGGGTTAGGGTTTGGCACAAGTCTTGTCACTAAACTTGTGGGTGGAAGAATTGGGGAAGATGAAGATTAGCCACCAAAGATTGATTAGCTAAAGATTGAACAACCTTCAACAAGTGAGCCTTGGGGTCTTTTTATAGGTTTCCCAAACCCTAGGTCTAGGATTTGAATTTTGAATTTTCCTCCAAAGGTTAATTAGAGGGAGAGGCTTCTAGAAGTAGTTAGTTAGGAGGGAGCTTCTAGAAATAGTTTGTTAGGAGCTTAATTAGCTTAATCAAGATTAGCTTAATTAATCAACCTTTCTGATATGGCAGAAGTTTTGAGAGAATTCTGGAATTTGAAGTATATGAACTGAATGTGGGCCATGAGAGAAGAATTTTGCACTGAAGATGGGGAGCTGACGTGGCAAGTCTGCTGCAGATCCACGGCGCAAGCAGGCTCCCGCCGCGGATCCGCGGCGCTATTGAGGCCTGAGGTCTTGGGCTCTCTGGAATATCTTTGGGCTTATATGTGGGCCTTTTTGTGATATGTTGAATTTTATTTGTCTTTCTGTATCACTACCAGATCTCAAATCTTGGAGTTGGTGTAATTTTGATCAGCTCTTTTCTCATTTTGGCTCTGTTCCTCTAGAATTTCCTGCACAGACTTCGAAACACAAGTTGCGCAATATAAGAATGATGCGATGGCATAAAATACAATCATTTTCCCTTAAAGTGCCGGTTTAAAAGTATAACACATGCAATCTGGTATTTTACGACTAATTTGCTAATATGTGCAATATGAATACCGAACAACTCTAGATGAATGCAATTGATAGGGAAATTGCCGTGTTAAAAATGCAGTATTTTCGACTGATCAAATTCCCCCAAACTTATTTTCGATCGTCTCGAACGAACTTTTTATTAAAAAGAAGGAGAAAATAAAAAAAGAGAAAAACTAACTAGCACACTTTCGTAGGTAACACGATTGCACTGAGTACGTGCAACAAGCTTTTAAACCTCTAGGTGTCCCTAGTAGGAGGAGTGTTGTCTCCTAAGGGTTTTCAGCGGATTGCACCCACAAAATCCAATAATAAAAGGAAGATCATGAAATTTACATTTAAAGACAAGAATTGTAAAAGAAAAGCTTTGAAAATTAGGGTTTCCAACTAAGCTAGCTTTTCGGTTGTCATGAGCCCTATCTTAATAGTCATGAAAAGATGTCAGAAATCGCGTCCTCCCTCAATAAAATATCGTCTTTATTCTTCATTCCTATCTTTCATCGAAACATTGATCATATAACCCTGCGTGTGTGTAAAGACATCCCTACACCTGGAGAATTCAATTCAAGCTATCATACTCTTGCCCATCAGCCTCAGTACTTTTTAATTAATTAATATTTAGATGAATTTGCTCACACTTTCATGCAACCGTTAATACTTCTTGAGATACTAACCGACCGATTACTCATGTGCTTGCTTATTTGGTGTATTTTCCTCGTCTTGCACCACCTAAGGCTTAGCAGTGACTCCTAGACCAGTTGGCCTTAGGGCACTAGGTGAAGAGGCACTCTCGCTATATTTTTTTTATTGCTGCCTTGGCGATAACAAAACCAGTGTCCATTTTTCTCACCATTTTATATTTTCTTCATTTTTTTTATTTCCTTCATACATCGGCTTTTAAACAAGAGCATTTCAAGGTATCCTCTACTATCCCGGGCTTCAAGACGTGTGTAAGTGCGAATAGCAGGGTATCAACGTTCAAAATGTTTGGCTTTCAGAATAGGAACTATTTTCAGACTTATTTTTATTCTCAGATTAGTGACTTCTTTCATCTTACTAACCCTTGGGACAACGGCTCATAACTACTTATTACTAGTCCGTATAAGAAAACTTCTAATTTTCTTAGTTTTCTTAAATTTTTCTAATCTCATGGATGTAATTTTTCACTATCTAATCTTTCATTATCTTATTTATGTACAAAATATTTTTTATTTTTCGAAAAAATTTCAATTTTTATAGGTTTTCAAAAATGTTTTGTGCTTATGCAAAGTGATATGCAAATGATGCAAAAATAAGCACAAACCTCCCCCAAACTTGTTTTCAACAGTGTCCTCACTGTTGCCTTCTGCTAAATCTCAAAAAACCTGTAAGCTTGGGAGGAATTTATTAGTGGGGCAAAATATTTAAGTGAAGACCTTCCCCCAAACTTATTCTTGGCTCATCATTTTGTAAAAAATTTCTTTTCAAGAGCCAGAAAAAATGCCCTCCCAAACTTGAGTTATGCAATGTTAATCTTTTGAAAATCACATGAGGGGGTCAAAAATCAGTGGTTGATGCCAAGCTTTGCAAAGACCGAAAATTAACACCAACCATTCAAAAATTTTATCAATGCAGTGCTCTGGTTGGTGGAAGAAGAAGTGGGGAAAGGGTAAGTGGTGGAATAGAATGTGTGTGCGTCTCGTTTTGGAGAGACGATGCAGTGTTTGTGATGGACTACTCGCATTCTTTTTACATTTCAAAAGAAGGGGTGGAGGTTCAATTTCATTGAATGGGAGATGATTCATCTCAACACCCGTGTCATTCAAAAATGCGAGTTCATCAGCGAAGATCTCCTCAAAAGTTTCATCAATACCCCGAATATTAATGTCATCACAAAGTGCGGGGTGATCTTCAGACTTTAAAAGCATTTCATAATCAGTGTTAGTTGTTGACCCGGACATCTCGGTGGAAGAGTCCGTATGTGTATGATACATAGTTGGGTCAAATAACAACGTATGAAAAGAGTCCAGATCAGTATCAAGAGGATCATCAAATTCGCTGCTGTCGACATCCATTAAGTCGACAGAACAGACATGAGCAGTAGGTTCGAAGGGTACACTTCCCAACTTGTAAATGTTCAGTTCAATTGACTTATTCCCGAAGGATAGGGTCATAGAACCATTACGACAGTTGATGATAGCATTGGAAGTGGCAAAAAATGGGCGACCTAAAATCACCGGAATTTGATTCCGTAGGTTCGCTACAGGCTGTGTATCAATTACAATAAAGTCCACAGGAAATATAAATTCCCCGATTTTTATTAACACATCCTCCAGTTCACCTCTAGGTTTGGTGATTGATCGGTCAGCCATCTGGAGAGTGCAATGGGCTGGTTTCAACTCTCCGATCCCTAGTTGCTTATAGACTGAGAAAGGAAGCAGGTTAACACTTGCGCCAAGGTCTAGTAGAGCACGGTTAATGTGTTTTTTCCCAATAGAAATGGAAATAGTAGGATATCCAGGATCCTTACGTTTCCTTGGTAATTGCTGGGGGAAAGCCGTGTCTACAGTCTTTGCTATGAATATCTTCTTGGGCACTTGTTTCTTCCTCTTTCTAGTGCACAAGTCTTTAAGAACTTTCGCATACGCGGGGACTTGTTGGATAGCATCTAGAAGAAGGATGCTGATGTTAACATGTTTAAACATTTCAGTGATCTTCTCCATTTGTGGACTCGGTGTGTTTCCCCTTAACCGATTTGGGTAAGGAGCTTGGGCAATAAGGTCGGGGTCCAACATTGGAGAAAATCGTGTGGGTAGACCTGATCCCAGAATAGAAGTGGGGATCGTCCGTGGAGAACTAGAAGAGATGGGCTGAGGTGGCGAGCCTTGTGGGAAATGAAGAATAGGCTCGCAAGAAAGTGGTGGGGTAGAAGAACTGGGGTCAGAATTAGAAGTAGAAGTGGAAGGAAAGGTCTCAGTCGGGGTGTTATTGATTGATTTATCAGTATCATCAAACTCTTCCCCAACGTGATTGTCAAGCACTCTTCCAGATCTCAACGTGGTGATTGCATTCACATGATGCGAATAGCCAGGATTGGGTAAAGGTTGAGCTGGAAGTTTCCCTTTCTCTCTTGCACTCATTTCGGCTTTTAATCGTGCAATTTTTGCTTCCATCGATTTAATACTCTCGCTTTGGGACGCAGAGTTTTTCTCAATTTTATCGACATAAGACTTCATTTCAGCCGAAACTTGCATGATATTTGTTAAGACCAAATTCATGTATTGTGCAAATGAAGAGGATTCATCAGTCCCGGTCAACTGTAAAGGACTAGACAGTGCATGTGTGTTGACCGGATTTTGAAAGTTATGTGCTTGGAAGGGGTGCTGACTCAATTGTGGTGGTTGCTGTTGTGGTGGAGGGACCCTTTGGAAATTGTTTTGGGTTGGAACCGTGTTTTGAGATTGTGATTGGTTCTACACAAAATTAGGGTGATTCCTCCAACCCTGATTATATGTAGAAGAAAATGGATCGTTCCTAGGTCGTTGTTGGAAAGCAGAATTGATATGCTCATGACCTTGAAACAGAGAATTTCGTGGACATTCTTCCGTCAAATGAGAAGGATCAGAACAGCAGCCACATACAGTTTTGGAGAGTGATATTTGACTTAGGGCGGCTAAAAATTTGTTTTACATAGTCTCGAGTTTCTTTTGCATAGCTGAAATGTCAGCTCTAACTCCTATGGAAATATTATTGCCATCCCTAGACGATTGACTCACACCCTCCCACTGTAAAGATTTTTCAGCGAAATCTTCTAGAAATTTCCAGGCTTCCCCATCATCTTTGGTCATGAAGTTGCCTTAACACATGGATTCAAGGGTCTGTCTTGTGTTAGGATTAATGCCCTCATAAATGATTCGGCACAGTTCCCATCTGGGGATTCCGTGATGAGGACATTGGACTAACAGATCCTTGAAGCGTTCAAGACATTTTGAAAATGGTTCATATGGAAGCTGGGTGAATTGATTGATTTCGCTGCGGACTCGAGCTGTCTTGTGATGTGGGTAGAATTTCTTAAGGAATGCTTTGACGAATTCTTCCCAGTTTGAGATGGAATGTGCGGTAGTGTTATACAGCCACTTCTCGGCTATATCGCACAAGGTAAATGGGAGAAGACGTAGACGCATAGCATCCATAGAAAGCTGTGAGGTACCCATCATTGCGCATACATTTTCAAATTTGGTGATAAAGGCATATGCGTCTTCAGACTCGAGACCGTGATATTTGGGTAGAAAGTTGATGTATTGGGGTTTTATTTGAAAATTTTCCCCGTTGGCTGGTGGAATGGAAAGACAGGTGGAAAGGAGGCCTCGTGTAGGATAGCACCTCTCTTGGAGAGAGATGCGGGGTGGATTCTGCGCACCAACGGACGGCGGCAGAGTAGTGGTAAAGAAGTTCGACGGAGACGGATCCATCGATGTGGGTGTGGTGGTGGGTAAAGAAAAGGTAAATGTAGAAATACCGACTTTAGGGTCGATCGGGGGAACGCGGACTAAACGGGCACTAGAATCCCGTGTCCAGCCTATCTTGCACAAAAAAGGGTTAGTACAAGTGGCAGGGTGAATTTATAATTAGGCGAATGATGAATGAATGCGGTGTTTGTTTTGAAAAGTGGACGGATTTTTGAAAAAATGATGCAACACAACAAATGCAACACACAAAACCCTAATTCTAGGGGTCACCTAGGTCAAATCTCTAGACCGCTCCTAACTGCCAAAAGACAAGTCGCAGGATAAATCCTTCACTGCCTCTTTGTCTCTCCTGTGGCCAGGTAAGTGCCAGGTAAGTGGGAGGTTCTCCACTACGTAAGTAGTGAGCCTAATTAAGTAACCACTAGCCTTCGACACACTTGCCTTAGACACCACAAGAGAAACGCGGATAAGCAATGAATTACCCACGGCCTTCTTCTGTCCTAAGTGAGCGCGACGGTCCTTAGAGTCATCTCTAGATTTTTTTTAGTTAATGAGGGTCAATGCGGATGCAAATTTTGCGATTTTCGGGGCTTAGGAAGGGTAATGAACTCCCCACCTAATCTGGATTTGGTCTTTGCCCCTTAATGTCCGTATTAATTATGCAAACAACCACAAAAATCAAAACAAGCACAATTTAATTTTTCTTTTTGCGCGGCGTTGTGATTTTTGCAAAGAAACCTGCACAAATTGTTAATTGGAGCAGATGAGGGGAGAGATAAGAAAGTTAAAAGTTTACTGAGTAATTTTGGTGCAGGGATGATGTCAGGCCGCCGCGGAACCGCCGCAATGGGAGGCTTATGCCGCGGAAACGCGGTGAGGTATTGGGATCACTGTATAATTTTTCCACAGAATGTCCCTGTTCACTCCTCAAGCTCTCTGGAATGATCAGAAATTTTTTTCCACAGCTCCAATGATTCCAGATTTCCTCGCACAAATCACAACAACTCGTATTAGTGTTTGCGCGAATTTTGATCTAAAAATTGTAATGGAATAAATCTTTCAATTCAAATTTCAAATAAAGAACGAATTAGCGCGCGATCCCCGGCAACGGCGCCATTTGATTGATCTCTTCCGATTGTGTCGGTATTTAGAAACTTGTATGAAATCACAACCAAAAATATTTGACCGCAATCAATAACGGTGTCGGTTTGTAGCGCATTAGTGAGTGCGGATCGTCCATAGGGATTGCGCGATTCGTTCGTATTTTGATTTGTTCGAATCGAAAATTTAATAGAAAAGAAAAGCGATTCAAGATTTTTATCGATGAATTTCAAGAATCACTAAATCAAATCAAGAATCGAGAAAATGATAAACATCAAGAATCAAGAAGGATAGAATTCCAATAGATTTAGGTTTCAAGATTTGAAGTATAGCTCGTAGGATCGATTAGATCGTAGATGTGAAGAAGATTCAAGAATACGATTTCTTATCCATTAACAAGTTGATGCTAAATCGATGTAGATTCATCGAGGATCAAGAATCTTGCGAAGAATTAGGGTTCCTCATCCTATCCTTTGTCTATTCGATGAATCGCATTCACTAGATAGCTTCTAGGAAATCAAATGATCAATCGTTGATCTCTAGATCGTGCGAAAGGAATCAAGAACGCATTCGCATCGATCTAGATCATCGATCATTCGATTTTCAAGAATTTACAATTGTTATAAGACTTAAGAAAACGTTTTAAGATTCGTTAACATCATCATTCTACAATCGTTTCGAGTCCTCCACGAGCGGAGTTTTATTCAAGCATCATCACAAAGTATACATTCAAGAATTGAATAAGAATCATAATGCTCGAATTGAAAATAAGCAAGTTTAAAGAATCTTCACCTTTATTATATCAACAATTAGTTACAACTCTCAAGAACTACAAGAGGATGGAACTTTGATCGTCGATTCTTGCGTCGCTCGGCTCCTTGAGTCGTGGATCGGCTTGGATCTCGTGCTCCGTTGAAGTCCGGCTTCGCTTCTAAAGGTTGGTTGAAGACTTGCTCGCTAGAACTCAAAGGATCTTGAATTTGAGGTTTGGATTAGGGTTAGGGTTTGGCACAAGTCTTGTCACTAAACTTGTGGGTGGAAGAATTGGGGAAGATGAAGATTAGCCACCAAAGATTGATTAGCTAAAGATTGAACAACCTTCAACAAGTGAGCCTTGGGGTCTTTTTATAGGTTTCCCAAACCCTAGGTCTAGGATTTGAATTTTGAATTTCCCTCCAAAAGTTAGTTAGAGGGAGAGGCTTCTAGAAGTAGTTAGTTAGGAGGGAGCTTCTAGAAATAGTTTGTTAGGAGCTTAATTAGCTTAATCAAGATTAGCTTAATTAATCAACCTTTCTGATCTGGCAGAAGCTTCGAGAGAATTCTGGAATTTGAAGTATATGAACTGAATGTGGGCCCTGAGAGAAGAATTTTGCACTGAAGATGGGGAGCTGACGTGGCAAGTCTGCGGCGGATCCGCGGCGCAAGCAGCCTCCCGCCGCGGATCCGCGGCGCTATTGAGGCCTGAGGTCTTGGGCTCTCTGGAATATCTTTGGGCTGATATGTGGGCCTTTTGTGATATGTTGAATTTTATTTGTCTTTCTGTATCACTACCAGATCTCAAATCTTGGAGTTGGTGTAATTTTGATCAACTCTTTTCTTATTTTGGCTTGTTCCTCTAGAATTTCCTGCACAGACTTCGAAACACAAGTTGCGCAATATAGGAATGATACGATGGCATAAAATACAGTCAATTTCCCTTAAAGTGCCGGTTTAAAAGTCTAACACATGCAATCTGGTATTTTACGACTGATTTACTAATATGTGCAATATGAATACCGAACAGCTCTAAATGAATGCAATTGATAGGGAAATTGCCGTGTTAAAAATGCAGTATTTTCGACTGATCAATAGCCAAAATGCTCATGCACAGCCGTCAAAATCTTCGAAAAAGAAAAAGAAATCCAAAAAGCCCATGAAGCCTGGCGATAAGCGCACGAACTTGCAGAAACAGATCGACGCGCTTGAAGAATAAAATTAGAAGGCGCGGACTCCAATCACGCTCCAAGAGTTTCTCGGCCACGTCCTTGAAGATGGAGATGATGGGAAGGACTCGTCGGATGAATCTGAAGATTACGTAGCAAGTTGCTATGTGATCTCTCACTCATCAATAAACGATGAAGAAGCCCTTTTCACCATGAGACTGGGGGCAGGGCCTGAACCGGAACTTTCAGAGCCGTCAGACGAAATGATCGACGCATTCCTGAACGAAGCTCTTCTGAAAAGTAAAGCTGATCGGGAACGTGAGATGGCTATACTTGAAAAGGCCAAGCGCTGGCGACTGGACGAAAGAGTCGAGACATTCCCGCCGAATCAGAGGACAGCTGTCACAGATTAAAACAAGCTCAAGACGAGGAAAAGGTTCGCCAAGGCCATATCAATGGGAATGAAGCTGCCACCCTCCGAAGGAAACGCTACTAATGAAGCGGAAATACATCCTAGCTACTGCTTATATCACCGGAAGATTACGCACGCCACCAAAGAGTGCAACGCTTTTAAAAGATGGTGGTAAAGATATGTTGCTCACCGGCAACATTTTAAGCGGATGAAACGCAAAACTCGTCGGGAGCGAAAAAGCACGACCGAGGAGCTTAGAGGGACCGCCGGCAACTGTCGCGTGGTCAATGCTGGGGGATCGCAAGTCCTCAACTTCGAAAGTGATTCCGACGAAGAGATGAATCTTTGCCCTCTTTTCAAAGAATCTACCTCGGGGAAAGAGGAAGAACCAAAGACCTGCGAAAATATCCAGCTACGCAGTCGTACGCTGCCCGAAAAGAATCTCGGACCCGCGAACAGAAAAAATAAGGGAAAAGAGAAGGTCTCTGAAGATATCGCCCTAGATGACCATGTCACGAAAGAACTGACTGCTAAAGACCCGCCAAAGAAGAACAAGGTAGACTACAACGTTCTGGCACACTTGAGGTAGCTACCCTCGTAGCTCAGCATTCTCGACGCTCTTTTACTATCAAAAGAAGCAAATGACTCATTGATCAAAGCGCTACAAGAGCCAGAGCAATTCCAAGCTTTTCTCGCCGAAGAGAAGATGAAGGACGAACTGGAAGAAGTACACACAGCCGATATCACCTCCGGCGACGAAGATCTCCTCCTTGGGACGTGCAAGCACAACCGTCTCCTATATGTCTCAGGATACTGCCACGATATAAAAATAGGCAAAATCCTGGTCGACAATGGGTCTTCCGTCAATCTCCTCAACGTGCGAGTGTTGAAGGAAATCTGCATGAGCGTTCAGCACCTCGCTCGCGATAAAATTACCATCTCCGGTTTTGACTCCCAGTCATCACGGACTCTCGGGTCTGTGATACTGACGTTACGCTTTGGGCTGCTTGTTACGGATATTAAGTTCCACGTCATTGATGCCAAGACATGCTACAATGCTTTGCTCGGCCGGTCTTGGTTACACGAATACAATAATATCCCCTCTACACAACATCAGTGTATGAAGTATTTCAAGGATGGTCTCGAGTATACTGTGACAGGAGAGCTAAACCCATTCTCCGTGAATGAAGTCCGCAAGTATGAAGATGCAAAATACTTCTTACCAGACTGTGAGGACACGGAAAGATGTCACAAACCGAAGAACAAAGCTATCACCACAATTCCGGTCTTCGGGAGTGATACTGAGGAAGAGGAAGAGATAGTTTATTCGGGGCCGCCTCAACACAACAACCCGGGACTGTCCGCCCCCATGTTGATCTTCGACAGCGACTCGGAAGACGAGGTTAATGCTGTATTCTCCGCTCGGCCACCAATACAAGCATTCGTTGGTGATAATCAGAGTTTGCAAATCACCATGATTTCGTGGAAGCACTACAAAGATCTCGACGCACTTGAAGCTTATAGCGTGCAAGAGCTACAAACATTTTACGTCCCTCCCAGGCGAAAAGGTGAACAGGCAATCCTATTCTACCGATCCACGGAAACTAGAGTGGAGAATCCTATTCTACCGATCCACGGAAACTAGAGTGGAGAAAGAAGTTTGGCATGGCACCGATTCTACGCTCGACAGGCTCCAGCCCATCCGTCTGCCTAGATATTACACGGAAGGCTTGAAAAGGCTATTAAAGTATCAAGGGGTACCCTTCAGACAGACTACTTGACAAGCTCGATTCTACAACAGGATTTGGGATGTCCCTGGAACTCAGCGCAAGTTGCCCAACAGGAGAATGGAAACGATCGGGCTTAGATATGTTCAATCCAGAAAACGGGAACGAGTTCATGGTAGCTACGTCATATATGACTTCGACGAAGAAAAGGACGCCCTGTTAAAAGAGGCTGATCCTGAACCAAAACAAGGTCCGGTCATCAAAGCGCCGAGTCCGTCATTTGAAGAACGAATGGATAGGCTAGTAAGGGAAGCAGGTTAAAAGATCCGGGATGACCATAACCGCGAGATGGCCATTTACGAAAAAGCCAGGACACAGCGCCTCCTTCAACAAACCGCAGAGAACAGCAATGCTCTTCCTTATCAACCCGTCATACAAAAGGCCCGACGCAGAGGCAAAAATAAATTAAAGAATGGGAAAAGCGTTTGAGAGCGACAAAACGGGACTAAGAAGCCACGTGATAGGGAATCAAGCTATCCGGATTCGTCCCTTATAAAGAAGATGAATCGAGCGTACTCTTTTTCTCAGAACAAAACACGGAAGATACTTGATCTCGCCATAAGATATCGAATGATCACCCTTCCGGAGTCCAAACACCCCGAGCAAGCCAACGAGATCTCTTACCCAGACTATTGCCCTTATTACCGAGCAATAGGACATCCTCTTGAAGACTGCTTCACCTTCAAGAATTGGGTCGAAGACCAATATCAGCTCGGCAAGTTCGCTTTATCCAGCAGTTGGAGGATAAATCCGCTACGGAAGCACGAACCAAAAGCCGCGCATATAGCAAGAGTAGAACCAGATCAACATCGGTCTTGGAAGCGAGCTCGTACTTGTCATATGATAACACTATCAAGAGAAGAGCCCAAGGATATGGATGACCCCCCATGGTGCTTCGAAAACAACGACGACGAGGTGATCTCGGAGTTTCCGCCGGCGCCAAAGGAGCTGGAAGATGGAATACATACCACTGCAGATGAACTCAATAAAATTGACTTGGGAACGACAAGTGATCCACGACCGACGTTTGTTAGTGAGTTGATGTCTGAAGAACGGGTAGCCACATTAAAAGACGTGCTTATGCAGCATAAAGATTGCTTTGCATGGAACTATTCCGAGATGCCAGGACTAGATCCAGAGATTGCTGTCCACAAATTGGCAATATCCCCAGATGTCAAGCCAATAAAACAAGCGCCGAGAAGAATGCGGCTCGAGCTTGAGATGAGCATCAACGCCGAGGTCAAGAAGCTAATCGACTCTGGCTTCATCCAAGAGGTGCAGTACCCTGACTGGATTGCCAACATCGTCCCGGTGATGAAGAAAAATAGGACAGTGCGCATATGTGTAGACTTTCGAGATCTCAATAAAGCCTGCCCGAAGGACGATTTCCCGGTACCAGTCACCGAGATGATGATAGACAATACGTCCACTCACGAAGTCTTCTCCTTTATGGATGGTTCGTCGGGATACAATCAGATAAAGATGCATCCCGAGGACCAGAAGCATACCGCTTTCCGGACCCCTCTGGGCATAATCTGCTACAAGGTGATGCCCTTTGATCTAAAGAACGCCGGTGCCACCTATCGGAGGACCATGACGAAGATTTTCGATGACCTCATACATGAAATCGTTGAATGCTATATCGACGACCTCGTAGTTAAAAGCAAATCATATGAGGAACATCTGGAACATCTGAAGACCGTATTTCAACGCCTTCGGCAATACAACTTGAAGATGAACCCTCTCAAATGCGCATTCGGAGTTTCCTAGGGCAAATTCCTAGGATTCATTGTCCGACACCGAGGCATCGAGATAGATCCGTCAAAGATCAAGGCAATTATGGAGATGCCCCCACCGAGGACTCTCAAGCAATTGCAGTCTCTCCAAAGGAAGCTCGCGTATATCCGGCGATTCATAGCCAATCTCTCAGGCAAGTGCCGTCCTTACAGTCACCTGATGAAGAAGGAAACCCCGTTCGTCTGGGATCACAAATGCCAAAGCGCGCTGGACGATATCAAACAGTACCTGCAGAACCCGCCAGTGCTGGCTGCTCCAGTTAAGGGAAAGCCTCTCATCCTGTATACAACCGCCCTTGAAAGTTCTTTAGGTGCATTATGGGCACAAGAGAACGACCAAGGGAAGGAGAGAGCGCTCTACTATTTGAGTCGAGTTCAACTGGGGGCAGAAAGCAATTACTCTCCCATTGAAAAACACTGCCTGGCGTTGATCTTCGCGATAACGAAACTCAGGCACCATGCGTTGGCGCATGAAGTCCGTCTCATATCGAAGGTAGACCCTCTCAAATATTTGATTTCAAAAGCCATATTGACGGGACGGCTCGCTAAATGGGCCTTGCTCTTGATGGAGTTCTCAATAACTTATCAGCCTCTTAAGGCAGTGAAAGGCCAGGCCATCGTCGACTTCCTCGCTGATCATCCGATACCTGCCGATTCCCCTCTGAATTGCGAACTGCCAGACGAACATGCGTTTGACACGATCGATGGAAGTGATACCCGGTGGTAACTTTATTTTGATAGAGCGACTTCCATGAAGAAGCGCAAACAAAGCACCCCCATAATCAAATCAGGGGTAGGCCTCATCTTCATAAGTCCGCAAGGAGGGATAATGCGCTTTGCCTTCTCTTTAATAGAGCCGAGGACAAACAATGAAGCCGAGTATGAAGCTTTGATAGCAAGTCTCAAGATCGCCATCGGCATGGGGGTTGAGAACCTCCTCATATACGGAGACTCCCAGCTGGTCGTTAGTCAAGTAAATGGCGACTACCAGACGTGCAAACCAGAATTGGTGAAGTACGGCGAGAGAGTGCAGCAACTGCTGACTCAAATCCCTTCCTACACCTTGCAAAGCATACCGCGTGCGGAAAATAGCAAAGCGGATGCATTAGCCAAGCTTGCTAAAGAATTTGCCGATGAGAACCTCGATGACGTGAGGATCGTTGTTCAAAGCCGTCGAGTCCTTACACCGGCAGAAATATTTCCAGAGACATCCGAGAAAAAGGGAATGACCAAGACAACGGCTCTACAAATAAAAGACCAAGAAAAGGTTGAGGGTTGGAGAGAAGTCTTTATAGACTACTTCAAATCCCGTTGAACGCCTGAAGATGCGTCCTCAAAACATCAGCTCATGAAGCGAGCCCTATCTTTCGCCTTCGTCAATGATACATGTATAAGAGATCATTTGACTCTTTATGGCTAAGATTCCTGGGACCTGAAGAGGCAAAGAGAGTCATCCAAGAAACTCACGACGGACTCTGTGGTTCTCACCAAGCCGGGCCGAAGATGAAGCTGAAGATCAAACGGATGGGTTATTATTGGCCTACGATGATCCAAGACTGCCTCGAATACGCGAAGCAGTGCCACTCGTGCCAGATTCATGGGGACTTCATCTATCAGCATCCAAATCCACTACATCCAACGGTAGCTAGCTGGCCGTTCAAAATGTGGGGAACTGACATAATCGGCCCCATCGAACCAGCATCGTCCAGAGGACATCGGTTCATTTTGGCGACAACTGATTACTTCTCCAAGTGGGCAGAAGAAGTACCGCTAAGGGAAGTAAAGACGGAGAATATCCTCCACTTCTTCAAGACACACGTCATTTATCGGTTTGGAACTCCGAGACGGATCATCTCCGATAACGGGCCAGCTTACAGAAGCCACAAGATCAGCCGCTTCGCACAACAACACAACATAGACTGGAGATACTCATCAGTTTATAATCCCCGAGATAACGGTCTAGCCGAGGCTTTTAACAAGACCTTAACGAAGATCGTGAAAAAGATGGTGTCTCGAAATAAAAAGGACTGGCATGAGAGACTGCATGAAGCTCTCTGGGCGTATCGGACCACGTTCAAGACGGCCACGAACACAACACCGTACACATTGGTATTCGGTACAGAGGCGATACTCTCCCTCGAGATAGAGCTACCCTCTCTACGAGTGGCAGTTCATTACGAGCTAACGGACGAAGACAATGCTCACCTACGGCTTGAGGAGCTCGACGCCCTTGATGAAACTCGGCTAATAGCGCAACAAAATCTGGAAGCTTACAAAGCAAAGATGACGCGCTCATACGAAAGATTGGCTAGGCCAAGAACATTCTGCCAAGGCGAACTCGTGCTAGTGGTCAAAAGACCTATGATCCCCAATCATGCCAAGCGGGGGAAATTCGAGCCGAACTATGAAGGCCCATATATCATAGACAAGGTCTACCAGGGTGGAGCCTATCTACTCATGGACATGCATGGTGAAAGGCTCTTTAGGCCAATAAACGGTCGCTTCCTGAAGAAGTACTACGCTTGACGAGTCACGGCCTAGGTCAATGATAGATGACGACGCCTATGTCCGCTCGTTATCTTCCTGATACCAAACTCTATAAGTAACCGGCTTCCTTTACGACGAACCGAAACGTCCTTAAACTAACAATGGACCGAAACGTCCTTAAACTAACGACGGACCGAAACGTCCTTAAACTAAGAACGGGCCACTACGTCCTAAAACTAGCCGTTGATCGAGATGTCGATAATCTACGGTGGATTGCAGCATCCCAAAGATAAAAAAAAAAGAAGAAGAAAAAAAAGAGAAGAAAAAGAAAACGGTATGTCCATAAGCAAAATGGGCACGGATGAAAACCCGAAAGGGCTCCGTGAGTAAAAACAGCAGGGCTACCGGCGAGTTTTGTGAAAACCCGAAAGGGCGCAACCTCGTTAGAATAAAAAAAAAGAAAGAATAAAAAATAGAAAACGGTATGTCCACAAGCAAATGGGCACGAATGAAAACCCAAAAGGGCTTCGTGAGTAAAAATAGCAGGACTACCAGCGAGTTTTGTGAAAACCCGAAAGGGCGCAATCTCGTTAAAAGACACTTTCAAGGTCCTCTCGACTTTGTAAAGAGAAACCACCTGCGTGAGATCCTTACGACTCACAAGGGAGCAACACACTTAGGGATCCCCACGATCCCTAGAGCGAAATTACACTTGCGAGATCCTCACGACTCGTAAGGAGAACTCTCTTATGGGATCCTCACGGCTCATAAGATTCAAAAGTCTTAAGCTACAGGGATCTGAACCTGTTCTTAAGCAGCCCCCACAACCTCCAATACTGTCCTACAAGCGGCTCAATGCTGACCCTTGTATACAATCCATGGGCGCGAATAAACATTTCCCTAATGAAGTCCCATCCGTGACTAGGGATAATTCTACATGGTGAACAACCCTTACAAGTCCTCTCGATTTATAAGGAGAAAACCCTCTTGTAAGATCCTTACGACTTACAGGAGAACATACACTTAAGAGTCCTCATGACTCCTAAGGAGAAAACGCACCTACGATATCCTCACGACTTGTAGGGAGAAACACCTTCATGAGACCCTTACGGCTCATGAAGTCAAAAGCCTTAGTCGACAGGATCCTAACCCTGTTCACTAAGCCATCTTTGTTCGATATCGACAGAGGCAAATGATGATTCGCTCCTGGCAATATCCTAGTTGTAGCGGTGCTGATGCCGAAATCGGTGTCTAATCCCAAACTTACAGCGAAAAGCCAGCAAGCCACACATGCATACGAAATAGCCGAAATGATTGGGCAACTTGCAAATAAAAAGTCAGCAAGTAAAAATGTATGCATGCAAAATAGCCGAAATGATTGGGCAACTCGCAATAAAAAAGCAGCGAGTAAAAATAAAAAAAAAATAGCCGTAATGATTGGGCACCGCGGAAAATAGCCGAAATGATTGGGCAATCGCGACCTTCGCGATATAAAAGCTGAAATGAGAGAGCATCGCGGAAAGAAAAAAAATAAATGAAATTTATGCCCTACAGGTGATATCACATCAATCCCTGTATACGATCCAGGGGCGCAAACAAAGAAGGAATCACACCTTTCCTCCCCAGGCTTCACCAGAAGAAGAAGCCAAATCTCAACGGCTCACAGATAGCCTGGGATCATCTCAATATTCGTCTTATTACAATAGACACGACATCAAGCGAAGCGGAACAGCGGCAACTCCCAGTTCCATGACTCGGCGGTGTACAGATGACCGAGAGTCAAACTCCGACTTAATGAAATGCGGATAAAGTCAACCCTTCCCGGTCACGTGGAACGCGGATAATGTCAACTCTGACCCAGTGTGAAGCATCCAGAGCGGAGCCTGGTCCTCGCCGAACACGGCAGTGAACCCGTGGGAAGCAGCCAGAGCAAAATTCCTGGTCACGTGGAACGCGGATTATGTCACTCCTGGCCCCGTGGAAAACGTCCAGAGCGGATCCTGGTCCTCGCCGAACACGGCAGTGAACCCATGGGAAGCATCCAGAGCAAAATTCCTGGTTACGTGGAACGTGGATTATGTCACTCCTGACCCCGTAGAAAACGTCCAGAGCGGATCCTGGTCCTCGCCGAACACGGCAGTGAACCCGGGGGAAGCATCCAGAGCAAAATTCATGGTCACGTGGAACGCGGATTATGTCACTTCTGACCCCGTAGAAAACGTCCAGAGCGGATCCTGGTCCTCGCAGAGCACGGCAATGACCCCCTGTGAAGCATCCAGAGCGGAGCCTGGTCCTCGCCGAACATGGCAGTGAACCCGTGGGAAGCAGCCAGAGCAAAATTCCTGGTCACGTGGAACGCGGATTATGTCACTCCTGACCCCATGGAAAACGTCCAGAGCAGATCCTGGTCCTCGCTGAACACGGCAGTGAACCCGTGGGAAGCATCCAGAGCAAAATTCCTGGTTACGTGGAACGCGGATTAGTCACTCCTGACCCCGTGGAAAATGTCCAGAGCAGATCCTGGTCCTCGCCGAACACGGCAGTGAACCCGTGGGAAGCATCCAGAGAAAAATTCCTGGTCACGTGGAACGCGGATTATGTCACTTCTGACCCCGTGGAAAACGTCCAGAGCGGATCCTGGTCCTCGCAGAGCACGACAATGACCCCATGTGAAGCATCCAGAGCGAAACCTAGTCCTCGCCGAACATGGCAGTGAACCCGTGGGAAGCATCTAGAGCAAAATTCCTGGCTACGTGGAACGCGGATTATGTAACTCCTGACCCCGTGGAAAACGTCCAGAGCGGATCCTGGTCCTCGCAGAACACGGCAGTGAACCCGTGCGAAGTATCCAGAGCAGAGCCTGGTCCTCACCGAACACGGCAGTGAACCCGTGGGAAGCATCCAGAGCAAAATTCCTGGCTACATGAAATGCGGATTATGTCACTTCTGACCCCGTGGAAAACGTCCAGAGCGGATCCTGGTCCTCGTAGAGCACGGCAGTGAACCCGTGTGAAGCATCCAGAGCGGAGCCTGGTTCTCGCAGAACACGGCAGTGAATCCGTGGGAAGCATCCAGAGCAAATATTGGACTGCGAGGTCCTTAAACTCATGGACTATGATGTCCTTAACCTCGACCGTGATGTCTTAAAACTAACATTAGACTGTGAGGTCCTTAAACTCATGGACTATGATGTCCTAAACCTCGACCGCGATGTCTTAAAACTAACAACGGACTGTGGAGTCCTTAAATCCACGGACTATGATGTCCTTAACCTCGACCGCGATGCCTTTAAACTACGGCATCCTGGAAAACGTCAAGAGCGGAGCCTGGTTCTCGCAGAATACGGCAGTGAACCCGTGGGAAGCATCCAGAGCAACCCCTGACTTCGTGAAATGCGGATAAGGGCAACTTCACCCATCACTTGCAGGTCCTCACGACTTGTAAGGGAGCAAATTCTCTTGTGAGATCCTTACGACTTTCAAGAGAAAACACACTTAGGAATCCTCACGATTCTTAAGGAGAAACCACACCTACGGGATCCTCTCGACCGGTAGGGAGAAAATTCTTTATGAGACCCTCATGGCTCATAAAGTTGAAAAGTCTTAGGAGGCAGACCTTAACCCTAAATCCTAAGCCATCGTTGTCCTGCAAGGAGTTCAAGATAGATTATCCACAGAATACATTCAATAAAAAGGGACACATCATTCAGAAGAAAAATATGTCTTTTATTCATGAACCAAAATGGATACAAAGTAAAATTTGTGAAAGAACAAAAATATACTCTCATTCAGGAGTATGTACAAAGGGGAAAAAACATATACAAGCCTTCAGGTCGGCGGGCGATTCAGCAGATTGGTCAGCTCGTCCCTCTTTCGCTGGGCCTTGCCTTCGTGATTCAGTATCGCCAGAAGACGGGCCTCCGCCTGAGCCTGCTGGGTCTGATATGAGGCAAGGCGACCTTCGAGCTCCTTCTCAGTAGCCTTGTGAGCTTCAACCTTTTCGCGAGTGAACACGGCAGTTTTGTCGATGGCCACCACCTCCTTGATGGCCTCTTGAAGCACTCGCCAGAGTTCATACGCTTTGTTGGCCTTGGCTGTAAGGTTGGCTTGGAGCTCGTTCAGCGTCTTCGAAGACAACTCCCTCTCTGAGAATTTGCGGCCGAGTCTTTTCTCGCACGACACCATGTTCGCCGCGCACCGCTCTATCAGACCTCGTAAGCCCGCCTTCGCAGCCACGGCCTCCGAAGAAAGGCGGGTACACTCGAGCACGTGCAAGCAGGCCTCCACCTGCGGAAAAACTCAACCCAGACTTGCACCACTGCTTCGCTATGATAGGTGGCAAGAAAGGGGAGAGAGCCGTTAACTTCGGCAACAAACGCTTCGGCCGTAATTACGCTGCCGGCACGAAGTTCCTCGATCAAAGACGATAGAGAAGCGAGGCTTAGCTTGGCCATCCGTTCTGAAGCGCGCAAAGCATAAGGGCCGGGCGGCATGGCGATGCGCGACTCCAGCGCTGTGAGAACTGGCAGGGCTGTTCAGATTTATAAATGGTCAGTGAAACTTCTAAGCAAAAGAACAAGTGGGACGATATTGAGACTTCACTTACCCACAGTCATGCAAGAAAGAGCTGAAGGCTCCCCTGGCCCTTCGAGAACCTCAACCTCATCGTCGGCCTCCAGAACTGTAAAGGACATCAATGTCATTTTACGAAATAACAACAATGCTATGAAAAGATAGCGAACAACACTAACTTGCCCAGACGAGAGGACGATGCGTTGAGGAGATATCGCTTGTGGAGCAGCCATCTCCAACAGGCGCTGAAAAGACTGCCTGGGAGACAAGTCGGCAATCGAAGCCGCCAAGCCGCGCAACTTTGAAAAGACAGAAGAGTTCAGATAATGGAAAGGATACTAATTCAAAATATAGAAGGTTACCTTCGATGCTCCTCCCATTCTGAATAGGAAGGATAGCAGCTTCAACGGCCTCCGCCGCGACCTCGGGCTCCAACAGAAGGGGGGTAGCCTCGACTACCTCCATCCTAGCCTCTGGGCCACTCCTAGCGAGATCTGTTGGGATGGCGACCACCAAAGGTGCCTCTCCCAAGGGAGAAAGTGCTTCAGGAGCAAGAACCACCGCAGGAGGCTCTATCACTAGAGGGACAGTTTCATCGACCCCCTCCACACTGAGAAGTGTTTCACTAGGGGTATCAGCAGGCTCTACAGTCAGCAAACCAGTAGGAACCTCCCTCATCGCTGAGGTCTCTACACAGTTCACACAAGAATAAGAATACATATATACAAGTGCAGACAATATGAAGTAATACAAAGAAATACAGGAACATACCGATGCGTAAGGAAGCTTTCAATATGGCTTGTTCAAACCGATGCTCCTTCTCGAGGAGGTGTGCTCGTCGAGGTTCAAGGGTGGACTCATGGCCGCCAGTCCATAATGAAAGCGCATCCGCAGCGTCCTCCGAAGCAGCCTGTTTAAGGGCCCTTTCGCCCCATTCCTCCAAAGGGCCGATGAAGCGCCGCCGGATCCACGAAGGGTCTTCATAAAAGATTACGGCAGGATAGGGCTTCTTCGGAACCCTCACGTTCTGAGACTCTTCTTTAGAACGTCTTATAGCCTCAGCCAATTGTGCGGCTTCCTCGGCAGTTGAACTCGGAATAAGCAAGCCAGCGTCCGACTCTTGCATGGCCAACGGTTCATCCTGAAGAATGGGCTCAGACTATACTAAAGAGTCGAGCAGATTGGTAGCCACCTTCCTCCGCCGTTTGGTTCCAGAACCGACCATCGAGGATGACCGTTTCCTCCCCCGTGGATCCTTGGCACGACACCGACCGACCTCACCCTCAACACCCTCGTTACCGGCACCCTCGCTTGGCGGTGCTGCCGAGGACGACACGGCCATTGTCGATGCCGCCGGCGGTGGTACTGCTACTGGCACCCTTTTACCCCTTGACTGAGCCCGGGTATCCAATGGCATACCAACTGTGGGAGTAAGGTCCACCTCTGATTCCCCCGGAATGAGCGCAACACTAGTGTCCCTCAAAGGGAAGCAGACCGGTGCGCGCGGCCGCGGCGAAACTCCCATGGCCTGAACCGGAGCAAGAGCACCATAGCCAAGAAGCAATCTCTTCTCCTCAGCAATAATTGGGCTAACCCGATGAAGATACCAGCCCGTAAAAGACCCCACACATTGGGGAATATGATCGGCTTCAGGGATCATGAAGTAAGAACCAGTGTTCAGCCTCACGAAGTGATGAGCAGCATCACGAACAGCTTCGGATGAAGGGACCGGCGTAACTGTAAAGGCCTCGAAGGGAATGCCCTGATCATATCCAAGCTGCCGGGCGAAGCGATGCGGATTGTACCGCATAAAGAGAGCCGCACTGTTTTGACGGAATACCAGATAACCTGGTCTGATCGTATACAAGTGCGTGGCCTCCCGGGGCTTCAGAGAAGGCACCTCACCTTTCGACTGGTCGTAGAGTTGTTGAATCGGACCTGAAGGAACGGATAGAACCCGATCAACAAATACCAGTCCACCTGCACTAGCATAGGGAGCAATCAACACGCGAATAGCCCCGAACTGAGTCGGGTCGGGAGCAGAAGCGTCCACCAGCCGCATGAGTCGCGGAAAAGTGTAGGCGTCATAAAATGCGGGTCTCTTATGCGCAGCAAAAGCCCCCAACACATGCATCTCAATCCAAGATGTGAAGTAATGAAGAGATAAGTTTACTACATCCACACCGGGAGTTGAGGTATTGGCCGCGGCGCCTAATAGAGATGCGCTAGCACCGGGATGCCTACGACCAACCGTGTCCCCTCAGCGATACGATGAGCCGGATAGATAACCGAAACTCTCATGAAGCGGCGGTGCATGGGGATGACGAACCAGCTAAGCCAGACACTGATAAAACCCACAAAGAATTTCTTCTCGTCCATGCCGGGAGCTGCAATCGATTCGAAAGATGCTGGCGACATAATGGGAATATAATACTGCGGTAAATCCGATTCCTTAGTCGGCCGCCTGTTCAAACCAAACCCAAAGGGGTCATTAATGTTTGCAAACTTTGGAGCCGTCTTTGACAGGACATCCTCGCGAAGGAAACAAGCGATAAAGCTCTTGAAAGTGACGCCCTGCTCCTCTGACTCAGTAAACAGTTTGTCAAAAATGCCCAGGGTCTTGATCAAACTTGAAGGCTTGTGGCGGACGGCATTCTCGGTAGACAGGCCGTCGAGCATTGCGGGCTCAGCTTCAAAGACATACTCGTCGGGAGACAGCAACTCTTCATAAAGTGTCCCCATGATCGGCAGCCCCGAGATCTCGCGGAATTCTTCCAAGGAAATTGAAACTTCGCGGTCCCGTAGGAGGAAAGTGTTGGTGGGGAGATTACACTGGTTCAGGAAGGCCTTAACCCACCAGACGTGAGGAGATAGGTAATGGAAGAGGGACGCATAGATCGTCTGATAAAGCCCAACCTTCTGCAGTCGCGCGCGGTGGGTGGATAGGATGTAGCGAGCCCAAAGAAGGTAGCCCGTAGGGGTGTCGAGGGGTGAGCCATATTTTGTAGACCCGTCCCTATGGTTGGGCCTCGCCCTGGCAAATACGGTGTCCCAGAATATCTATGACTGGGATAGGATGATTCGGTATGCCCGTCGTCGAAGGCTCAAGTCGTCCCATCGGAGTCCAATTAGGCATCTCCACAGCGAAGACTGTCCCTGGAGGATCCATCGGCAGGAACGAAAAGGTAGGCTCCGTCGGTATTTCGCAAAGAAAACTCCGGCGACCCCGGATGATATGACTGTACCAGGTCCCCCACAGAAGTAGATTGGTGTGATTCGAGTCGTGAGCCCTGATCATTGCCATCACCTCCTCGTCAGATGGCGATTGGGGAAAAGCGGCTTCCGAGCGGGTGAAAGGGAAATACGGAACAGACGTCATTGTACCTGAAATAAAATAAGGGGAAATTGTTAAAGCGAAGCCAACAGTGATTATAGATATATATACATACAAAGAAAAAGACAGCGACAGAGGACTCATTTTATGGGACCATTGGTTACAAAACGCATGGGTCCCACAAAAATCAAGATGGCGGCTGGCTAATGATGAGGCAAGGCAATTATAATGAGACAAAAGGAAGATTCTCATTAAATAGGCAGTGGATTTCAAATGACCCTGCATATTCCCCTAAAAGAAATCCATCTTGGACTCTGTGACAAATCAAACAGAATCAAGGGAATTAAATTCCCAGAAAGCGACATTGCAAACTTCTTCTTCTTGGTTGTGAAGAAGACAACTCAGGGCAAGAAAACTCAAGGAGTTCTATGGGAAGAACTGAGTTCTTCATAAGAATTAAAATTCCTTGTTAAAAAGGGATATTAAATTCCCAGAGACATTTTTCAGAGCCAAAGCTTTTGGATATGGAATTAAATGCCAAGGGAAAGACGACCGCCACCGTTAGCCTCCTGAAGATCAGAGAAACCCTAAAGGTTCTGTTGATGAAAGATTGAATGATTTTCTCTTTATTTTAAAGAACTTAAAAACGGGTTCTTGTTAAAACGGAAAAACCCTTGGTGTGGATTTAAAATCCAGTGGTGATTTTTGTGAAAGTTCTTCGTTCGTTCAAGATTATTACCTGGGGAAAAGGAATCTGTCAACAGAGTTAAACTCTTCATCTACCCTATTCCCTAGACAGATCCAACGGTCACAAAAGTGACAGCGTTGCACTCACGTGCAGACACGTGAGAGCAACGCTGTGGGGGCATTTGTTCCCTGATTAAAAATCAGGAATTTCCTCAACGAGGCATCACGTGTTCACACGTGACCAAGGGTCACGTGTTGACACGTGATCTATTTACAGAGTTAAAGTTTTAAGCAAGTAAAACATGGGGCTGAAGAAAGACCCCAAAGGGGGGTCACGTGCTCACACGTGGCCGGGGGGTCACGTGTCTACACGTGACCAAGGGTCACGTGCCGACACGTGATGGTCTTTAGCCCAGCAGAAATACAGAGTTTAATTCTATCAAGTTATAAGGGCCTCAATAAGGCATCACGTGTTCACACGTGACCAAGGGTCATGTGTTGACACGTGATCTATTTACAGAGTTAAAAATGCTAAGCAATCGGAAGTAAAACAAGTGGCTGAAGAAAGACCCCAAAGGGGGGTCACGTGCTCACACGTGACCAGAGGCCACACGTTCTCACGTGGACAGAGGTCACGTTTGACACGTGATGACCCTTCAACCCAATTAAAGTACAGAATTAAAACTCTGAAGGAGGAGTGGTCACGTGCCAACACGTGATAGGCTTTGAAAGCTTTATAAATTAACAGAATTAAATTCTAAAATTCTCTAAAAATATTTCCAAATGGAAAAGGATTATGGGGACCATTGGATTAAAGATCCAGGGGTGATTAAATATCCCCAATTTATGGAAAAATCTTAGACAAGGAAAGATTTCCCTAAATCTCACCGAAAATAACAAACAGAATATCTTTGGATTGAAAATCCAACGGTGAATAGAATTCATTGAATGATCTAAAGGCTCATATTAATTATGAAAATAAACAAAATCTTTCAATGAAAGATTCATTAAACAAATTGATTCTTTTCCCTCTCATATAAATAGGAGCCAAGAATAAGAGAAGAAGAAGAATTTTGATAGAGAGTTTTGGAATCTTGAAATTACAGAGAGAAAAGAAAAGAGAATTTAATTCTCAACAAAGAAAATCCTAGGTGAGAAAACAAAGGGGATCAAAACTTCAAACAGAGAATTTAATTCTCAAATCTAAGAGTTTAACTCTTCTGCATAAAAGAACTTAGTTCTTGCTCTGGTTGAAGATCTGCAGGAGCACATCTCCTCATAAGTTGAGAATTTAATTCTCATCGGGTTAAGATCCTGCCATGCAGATCTAAAACTTAGAGGGGGAATTGAGTTTAGAGAATTTAATTCTCCCAAAACAAAATTAGGGTTTAACCCTATATGAGAATTTAATTCTCCCAAACTCACAGGAATTTAACTCCTTCATGATGAAACCAGGGTTTAACCCTATCTAAGAATTTAATTCTCTTAAAATTATAGGAATTTAATTCCTTCAAGATGGACAGAACTAGGGTTTAACCCTAATTGAGAATTTAATTCTCTCAAAATTTACAGGAATTTAATTCCTCCTAAATGAAATTAGGGTTTCACCCTGTATAAGAATTTAATTCTTTAACATATATGGGAATTTAATTCCTCTGAAAGGAAATTAGGGTTTGACCCTATATAAGAATTTAATTATTTCATAATAGGAATTTAATTCCTCCAAAATCATAATCAGGGTTTAACCCTACAGAGAATTTAATTCTTAAAGATAAAGAGAATTAAAGCATGCAAAGAACCATGGTCACGTGACCCCTGAAAAGATCCCTAAAAATGAGAGGGAAGAAGCTTTGAGGCAATGCCTCACGTGCTCCCACGTAACCTCCAAAACATAGAGAATAAAAGCAAAGGAAACATAGGCTTTGGGCGCTCTCATGTGTCTCCATGTGACCCCTTAGCAAGTGCTTTAATAATCAGTGCATAAATCCCCATCACGTGTCAACACGTGATGCTCAAAAATAAAATATAAAAGAAGTGTTTTAACACTTATTTGCAAAGCAAAGTAAAAGGGGATTTGGCCCCACCTCTGTGCGCCCTCACATGGCCCCACGTGACCCCTTCCTCTCTAGTGTTTAACACTAATTTAAAGGTTTTATTTCCAGTGTTCAACACTGTTGTCCTCTAGTGTTTAACACTAATCTGAGAGTTTTATTTCCAATGTTTAACACTGTTGTTTTCTAGTGTTTAACACTATTTCTAGCCAAATTGGCTAATTTTCCAGAGGCAAAAAGCCTTCCCTTCAACTGAATCTCAAAATCGAGTAAAATTCAGAGCTACAATGTTTAATGCCCAGTCAAAGAAAAAAATGTTATCGAAGCCCTTGCTAAGTGATGAAGGGCTGAACCCAGACAAATGTTTAATGGTCCAACAAAGGGCCAACACTTCAAACTTAATTGGACTTAGCCCAAGTTGGCCATAAGTCCTCAATTCAGACTTAACTGAGCCAATGTGCTCATAATATAATAATAGATCTTAGTTCCAAATTGGACTACAGGTCACTTAATCCACCTTGGTTCAAGGGTACATCTCTTCACTCCTTTGATATTTGTCGTTGTAATCTCTCAACGTCTTCAAAGATGTGATGGGTCCCGACAACCACACATTTCACAGACTATGACATCTCTAAACTACGGACTGTGGGGTCCTTAAACTCATGGACTATGATGTCCTTAACCTTGACCGTGATGTCTTAAAACTAACATTGGACTGTGGGGTCCTTAAACCCATGGACTATGATGTCCTTAACCTCGACCGTGATGTCTTAAAACTAACATCGGACTGTGAGGTACTGTGAGGTCCTTAAAATCATGGACTATGATGTCCTTAACCTCGACCGTGATGTCTTAAAACTAACATCGGACTGTGAGGTCCTTAAACTCATGGACTATGATGTCCTTAACCTCGACCGTGATGTCTTTACAATAACATTGGACTGTGGGGTCCTTAAACTCATGGATTATGATGTCCTTAACCTCGACCGTGATGTCTTAAAACTAACATTGGACTGTGGGGTCCTTAAACCCATGGACTATGATGTCCTTAACCTCGACCGTGATGTCTTTAAACTAACGATGGACTGAGATGTCCTTAAACTAATTATCGACCGCAATGTCACTAAACTAAACAATAGAGCCCAATTGCTCTCTTGTTAGATCTAAACGATCCCGTTAAGTTGATCTTAGTCTAAAATTAGACTAAAGTATCCTTAACAAACGTTTAAGTTGATCTTAGTCTCAAATGAGGCTAACGTATCTTTTAACCCAAACCCCCAAACCCAAATCTAAGAAAGATACGGATTTGGACTAGTCCATGCCCTACGGGCGACAACATAACTTAGTCTCCGTATACAATCCATGGGCAACCAAACACAAAACAAACACCCACGACACGAAGTGACCATCTGGAGAAGGAGAAAGTTGTTACCGCGATGCGGTAGCGTAATTAACTACAGGGGCTTGCGCCTGCAGGGAAGAGCGTCCCCACAATCAAAACCCCCTCAAACGAGGGGGAATCTGACGAAGTCTGCTACATCGGCCGCATCCGTCTGAACCTTCGATACATGGTGCCATAAATCAACTTGGTATCTTCGGAGAGGTGGACGGATAGCACCAATTAGCATCTGCCCCGAAATTCAGGCAAGACGGACCTGCGTGGTTGCGTCTCCGTGATTCGGAGGGAAACACTTAACAAACGTTGTTATCAATATGGTAATCGTCTTTGAAAAAGACACAAATCTTACCGTCAATGTGCAACGGTTACCGATAACACCAAAACCTAATTCAGGATTCAATTTCTTTTCTAATTGTCTGATTCAGACCGAGTTTCAATACAATCAATCTGACTTGAATGAGATTCAAGTATATATATATATATATATATATATATATATATATATAACAATTCAATATGAATCCATATATTCAATCTGTTCAATTTATCAATCTATATAACTTGACTGAACCGAACCATGGATATATATTCCATTTACATGATTATCCAGTACCTCCATTTCCATTTATACGATATCATGGTTTCGACAAGTCTTCCATTTACAATACAAGTCTTCCATTTATATTTACAAAACAGTACAAACAACACATTTACAATTCAAACAATGCAAACAATATAATCAAGACATTGCGGGGTTTTTAAAGGGTAGATTGGTACGGAAGGCGTTAGAAGTGGCACGAGACTGCAACGATAATACACCAAACATGTAATCCATTGCTATTGTACCGTGGCATAAACGGTTTCTTGTACTCCTGATACTCTCGTATATACTGGCCTCTTTTGTATCAAACTACAAACAAAAACGTTCACACTAAATACAACATTATAACAATATAATACAACTTTAAAAGCTACACACTCTTTCTTTCTCTGTCTATTCTACTTCTCTCTTATTTTTGGGACTTACCAAGCGATTTGTTCGCTGACGACATTCCTTCTCTTTTATCTTTGGAATGTTGTCAGGCGGATCGGACCTTCAGGAGATCGAGCCCACCAGCAAGGACTTGGACCAGCTAGCCTTCGACCATGAGCTCTAGATATTTGTACATTTCATTCCAGTATTTTTTTCATTTCTGTTATGCCACTGTTTATACATTGTTTTTCATTCAGATGTATTTACTTTTCCATGTACTGTAAAAGAATGTTAATAAATAAAGTTGTTGTTCATTACATTTGTCTCTTGTGTATATTTCTTTTATATTGCTTAGTTACGCTTAGCGTATTTACTTCAGAGTAAATACGTAGCGGCCTCATCGCGTCCTCTGCCCGTACACTGGGAAGCGGGGCGTGACAGGTTTTGTTGGTGGCCATGCAGGTCAGAGCTGTATGGAACCATACCATGCAGTTCAGCACTGTATGGACAACCTAAGAAATATAACACAAGAACCAGCAACTGAAAACATTCTTTACAATTCATACTTCTTGAATCTCATCATTTCATATACTTTGAATCTTATCCTAAACCAATTTTTCTTTCAAGGTTATGGATTCTCCGAACAACACCAGCACCAATGTCAACAACAACACTCCATCTCCCCTACCGATTACACTTGCCGTCCCTGATCCGATCAACGAGCAAACGGTTCTGCTTGAGGCGATCCGCAGCCTCCTGGAAGGACAACAGTAGCAGACTGCTATTCTAATGAACCGACCAGAAGCGGAAGCACCTGGGGTGAAGCAATTCAGAGCTTTGCACCCCAAACAATTCTCAGGAAAAGAGAGCCCTCTATAAACTGAGGAATGGGCTCTGAGTATCAAGGACGACCTGGCAGCAGCACAAGTGCCAGAGGTAGCTTGGGTCCGAGTTGCGAAGCTGCAACTTACGGACAATGCACGGGTCTAGTGGAAGGCGGAAGAAAGCCGTCTTGACCAACCTATCGAATGGAAGACTTCCTATGACATGTTCGATGCAAAGTACTTCCCTGAGACTGCCCGCTTTGATATGGAATAGCAGTTCATCCATCTGCAACAAGGTTCGATGTAGACCAAATCTGTAGATGAGTATGATGCTGAATTCACCATGCTCAGCAGGTAAGATATGTCTCAATGTTTGATTCAATACCACATACTACACAACTAACACAAGAACGTAACAAGTTTGCGGGCCATCTCATGCCGACTGCTAAGATCAGGGCTAGAAGATTTCAGTAAGGATTGGACCCGGAAATCCAAGCTGCATTAGCTACAGAAGATTTCCCAACCCATGATTTGGCTTTGAAGGCTGCCCGAAAATATGAGGCAGTAGTGAAGAGGAAGGGCCGACCTCAATCTTCTAGAGTGAAGCGCCATGCCAATCAGATGGTAGGATGAGCCTCTTCAAGGACAACTGTTGAACCCAGGGGATCGGAAGAAATCAATAACCAGTCGAGTCCCGATTTTTGCTTTTATTGCAAGAGGGCTGGATATTTGGTGAAAGACTGTAGGCGCGCAAAAAACTTGTGCCTAGTTTGTGGCCCGTCCAATCACAGAATTGAAACCTGTCCTTATAGACACAACTCAGCTCACACACCCATCAACTATCCACAGCGGCCAGCTATCCAAGCCCTTGCACCTCGTCTTGCACTCCATGCTCCACTACCTGCACCGCCTACTCGCCAATTCCATCAGGCACTGAGGAACATGCCTCGAGAACAGAGGAATGTGCCCACTGCTAGGAGAAACATGTCTCGGTGACAGGCTTACACCTTAGCAGCCGTAGAAGCCTAGAAAGTTGACCAAGGTAACACTAGTAAGTCTCTTTCACATTTTTAAAACACTTGTATCATTTTGTTATTTTTCATACACTATCAGTACTTCAGTCACCAAACTTCTCTTGAATCTGTTACACTTTCCTTTTACAAATTTTGAGGACGAAATTTTTTAAGCAGGGTAGAATATAACAACCCTAAACTTTCTGTACAATTTTTTTTTCAGAAATACAGAAAGAGGTACTTGAGCCTAAGCGCGAGATATAAATTTGATTTTCTTCTGGACAGTAAGAAGGAGCTTGTAGCTCATTGGTAAGACCTTGCACTGCTGAACCAAAGCACCAGAGTTCAAATCCCATCAGCCACATTATTTTTTATATTGATCTTTTTAGAATCCCAAGTGTCTACATGTGCATAACCCGTAAACCCAAAGGTCACACAAAAAACAAACGAGTCCAGAGGGTATACCAAGCGATGGGGGACACTTGGCGACCTGACTCGGCCGGAGACTCGGTCGAATCGGCCGCCGCCGCCTGCCGAGTCAGCCCAGAATCCGATTTTCCCTTCTTGAAAACTGTGACTCTTGGCCTCCTTATAACCCCTGTATGGTTTAAATCCCCTGCACATTAACAGAGCCTTTTTAAAACCCCATTAATCTATTTTTAATACAAATTTTTAATACAATTTTCAATACATCTTTTCATCTACCCTAACCCTAAAATTCTCCTATAAATACCACTCCATCTCACACCCCCTCACTCACAATCTCTGCCTAAACTCTCAAGAAAAATCCTAAGAATTTTTGTGTGCAAGTGGAGTTAGCAAAGAGCGAAGCTCCGACGAACTTCCGACGACGACCCTAGGAGCTCCCAGCGACGAAACGACGCACCGGTACCTCCTACCACTCTCTCTTCCTCTTCTCTAATCTAAAATGCCGTAAGTCCCTCCTCCCTCTTCTCTTTTCGATTCTGAAAACTTGTATTTCTAAAACCCGACGGAAGAGGTGTAGGGTTACTAGGCACTCTAATAAGGTTCTACAAGGAATCAACCATGCCCGATTTAAAATTTAGCCGTGCCGAACAACCCTAACCAAGATCTTTAAACTAGAGATTAGGCGAGACAAAGCATGTTAAACACTTTAACATCTAAGAGTTTGGGATTACAACCTTTGTAGTCCGGTCCTTCGCTTCATAAGCTCCGTGTTGTGGTCCCTTCACTGCGATCATCAAGTTCCGGATTCTTGAGAGGCTCCACGAAGAGAAAGATGCAAGCTTGCTTCCGATCTTCGATAACAAAGATGATCTACCTTGAAGTTTCATTAACACGAGCTCTCACCCACTAAATGAAGTGAACACCCTAATCTAAATGGCTAGGATAGATTAGGATGATGAAGTAGAAATTTAGCTCTATTTTATTTTCATAATCTCACCCATTTTCATCACAAGAATCAAAGCTAGAAAGCTTTGCAAGAAGGAAGAAGAAGATGAACAATGAATAAATCCTTTTGTGATGAATAACGAAAAGATATATGATTACAAATGCAACCATGGTCAACTATGACAAGGCTAACTCATGTAGAGATTTAACTAGGGCTAAGGGTTTGGGTTGGGTTAAGAATGAGTCACTTAAAATATCAACCATAATATCTTAGCTCATAACAAAAGAAAACCTTCTAGAAGGTTCATGAAAGAACTAACCCAATTCAAACCCTAACCTTGTTTAATCTCCACTAAACATGTTGCATTAGTAATCATATCATGTTACAATATTATATATCACATATATAATATATATTTGTAACAAAAGAAAATAATACAATTAACATATATCGCATATATATCAATGTATTACCCGGTGAGAAAATGAATCAATAAAGCGAGCCAATATTAGATAATGTAATTCAATATATCATATATATTATTATACATTAAATTATCGAATCAACACTTGATCCGACAATCCGGCTATATCGAATATAACCGACTGATATATCATGTACCGATTCATCGAATCAACACTTGATCCGATGATCCGGCTCATATCAAAATAACGCGAGAATATAATACGGTATCTCATATCGTATTATCCTCGGTCCTGCACATATCATATATGTGCCCCTACTCCGTTTTGCCTGAGTCAAGAAACCTCTGTGTAGGACTCTAAAGAATCGTCAATACGCCGGTAGTAGGTGATGATCATATCAAACACCCACAAGCTGCAAGCGGTCAGCTAAACGTAACAGCCACCCAGATATTGAGCGATCAGAAGATCAACAAGCAAGCATGTACATTCTCCTGCGAATCCAATCAGTAACACTCCCGTACAGTCCGGTCTCGTCGTCTGATATGTCGCATATCTCGCCTAGGGGTGGTAAAGGTCAGACCCTAGTAGCTCGATAAGTCGTGTCGATATGAGGTCTATAACAGTTCGAGAAACTACTGATAACACTTTCCAGTAAATCTCAACAACCCTGACCAGGGATTTCCAGTTATAGCCAATCGAACACAGCACAACATCAACTCCCTATACCGGGAGAGACGAATCCCCTCCTATCGCTCATTACCTCAATGTGATTCGGGACTGTACCCAAAAGCCACCTTTTTGTACGCCCTCTTGGACGTGGTATGATGGAAATCAAAGCACAGTGGGAATCACACAAGACTCTATGACGATCTCGGGTCTACAGACTACTCTGTATCAGTGTCACTAGAGAATTGCCATCTGACGTGAGGTATAATACCATCTGGGAGTTCTCGGCGAGTCCGTCCAGTGTACCCAGTCTCTACTGAGCACCCGTACACCATCCTTGATGTCAAACACCGATGGATATGGGATCATCTATCTCCCATCATATGGGTCAAGATGCGTATACGCTAGTCTTCTATGGTGTATTGATGCCCTGTCTCGATACACCCTCGACTAGGAACAGTTATAGGATGTACTCGTCGACTACCGTAGCCCCACTAGTATGATCTCATCATGGTCCCAGTAGTCGAGTACATATCCTAAGGGCATTATCAACATGTTACATAGAGACAATCAGAGTACATGTTAAGATAAAGTATAACCATATAGCATACTATCATGTCGAGCAAGAAAGTCCTCCCTATATATGTCCAAGCATCCATTACAATATACATCATATGTACAGTAATGGCCTCTAGGGCATACATATAACTAACAATCTCCCACTTGCACTAGGGCCATCTTTTGTGGTATCACATACCCAACAATTAGCTGTGGTTGAAGTATCTCATACTCAACCATCCCATAAAAGTCTCTACTGGGAAAAAAGCCTTTGTGAGTGGATCCGTGCTGTTGTCCTCTGTATCTACTCTCCTAACCTTGATCTCCCAGGAGATCAACCATCTCCATGATCAGGTGATACTGCCTAAGAATTATATCTGGATTTCAGATGGGACGGGGGTTCCCTGGCATAAGCCACAACTCCATTGTCACACAATGGTAGGAACGAAGTTCATCTCATGAACTTATATATCCAGACTGCCTCTTTGGTAGCATCCTTGGTAACGATGTATCTTGCCTTTAATCGTCTAGTATGTCACGGTATCTAGCTTAGAACTCTTCCAACATACCGTCCCTCCACTGAGGGTAAAGACAATGCCTGCGACTGACATTCAGTCGTCCTTATCATCCTGGAACCTTTCCAGTGATTCTCTCCAGGATCGATTGATACCATCTCACTACAACTAGTGAGAATCCTAACATCCAATTAGATCTATCTCATAGATCCAAAAACCCAGGATTTAGGAGGTATCACTTTGATCCTATATGGAGAATCCTTGTGATAAGCGGAGATTGACCGAGCGTAGCATATGAAACTCCTTCCCTATCAAGAGTATGTCATCCACGTACTCTACGAGGATCACCACCATACTCTCTACTACCTTTTTGTATATACAAGGTTTATCTACCATTTTGATGAAGTCAAACTCTTTGACTACCATATCAAAACAGACGTTCCAACTCCGCGATGCCTGATTTATCACATAAAACATCTTGCACACGTTTCTGCTGCTCCCACTGTCTACGAAGCCCTCTGGCTGTGTACTTATAGACGCTCTCATCCAAATCATCATTTAGAAAAGCAGTCATGACATCCAACCGCCAGATATCGTAATCATGGTATATAGCCGTGGTAAGTAAGATCTGGATGGACTTTAAGCATAGCTTTGAAAGTCTCAACCTTTCCATGTACACCAAGTAATATTCTCAAGATATACTTGCTCCTGATGGGGATTTAACCCTTCAGATAAAGCAACCAAAGTCCATACTTTGTTGGTGTATAAGGATTCCATCTCAGATCGCTAAGTATCCAGCCATTCTTACAGAGTCCCACTCCTGATGGCCAGCTCGAAACAAGTTGGGTCATCATCTCATGATGCAATCCTCGCTCCCACTGTCATAGAGAAAACCGAAGTATCTCTCAGGTGGGTGAGGAACCCTACTAGATCGACGGAAAGGCTGAGGTTCGTTGGAAACTATTGAATCCTTTGGTTCTACCAAATTATCAGCTGCAGTTTGTATAGCTGGAACTCCTTCCAGTTCTATCTCATGACCAATAATTTCTTCACAAGAAATTCCCTTTCACAAAGGTGGCATGCTGAGAAATAAAACATCTTTTGTTCCTCGGTTTGGTAGAAGATATTCCCCTGCGAATACTTGGGATATCCAACAAACTTCTACAGAACTGACTTTTTCTCGAGCTTGTCCGGATTTTGCTTTTTAGACATAGGCCGGACAACCCCAAATCTTAACAAACTTAAGATATGGGCTCTTCCCTTTCCATATCACATATGAAGTGGTAGGCAACGGATTTGATTTGAACCCTATTCAATAGGTATGCAGCTTCACAAGTGCATAACTCCTAAAAGGAAATAGGAAACTCAGTAGTACTCATCATAGAGCGCACCATATCAAATAGGGTGTGATTGCTCCGCTCCGATACACCGACGTGCTGTGGTGTATACGAAGGAGTAATGCTGAGAGAGAATCTCATTCTCCTTTAGAATAGTCCAGGAATCCCGTGCTTAAGTATTCTCTTCCTTGATCTCATCAAAGGACATAATACTTATATCCGTTTTTGGTTCTCTACTTCTAACTTATATTCTGTGAATATCTCAAAAGCTTCGGACTTGTGTTTCAACAGGAACATATGTCTGAATCTTGAGAGATCATCAGAGAATGTAATGAAGTACAAAGAACCGGTCTTGGCATGTGTAGACAGGGGACCTTCATACATCAACATGTATCAATCCCAAGAGTTCACTAACTCTTTCTCTGTTTCCAATAAACGGAGCTGTGGTCATTTTATCTCTATGACATGACCGACAAGTTTCACAAGATATAAATTCAAACTAATTTAAATATGCATCTATATGTAACTTCAGCTAGTCGGGTCGCATTGATATGACCTAGTCTACAATGCCTCAAGAAGGATTCATTCATTTCTGAACTCTTTCTCTTGTGTGTGTTCTTTACATTAAGAACTGTGGTTTGATTTAGAACGTCTATGCTTTTAGATAACGTGCCTGAACCGATCAACTTTTGATATAGGAAATGTTCAAAACATTATCCAACAATACAAAATTATATCCTTCTTTACTAATAAAGAGACTGATATGATGTTGTATATCAGGTTCGGTATCTAATAACATTCGTTCAGAATCAATGTATTCTGATAATACAGGATGATAACTACCAACAGATTTGGCTGCAACACTTGCACCGTTTCTATCTCATGAAACCTATCACCCGTTCTCAGTTCTCTACCTATCTGTAGCCCATGTAACAAATTACATATGTGAGATCCTGATCCGGTATCAAATACCCAGGACGTAAAGGATACTGAGAAACAGTTCTCGGTAATGAACACATCCGAAGAAGATGCATCAGCATGCACTTTCTTCGTTTGGGCGGCACGGGAATTCTGGTAATCTCTTATTTCCTGCTCTGTCTTATAACAATTATAAGTTGGAGCGGGACCAACGTTCCTTAGAGCAGTATAACAAGCGGGTTCGGTCAATATATCTGTATTATTATCTTGATTAAGGCGTGACATGGTCGCTACCAGGAGAGAGAGAGAAGAAAACACTCAGCGTGCGCTTTTACAACATTAGATTGGTTATCAATTTATCTAATCAGGATGTCTCCCACTGTTTTAGTCAAATCTTACTTCAAACCCTAAAAGGAAAGACTAGCCGGGATTTGTTACACTCTACAAGTTCGCCAATCTTTCAGCCAGGCCAGTGCCGGTACTTTGAGGGAGGTTCCCCGCGCTTTCGCACGGACCTAATTAAAATAAACCTCGTTTTCCCAGGGGCGTAACCCCTTTAACACCTTTCTAGACACCTACTTGATCGGCTAATTGTAATGTGTAAAACTCTCCCAGGAGTAACTCTTACTCGCAGCGGGTATCGGGATCCAACTATCTCATAGAAGGAATGCAATCTCATTGCAAATTTCAACACTTGAAATTCCCAATAATATTTTACCCCTAGCATCCTATGACCTTGACGAATGCCAACAAACCATAGGCTACTAGTCAAGTTCAACCCGTCATTTCCCGATTGAATTAAACCCACCCGCACGACCGTTGACGAAAGCCAACAAAGTCGCACGACTATCCTAACTTAATCGCATCATATGCTTATACAGATAAGCATAAATAGCTACCGCACACTACGCCTTGACGAAAGCCAACAAACGTAGTACAAATACTATGAAGTACTTATCTGAAATGACGGAGGGCTACGACAAGTTTCTAAGAAAACCCTTTGCGTAATGAACTTGATATCGTTGTAGAATCAAGTGATTTTAAATGGAGTGTTTTTGAGGCTTTTCTAGTTTCTCTAAAGAGGTCACTCCCGGTGAAGGGATCGTCGGCTCTTTCCTTATCGAATAAGGTGCAGGATATTTCACAAATACCACTATGCAAAGCAAAAACTATAGAACCAATCAAAGGACAAACCGTGTTTGTAGCATCTGCTAGTTTCACTAAAGAGGTCACTCCCGGTGAAGGGATCTCGGCTCTTTTCTTATCGAATAAGGTGCTGGATGTTCTACAAGGAACACCGCTATGCAAAGCAAGAACTAGAGCTACCAGTTTTAAACAAGTTTCTACAACATCTTTAGGTTTCTTTTAGTTTCATTAATCTCATTAATGAAGTCCCATTTTATTATGCTTCACAAGCATCACATTTGAAACGAAATCTGCAATATAACATATATCTCGTATATATAATATAAACATTCGTCTCAAGCAGTAATATGATCTCATCACAGAACATTGCAGCAGAAGAACATATATGAAATATTGGATATACTAGGAGGTCCGTGTTTTTAATACGAGCCTGTATAAAACACGGATTCCACGGTAGCGATGAATAGCCAAACCCACATCCCTAGACCCCTACGAGAGCGGCAAGCAACACTGCCAATTCTAGGGTTAGGAGACCCGGTCTCGACTCCTCGAGATGGTCTCCCACTGGACCCTGGAACCCGGTTACTTGTGCTCCCCGTCTTGGGTCTACCTAATGCGGAAAAGTAAATAATATACAATGGTGACATCATCCTCAGCCCGGAAATGCCCCAATAAAAGAATATTACATACAAATGAATTTTACATGAATGAAAAAGAAAAACTCTCATCTCACATAAAACCCCCGGCTATTCAAAACACGATGATCCAATATAACATATCAAAGCAACACATAATATCTCATATCATCAACGTAAGCAAGTATGCGTATCCCGATTGTCGTTGATGTATAGCAACGAAGCCGGCGATACACCACATACTATGCTTACGGTCACAGAAAAGAAAGTGTAAAACTACAACAGTTGGAATCCGCAACCACCTTAGACATCGCATGCCTAACCAAATGAATTCCTTAGATATCGCATGCCTAACAATTATAAACCCCGCATTTTAGTCTCATTATCGAAAACTCTTTTCAAATTCAAGTCGGGCAATTCAACAAGATTCCCGACATCCTGATCGAATGCTCGTCGCAAACTTTAATAGACGGCCGCACCCCCGGATGCCGTCGACGAAATTCACTAAGGCGGAACACCGCTGCCGCGAGCACCCAAACGGATGCTTTTGGCGACTGGGTTCTCCTACAGTCACTTGGTCGGGGCTATGGGGCATGGCTGTCTGTTAAGTTTACCCGGCGAGTATCCGCGTACGCTACGTGATTGCGACGGACTTTTGATCGCATCAAAATCCCGTGGCAACCGATCATTTGAGACTGAACTGCTAGATTTATAACATTCAAATTAGTTATCTCATAACTACTTGTGGATTCCAAATATTGTATCACATTCCAGATAAATAGACAGTGTTAAAATTTCCGATTGAATAAAAAAACACCCAAGATTTCCCAAATAGCTCAACACTTGAGCGGAGTTCAAAAAAAATATCCATCACATGCCACAGTATCAATGGTCCAGCCGTTGAAGGGTCAAGCCAACGCCTCACATGTGGCAACGCCGTACTGCCACAAACCCTAAGGTTTAGAGGCAGTTCAGACGGTCACATAATCGAGTTAAGGTTTGTGTTCTTCTAGAGGGTCCACCGCGTTACTTGCATGATTTTCCGGAAGTTTCAAAATCGAGAAAAAAATCCAACTTTTGAAAAATTTCCGACAGGGGAAAAAGTGAGTTATTGATATCCGTTCGAACTTTTTAACAGGTTCTAAAAATTATCCGGAAAAACTTAAACGAAGTTAAATTATCCGATCGAATCAATGAGTCCCCAATACATCCCCGAAAACTCAACACTTGAGTATAATTAAAAATACCCAGAAATATGAGGAAACACCTACGGACAATACTGTGTAAACACGTGTCCCCAATTCACTGTTCTGGCCGCGGAACCGCCGCGACAAGCATGTTCTTGCCGCAGTTCCGCGACACTTTGAGAGAGTTAGGGGCTCGTGTTTCATGGTTATCTTTAGAATTCCCTGCTGATTTTTTTTGAGTATTTTTAATGCAGAAAAAATCACATTTTAACAAAATTTCCAGAGAAGGGTATATACCGGGGATTCGGGGTTCGATCGGACTTTAAACTTCGCCCAGACTTCGCCTAAAGCTCTAGCTTAGCTCTGATACCATTGTAGGGTTACAAGGCACTCTAATAAGGTTCTACAAGGTATCAACCATGCCCGATTTAAAATTTAGCCGTGCCGAACAACCCTAACCAAGATCTTTAAACTAGAGATTAGGCGAAACAAAGCATGTTAAACACTTTAACATCTAAGAGTTTGGGATTACAACCTTTGTAGTTTGGTCCTTCATTTCATAAGCTCCGTGTTGTGGTCCCTTCGCTGCGATCATCAAGTTCCGGACTCTCGAGAGGCTCCACGAAGAGAAAGATGCAAGTTTGCTTCCGATCTTCGATAACAAAGATGATCTACCTTGAAGTTTCATTAACACAAGCTCTCACTCACTAAATGAAGTGAACACCCTAATCTAAATGGCTAGGATAGATTAGGATGATGAAGTAGGAATTTAGCTCTATTTTATTTTCATAATATCACCCATTTTCATCACAAGAATCAAAGCTAGAAAGCTTTGCAAGAAAGAAGAAGAAGATGAACAATGAATAAATCCTTTTGTGATGAATAATAAAAAGATATATGATTACAAATGCAACCATGGTCAACTATGACAAGGCTAACTCATGTAGAGATTTAACTAGGGCTAAGGGTTTGGGTTGGGTTAAGAATGAGTCACTTAAAATATCAACCATAATATCTTAGCTCATGACAAAAGAAAACCTTCTAGAAGGTTCATGAAAGAACTAACCCAATTCAAATCCTAACCTTGTTTAATCTCCACTAAACATGTTACATTAGTAATCATATCATGTTACAATATTATATATCACATATATAATATATATTTGTAACAAAAGAAAATAATACAATTAACATATATCGCATATATATCAATGTATTACCCGGTGAGAAAATGAATCAATAAAGCGAGCCAATATTAGATAATGTAATTCAATATATCATATATATTATTATACATTAAATTATCGAATCAACACTTGATCCGACAATCCGGCTATATCGAATATAACCGACTGATATATCATGTACCGATTCATCGAATCAACACTTGATCCGATGATCCGGCTCATATCAAAATAACGCGAGAATATAATATGGTATCTCATATCGCATTATCCTCGGTTCTGCACATATCACATATGTGCCCCTACTCCGTTTTGCCTGAGTCAAGAAACCTCTGTGTAGGACTCTAAAGAATCGTCAATACGCCGGTAGTAGGTGATGATCATATCAAACACCCACAAGCTGCAAGCGGTCATCTAAACGTAACAGCCACCCAGGTATTGGGCGATCAGAAGATCAAAAAGCAAGCATGTACATTCTCCTGCGAATCCAATCAGTAACACTCCCGTACAGTCCGGTCTCGTCGTCTGATATGTCGCATATCTCGTCTAGGGGTGGTAAACGTCATACCCCAGTAGCTCGATAAGTCGTGTCGATATAAGGTCTATAACAGTTCGAGAAACTACTGATAACACTTTCCAGTAAATCTCAGCAATCCTGGCCAGGGATTTCCAGTTATAGCCAATCGAACACAGCACAACATCAACTCCCTATACAGGGAGAGACGAATCCCCTCCTATCGCTCATTGCCTCCATGTGATTCGGGACTGTACCCAAAAGCCACCAACGTTGGGGTGGGACGCTAGTACTTAAACTAGGGTTGCTTTGGCGCGCTAATCTTGCACCCTCTTGGACATGGTATGATGGAAATCAAAGCACAGTGGGAATCACACAAGACTCTATGACGATCTCGGGTCTACAGACTACTCTGTACCAGCGTCACCAGAGAACTGTCATCTGACGTGAGGTATAATACCATCTGGGAGTTCTCGGCGAGTCCGTCCAGTGTACCCAGTCTCTACTGAGCACCCGTACACCATCCTTGATGTCAAACACCGATGGATATGGGATCATCTATCGCCCATCATATGGGTCAAGATCGTATACGCTAGTCTACTATGGTGTATCGATGCCCTGTCTCGATACAACCTCGACTAGGAACAGTTATTGGATGTACTCGTCGACTACCGTGGCCCCACTAGTATGATCTCATCATAGTCCTAGTAGTCGAGTACATATCCTATGGGCTTTATCAACATGTTACATAGAGACAATCAGAGTACATGTTAAGATAAAGTACAACCAGATAGCATACTATCATGTCGAGCAAGAAAGTCCTTCCTATATATGTCCAAGCATCTATTACAATATACATCATATGTACAGTAATGGCCTCTAGGGCATACATATAACTAACAAGCAGAGTTAATCCAACTTCCGATTCGGTTTTCTTTACAAAGTTCCAATTTTCTTAAATACAACAATACCAAACTTGCACATCATAACCATTAAACATTAACAAAACATATTGAATAAGTTTCATAGCAAAAGAATTCATATTGTAATTTTTATCGCACTTTTTCAAAAAAATACCATATAGTTTAGATTTGACATAAATCATTCTAATTCCTTGCTATACTTTCAGATAGTTCACGAGGTAATGATCTACCTCCTCACAACACTCATATGAAACATAGCATGATGATGTTTGGGAACATAGTTTTTGGAAAATACGGTTTTACCCATTCAGGATGGTGCGGATTATTGCACATCCTCAGGCTTAGTAGTGCGAGATGCAGACCTCCGCAAGCAGCATACGGTCTCGAATGATTTTAAAAAATACAAATATCTTAAGAAAATGAGATTTCTAGAAAAATAATAAATTAAATAATTATATATATGTGTGTGTGTGTGTGTGTGTGTGTGTCATAAAAATATCTATTTTTGATATAGTATAAATATTCCAACTTTTCTAAATAAAAAAGAATCACTTTACATGAAAATACCATGAAATTCCATACAAGTTCAATACTTTACAATTAAATACCATATATTATGAAATTAGGTTTTATTCATTAAAAATGTCACATATATAAAATCTATATCTATGAAAACTCTAAAGACGATAATTAAATACTTGAGGTGTATTTTGAAAATTATACAAAATTATTTTTGCATAAAACCCCCTTAAAATTTATTAAATTACAATAAGGACCCTAGTAAATATAGGTTTAAGCGGGACCAGTCTCTTGAGCCTCAGGGAGCCGGAGATATGGGTGCTTTCCTATTTAAGATAGACAACTTAACAAACAGTGTTATCAACACGGTAATTGTCTTTGAAAAAACACAAATCTTACTGTCCGTGTGCAGCGGTTACCGATAACACCAAAACCTAATTCAGGATTCAATTTCTTTTCTAATTGTCTGACTCAGATTGACTCTCAATATAATCAATCTGATTTGAATGAGATTCAAGTATATATATATATATATAACAATTCAATATGAATCGATATATTCAGTCTATTCAATTTATCAATCTATATAACTTGACTGAACCGAACTATTGATATATATTCCATTTACATGATTATCCAGTACTTCCATTTCCATTTATACGATATCATGGTTTCGGTAAGCCTTCCATTTACAATACAAGTCTTCCATTTATATTTACAAAACAGTACAAACAACATATTTACAATTCAAACAATGCAAACAATACAATCAAGATATCACGGGGTTTTTAAAGGGTAGATTGGTATGGAAGGTGTTAGAAGTGGCACGAAACTGCAACCATAATACACCTAACCTGTATTCCATTGCTGTTGTACCGTGGCATAAACGGTTCCTTGTACTCCTGATGCTTTAGTCTCAGGGGTAAGTGAGACTCCTCTCGTATACACTGGCATCTTCTGTACCAAGCTACAAAAAACAGCGTTAACACTAAATACAATATTATAACAACATAATACAACTTTAAAATCTACACATACACACTCTCTCTCTCTCTATTCAACTTCTCTCTTATCTTTGGGACTTACCGAGCGATTTGTTCGCCGACGACATTCCTTTTCTTTCTTCTTTGGAATGTTTTCAGGTGGATCGGACCTTCAGGAGATCGAGCCCACCAACGATGACTCGGACCAGCTAGCCTTCGACCCTGAGCTCTAAATATTTGTACATTTTATTCCAGTATTTTTTCATTTCTATTATGCCACTGTTTAGACATTGCTTTTCATTCAGATGTATTTACTTTTCCATGTACTATAAAAGAATGTTAATAAATAAAGTTGATGTTCATTACATTTGTCTCTTGTGTATATTTCTTTTATATTGCTTAGTTACGCTTAGCTTATTTACTTTAGAGTAAATACGTAGCGGCCTCGTTGCGTCCTCTACCCGTACACCGGGAAGCGGGGCGTGACAGGAAATCTAGTTTCAGAACTGGAGATCCAATTTCGAGTGGAATTTACTATAGCTTGTTCTGAATTTAGGGTCACTACAGTTTGTTGAATTCTAGATTTTTCAGTTAAATTTTTAACGAAACAACCGGAACATCAATACCATGAGTTTACAAAGAGTTATGGTCGTCATAAGGTTGATAGGTATAATCATCATAGCAGGAAAACAACAGAATACTTCAGTAGTATAAAATGCTTTAAAAATATCAAACAGTAATGAAAATTAATGAAACCTGTGCCAAATAATAGCTAACTCATTTACCTATGCATTGATATAAGTCTCGACATAGCTGTATGTCTATACAGGAGTAATTTAAGGTTTCAAGATAGAAAATAATGAAGAATACTGCTCTGAACAGCAGTCCAGAGCCGTATTTCTCTCCAGTTTACGGCAACGCAACCACATACTTCTCAGTAAAACTTGTTACAGTTGTTTAGTATATTAAGTTAGCTTAGTTATGAGCCCACAAACATTACAAACGATTTTTCTACAGTTTATTACGATTTTCACGAGACAGTGCATACAGTAATATTCAGATTTGTCGTGGCTTATTGGGGATGATATTTTATGTGCGAAACTTCAATATTTTGGTCCCAATTTTCTACACAATAATTTACAGTAAAGGAATCTACTGATCACAAATTAGGGTGTTTTAAGTTTGGGTTTTGGTTCAGGACACTTAATCGAACACTTGGCATACAAATATGGAAATATCGGGATTTTAGGTTTTATCTAAACGATTTGAACAGGATTCTGTCCTTATGATTTTGATATGTCCAACACGGGGTATTAGACCCACTATAGGTTCAGTTCATCTCGATTCACACAATTACTGTTCAATATTTAAATTTTATTCGATTACAAACACAACGTAGATATAATTTTAATGTTTCGATTATGACATAAATAATATAATTATTAGCATGACAGCAAATGGGGGATCACTTGTCTTAGCTTGCTGAATTAGAAGCGACATGAGCGCATGGATCGTCTCGACACATGAAATGGCGACCAAACGGCACAGTGCTGGATATGGTGGCGATGCAGGCATGTTACGGGCACAGTGCTGGCGATGACGACAGCGACGACGATGATAGCTACGTCGGCGGTGGCTTGGACGGCGAAGGCGACGGAGGCAACAAGTGTTCAACGTTGTGCAGAGAGTTCGGGTTGGCTTGAGGTAGCGGTGATGGCGATGATTATGCCGATGATGGTTGGAGGGAGAAGAGGGTGTTGTTAGTGGAGTTTGGCAAGACGATGGTGGTCAGTGAAGGTTTTACAGATGGGCTCGGTGGTTGGTTAGGTGGTGCTTGGAGTTGTGGGAAAAGGAGTGGGGGAGCTCGGGGGTGTTGTGATGGTTGCGGTTGTGAGAGGGGAAGCCGGTGGTGACGTCGATGGCAGTTGCCTGTGATGAGACATTGGGTTCGGTTGTGGGGAGAGAGAGTGATATTGAGAGAGAGATGGAGACATTGAGAGAGAGATTAGAGAGTAGGAGAGAGTGCTATTGAGGGATAGGGGGTTGCCAAATCCAGAGGTGGGCCCAAGGATCGCGGAGTGCAGTTGGGCAAGGGCTCAGTCGTGGATAAGGTGGAGGCGCAGGAGGAAAAGAAGAAGAATAAGAAGAGGGAAGTGGGAGCGTGGACGGGCCGGGCCTTGGGCCAAAGAGGAAAACAGAAAAAGAAAGGAGAGAAGGAGAAGATGAGCCGTGCAAGGGTTAAAAGGAAAAAAAAATAAAAATAAAAGGAAGAACTATGAAACAAAATTTTATTGGGAAAAATTAGGAAAAGAAATTTTATTAAAGTACAATATATAACATACAAACGAGACCAATTATTACAATGTCTTTTTCGGTTATGGAGGAGCTAACTGGTTTTGGCCTCTAACGTTGATTCTGTGTTAAGCAGCGGACGGCTACAAAATCCTATTCTCATCCTTCCAAGTCCCCTTAATGTTGGGGATATTTTGTTTTTACCACATTTATAATGCAATCCCTAAAGATGTGGTTCATGTAATCAATTGATGGACTATGTTCTCTTTTGAAATAGAATACAGAGAGCAATTGACAAATGAATTCATCATTAACAACTATTCAATCTCTCTCTCACACACACATACTCTCTCTCAAACAAAATTCTATGTGTACACAGATTTCAAAGCCATGCACATCATCGTTTTTCTTATGAAAAAAATTTAATTGGATCTCTTAATTTCAACCACACTATTTCTAACTCTCCTTCCTCTCTCAAATACACAAAAATATTAATTTTCGTTCCGCACATGCTTATATGCTTAGTTTTTTGAACAAACTTATATGCTTAGTTAAAATTTTCTTTTGCTGTATTATGTTTGTGCACCTCCTGATTTATATATTTGAGTAATTTGTAAATCTACCCTGTTAAGAATTGGAAATATTATTAATTGATCCTCTAAACTTTACAAATGATTATTAATTGATCCTCTAAACTTTACAAATGAAATACAACATCTATATATACAATGATAACAATAGTGTTACACAGTACTACACCGTAGAACTACTGTGCTACATTGTGCTACATACTACGTACCATGTTAAGAATTGGAAATATTATTCATTGATCATCTAAGCTTTACAAATGAACAACATCTATATATACAATGATAACAAGAGTGTTGAACAGTACTACGCCGGTAGAACTACTATGCTACACAGTACCACGCCGTATACACTGTAAAACTACAGTACTACGCAATACTACACTGTTCTTTAACAGCCCCCTCAAAGGTGGTCGAAGCGCCATGAGGTCCGAATGCGCCAAGAGCTCCGAGGCGCGAAGGAGGATGAAGCGCCATGAGGGCCGAATGCGTCAAGAGGGCCAATGCATGAAGAAGGCCGAAGCACCATGAGGGTCAATTTGCGAGGAAAGCTGATAAAGCAGGAAGGCTCGAGAGCCGATGAAACCGAGAAAAGTGAAGCTCAAGTTGATGACGGTGCTCAAATCGAAAGGAAGCTTGAAGGTCTTGAGTTTGAAACCGAGAATATGAAGCTGATGGGTTTGGTGATTAGGAGCTCGAGAAGGCCCGTTGGATCCAATACCGAAAGTAGAGAAACAATGAGGCTGATGGGGGATCGGTGATGCGAAGGCCGTGGGGGAAACAAGGCCGAGGCTTAGGCTGAGGGTGCTGAGAGTTGCGGAGGCCAATGACGATGCCGAGAAGGCGTTTTTTGGGGAATTTTGACGAATAGTTGGAGGGCAGTGAAATCAAATAAATTGGCTGCAACCCTTCTAATAAATTACTACCTTCCAACTAAAAATACGCATACCACAAAATCCAAATTTGAGATGAGATTTGCAAACTCATGCGGCGGCGGCTGGGTGATGATGGCCTCTCGTGCTACTATTTATCGCAATTGTCAGAGATCTAGGGTTTCCTCTTTTCCACGTGGGGGCTCATTGACTAAGTGCACATCACAATATCTGGGTTGGAAGTGGATCAGAATGACCAAGCCCATTAATTTTAGTGACACTAGATTCAGCCCATATCAAAATTGACCTGATTTATTCCAAAAATTAGACTTTCCATTTCTTTTAATAAAAAATCTAATTGTCTAGATTCTTGAAAACACTCACTTGTTTGACCTAATTTCTAAAATCTATTTGAGCTTTTTTTTATCCAATACCCCTTGTATTTTAATTCCATTAACTAATTGACCCCCTCTATCTCAATTCTATTAAATTTTTGTGAAAAATCGATGGAAATGTGTCACGTGTAATGCATGTCCCTGTTATTAACAATGTATATGAACTCCAGTCTCCGCCACATCTGGACAAAAAAACTGGATTCGCCACTGATGATAGCGCATATTTATTAAGTATTGCTATATTCTTTAATTTTTTTTATGAATTAGTTCATGGAGATCTCTTTAGATGTAATATTTATTTAGTTGTATAGAGAACAATGGCACAGGCCGATGACGTTTTATGGATATAATTTGCTGCTCCTGTAAATTATGGAATTTTATATTTTTGGCCAAAATTTGAAGTATCTTCCTGGTCACATGTATACCCCATATGGATAATCACTCTACAGTCATTACCAATTTTTTTTTTTTTTTTTTTTTTTTTGAAAATATCACCTAAAGTGGTTTCATCCCGTGACCTAAAGTGGTTTCTGCAATAGTGTAAATCAAAAACGAAAAAAAGGGTTAAAAAAACCACAAGCGAAAACAGAACAAAACAAAAAATTGAACAAAATTAAAGCTCGCCAATTAATAAAAAAATTAATATAACAGTTTACAATCACAGTGCAGTTTACAAGCAACTATAATTCTTCCCCATATGACATACTTTCAGATGATATATTTCCCACGCGAATCGATCTCATTGATAACGCTGCCATTAGGAGCTGGTGAGATAGAAAACAGGGCGAAGGAGGAGATGGAGCAGCTTAAAGCTGGCGCGGTATAGCATCAAGAACACAACGGCGTACAATAGCCTAACACCCATTGTTGAACTGAGAGATCTGTAGGCAATGATCAGAAGCAGGGGCTATTTATATGCGGCATTGGATCTGCTCACTCGGTCCTTATAATTTTGGTGAGCTTACCTCCTCGCTACACCTTTTGATCATTCGACCCGACACGATTGCAACTTAATTAGTAATCTGGCCAAGCTGATCACATTCCAGCTTAGCTTGAGAATTTCCAATAAGCTTGGCTTGTATTTGGCTTGTAAACATGCATAATTGAAGCCGAAAACACCATTAAAAGAAGGAAAAATAACATGGACCCCTTTACAGGGTTTCACATCTACTGCCGAGATTTTTAACACAAGAAGGGAAAAAGAAAGCACTTAAGTGAAGCCAATGCCAGTTATGAGTTTTGCTCATTATCTAAACAATTTCACCTTTGTGCTTACAAGACCGAATGAGCTATTGGTTAATACACAGAACCTCAAATATTTTTTTTAATGCAATTTGTTTCAAGAAATCGAGGTATTTTGAATAGTAAAGATTTATGATAAAACTTGATATAGGTATAACGTGGTTAGTGTTGCCATTTTACGATAGGATCAGCCTGTTGGGCACAAAATTTGGGCGCAAAATTCAGTTTGTTGTCGGCCGGAGATGCTTTTGGTTTTAATGGGCGTATGTCAATCAGAGGCCCAACAAAAATTGTAATGGGTAAATTATCAAAAATCCCCAAGCACTTGTCAGAAACCCCCGGCCTCTGTGGTCAAACCCCCCTAAAAAAGATTTTATTTGTCAAAAAATCTCTTACCTGTAATTATAGTACTCTCATGCTATATCTAGTTTTCTGCGATATTTAACACCAGTACAATATCTTCTTGCCTCTACGGATTTAGCCGTACGGACAAACAATAAACCCCTACAGATTACTCCGTAGGGACCTAAAATACCTCCGTAGGTCCAAAGGCCGCAGGTGCAAGTCTTTACCCTGAACATGTCTGTACGGAGTAAAAATTGCACATACGGCTTAAATGGTAGAGGCATGTATCCCTACGGATAAATCAGTAGGAACATAATCATTTTTTAATTTTTCTGTTCAAAAAATAAAATAATTATACCTACAGAGTTATACGTAGACGATTACAAATGCTCCTACGGATAACTTCGTAGGGACAAAATATCAGATATTCTAATATTTTGTCCCTATGGATTAATTTGTAAGGGCAATAATTGTCCATACAGAATAATCTGTAGGTGCAAACAGTTGACCCTACGGATTAATCCGTATGGATAACATATCGGTTTTTTTTAAAAGAGGAGCTTCCCGTTTTATCCTCCGCCTATGCACAATAATATATATAACATATAGCAAATACAAATATATTCATAAACAATATCGTACGCATAATATATAAAGAAATAAATAAACTGTTGGGTTTCGGTGCCCGTGGCGCGGAAACAGCGGCCGAGGCGAAAGCGAAAACAAAAATTTACACGAGCACCAAACGCCCGTAAAACCAGGATACGGTCCAATAAGCTAAACCAACTAACTAAAAGTGCAAAGGTTGAGAAATTACAACTTTTGTCGCGTGTCCATCCAATTGTGAAAGACCCCTCCAAGTTTATAGCCGTCGGGATCGCACTTGAAGATCGACCATCCTTGTCGAAGACGATCCACCCAAGGGAAACCGGAGGAAGTTTTAACTAATGATCCAAGCTCGGTAGGTTTGGATGGTCGGTGATATAGGGATATATCGCTAAAAATTTCTCTCATAACCATGCTCAAGAAAGAGCAAGATGAAGAAGGAGAAGGAAGTGGATGGTTGCTCATGCTAGCAACTCTCACAAGATGGAAAGAATATCATCATCCTTGTGTAAAAGAAAGGCTACATATAAATCAACCATGCACCAATAGTGTGCACAAATGGGTTTTATTAATATAAAATCCAAAGCCATCCCTTTCTACATGCTAAGAACCATGCCTCACTTTACACCTCATTTCCCTTTTTATTTTTCTAAATAGAAAAATAAGTATGATGTATCCTTCTTTAAGAAATATTTCCGTTTAAATACGGAATACTTCACCTGATATATGTATCGCTACATATGCGCGTATCCGTATAAAAATACAGATAACACCAAAGAGAGAAAATAAATAGTGAACAATAATACTAAAATATATATATCAAAATACATATATAAATTATTAAATTAAAACCTGATTTAATAATCCGGCTTAATCCTAAGCCGGCTAGTATTATCAACCGCCCGATTAAAGTCCGTATATCCCATACATGTATTTAATCGAGCCTCTGCACGTACTAACGAATGGCTCCTACATCCGTCGCCTGAATCGGGAAAACCCTCTGTGTGGGACTCTAAAGACTCGACAATACGCTGGCAGTGGGTTTAACCACAAGCACGTCAGCGGTACTAGCTGTACGTAACGGCTATCTAGATACTTGTCGAAAGGGAGGTCGACAATCAAGTACTTCCTTACCCTATTGAGCATGAATGTGACAATCTCTGTACAGTCCGGTCTCTTCGTCAAAAAGTATCGCATATCAGGTCTATTGGGTGGATAACGTCAAACTCCTACTAACCCGATAAGTCGTGTCTGAGTCAAGCTCATCACCAACATGGATACTACTGATCAACCATCAGTAAATCTCATCCACCATGGCCACGAATTTCCAGTGATAGCCGACTAAACACAGCACGACATCGACTCCTAATATCAGAAGAGACGAATCTCTGACAATCGACCACTGCCTCCATGTGGCTCGGGACTGTACCCAACTAAACCTGTTTGCACAACTCCTTTGAGCCATGGTAGGGTAGTAATCAAAGTACAGTGGGAACTCACATGAGACATATGACGATCTCAGGTCAAAGAACTAACATGTACTCATGCCACCTGAGAACTTCCATTTGACGATAGATATAATATCATCTAGAAATTCTTGACGAGTCCGTCCAATGTACTCACCTCCAGTGAGCACCTATATACTATCTTTAGGTGACATAACATCAATGGCTTGTGAGATCGGTCACCGCCCCTCGTCGGGGTCTCGAAACTGTAAGTCGATGTCGCGCACCCCCGCGTGTCCGCGGGGAGGTGGAATATGCAAAAAACTATTTTTCAAAGCTTGCAACACCGAGTTGAACCCCAGGATCGATGCTAAACCTTAGCTACCAAACTACTGAGTGAGATTTAACTTCTCGGATAGAAGTTATACCTCACGATACCAAGTCCTTCGAGTCTTCTTCGCTGCCCTCCACCTCGCCGTCAGCTCCAAGGATCGGAATGGATCAGGCAATCTCGACGGCCTCCTCGAGTCAAAGACGATCCACCCGAGAGTCTATAGTTCGAGCTCCTACCTCAAATCCGAGATAACTACGGCATCTAGCTCGCTAAACTAGATGTCCTAGGTTGTGTACAGTGAGAAGATGGAGTGATTTGTCTTTTGGAACCCTAGGATTCTCAACACATGAGAGCTTTTAGGGTTTTTTGAAGAATGTCACTTGAGGAAACCTAGTGAAGAAGGAGCTTTGGATGAGAATGGCTAAGTCTTTTGTGTAGTGAATAATCAAGCATATAATAATTCATGAGATAAAATATCTTATAAAATATGAAGCATGCTTGAAAATATCTCAAGTGTGAGTCATGCCATGAGTCACCAAGAGCCATGTCTCACTTAATGCTATCTCCCACCTCATTTCCTCCACCATATTTCATTTATTCAAAAAGAATAGAACCCTAAATGAGGTGTTACCTTCTAAAAGCAAACCCGATCAAATTACAAGAATTCCCCTCATCCGTATATACATACCCGCATCCGCATTCCGAAGAATACAAATACAAAGAGACGAAAATAATCCATCGATATAATATTAGGATCCGGCTTAAACCAAAGCTCATTAGTATTATCCTCCCGATCATCATACGTGTACAAGTACACGTAAGGGATCGAAGCCATGCCGTAAAACCATACAGCCTCTACACCTTTTGCCCGGTGCAGGGAAACCCTCTATGTGGGACTCTAAAGACTCGAAAGTACGCTGGCAGTGGGTTTAACCACAAGCCGCAAGCGGTACTAGCTGCACGTAACGGCTACCCAGATATCTGTCGATAAGAAGGCCGATGAGCAAACCCATCCGAACTCCTACCGAGCCTGAATGTGACAATCTCCGTACAGTCCGATCTGTTCGTCTAAGAGTATCGCATATCGGGCCTAAGGGGACAGTAATCGTCAGACCCCTAATAGCGTAATAAGTCGTGTCGGAGAGTAGCCCAAAAAACCCTGAGAAACCACTGGAGCACTACCAGTAAATCTTGCTTGCCTTGGCCAAGGACTTTGTGTAATGGCCTTCCGAACACAGCGCAATAAGCCCCTAATACCGAGAGAGAAGAATCCTATCTAACCGCCACTGCCTCCAAGTGCTTCGGGACTGCACCCAACTACTACCTGTTTGCACGACTCCTTTGAGTCGTGGTAGGATAGTAACTGGAGTACTACCAGTAAATCTTGCTTGCCTTGGCCAAGGACTTTGTGTAATGGCCTTCCGAACACAGCGCAACAAGCCCCTAATACCGGGAGAGATGAATCCTATCTAACCGCCACTGCCTCCAAGTGCTTCGGGACTGCACCCAACTACTACCTGTTTGCACGATTCCTTTGAGTCGTGGTAGGATAGTAATCAAAGTACAGTGGGAACACACTCGAGGTAAAGTAGAAGTGTCAAGTCGACGAACTAAGATGTACTCATGTAACTTGGGAACTGCTACCCGACGATAGGTATAATATCCACCAACAGTTCCCGACGAGTCCTGTCCAATGTACTCATAACCAAATGAGCACCTACATACTATCTCCAGTACGACGTACTAATGGCTGTGGGACAGACCATCTCCCCTGCTGGGATGAGAAGCATATACACTAATCTACTGTGGAGTATTGATGCCCCGTCTCGATAATCCTTCGACTGGGGACCTGTATAGGATGTGTTTTAGGATGTGTTTATAGACTACCCAGCCCTCATTAGTATGACTGCCATCACAACGCTGGTAATCAAGCAAAGATCCTAAGGGCTCTACTAATATGTATAAGTGATATGCTAAGAAAACACATGCACATATTGAGGTAGAAACAAACCAGGTAGCATACTACCATTTCGAGCAAGACTGTTACTATATCCGTGTATATCTCAAGCTCCCATTAAGTAATATACAATCCAGTATGATACAATAATGGTCTCTAGGGCATATATCACTAACAGAAACGTATACACCAGTCTACTCCGGAATATTGATGCCCAATCTCGATACTCCCACGACTAGGGACTTTTAAAGATGCGCTTATGGACAACCCAGCTTCCACGTATATGATTTCCATCATAATGCTGGTAGTCAAGCAACAATCCTATGGTCTTCATCAACAATGATGTAACGTTTTTAAAAATGAATAAATAAATAAATAAAATCCTTTAGGTGAATTTTTTGATAATCGGTAAAATAAAACCGTATTTTCCGTAAAACTTAACTATAATTATTTTTCAATATAGACTTAAATACACCCATTTTAACTATGTAATTGCTACTATTGGTATTTATTTAGTTACTTATAAATTATTAGTTTACTTCAATATTTTTCCTTAATTAATTATTTTTAATATTATTTTAAGCTTTCAATTATTTATTAAATTGGTGTAAATTACAAATTGGAATGGGGTTAATTATACATTAGTAAACCATGTCAACTTAGAATTAAGTTTGCGCATGCTCTCTCTCTCTCTTTCTTTTTGTCTCCATAACTCTAGAGATTTCTAGGGGGGGGAAAAATAAATAAAAAGAAAAATAATATAAGGTAATTATGAAGTGACTTCATAAAGGTATTAATGAGGGGTTTTCTTGAACTTTCCACACACCCACACCGCACTCCTTCAACAGCCGAGCACAGCCCCTCTCTCTCTTTTTAACATCCTTTCCATGCAAAAAATATGAAAGGAAATTAATTAATTAAAGAGAAGAATTAAAGGAGGTAGTAATTGGAAGTTTCCACACATATCTACACCTTTCTCTCTCTCTCTCTCTCCTCCTCCCTTGAGATTTGGCCGAGAGTCCCCCCATGGCTGCCCATTTTCCCCCCATCTCATTTCCTATCAAAAACTCTTCAAAATTCCATCAAAAAAATCAAAATAAAACACCACTAATTCCTAATTAAACCATTACCTATTATTCTTTGGCCAAACAAGCTTGGATATTGGAGCTAGAGAAGTATCTTTGGAGGCTAAGTTTCAAGCTTGACTCAAGTTTTGTTGAGGTAAATCCTAACCCTAGTGTTTAATTGTTGGTTAAATACTTTAATCTAGCTTATTTAGATTTTTAATTGATTCTAATTACAAGATTTTTATTTTAAAGAGAAGGATTTTGAATTCAAGATAGGGTTTTATCATATCATTAAGCTTGCCATGAGTGGTTTTAACATTTTAAGATATGCAAAATCTAGTTTAGTTGTTAATTTGTAAAGTGTTACTTTAAAATTGTTAAAATTAGAAAATTTTGCAATCTAGATATTTAGGATTTAATTAAATTGGTGATATAAAATTATAGTAATGGTTTGTGTGACTTAGTTAAGATATTATGTGAATAATGCGGCCACTAGTTTTGTTAAAACATCAAGATTTGTTTTAAAATGGTTAATGGCCGCTTACTAGGTTTTTGGAAATTAATCGTTTTGAATTAAGTTAAGATTTTGATGAACTACAACCAAATCCCTAAGATAATTAATGTGTTGTGAATACGCAATTGGTATGAATGCGTACTAGGATGGGTAGTTGTCACGCACAGCGACCTTAGTCATAATTTGTGACGTTGGCGCAAGCGTGTTTGTGCACCAAGTGCTGTGCGCGTTTAATTAGCGCGCGTTGTTTGATTTTGTGCCGTTTGCCCCGCGACTATTCGTATATTTATCCTTTTAATTGTTTGTATGCGATTCTAGGATCGGGTGCAGAGGCGTCGGACGCGGCGCAGAAAGACAGGACGGATATCGGATCAGATTAGCCGAGACGTCTCGGTGAGTAGATATATACATCTATGGGTGGATCGTTTGGATGGCGCGAGGCGCCCGATGGTTTAGTATTACTTATTATATTTTCATTATATGCGTAGTTTCCTAGTTAGCTATCTCATTGCATTGCATCGTTATACACACACACACACGTGATATTGTAATGCCCCATGTATTATCTGGTATATCCATATATATACCAGATAAGCATGAGGACCCACTGTAAAACAATGGGGAATTTTCGGAATACATTCCGAAAGAGGAAAAATCTATACTATAAATGGAATGATACCACTCTTCAATACAGAGGCGCCTTTTAAGTGAACCGGCACTACAGGAGCTTGAGAACTCCGTAGTTATGCGTGCTCGAGCCAGGAAAGTTCTGGGCCGGGTGACCTCCTTGGAAGTGGCCCCCGGTCGGGTCCGGTTCGTCCCGAAGGACAAAACCATGCGATTTCTGTCAGAGCGGACAATACTCTCTGTATTGGAGGCGGGTTGTGACAGAATGGTATCAGAGCTGGTTCCTCAATAGTAGGTCTGTGGTTCGAGGACGAACCATTGTTCTAAGTGGGGGAGAATATAATGCCCCATGTATTATCAGGTATACCCATATATACCAGATAAGCATGGGGACCCACTGTAAAACAATGGGGAATCTTCGGAATATATTCCGAAAGAGGACAGATCTGTACTATAAATGGAATGATACCACTCTTCAATACAGAGGCGCCTTTTAAGTGAACCGGCACTACAGGAGCTTAAGAACTCCGTAGTTAAGCGTACTCGATCCAGGGAAGTTCTGGGATGGGTGACCTCTTGGGAAGTGGCCCCCGGTTGGGTTCGGTTCGCCCCGAAGGACAAAACCGTGCGACTTCGGTCAGAGCGGACAATACTCTCTGTATTGGGGGTGGGTCGTGACAGATATCATCTCTTAGGACACTTGCACCATTACCATTGGTTCCCGCCACACGTGCACTAATTATGCGAACACACATGCCATTGGTAATTGCTATGTCACGAACACTATAGAACTTGCTCAGAATAGATATTTGTGCATTTGCATTGTATATGATCCGCATATTTATACCTGTTTATTCATCTCATTAAATGGGTACGTAGGATTGTTAATCATGTATACATACCTCATTGCATCATGATTCATGCATAACTTCTGGCCATATTTCGTATGGTATATACTACCGTATCATAGATTTCCATCATCACCGGCATATTTATGTATTGCGATTCTTCTCGAGGATTTCGATATTTATGAGAGTTCTGGATTTTGGGGAAAACCGCAAGAATTTTATAAAAACTTATTATCATTTTAAAATGCAAGTTGCTGTTTTCTCGTGATGTATGGGTCGTCCACCATGAGTTTTCATGATTGTTGTTGATTTTCGATACCCGATTCGAGGAGTAGGATGAACCGTTTCGGGTACATGGTGGGCCAGGTATGGTACCCCGGGGCAGGAAGCTCGAGTTGTAGACGATGAGCCTAGCAGGGGCAGACTACCTACCGGTGATGTCTGGCGCGGCGGATATCCGGAGGATACCGACCGTGGTCGTGAGATTTGATGATATGAGCCGATTCGAACTGACGGAACCCGAGATATCGAGACTTTGAGATATTGAGACATTAAGATCTCGAGACATTGAGATATATATGTTTTGTGTCAATACTTGACATGGATTTCTATGGATTTCTTTGATGATAATTCAGTCACTTCACAGAAGTTTTTCTAAGAAAAATAAAGATTTTCTCATACCAAACATACTCAGGTTTCATGTTGATTATGCATTCACGTTGCATACAGGTTAGTGCATTGCATCATATTAGTATATGCGTAGGTTGTGACGCATTTGCATGCATGCTTACGATAGCCTTATTAAATGTTACTAACTACTCACGAGCTGTCAACTCACCCCCTCTGTACCACAGTATCTTGCAGGTCCGACCCGTCAGCGCAGTAGCGGCGGGTGTATCTTCTATTTCGCTTCTTTGCTTCGGCTTGCAGCTTGCTCACAGGTGGGTTTTGGAGGACTTGCTTTTGCTCCCACTGTGTATTTTTATTTTGTATCTAGTATACTCCATCTACCCTTGTATATTGGACTGGATGGTGAGACTTGGGAGAATTGTATTTGCGGTTTGGTGTCGATGCTCACTTGAGCCGACTTAGTGTTTCTTATTTCTTGCTTTCAGATGCTTATTTTCATGCTTTTGATATATATATTGCATGTGGTTGTGAATCCGCCTTTGGCGAAGAGCTAGCTCCCGCTTGAGAATGCTTTTGTTTATTCATTTATATATGTATTTTTCTTGTTTGTACCCGTTTGGCGGTCAGTATTTACAAAGAAGACTCTGCCGAAATTTTCGGAAAATTTTGGTGATTTAAAAATATTAATGTGACTTATTTGGTGTAAATTTCTTTCTTTAAATAAGTTTTTCTTCACTCTATTGCTTTAAATGGATTAGATTTCCGGGCTTTGGCTTACTTAGATTACGTTACGCATTGAGACGTTACGTAATTTAAGTGCCAGTCACGTTCCATACTTTCGGGTCGTGACAAAGTTGGTATCATAGCGATAGGTTTTACCTTTCTGAGTATAGGATGACCCTTGGTAAATGGAGTATGTGACTTAAGCAGAGTGGCGTAGCGTGTGTTTGTTCCGCGACATACTTACGATAAGATACTCAGCTTAAGTGACCTTAGGATATATATTTTCTTGTATTTTCCTCCTTGATTCCGAAAATACTTTGATTCGATCGCAATGTTCCTATCGATCCTGTTTCTCGTTCCAGCCACTATGCTGCCGGACACTACGAGGGCCGGAAGGCTGCCGCCAGCGATGGGTTTAGAGCAGGCTCGTTTGAGACGAGGACCGATCAGGGCGGTACACCTACCCCTCAGGGATAAGTGATCCGCCTTCTCCAGGACGGATGGATAGACTGGAGTCGAGTATTCAGGAATACGACAGATTGTTGGATCGTTAGTTGAGGCTAGCCGAGCTCCGAGAGCCGATGATGTCCCTCTTATTTCAAGGACTGTGATTGTACTTGCCTCTCAAGAAGCTGTTTCTGTTGTTACCAAGATTAATTCTGTATTCTTACCGGATTTTTTGGGCATGAAGCCTCCAGTTTTTACTGGCACAGATGCAGCGGAGGATCCATAGATAATACTTGATAAGATGGCTAAGATTCGTCGTTCACAGAGATGTTCAGACGAGATATGGGTTGAACTTGCGAGTTTTCGTCTAGAGAGGTCTTGCTCAGACGTGGTGCGAGTCGGTTGAAGGAGGCTGAGCTGTAGATCTGGTTCCTATGATTAGGATGAAATTCACAGTTGTAATTCTTGCTCGTTTCCTTTCGAAGAACGTTCGAGATGTCCGAACTCGTAGTTTGAGGCTTTGCGCAAGACTCCAGGGACGACAGTGTCCGAGTATGATACTTAGTTTACTCAACGGTTCGATATGCTCCTTACCTGGTAAACACTGAAGAGAAAAAAGATAAAGAGGTTTGTGTGGAGATTGGATATGAAGTTATTTCTTGCAATTGACACCCAGCATGTTGACATTTACGCCGCTGCTATGAACGCAACCTGATTGTTGAAGGAGCGTTTTTCTGAGACTGCAATCATTTCTGGACCAAAACGGATTAGTACCGGTATGCCAGCACAGAGGCGGTTAGATAGACGCCGTTGTGACATGTATTCTTTCGGCGTTTTCTTCCGATACGTATTTCTTTCCGATGCCGTTTAAGATGGTATCCATATACCTTGTATCGAAGTTTAGCCGATAGTAGTCTTTGCTACATCAGCCGCTTGTTGTGATTTCTTCCATAGGCTAATCTGTTGTTGCTCGATATGTTTCTCATTCGTATTTGTTTTGCCCATATCAGAGGTCGGGATTCTTCTGTCAATTTGATCCTTCTCAATAGGTTTGACTTCGTGATTTTTCTGGGCATGGATTGGTTAGCCATGTGTTATGCGTCCGTGGACTGCCGCGAGAAGGCATTCGGAATTAGCTTTCCGGGTGAGCCAGCGTTTGTTATTTTGGAAGATTGTAGCGCCACCTTTCTCAATTTGATTTCTTCTTTTCGCGTTAGTAAGCTCTTGAGGAAAGAATGTCAGGAAATTCTTGGCATATGTTTGCGATGTTGGAACCGTAGGGGTCCCGTTGGACAAAGTTTCGATTGTGAGGGAATTTCAAGATGTCTTGTATTACAAGTTGCTTGGCTTGTCTCCAGAGAGTGATATTGAGTTCTTCTTTGACTTGATTTCCGGTACGGAGCCTTTTCTTTTACCGCCATTTCGGATGGCCCCGGCAGAGCTGAGAACTGAAGGAACAGTTGCAAGATTGTTGGATAAAGGGCTTATTCGTCCGAGCACTTCACTTGGGGAGCTCCAATTCTTTTCGTTGTGAAGAAAGACGGAAGTTGTGTTGATGCATCGATTATCGTCAGTTGAATCGGGTTACTGTGTGGGACATTTCCTATAGATTGACTTGCGGTCAGACTACTATCAGTTGCGGGTTCGAAAGGATGATATTCCGAAGACTGCTTTTCGCACACATTGAGGGCATTATGAGTACTTGGTAATATCGTTCGGATTCACTAATGCCCCAGCAGCATTTATGGATTGGATGAACCGAATATCCAGGCCGTTTCTTGATCATTCTATCATCGCGATCATTGAGGACATCCTAGTATAATTTGGAGCCGAGTGGGGGCAGTAAATGAGGATTTCATTGCAAAATTTGAGGAAACACCAGCTATTCGCTAAATTATTCACGTGTGTTTTCTGGTTGGATAATAGGGACTTTTGGGATCCCGTAGTACGAGAGATGGTAAGTATAGGACCGAAGGAGATCGAGGCCGTTCAGCACTGGCCCAGACCTGTATCAGTGACGAAGGTTCGTAGCATTTTTGGATTTGGTCGAATATTATCGATGCTTTGTTAGGGTTCTTCTCGTCTAGATGCAACATTGACCGGGTTGACCCGGAAGGGAGTTTCTTTTCTTTGAACTGAGGTATGCGATCAGAGCTTTCAGCAGTTGAAGACTCGTTTGATGTCGGTGCCAGTTTTATATATGCCTTCAAGGTTAGGCGTTGGTTATGTCGATACTTCTCGACAGTTGAAGAAGCACGAGAAGAATTATCCCACTTATAACTAAGAGATGGTAGTGGTGATTTCTGCACTCAAGATCTAGAGACACTACTTATACGACGAGTTGTGCTAAATCTTTATGGACCACAAAAAGATTAAGTATATCTTTCAGCAGCGAAATCAAAATTCAGACAGTACCGACGAAAGGAGCTAGTGAAAGACTATGACGACAAGATTAATTATCATTCGGGCAAGGCGAATGTTGTGGCATATGTTTTGAGTCGGAGTCCCGGAGGTAGCTTTTGTTGGTTGAGCACAGTATAGGGATAGTCGACGGCAGATTAGCAGATTCTTCGTGACAGCCGGCCCTGTTTGAGAGTTATGGCTTCAAATTTTTTTTTCCGGTGTTCCAGGATCTGGGTTTTAGAGTTTAGGTGTTGCTTGTTTTTGCTAAGTTTGCATGTGATGTGATCTTACAATATAGGCAATTCAGAGTGTTTCGTATTCGTAGTTTTAACATTGTTTCGGGTATTCGCATGTTGTCTAGGCGAAATTAAAAAGTTCGAACGAATATCAAAAACCCATTTTCCCAAGTTTAAGGTATTCGGAAAATCATGCAAGTAATTCTGTGGACCCTCTCGAAGAATGAAACCCTAACTCGATTTAATGACCATGGAACCGCTTTCGAACCTTAGGGTTTGCGGCAGTTCCGCGGTGCCATTAATGAGCCTTGGGTCTGCCCTTCTATGGTTGGTCCATTGGTATTGTGGCATGTTCTGGGTATTTTTAAACCGTGCTCAAGTGTTGAGCTCTTGGGGAATTGTAGGACTTTGATGAATCGATCGAAAAGTTTAACGTCGTCCGGATATCATGTGAAGGGATGAAGAGAGAGGTCACAGATTTTATTTCGGGATGCGGACTTGTCAGCAAGTCAAGGCTGAGCATCAGGGGTCAGCAGGAGAATTACAACCTTTACCCACTCCGGGATAGAAATAGGAGCATATTTCTATGGAATTTATCGTAGACCGATTGACGGAAAGCGACTCATTTTTCTGCCAGACAAGACTATTTTCGGATTCGTTTAGTACGTTCAGATATGTGTTGATAAGATGGTGCGACTATATGGAGTTCCGACTTGTATTGTGTCCGATAGAGGCACATCGTTCACTAGCCGACGATGGCAGAAACTTCAGGAGGCCTTGGACACCAAATTGAGTTTCAGTACCGTTTTCGATCAGCGGACCGACGGTCAATCAGAGCGGACCATATAGATTCTTGAGGACACGCTTCGAGTTTGCGTTTTAGATTTTTGTGGCAATTGGGATCGTCATTGGCCCTTGATAAGGTTTTTCTACAATAGCAGCTTCCAGGAAGCGATTCAGATGGCACACTTTGAGGCGTTTTGTGGGGAGCGATGTCGATCACCCGTAAGTTGGACATAGCTCAGTGAGAGCAGTATTTTGGGGCTACAGATTGAGCGGGATACGACCGAAAAGATTCAGTTAATTAGGAATAGGATAAGAGCGGCCCAGGGCAGGAAAAAGTTTTATGCTGATAGACGCCGTTGGTGATCATGTTTTCTTGAAGGTTTCTCCGATGAAGGGTATGTTGAGATTCAGGAGGAAAGGAAGCTTAGTTTCAAATATCTGGGTTCTTGGAGATTCTCGAGCGTATCGACACAGTATTATCGTTTGGCTTTTCCACCAGACTTTCTAGATGTTCATCCCGTATTTCATGTATCGATACACCGCAAGTACCTTCTTGACCTCTCTTACGCGATATAGCATCAGATGATTCAGCTGGAGCGCAAACCTTCTTTCACCGAGTAGCAGATAGTTATTCTAGATCGGCAGATGAAGAAACCGAGGTCCGAGGTCATACCGACCGTTTTGATTCTTTGGCGTGGCCTGAGCGGCGAAGAGGTCACGTAGGAAGCCGGGGTCGAGATGCGGAAGAAATGTTCCCATCTCTTCTAGGGTTCGTATGGTTAGATTTTAAATTCGGGGACCGAATTTCTTTAAGTGGGGAAGATTGTAACGTTTTAAAAATGAATAAATAAATAAATAAAATCCTTTAGGTGAATTTTCTGATAATCGGTAAAATAAACCGTATTTTCCGTAAAACTTAACTATAATTATTTTTCAACATAGACTTAAATACACCCATTTTAACTATGTAATTGCTACTATTGGTATTTATTTAGTTACTTATAAATTATTAGTTTACTTCAATATTTTTCCTTAATTAATTATTTTTAATATTATTTTAAGCTTTCAATTATTTATTAAATTGGTGTAAATTACAAATTGGAATGTGTTAATTATACATTAGGAAACCATGTCAACTTAGAATTAAGTTTGTGCATGCTCTCTCTCTCTCTTTCCTTTTGTCTCCATAATTCTAGAGATTTCTAGAGGGAAAAATAAAAAAAAAGGAAAAATACTATAAGGTAATTATGAAGTGACTTAATAAAGGTATTAATGAGGGGTTTTCTTGAACTTTCCACACCCACACACCCACACTCCTTCAACAGCCGAGCACAACCCTTCTCTCTCTCTCTCTTTTTAACATCCTTTCCATGCAACAAATATGAAAGGAAATTAATTAATTAAAGAGAAGAATTAAAGGAGGTAGTAATTGGAAGTTTCCACACATATCTACACCTTTCTCTCTCTCTCTCTCTCCTCCTCCCTTGAGATTTGGCCGAGAGTCCCCCCATGGCTGCCCATTTTTTTCCCATCTCATTTCCTATCAAAAACTCTTCAAAATTCCATCAAAAAATCAAAATAAACACCACTAATTCCTAATTAAACGCTTACCCATTATTCTTTAGCCAAAAAAGCTTGGATCTTGGAGCTAGAGAAGCATCTTTGGAGGCTAAGTTTCAAGCTTGACTCAAGTTTTGTTGAGGTAAATCCTAACCCTAGTGTTTAATTGTTGGTTAAATGCTTTAATCTAGCTTATTTAGATTTTTAATTGATTTTAATTACAAGATTTTGATTTTAAAGAGAAGGATTTTGAATTCAAGATAGGGTTTTATCACATCATTAAGGTTGCTATAAGTGGTTTAACATTTTAAGATACGCAAAATCTAGTTTAGTTGTTAATTTGTAAAGTGTTACTTTAAAATTGTTAAAATTAGAAAATTTTGCAATCTAGATATTTAGGATTTAATTAAATTGGTGATATAAAATTATAGTAATGGTTTGTGTGACTTAGTTAAGATATTATGTGAATAATGCGGCCACTAGTTTTGCTAAAACATCAAGATTTGTATTAAAACGGTTAATGACCGTTTACTAGATTTTTGGAAATTAATCGATTTGAATTAAGTTAAAATTTTGATGACCTACAACTAAATTCCTAAGATAATTAATGTGTTATGAATGCACAATTGGTACGAATGCGTACTAGGATGGGTAGTTGTCACGTACAGCGACCTTAGTCGTAATTTGTGGCGTTGGCGCGAGCGCGTTTGTGCACCAAGTGCGTGCGCGTTTAATTAACGCGCGTTGTTTGATTTGTGCCGTTTGCCCCGTGACTATTTGTATATTTATCCTTTTAATTGCTTGTGTGCGATTCTAGGATCGGGTGCAGAGGCATCGGACACAACGTGGAAAGACAGGGTGGATATCGGATCAGATTAGCTGAGCCGCCCGGTGAGTAGATGTATACATCTATCGGGGGATCGTATGGATGGCGCGAGGCGCCCGATGGTTTAGTATAACTTATAGTATTTCATTATATGCGTAGTTTCCTAGTTAGCTATCTCATTGCATCGCATCGTTATACACACACACATACACACACACACACACGTGATATCATCTCATAGGACACTTGCACCATTACCATTGGTTCCTGCCGCACGTGCACTAATTATGCGAACACACACGCCATTGGTAATTGCTATGTCACGAACACTATAGAACTTGCTTAGAATAGATATTTGTGCATTTGCATCGTATATGATCTGTATATTTATTCCTGTATATTCATCTCATTAAATGGATATGTAGGATTGTTAATCATGTATACATACCTCATTGCATCATGATTCATGCATAGCTTCTGACCGTATTTCGTATGGTATATACTACTGTATCATAGATTTCCATCATCACCGACATATTTATATATTGTGATTCTTCTCGAGGATTTCGGTATTTTTGAGATTTCTGGATTTTGGGGAAAACCGCAAGAATTTTATAAAAACTTATTATCATTTTAAAATACAATTGCGGTTTTCTTGTGATGTATGGGTCGTCCACCATGAGTTTTCATGATTGTTGTTGGTTTTCGAGACCCGATTCGAGGAGTAGGATGAACCGTTTCGGATACATGGTGGGCCCGGTGTGGTACCCCGGGGCAAGAAGTTCGAGTTGTAGACGATGAGCCTGACAGGGGTAGACTACCTACCGCTGATGTTTGGCGTGGCGGATATCCGGAGGATACCGACCGTTGTCATGAGATTTGATGATATGGGTCGATCTGGACTGACGGAGCCCGAGATATTGAGATTTTGAGATATTGAGACATTGAGATCTTAAGACATTGAGATATATATGTTTTGTGTCGATACATGACACATATTTCTATGGATTTGTTTGATGATACTTCAGTCACTTCACAGAAGTTTTTCTAAGAAAAATAAATATTTTCTCATACCAAACATACGCAGGTTTCATGTTGATTATGCATTCACGTTGCATACAGGTTAGTGCATTGCATCATATTAGTATATGCGTAGGTTGTGACGCATTTGCGTGCATGCTTACGATATCCTTATTATATATTACTTACTACTCACGAGCTGACAACTCACCCCCGTTGTGCCACGGTATCTTGCAGGTCCGACCCGTCAGCGCAGTAGCAGCGGGTGTATCTTCTATTTCGCTTTTTTATTTCGGCTTGCAGCTTGCTCATAGGTGGGTTTTAGAGGATTTTCTTTTGCTCCCACCGTATATTTTTATTTTGTATCTAGTATACTCCATCTACCCTTGTATATTGGACTGGACGGTGAAACTTGGGAGACTTGTATTTGTGGTTTGGTGTCGATGCTCACTTGAGCCGACGTGGTGTTTCTTATTTCTTGCTTTCAGATGCTTATTTTTGTGCTTTTGATATATATATATATATATTGCATGTGGTTGTGAATCCGCCTTTGGCGAAGAGCTAGCTCCCGCTTGGGGATGCCTTTATTTATTCATTTATATGTATTTTTCTTGTTTGTACCCGTTCGGGGGTCAGTATTTACAAAGGAGACTCCGCCGAAATTTTCGGGAAATTTTGGCGATTTAAAAATATTAATGTGACTTATTTGGTGTAAATTGCTATCTTTAAATAAGTTTTCTTTCACTCTATTGCTTTAAATGGTTTAGATTTCTGTGTTTTGGTTTACTTAGATTACGTTGCGCCTTGAGACGTTACGTAATTTAAGTGCCAGTCGCGTTCCATACTTTCGGATCGTGACAGATGAAGACAAATCAGATAGTATACTATCATCTCAAGTGAAACTTTTATACCTGTATAGGTCCTCACTCAATTATCACAATAATTGCCTTGATGACGCTATATCCAACACAAACAGATTACGAAATCAATTTAAAATCATCTTAAACATCCAAACAACCACCTATATCGTCCAAAACATACAATATGTATAAAATAATTACATCCATCCTAAAAAATATAAATAAACCTATCCTAACTCGGTCCAGCTCCTCCACCTCTAATAAACACCGTAATCTGGCTCATCTGCTCCTCAGTGCAGCCCTGGGTCGATAAAAACTCGACTAATGAAGGAGTGGTCTGTGCAGGAGTCTAAGTGGGCTGTAGAGCCATAGGAGTGGTCTGCGCAGGCGCAATCGAGCTAGTGGCTTGCAGAGCCACAGCCGAACGAGAGGCATGTAGAGTCGCAGACGAAATAGCCTGCCGAATCTGTATAATTTTGTGTTTGTGTAATAAATGAGTAAGAATGGTGTATTAAATTTTAGTCGAATTCGTATCAATATCGGATTATTGCGGAACCGCGAATTCATATATGCTTTGTTGAGATTCCATACGTTCTATTGAAATTCATATGTTATGTATGAGAATTTATACAGGTTGAAATTCCACACATTCAGGGCTACGCTTTTTTCTCCCAATCTAAGAATAGTTAGGGATTTAGGCCTAGTTTGGGTATCTAGTTTGAAAACTGAAGTTTATTTTAAGTGGAGGTAGAAATGATGTTTACTCTAACTTGTAAACCCGTATCTTTCCTTAATTGTTTAGTTTTGATGGGATGCTTGGTTTTAGAGTAATCTAATTTACAAAGCAATGTTTTCTTCTCAAATTTTGAGTTTGGATAATCATTTAAACTCCAAAATGAAGAAAGATATGACATGGTTATGATTATAGAGTTCAGTTTATATAGTTTTATGTAAATCTGATTAATCAAACTTTAGTCTGAAACCAAACAAGCTCATGCTACCAATATTACATATGCTATTATTTATATGTGATATAATATTTTTCTAATAAGTAATATACATACCAATATCTCCTTCAACTCCTCGACGATGGTCTTCAATGAGGCAACATCATGCTCCAAATGTCGCTCACGGGTGGTAGGGGAAGTAACCGCCGGAGTGGAGACCAACTTCATATGGGCCCTACTAGGACCAAGTCCCTGACCCTCTCCCATCCTTCATGGTGCTCTCCTGTATGGCGTCTAGGACTGGGATCAATATGATCGGATCGGTCTATCCACTGAAATCAATTTCCGATTCCTCCGCCTGCTCCACCACCCGCTCTTACACCCACGTTAAGCACTAAAACATAAGTATATCATTTAAATTTGAATTTATCAAAAAAAAAAATTCATTCGAATTAGAATAAATATTAACACTTACTCAATATTCCTGGATAGCAGTGTCGGGAAATCGAAGCTCGCCCGTGGCAGGATTTGTCGAGGTGCCGTGGACGGCCAGATACGCGGTCAACACGCTCGGTACACCACCTTGCGCTAGGGTCTGAGCTCTCTGCAATGCGCCAAAAATTTACATATATTATAAAATAAATTTTAATACTGCATTATATCAAAATAGATATATTTTAATTTACCGATGCCTTCATAGCACGAGTAATGTTCCTCGAGCCACTTATGTAAGTGGGATGACCCCTCTTCGCGGACTTCTTATTCTTATTATTTATATCGGCATGTTTCTGCACAATACAATCGGATTTAGTTTTCTAATTAAGCAACAAAAAAAATTATATACTAAATAATGAATTATATTTAAATTACAAACCTGTTTGCGCTCCGACTCATAATACTTGCACAAGAGAAGCCATGTATCTACATCAACTCTAGAAAAGGCCGGAGACTGTAGAAGAGCCGCTTTCTCCGTCTTGAGGGTAGCCAGCCATAGCATGTAGCAATCGACTTTCAGCTCATTCCTATTATATTGTATGTTCTTCATGAGACCCAGGTAAAGAGCGCGAAGATCGAGCACATTGTCAGGATGATCAGGATATGGTACAGGCTGAAAGGTGTAATTCAACTGGAAATACAAGAAAATAATGTCTTTAAATTATAAGTGTTAAATAATAGTAAATTTATTTGATAAGTCAAATGAAAATATATATTAATACCTGAGCCAGATCTCAGAAGTGGGCAAAGGAGCGCTGGTGCGGATCGTCCCACTCAACATGATGAGGATACTTCTTTTTGATGCGGCTCTCATCCTCTATATACCGGCCGAACTTCTCGGCATAATCGCCAGTGTAGCGATAATCAGGGGTAAAGAAGAGGGGGAATGCTGCCTCCCCCTACTTCTATTGGGCTTCAGCCTGTGGGACTGATTCGGCCCTCGAGTCCCCCTCTCGGGGTGTGGCTGCTCGGCATCTACAAGATAAATAGATATACAAGTAATATCAAGAAAAAAAGGTATTTAGAATTCAAGAATTAACGAAAATTGTAGTGCGATATATACCTCCGATGATAGCAGCACGAGCCTAAGCCCGGTCAACAGCACGAGCGGAACGATAGTTCCACCGATGAGGAACAGCCGGTGACCCGGATGTGGATGCATCCCCTCCAACTAGAAAATAAATATTGACGATAAAATTACATGAAGTTTATGATTATTCTTAGAAGATATATAAAATGAAAAAGCAAATTTTCATAAAAATAAAGGTTGACTACATCCACCAAAAAGGTAAAACTAATTGAAAGCTTAAATCATTTGCGTTATGAAAATAGAGATATATGCAAATCCTAAATTCAAAGTGGTAGTACGGAAGTGGCGGGAGTGACCTCTACGCCGGATGTGGAGGTACCACCTACAATTAGACAATCAAAAATTGAGTATATAAGTAATTACAAAAAGAATCTATATATATCTATAATATAATATTCTAAATCAATATGCTCACAATATAGGATATATAAATATACCTGCAGGTGAGGGAGTGGCCTTTGCCGGGATGTGGAGGCACCACTTACAATCAGACAATCATAAATTTATTATATAAGTAATTACAAAAATAATGTGTGTATATCTATAATATAACATTCTAAATCAATATGCACGCAATATAGAATATATAAACATACCTGCACGTGCGGGAGTGGCCTCTGCCCGGGATGTGGAGGCACCACCTACAATTGGACAATCAAAAATTGATTATATAAGTAATTGCGAAAAAAATGTGTGTATATCTATAATATAATATTATGAATCAATATGAATGCAATATAGGATATATAAATATACTTTCAGGTGCGATAGTGGTCTCTGCCTCGAATGTAGAGACACCACCTACAACTAGAAATTAAAAATTGACTATATAAGTAAGTTTAAAATGAATATGCATGTATATCTATAATATACATTCAAAATGAATATGCGTGCAATATACCTGGAGGTGTGGAAAAATCCCCACGGAAGGAGTCATCCGAAGGGGATACGTATCGAGATGTAAGACCGCTCTCTGGAGCTCCCTATGCAGCTCCACGGGCGGCAGAACTGCTCTGCCTCTGCCATTGCCCCGGCTGGTTCTCCTGTCGCCCTTCGTTTCTCCTGGCGTTGTCATCAGACTCAGATAAAAGTACAATCATTACATATGCATGCAATATATGTATAGATCGTAGAAAATGTGAAATAATAATATAACATTACTGATAAATTTTTTCGTTTCGTAGACACATTAAACTTATCTACTTGGATTTCATCATCGATATCATTCTTAACCTACAAAACTTCACGCTCAGCAGAAGACAACCCGTAATTAAAGACAGACGGTCGGAGCACTCTAAATCTTCTCTCTTCTTCATCCTCATCGCCGTCTTCCATACGATTCTCGAATTCTGAGACATTATAAACATCCCTAGGTTTTCAACGGTATATAACACTCCATCCAGGATATTTCAAGCACTGTGAGTAGTATACTTGAAACGCTTGTTGTGGAAAGATAAATGGATCGTTCTGATCGTAAAATCGAAATGTGTTTACACTGGTCAATCCATATTCATCTTTTTAACTTCCGAAATTGTTTCTCCATTTATCCGTATCGGTTCATGTATTGTACCAAATATACTGAAATATATAAAACGGTTTTGCTCGTCCGAGATATTGGATACCAAGTATGCAATTTAAGCATCCATAATAAATCACACAATCCAATCCTACGGTCACAATCCCACTATTCTGGGCGGTTCAAGATATTTCTATGTTCTTAACTTCAAATTTGTATCTAAGGACGCCGAATCCTTTATAGTATGCAACCTCCATGCTAGGAAACTGAGCTAAACATCTTAAGTCTCTCTCTAATGATGCAAACAAGTTCGTGTCATGGATCTGACAAAACAAATTTTACGGCAAAACACAACGATATAAGTTTAAATTAAGACCGGTCGCAATAATATGTTATTCGAATAACTTACATGATCTGCAACCCAATCGTAAAAATTATCCTCATAATATTTTTCCAATCGTTCATCATTCCAATTAGGATGCCCCTTACGTATTTCATCAATATGAATTCCGTTCTCAGCAATAAATTATGACATCAAAATTATATCATTGTGTGTGGTGTGTGCATACACACATATAAATATAACAATTAATCCAAAAAAACTTACTCTCTAATTTCTTCAAGAAATGCGCTATTGAGGAGAATAAACAGATATATCTTGTTGATAAATATGGGGTCTACTATCTTACAATCTGCTTTACCATATGGCCCATCTTGAATTTTTCGAGGCCGGTTAAGCTTTGTCTGAATGTTCTCGTCCAGATGGTGGGAACAAAATATGGTTATTTCATCTAGAAAATAACCTTGTATGATAAAACCCTCTGGTCGATTTCAATTGCGTATATAATTTCTTAGAGTGTAGAGGTACGTAAAGAAAAATATGTTAAAGAAATAAATACGGGCATATAAGCCAACAATAATTTTGCAAAATACGTGAAACGAAAAATTCAACGTACCTTTCGACAGATACATCCATCGATATTGTACCGATCCGGCAAACTTAGTCTCGGTTGCAAGATGAACCGTCAGGTGTATTATGATATCGAAAAACGACGGCGGGAAAATACGCTCAAGCTTGCACAGTATCAAGAAAATAGAATTTTCTTGATTCTTCAGCGTCACAACATCTAAGATTTTAGCGCACAATTGAATAAAAAGGCAACAAAGGTCATTGATTATTAGACCAACCAAATCGGAAAAGGAAGTCCTGAGGACTAATGGGAGAAGGTGTTTCATAATAATATAGTGATCAAGCCCATCGATCTTGCCTTTCACAATCTTTATCTTCTTACTAAATTATCCTGAGAAATCCGTGGGAACTTTCAAATCATACAACACCTGCAAAAACTTTTTCTTCTCCGGTTGTGACATATGATACACGGTATTGGGAAGTACGAACTTTCATGGTTTACTTGCTATTGGTTTAGAATGCAATTCACTTCTAATTTTTCAGTCCTGAAGATCCATCCGAGCACAGAGGCTGTCTTTCAATTTTTCATCTTTATAAAGAAGTAAGTTAAGTACGTACTCAGATACCCCCTTCTCTATGTGCATGACGTTCAGAAAATGACACACTAAATTTGTTCACCAGTACGGAAGCTCGTAGAAAATGCTTAACTTGTTCCAGTAGGGTGGTTTGTCATGTTTTGCCGAATCCATCCCGAAAGTCACGATATTGTAACCAACCCACTGAACAATCATGTCCTCTCCGAACAATGAGGCTGAAGGTCCAAGAAGCTCATCATGACCATTAAAGTGAGTATCGTCTAACCTGCAGGGATGGTCTAGTGGCAGGAAACCCCGATGACCGCAATTACAAACCTTCCTGCTAAAATTCAACCATTTTGATGTTGTATCTTGGTGGCAGTATGTAACACCCAAGTGCACTTATACTATATATTTTAAGGTATTTCAAATCTTGCGGTAAATTTCTTGATTATTATTGTTTTGGGTTGCGGATAGTGCATTTAGCAACCGTGGTTATTATCCGACCTGACCCGCATGTTTGAAACCCACCATAGCTCGAGATTACATCAAATATTTGCTAGTACAGAATATCCATGAAAATCTAGCTATTATATATGTATAATATATTTTTGTCACGACCCAAAGGTGTGGAACGTGACTGGCACTTAAATCACGTAACGTCTAGGGCGTAACATAATCTAAGTAAGCCAAAGCCCAGAAATCTAAACCATTTAACGAGATAGAGTGAAGAAATACTTGTTTTTAAAAATAAAGATTTTTAACAAAATAAGTCACATTAAACATTTTAAAAGCATCCAGTTTCCCGAAAATTTCAGCAGAGTTTCCTTTGTAAAAACTAGCCCCAAACGAGTACAATACATAAATAAGTGTATGCAATAATAAAAGGTATCTCCAAGCGGGAGCTAGTCCTTCGCCGAATGGCGGAACACAACCACATGAAAAAACATCATTATAATATGAAATCAACATTTAAAAGAAAGAAAACAGAAACAAAGTGTTAGTCGACTTACACGAGCTCGACGTAAGAAATCATAATATATGTACAAGTCTCTCCAGTTCACAGTCTAAGTCCAATATACAAAGTGGTAGAAATGGTATATGGAGTGTACTAGGTACAAAAATAATATACAAGGTAGGAACAGAAAGGTATCCTCGCAAAACCTACCTACAAGTAAAGCTCTCAAGAGCTGGAATGGGCGAAAGTAGATAAAAGAGTACGCCTGCCGTTGCTATGCTGACGGGTCGGACCTGCAAGACACTTTGGCACAACAGGGGTGAGTTGCTAACTCGTGAGTAGTAAGTAATATCTAATAATGCTATCACAAGCATGCACACAAATGCGTCACAGCCTATATACATGCTACTATGATGCGATGTATTAATGTGAATACTATATGAATGAAAGATCAAACGCGAAATCTTCATATATGTCTGGTATAAGAAAAATCTGTGCTCTTATCCTTGGAAAACTTTGATATCATAAACCTGGGTATCATAAAATGAAATCGACAGAAAACCGTTCCAATATTGACACCATATATATATATCATATCTCGGTAGCCGTCCCTCAGAGTGGCCCTTAAATTTGTCAAATCACACGACTCCGGTCGGTATCCTCCGGACGACCGCCGGGTCTGTAATACCCAGTTCCCTATAAATAATTACTGTACTTTAATAAATAACTTTCAAATATTTTCCCCAAATTTTTCTTGCAAATTTGCTATATTTTCTAACCAAATTTTAAACCTTACCATAATTAAAACTAAACCCCTTTTATTTTCCTTTGCATTTCCTTAGCCCAGCCCATACCCCAACCCTTCTTTTTCCTCATCTATTTTTCCCCAATTCCCTCAGCCCAAGCCCCAACTCCCTTTTTCTTTCTCTTTTTCTGGCCCAAACCTTTCCTCTAGAACTCGGCCCAAACCCTTTTCCCATACCCGACCCGCTTCCTATTCCTAGGTCCTCTCTTCTCCACTTCGCTTTTTCCAGCCCACGTTTTCCCCAACGGTTCCCGCTCGCCCCCACATCGCCGCTCCCTGCCGCAACCGCGACCATGATCTCGCACGCGCGCTCGCACCCCTCTCCCGTGACCTCATCCTTGTCCCAACTCCCCACGTCAAGCTCCTCCTCTTCGCCCAACAACCCACCACGACTCGCTCCTTCCTCTCCAACAACCCCCGATCTCTTCGCCCGCGCCCTCCCTCTCTCTGCACTCTCTTTCTTCATCACTTTTCTCCCTCTCTCACTCTCGTTCTCCCTCTCACCCCAAGACCCCACAACTGCTTCCTCTCCCGAGCACCTCAACTGCCATCCTCTTTCCTCCGGGGCTCCACCTCGTCGGCCCCCACTGTCGCTTCCATCCCCTCACCGTCGACTTCGCCCGCGTCTCCCTCACGCGTCGACCTCCTGCTACACCGAGGACCCTCTTCATCGCCGTCGGAGCTCCCCCTCACCCTCAACTCCAACCACCAACCGAGCCCCCTGCCTGCATACCTACTGCATCCTCACCTCTTCCTCCACCCTCACCATTGCCAGCTCCACCACCTCCGATCATCGCAAGCTCCCCTCGTCATAAACACCGTGACCATTGCACCTCCCCCATCGACCTCGGCAGCCGCCACCAGGCCGACTTCCACCACCTCTACCCTCACCGCGACCCTTCCTCTCTCCACCCAAGCTCTTGGTCGTGCTCCCTACAACCGTGGCTGAGCTCCCCATTCCTTCCGACGAACACCCCGTGCCCTCTCGCTGTCGACGAACCCCTCCACGACCGCCTGCCACCTCCTGCACACTCGAGCCCTATTTCACAGTCGAGCCCCCGACAATTCGTCGAACACTTACATCGATCGCAATCGCCACTATTCTAGCCACCGGCATCGCCATCCAAGCCATCGTTACCGTCATTGTGCCCATCGCCGCAGTCGACGCAGCAGCCGTCGCAACGTCAGCGCATGCCAGTCGCATCCACCGAGGCCAACCTTCGTCGTGAACGAGCCGCTGCCGTAGCCGCGGTTCACCACTGTGCCGTTCGCTGCTGTCCTGTCACCGATCGTCGTCATCAGGCAAGTATATTGCTTGCTTCATGCTATTATTATGTATTTAACCCAATTTCGAATTAATGGCGTGTATATATAAGTCGTGCAAACCAATATGATGCAAGTGTTTGATACAAAACTATACGTGAAAACCGGACCTTAAATGGCAGAACTTGTGATCATTACACCCGCCTATTGTTTACCGATATGCTGTAGAAATTTAGTTGAAAAACACGGTCGTTTCACCTATGTAATGCTGCTCCCGATAGTCGGTACGAAACCTGAATTTCCTGAACATGCTAGACCGTTAAATTCACATTAAATCTTTTACGAATCGGATTTTGGCTTTCCATGGCTCGTATCGAATCCAATGGGATAATCTACAGAACCCTATAATTGATATCTAAAATTTAACTAGTTACGATATATAAAACTATGGTGAATTACGATTCTGGACTGCAGTCTAGAGCGGTAATTCCAGATAACCCCTGTTTTAACTCACTGTTTTTCCTTGTTCAAATGCGGAAATGTGCGGAACCCTATATCGTTACGAAGAGAATTGAGTTAGCTTCCTTATCCCACTGGTCTCACTATATTCCTCAACTATATGATATTTTAACACATTTTATAATGTCGATATGTTCTGCTGAATTCTGCAGTGGCAGATTTTACACATCAACCTAAACCTGGCCATAACTCCCTGTTGGTATAGGTTATTACTGATCCGCCAATTGCAGTGGAAACTTAACTATAAAACCTAAATATTGTTCAACTATAGCGTCGCCTAATTACGATCCCAACTGGAATTAAAATGTGTTACGAAACGGACTTCCAATTCTGAAACTGGATTTCCAGCAGTGAACATTTAAATTGAAATGGCCGTATCTAGCAGACCTGAAACCTGTTTGGCGCGAAACCAATTTTGATGGCTAGATAATTAAACATAATTCTTACCCCTTTTACATTGTTTCATTTAATTCTGCATGTATGATTTATTGTGAATTATGCAAGTGGTAGGACACTGACTGATGATACCTTATTCATATCGTAATTATTGTATTCTCATCATATCATGTAGATGTCATTGCATTGGTAACCTAGTGATTGTGTGCATTACCCAGTGTTAGATATTAGTGGTTTGATTGTGGCAAGTACGTAGTGATAAAGTGTGAATGAATAAGTGAATGTGACACGTACTTGTACACAATCAGCGGACCCGATTGATTTATTGCATTGTCGACGTCTATAGGACATGTATAAGCATAACTATAATTGGTATGGGACGATTATGGAAGCACTTATATGGGTGTCATAGGTAAGGCACCAAATACTGTCCATTTATCCTGGGTACCAGTCGAGACATGCTTGATGGAGATCATGTCTCCAGTTCTTGCGTAGACTTGTCATGGACCGACTAGTATTTGAGTTTATGGTTGGTGTTTGATATAGACCACGGGGTGTGGGGTAGTTTGAGTGTGAGTTCAACAGAGTCTCGGGAGTCCCATTGCCGGCATATACCGTGATTTTGGGAGTTGTATGGATGGAGTTACTGATTATTATCGTGCGTGATTCGGGCCCGTGTTCCCTTGCCCTTGGGTCCTAGCCTTGGGTGGGGGATACTCCTGTGTGGTTGACTCTCACACTTGGACTGACGATAGGTTTAGCGACCTGCACAGTGAGACTTAGAGACTGATAGGGTTAGTGATATTGACATGCATTGCCTACTGATTCAATATACCTACCATACTGTTTACTGTTTTACTGTTTACCTGTACTGGCTACGTCATGCTCATGTTATTACTCCATGCTTACTGTTTCATGTTCATCATCATTGCATGTGTTTATATTGTGTGTGTGTGTGTGTGTATTGCTAATGTGTCGCTCTGACGACCTGAGTATGCATGCTCAGAGTGAGAAGCGGATTTAGCTTGGACCAGGACCTGACGTAACTCGAGGACACTGTGGACATCTGGATCAGCGACTCAGCGCTACACTTCCTTGATCTCTATCTGGTCAGTGTTTTGTATTTGTTTCGATTTAGTGACTGCATTTCTCATTACCTGTGCATTGATTACTGATTACCACGTAAAGAAAGAAGCCGAAGTGTGACTACGGCAGGATGTTTCCTCGACCGTAGGAGCATGGATGGACTTGTCAACCCCTCGTATTCCGTATTTTGGGAAGCGGGGCATGACAGGGTCAAAATCACTGGTAGGTAGTGCACCCGTGCCAGGCTCAACTTCTCGCTATAAGACCTTCTTGCCCCGGGGTACCTTACCGGGTACACCATGTACCCACAGACGACGTCTCTCTCCTCGAATCGGGTATATGTACATACGTGGCTCAAGAACCGAGAAATCTCATGGTGGACGCCACACACATCATATCACGAGAAAACCACACGTTATATTTGAAATCATTATAAATTTATGAATTTCCCTTGCGGTTTCCCCAAATCCAGAAATCTCAGAAATACTGAAATATCCAAGAAAATCACAATACATAAGCATGTGGATAACTATGAATGTCCGTGATGTCAATCATGATGCAATGATGTTGCAAATGCACGAGTACCGGCTTTCAAGTAATTTATAAGTGTATCGTAACATGGCAATTACCAATGGAGTGTGTGTCTGCATAAAATAGTGCACGTGCGGCATAAACCATTGATAATAGTGTAAGCGTCCTAGATAAAAACATCGATGTACATGGAGACGCAATGCTACGTGAATATGACATACGTATGTGAACACAAGAATAATAGCCAATTCCTAACTGTTGGCGCTATACGCCATCCATGTGATTCCCCCATAGATGTGTGTATCTACTCACCTGAATGCCTTGGCTAGTCGAATCCAATCACCGCCTTGCCTTTCCCTGCCGCGTCCGATGTCCCCGCAACTGATCCTAGAATCGCACAATAATAACACATGATGTAAGAATTTTCCGATATAACGTGAAGACAAGGGTTATACGAAAGGACTAGGGCATTACAAGTTAAACACGTGAAACTAGACACGCTAAACGCGAACGACACCATCTGAGACCACTCTTAGGTGCTGTTATCCACAGTAAACGCCAAAACTAACATCAAAACGCCCGAATCGTATGTTAACAAAACACCACAATTAAGGTAAAACGGCTCTAGATTTTGATAGGGGTGCAAATAGACAAAGTTGCACAGACAAGGGACCTTAAATATATAGCAGACACCTATCCTAAAAACCTCGACACCCGGGCCTCATATCTGGCCTTAATTTGCGGGCAGAACCCAATTATTTGCGGCCTCAAGTAGGAATTGGGGTCTTGGGCTTCGACGGTGTAGTCCTAGTCCTGTAAGTATCTTTCAGTAATTGCAACTTTCTTCTGTGACCACGGACTTAAGAGCAGATCACAAAAGAACACTAATTTAAACTAAAAATGGTAATTAAAACATTAATTTAAACATTATGGTATTTTAGTGCAAAGAGATGGATTAACAAGACTATACAACACTAAACTATTCTAACGTGAGCCAAGATTACCCTAATAGCCATTTAAAACCCTAATTTTATTCTAACCCCTTTCTAAAAACTAAACTTGCATTAAAACCCCACTTGAACACTAATTAATACAAATTAAAGCAAAGATTAGCGAGACATGAAGTGAATTTGTTGTCATACCTCAAATGTTAGTGGAAGAAAACCCTAACTTGAGAAGATAGCCACCAAAAAGGGAACTTGCTTGAATGAAACACTTAAAGAGGCTTGGATTTGGATTTTGGAAGTTATAAGTGGTGGATTTGTGTTGATTTTGGTAGGTTTTTAGAGAGGTAGAGAGATTTAGCAAGTGAGGAGAAGGAGAAGGAGAAGGAGAAGGGAATGGGATGAAGAATGATCTAGAGAGAGAGAGAGATTCATGCCATGGCACCCACATGCCATGCATTAAATGCAACAAGACTAATTTCACATTTTCTTTCCTTTTTTAATTTTTAAGTTAAAAGATAATTCTAGATCCATGGCAATGAACAAGGAACTTGTTACCAATTATTGTTAAGTTGTCATGGTGCACTTAACTAGTCTCAACATATAGTTAATCTAGGATTAACACAAGATTAGTGTGTGTATGCATGTTTAAAATGATTATTTAATAACAAATAAATAAATAAATAAGTAAACAAGTAGTTAAATAAATACTAATTAAATACCAATAAAATAAGCATTTACATAATTAAAATAGTTATATTCATGTTTATGTGGAAAATAATTATTAACTAGGTTTTACGAAAACCACGTATTATCACTAATTAACACATAATTAACCTCAACGAATTTCTAAAGCGTTACAATCTTCCCCCCGTAAAGAAATTCGGTCTCTGAATTTAAAATCTAACTACGCGTACTTTCGAAGAGATGGAGATATTTCTTCCTCATCTCGTCCTCGGCTTCCCACGCGACCTCTTCGCTGCTCGGGCCACGCCAAAAAACCTTTACGGACGGTATGACATTTGACCTCAGTTTCTTCACCTGCCGATCCAGAATGACTACCGACTGCTCGGTGAAAGAAAGATCGCGCTCCAGCTGGATTGCCTGATACTGAATTGCATGAGAGGGGTCATGAAGGTACTTGCGGAGTATCGATACATGAAACACGAGGTGAACATCTGGGAAGCTGGGTGGAAGAGCCAAACGATAAGCAACTGTGCTGACTCGCTCGAGAATCTCGACGGGACCCACATATCTGGGACTAAGCTTCCCTTTCTTTCCGAATCTCATCATGCCCTTCATTGGAGAAACCCTCACGAAAACATGATCACCTACAGCAAATTCCAGTCTGCGACGACGTCTATCCGCATAAGATTTATGCCCGCTCTGGGCCGCTCTCATCTTATCCCGAATCAGCTGGATCTTCTCGGTTGTCTCCAGCACAATCTGCGGTCCCAAAGTACTGCTCTCACTGAGCTCGGTCCAACAGACTGATGATCGACATCTCCTCCCATATAAATCCTCGAAGGGTGCCATCTGAATCGTCTCCTGAAAGCTGTTATTGTAGGAGAAATCTATCAAGGGCAAATGAAGATACTGGCTGCCACTAAAATCAAAAATGCAAGCTCGGAGCATGTCCTCAAGAGTCTGTATGGTCCGCTCGGACTGATTGTCGGTCTGTGGATGGAAAGCTGTACCGAAACTCAATCGGGTGCCCAAAACCTCCTGAAGTCTCTGCTAAAAGCGACTGGTGAACTAAGTGCCTCTGTCGGACACGATGCAAGTCGGAATGCCATGTAGTCGCACAATCTCGTTGATATATATCTGGGCGTACTGAGCGATTCCGAAAGTGGTCTTCACTGGCAGAAAGTAAGCCGTTTTCGTCAGCCGGTCTACGATCACCCAAATAGAGTCATACCCTCGACTGGTCCTAGGTAGACCCACGATAAAATCCATAGAGATCTGCTCCTACTTCCATTCTGGAATGGGCAAAGGCTATAATTCTCCCGCGGGCCTCTGATGCTCGACCTTGACTTGCTGACAAGTCAGGCATCTCGAAACAAAATCTGTGACATCTCTCTTCATCCCTTGCCACCATTAGACATCTCTCAAGTCATGGTACATCTTGGTAGAACCCGGATGAACACTATATACTGACCGATGCGCCTCCTCTAAAATCTCGCGTCTCAGCCCCTCGGAATCTGGCACACACAGTCGAGTCCCAAATCGTAGTACTCCCTGATCATCGATCATGAACTCTGAATCTCTGCCATGTCGAACCTGGTCCATGATCTCTGACAAGCGAGCATCACCGGACTGTGCCTCATGAACACGATCAAGCAACTGTAGACGTGCATGGACATGGGCAAGCTGTCCCCCATTCGGAGTAAACTCGAACTGTACTCGGCTGTCACAAAGAATCTGCCAATCTATAGGCGACTATCTCTGAACTGCGCTCACATAGGACAAGCTACCTCCGGGCCTCCGACTCAAAGCATCTGCCACAACATTCGCCTTGCCCGGATGATACAGAATCTCGCAGTCATAGTTCTTCACTAGCTCCATCCAACGACACTGTCTCAGATTCAGATCTCGCTGCTGAAAGATGTACTTAAAGCTCTTGTGGTCCGTGAATATCTGGCACGACTCGCCGTATAAGTAGTGTCTCCAGATCTTGAGTGAAAAAACCACCGCAACCATCTCTAAGTCATGAGTGGGATAGTTTTGCTCGTGCTTCTTCAACTACCGAGAAGCATAAGCGACGACCCTGCCGTGCTGCATCAACACACAGCCTAAACCCACTCGAGAAGCATCGTAATAAACAACAAAACCGCCTGAACCTGAAGGAAAAGATAATACTGGCGCTGTAGTCAGACGAGTCTTCAACTGCTGAAAGCTCTGCTCACATGCCTCGGTCCAAAGAAACGGAACTCCCTTCCGGGTCAACCCGATCAACGTTGCAGCTATACGAGAAAAATCCTGTATGAAACGTCGATAGTATCCGGCCAAACCCAAAAAGCTGCGAACCTCCGTCACTGATACGGGTCTGGGACAGCGCTGAACGACCTCGATCTTCTTCGGGTCCACACGTATGCCATCCCTCGTAACCACGTGACCCAAGAAATCAACATTATCTAGACAGAAGGCGCACTAGGAGAATTTAGCGAACAACTGATGCTCTCTCAACATCTGCAATGTGATCCTCAACTGATGCTCGTGCTCCTCTCGGCTCCGGGAGTATGCTAAGATGTCATCAATGGACACGATAATAAACCGATCAAGAAACTGCCTGAAAGTGTGGTTCATCAAGTCCATGAATGCTACCGGGGCATTGGTGAGCCCGAACGACATCACCAAAAACTCATAATGCCCGTAGCGCGTACGAAAAGCGGTCTTCGGAATATCATCCTTCCGAACCCGCAACCGATGATAACCCGACCGCAAGTCAATCTTCGAGAAATGTTCCGCACTCTAGAGCTGATCAAACAAATCATCAATGCGAGGTAAGGGATATCTGTTCCGCACAGTTACTCGATTCAACTGACGATAATCGATGCATAACCGCATACTGCCGTCTTTCTTCTTGACGATCAGGACAGGAGCTCCCCAAGGCGACACACTCGGTCGAATAAGCCCTTTATCCAGCAAATCTTGCAACTGATCCTTAAGCTCTTTAAGCTCCGCCTGGGCTATCCGGTAAGGCGGTATAGAAATAGCCCCCGTGCCGGGGATCAATCAATGAAGAACTCAATATCACGCTCTGGCGGTAGGCCAGGTAGCTCATCAGGAAAGACATCGGGAAATTCCCTCACAATCGGGACCTGGTCCAATGGGGCCTCTGCGGCTCCGGCATCATGAGCATATGCTAAAAATTGCTGACATCCTTTCCTCAAGAGCTGACTAGCATGAAGAGAAGAAATCAAACTTGGAAGGGTGGCATTACGGTCTCCCCGAATAACAAGGATTGGATCACCAGGAAAACTAAATCTGACTGCCTTCTTACGGCAGTCCACGGACGCATAGCAAGTGGCTAACCAGTTTATGCCCAGAAGAACGTCGAAGTCTAACATATCGAGGAGAATCAAATCAATAGAAGAATCCCTCTTCCCGATATGAACAAAACACGATCGAAACATACATCATGAAGGGTTACCCAAGTGCCCCGGCCAACTTCCGTGGCCAAATGCGGAACAAAATTTTTCTAACGAATAAAAACTTGGCACTTGTTTAACTCTAAACCCGGATTTTTCCATAAAACTAACTAGCTACACTAGGAGAGCTATCTACTATGATGATGAATTCTTACCAAACGAGCCAAGTCCTTCGGTCTTCGTTCTTCATCCTTAGCTCCTACTAGCCACCTTGAACTTGCTTGATCTTCTTTCCTTGCTCCGTCGGTCCTCCGGGATCGAGCTTGTTCTCCGGCCTTCCTTGGTCCTTGATGATCCACCTGGGGAATGTGATCCATGGCTCTAGCTCTTTGCTAAGTGTCAAAAGAGCAACTAGAGAACTTGGGATGCTACTCCAAGGAATCTAGGATGTAGTTTGGATGTCTACGTGTTTGCTATCTCTTTTCTAACCTCTTCACTTGTTTCTCAACACATGAGAATGTTAGTGAAGAGGAAGAAGATGAAGATGGAGGAAAGCAAGAGGAGGTAGGAGCTTAAGAAAATAATGATCAAGCATAAGAGAGAAATTCACACACAAGAGTTTTGTATGTTCATTTCTTTCATTAAACAATAGCAACCGTGCTTCAATAGTAACTCCAAAATGAATTATAAATTCATTTGATTACTATTGAAGCATGGTCACCTCCATTCCTCCCTCACCTCTCACTTTACACCTCATTTCCAATTATCAAATAAAAAGAAAATACATAATGAGGTGGCCACCTTCTAGAAGGAAATCTGTAATAAATACGGATTTCAGTCTACTGTACATATATACCGGCAATCGGATAAAAATCCGAACGCCCAAAGAGATAGAATAACACGAAGAACGTAATAATAGAATATATGTATCGAAATACATATATGTAAATTATTAAATCAATAACTGATTTAATAATCCGGCTAAAACCTGAGCCGACTAGTATTACCAACTGTCCAATCGAAAGTCCGAGTACAAAGTACATCAATCGATCGAACCCTGTACGTATCCAATACGGCTACTACATCATTTCGCCTGAATCAGGGAAACCCTCTGTGTGGGACTCTAAAGACTCGATAGTACTCTAGCAGTGGGTTTAACCACAAGCACGTCAACGGTACTAGCTGTACGTAACGGCTACCCAGGTACCTGTCGAAAAGAAGGCCGGTGAGCAAACTCATCCGGATCTCCTACTGAGCCTATTCGTGACAATATCCGTACAGTCCGGTCTCTTCGTCAAAGAGTATCGCATACCGGGTCTAAGGGGTGGTGATCGTCAGACCCTAATAACCTGATAAGTCGTGCCGATGTGGCTCAGGACCAATCCGGGAAACTACTGATCAACCTATCAGTAAATCCTAAATACCTTGGCCAAGGTCTTATGGTCCTGACCAATTGAATCACAGTGCGATATCGACTCCCTATCCCGGGAGAGACGAATCCCCGACAATCGCTCACTGCCTCCATGTGGCTCAGGACTGACAAAACCTGTTTGCATGACTCAGTAGAGCCATGGTAGGGTAGTGATCAAAGTTCAGTGGGAACTCACATGAGACAAATGCCGATCTCGGGTCCAAAGACTAACCTGTACACATGTCACCTGAGAACTACCATCTGACGATAGGTATAGTACCACATGGAAGTTCTCGGTGAGTCCGTCCAGTGTACTCACACCCAGTGAGCACCTGTATACGATCTTAGGTGCATCAGACCAATGGCTGTGGGACCAACCATCCCCCGACGGGGCTAGAAACGTATACACCAGTCTACTCTGGAGTATCAATGCCCAATCTCGATACTCATGTGACTAAAGACTATTTAAGGATGCGCTTATGGACTACCCTACTCCCACAAGTATGATCGCCATCACAACGCAGGTAGTCAAGCAAGATCCTAGGGGCTTTATCAACATGTAATCGCAATATGTAATAACGAGTATGACATATGCCATGTTAAGATAAAGACAAACCACAATAGTATACTACCGTATCGAGTCTTTATCAATATGTGCAAACCAGATATAACAACAATACAAATAAATACACATATCCCGATAAAGACAAGTCAAATAATATACTATAAAACTGAGCAAGATTGTTCTGTACATATATATCCCTAGCAACCATATGTATACATATACAATACTGGCCTCTAGGGCATACATATCCAACAATCTCCTACTTGCACTAAAGGCCAGTAATTGGCGTACTGAATACCGAACGTCTGTACTAAGGCCAGCTGTTGGCGTAACGCATACCCAACATCCTAAAAAGTCGCTCGAACTGTGCTTGAGGGAGGACCGTTTTAAATGGATCCGCCGTGTTGTCTTTCGTATCCACTCTCTGAATCTCGATCTCCTGGCGATCTACGATCTCCTGGCGATCTACGATCTCCCTGATCAGGTGATACCGCCTTAAGATGTGCCTAGATTTCTGATGGGACCGTGGTTCCTTCGATAAAGCTATAGCCCCATTGTTATCACAATACACTGGTATTGGATCAACAATGGACGGAACTACCTGAATTTCAGCTATGAACTTCTTCATCCAGACCGCTTCTTTTGCGGCATCGCTTGCAGCAATGTATTCAGCCTCCATCGTCGAGTCCGCGACGGTATCCTGTTTGGAACTCTTCCAATATACTGCCATTCCGTTGATGGTAAACACAAAACCCGAGACAGACTTGTTGTCATCCTTGTCACTCTGGAAGCTTGAGTCGGTAAAGGACTCGACCCTGATGTCTCCATTACCGTAAACTAGGAACATCTCCTTAGTCCTTCTCAGGTACTTGAGAATGTTCTTTACAGCTGTCCAGTGGTTCTCACCTGGGTCTGACTGATACTGGCTCACCACGCTCAGCGCGTAAGCTACATCTGGTCTTGTACATAGCATCACATACATTATAGATCTTACTGCTGAAGCATAGGGTATAATGCTCATGCGAACCCTCTCCTCATCAGTCTTGGGAGACATCTCCTTGGAGAGGGTGATTCCGTGCAATGCGGGTATGTTACTGCGCTTGGAATTTTCCATACTAAATCTCTTTAGTACGGTCTCTATGTACCTGGAATGTGAAAGTCCCAGTAGTCTCTTGGATCTATCTCTGCAGATCTTGATCCCCAGAATGTACGAGGATCACCTAGGTCTTTCCATAAAGAACCTTTGTGATAAGAATAGTTTGACCGATTGTAGCATAGGAATGTCATTTCCTATCAAAAGAATGTCGTCCACGTACAAGACTAGGAATACGACAGTTCGTCCTACAATCTTCTTATATATATATGGCTCATCTTCGTTCTTGATGAAGTCAAAGTCCTTGTCTGTCTCATCAAAATAGATGTTCCAGCTCCATGATGCTTGCTTCAATCCATAGATGGATTTGAGCAGCTTGCACACCTTCCCGCTGCTCCCACTGTCTACAAAACCTTCTGGCTGATCCATGTAAACGCACTCTTCTAAACTTTCGTTTAGAAAAACCGTTTTTACGTCCATCTGCCAGATCTCATAGTCATGGAAGGCAGCAATGGCAAGCAGGATCCTAATGGATTTGAGCATAGCCTCTGGAGAAAAGGTCTCGTCATAGTCCAATCCTGGTCTTTGACGAAAACCTTTTGCAACGAGTCTAGCCTTATAGGTTTCCACCTGCCTATCTACACCATGTTTCTTCTTGTAAATCCATTTGCATCCAACAGGTTTTACCCCAGGTGGAGCAATTTCTAGGGTCCACACTTTATTGGTATACATGGACTCCATTTCAGATTGCATAGTATCCAGCCATTTATCAGAGTCCCTACTGATAATGGCCAGTCTGAAACTAGTAGGATCATCTTCTTCCAAGATGCAATCCTCTTGATCCCCATCTATGAGAAAACCGTAGTATCTCTTGGGCGGATGAGAAATCCTACTAGATCCGCGGAGTGGCTGAGGTTCGTCGGGTGTAACTGAATCTAGCAGTTCCACAAAATCTTCAGTTATAGTTTGTGTCTCTGGAATTTCATCCAGTTCTACCGTGCTGCCACTAATATTTTTAACAAGAAATTCTTTTTCTAAAAATGTGGCATTCCTGGAAACAATAATCTTCTGTTCCTTTGCATGGTAGAATAAATACCCATTAGAATCCTTTGGGTATCCCACAAACTTACACAAAGCTGACCGTGCCTCAAGTTTGTCTGGGTTCTGCTTTTTGACATAAGCTGAGCAACCCCAAATCTTACACGTTTAAGATACAAACCCTTACCACTCCATATTTCGTACGGAGTTTTAGGCACGGATTTGGATGGAACTTGATTCAAAAGATGTGCTGCTGTTTGAAGTGCATATCCCCAGAATGAAAGAGGCAACTCAGCACTACTCATCATAGAGCGAACCATATCCAATAGGGTACGATTCATCCGCTACGATACACCGTTGTTCTGTGGTGTATACAGAGGAGTAAGTTGAGAGAGAATTCCATTCTCTTTTAAGTAATCTAGGAATTCCGTGCTTAAGTACTCCCCTCCTCTATCGGATCGGAGGATCTTGATACTTTTGCCAGTCTGGTTCTATACTTCGTTTCTAAATTCTTTGAATTTCTCAAAAGTTTCAGATTTGTGTTTCAAAAGATACACATATCCGAATCTAGAGAGATCGTCAGTGAATGTGATGAAGTACGAGAACCCACCCCTTGTATGTATAGACATTAGACCACATACATCCCTGTGTATGAGCCCCAAGAGCTCTGCTGCTCTTTCTCCATGTCCGGTGAACGGAGATTTGGTCATCTTTCCTTTGAGACAAGATTGACAAGTTTCAGAAGATGAAAACTCGAATGTATCCAAAAATCCATCTTTATGCAACTTACTCAGTCTTTTCTCTCCGATATGACCAAGTCTACAATGCCACAAGTAGGACTCGTTCATATCTGAACTCTTCCTCTTGCGTGTGTTATGTATATTGAGAACTGTGTTTTGATTAAGAACATAGATACCATTACACAGTGTACCTTCTGCAACCAGTACCTCATCAAGGTAAATGTTCATGATATTTCTATCAAGAACAAAGTTATATCCATCTTTATTAAGTAAAGAAACTGATATGATGTTGCAAAGCATGGAAGGTACATAGTAGCAATTGTTCAAAATTATAGCATTGCCATGTGGCAACACTAGGTGATATTCACCGACGGCTGCAGCATTAACTTGTGCTCCGTTCCCTACTCTGAGGGACATATCACCAGGTCCAACTATCCTACTTTTTCTCAGTCCCTGCAATAAATTACAGATATGAGATCCTGATCCGGTATCGAGTACCCAGGAGGTAGGACTGACCGAAAAATAGTTCTCAATAACAAGAACGCCTGAAGAAGATGCAACAGTATGTTTCTTCTTCGATGGAGTTATCAAGGAATTCAAACTTTCCCCTTTCCCTTGCTCATACTCATGACCGTTGTCATAAGTTAGAGCCGAACCAACGTTCCCCAGCCCCGAATAAGAATTCGGATCGGTCAAGAGATACATTTTATTATTTTGATTAGGGCGTGGAATGGTTGCTACCTGGAGAGAGAGAGAGGGAAAACACTCAGCGTGCGCTCTTGCAAGATTAGATTGGTTATTAATTTATCCAATCAGGATGGCTCCCACTGTTTCCTCAAATTCTTCTTCAAACCCTAAAAGAAGAACTGGTCAGGATTAATCGCACGTCACAATACTTGCTTAACCTTTCAGCCAGGCTGGTGTCGGTACTTCGAGGGAGGTTTTCCAACGCTTTCGCGAAGTTCCTTAATTACATAACCACTTTTCCCTGGAGGCGTAGCCCCACTGACACCACTCTAGACACCTACATGGTTTATAGCATTGATTGTTAAGTGTGATAATCTCCCGAGAGTAATCCTACTCATCAGTGGGATCGGGATCCAACTATCATTGTGTGATGCACTAGATGGAATCCAATCTAGTCACTATACTCCAGAAGGTATGCTAAAATCTGCAAGTTTCCTGTATGTTTGAAACTCCCGATGTGGTTTTTGCCCCTAAGACCCAAGTGACCTTGACACAGTCAACAAATCAAAGAGTCCTAGTCAAGTTCAACCCGTCATTATCTTGATTGCATTAAACCCACCCGCATAACCCTTGACACAGTCAACAAGGTTACACGATTGTCCTAACCAATCGCATTGTATGCTACAAATAAGCAATACTCAGCTACCGTTCACTGCGCCTTAACACAGTCAACAAACGCAGCACGAATACTAACTATAACTTATAAAAAATGATGGAGGGCTACGGTTGGGTTTTTGGAGAAAAAACCGTTAACGTAATGAACTTGATATTGTTGAAGGAACCTGAATGGTTTTATAAAAATATATAGTGGCGAAAACCTTTGCTAAAGAGGTCACTCCCTGTAAAGGGATCTCGGCTCTTTTCTCGTCGAATGAGGTGATATTCCAAACTGAATACCATGATGCAAAGCAAAAATAGTCGACTATATTGAAGTTATTACGTTGACGCAAACTTTTACTCAAGGGGTCACTCCCGGTGAAGGGATCTCGGCCCTTGCTTCGTCGAATGAGGTGCAGGATATTCCAAACTGAATACCACTGTGCAAAGCAAAAGAGAACGTCTGTAATGTCAGTTTTTAAAGTTTGGTTCCAACAACATCTTTTAGGTTTATTATCTTGCATTAATCAAAATTAATGCGGTCCCATCAATTTGTAACTTATCACACCAGAAAAGAACGAAAATATGATGTACGTATATGCAATCCGCATTCGCCACTGGGTCCCGTCATCACCTGTTAGGTTACTTAACTAACGACAGAGCGGGGGCTGGACTAGCGCGGGTGCAAAACATATACAACATATACTAGTATATATATAAGTATATATAACATTCGTCCCAGGCATGATAATAAACAACATCACAGATAACTATACAGAATGGTGGATAATCTTGGAGCCCCGGGTTTCATTTGAGCCGCAAATAAAACCCGACGTTCCCGGTCGTGTGGATAGCCTATGCAATGAAAACCTGTACCCCTATGAGTGCGGCGAATAGCCCGCCAGTTCTAGAATGAAGCCCCCTCCGTCTAAGCGCCATGAGATGCAGGCTTGCTGCCTTTTAGAACCCGGCTATTCGTGCACCCCACCGCGGGGTAATCCTAATACAGAAAATGAAAATAATATATACAAGCGGTGACATCGACCTCAACCCGGTAGTGCCCCAAAATAATATACAACCTGGCAAAGATGGCAGTCCACATATCGGACGCTCGCCCCGCAATAACAAATGTACAAGTGAAATATAAACTGTATTCTAACATTGCACCACATGCTATCCACCACGACAATCCAACCACAATCACAGAACAAGCACACAACATCAACGTGAATGTCACGTTCGCAAAACCCGTCTAAAGGAACATATAGCAATCGGACGAGTTTTACCGATCGAGTGACATTCCCGGTCGTAGATAAAAGTGAATGTACTGATCACAAAATACATATTTTAAAATTACGATCGACTAAACTTTCCAAGTGGGCCCCAAGTATTAAACCAACACTGTAACAAATCTGGGCCCAAAAAATAATTATTCCAGAAACCACAATTCCAAAAATAAGAGGCCCAGAAAAAATTTTGTTCACGTGGGCCCCGAAACGGCCGCAGAACCGCCGCCAATAGGGGGTTTTCGCGGCGGTTCCGCGGTGGTTTAGAGGGATCACGTGACCAATTTTCTTCTGTAGTCTTAAAAAAGCCTGCATGATTTTCTGAGACCATAAAATTGATTTTTTGAGCACTTTTAAAAATCGACAGAAACTACATGAATTGAAATGCGGTTTTTGAAATTTTCAGTCGATCATTATTCTAAACACGTTTAAACAAGATAGTGTATGTTTTATGGGATGGCTCTAATACCATGAAGGGTTACCCTAGTGCCCCGGCCATCTTCCATGGCCAAATGCGGAACAAAATTTTTCTAACGAATAAAAACTTGGCACTAGTTTAACTCTAAACCCGAATCTTTCCATAAAATTAACTAGCTACACTAGGAGAGCTATCTACTATGATGAGGAATTCTTACCAAACGAACCAAGTCCTTCGGTCTTCGTTCTTCATCCTTAGCTCCTACTAGCCACCTTGAACTTGCTTGATCTTCTTTCCTTACTCCGTCGGTCCTCCGAGATCGAGCTTGTTCTTCGGCCTTCCTTGGTCCTTGATGATCCACCCGGGGAATATGGTCCATGGCTCTAGCTCTTTGCTAAGTGTCAAAAGAGCAACTAGAGAACTTGGGATGCTACTCCAAGTAATCTAAGATGTAGTTTGGATGTCTAAGTGTTTGCTATCTCTTTTCTAACCTCTTCACTTGTTTCTCAACACATGAGAATGTTAGTGAAGAGGAAGAAGATGAAGATGTAAGAAAGCAAGAGGAGGGAGGAGCTTAAGAAAATAATGATCAAGCATGAGAGAGAAATTCACACACAAGAGTTTTGTATGTTCATTTCTTTCATTAAACAATAGCAACCATGCTTCAATAGTAACTCCAAAATGAATTATAAATTCATTTGATTACTATTGAAGCATGGTCACCTCCATTCCTCCCTCACCTCTCACTTTACACCTCATTTCCAATTATCAAATAAAAGGAAAATACATAATGAGGTGGCCACCTTCTAAAAGGAAATCTGTAATAAATACGGATTTCAGTCTACTGTACATATATACCGGCAATCAGATAAAAATCCAAACGCCCAAAGAGATAGAATAATATGAAGAACGTAATACTAGAATATATGTATCGAAATACATATATGTAAATTATTAAATCAATACCTGATTTAATAGTCCGGCTCAAACCCGAGCCGGCTAGTATTACCAACTGTCCAATCGAAAGTCCGAGTACAAAGTACATCAATCGATCGAACCCTGTACGTATCCAATACGACTACTACATCATTTCGCCTGAATCAGGAAACCCTCTGTGTGGGACTCTAAAGACTCGACAGTACTTTGGCAGTGGGTTTAACCACAAGCACGTCAGCGGCACTTGCTGTACGTAACGGCTATCCAGGTACCTGTCGAAAAGAAGGCCGATGAGCAAACTCATCCGGATCTCCTACTGAGCCTATCCGTGACAATATCCGTACAGTCTGGTCTCTTCGTCAAAGAGTATCACATACCGGGTCTAGGGGGTGGTGAACGTCAGATCCTAATAACCTGATAAGTCGTGCCGATTTGGCTCAGGACCAATCCAGGAAACTACTGATCAACCTATCAGTAAATCCCAAGTGATATCGACTCCCTATACCGAGAGAGACGAATCCCCGACAATTGCTCACTGCCTCCATATGGCTCGGGACTGAACCCAACCAAAACCTGTTTGCACGACTCGGTAGAGCCGTGGTAGGGTAGTGATCAAAGTTCAGTGGGAACTCACACGAGACAAATGCCGATCTCGGGTCCAAAGACTAACCTGTACACATGTCACCTGAGAACTTCCATCTGACGATAGGTATAGTACCACATGGAAGTTCTCGGCGAGTCCGTCCAGTGTACTCACACCCAGTGAGCACATGTATACGATCTTAGGTGCATCAAACCAATGGCTGCGGGACCAACCATCCCCCGACGGGGCTAGAAACGTATACACCAGTCTACTCTGGAGTATCAATGCCCAATCTCGATACTCACGCAACTAGGGACTATTTAAGGATGCGCTTATAGACTACCCTGCTCCCACAAGTATGATCGCCATCACAACACAGGTAGTCAAGCAAGATCCTAGGGGCTTTATCAACATGTAACCGCAATATGTAATAACGAGTATGACATATGCCATGTTAAGATAAAGACAAGCCACAATAGTATACTACCGTATCGAGTCTTTATCAATATGTGCAAACCAGATATAACAACAATACAAATAAATACACATATCCCGATAAAGACAAGTCAAATAATATACTATAAAACTGAGCAAGATTGTTCTGTACATATATATCCCTAGCATCCATATGTATACATATACAATACTGGCCTCTAGGGCATACATATCCAACACATCAAGCGACGAAAGGCTCGCCAACGGGGGTAATAACAACAAGCGGCTGATCTAGCAAAGACGACTCTCGGCCCAACCTCGGTGCAAAGTGTGTAGATACATATGAATGTGTAGAACCTGGGTTGAATAATACCCGCGCGTCGAAAGAACATACTGGAAAAGTACCTGTCACTACTGCGTTCGATGCCTGCGCATCTTGAGGAGTCAAAGCGAACACTCTGGCCTGTCCTCTGTCGGTACCCGGCTGTCCTCTGCCTTGGCCACCTCGTCCTCTCTGAACCGGACCGCCATGACCACGGCCTCTCGGGGCATCTATCTGGCGTGAAGCAACAACGGGTGTAGGAGGTAAAATGCTCGGAGGAGGGGGTGAAGGTGGTACGGTCACATGTGGAACTGTCGCTCCTCCCTGGCGCCTTACGAGACAATGTCTGACGCGGTGCTGCGGACTCCCACATCGGAAACATCCTGGCGATGGCTGCTGACCCGGTAAATAAGGGATGAACAACTGGCCTCGCATCACGCCTCAACCGCCACCAAGGCCTCTGCCTGCCATATTTCTGCCAAGCAGCACTGGAGCTGATATGCCTGTACGAATCCTCTTCGGTACCGTGGTCTCAGATATATGCTCCTCCACTAAAATAGCTGCGTCTATCACTGCTGCATAGGTGTCAAAATGCTGGGCACCGATAGAAAGAAACAGCTGCGTGTCTAGGCCTCATACGAATCTCTTTATGCGTTTCTCTTCAGTGTCTACCAGGTAGGGAGCATATGTGGACAGCTGAGTAAACTGAATGTCATACTCGGACACGGTCATCCTAGGAGTCTTGCGTAAAGACTCGAAACTACGAGCTTGAGCATCTCGGACGCTCTCCGGAAGGAAACGAGCAGCAAATACAGTTGTGAACTCATCCCAAGTCATAGGTGGTAGACCTGCAGCTCGGCCTCTCTCGACTGACTCGTACCATGTCTGAACAAGACCCTCTAGACGAAAACTTGCAAGCTCGACCGATCTCTCGTCAGAACATTTCAGCGAACGACAAATCCTAGCCATCCTATCAAGGAATGTTTGTGGATCCTCCGCTGCATCTGTGCCGGTAAAAACTGGAGGCTTCAGCCTCATAAACTCTTGCAATGATACGGGGATAGTCTCTGTAGCAGCAGGAACAACTGTCTGGACAGCAGTTACCATCACAGTCCCCGAAGTAGGAGGAACAACTTCGGATCTCGGTGCTCGGCTGGCCTAAACTAGGGACCCAACCATCTGGTGAAAATCCTGAATGCTCGCTTCCAGCCTAGCTATTCTGCCCGGAGAAGAGGGAGGATCAGTCTGTCCCTGAGGGGTGGGCGTACCACCCTGGTCGGTTCTCGTCTCGAACAAGCCCGCTCTAATATCATCTGTGGCGGCAGCCCTCTGGGCCCTCATAGTTTTCGGCGGCATAGTGGCTGGAACAAGAAACAGGATTTGATGAGAATACTGCAATCAAATCAAAGGATATGTAGAATTAAGGAAAGAAATACAAGCAATTATACATCCTAAGGTTACTTAGGCGGAGTATAGTATCGTAAGTACGCCGCGGAACATACACATGCTACGTCACCCTGCTTAAGTCACCTACTCCATCTACCAAGGGTCATCCTACACTCAGAAGGTAAAAACTAATACTCTGATACCAATTTTGTCATGACCCAAAGGTGTGGAACATGACTGGTACTTAAATCACGTAACGTCTAGAGGCGTAACATAATCTAAGTAAGCCAAAGCCCAGAAATCTAAACCATTTAACGAGATAGAGTGAAGAAATACTTGTTTTCAAAAAGAAAGATTTTTAACAAAATAAGTCACATTAAACATTTTAAAAGCATCCGGTTTCCCAAAAATTTCGGCAGAGTTTCCTTTGTAAAAACTGGCCCCAAACGGGTACAACACATAAATAAGTGTAAGCAATAATAAAAGGCATCCCCAAGTGGGAGCTAGCTTTTCGCCGAATGACGGAACACAACCACATGAAAAAAACATCATTATAATACGAAATCAACATTTAAAAGCAAGAAAACAGAAACAAAGTGTAAAGTCGGCTTACACGAGCTCGACGCCAGAAATCAGAATAGATGTATAAGTCTCACCAGCTCACAGTCTAAGTCCAATATACAAAGTGGTAGAAATGGTAGATGGAGTGTACTAGGTACAAAAATAATGTACAAGGTGGGAACAGAAAGGTATCCTCTCAAAACCCACCTACAACTAAATCCTTCAAGAGCTGGAATAGGCGAAAGTAGATAAAAGAGTATGCCCACCGCTACTATGCTGACAGGTCGAACCTGCAAGACACTGTGGCACAACGGGGTGAGATGCCAACTCATGAGTAGTAAGTAGCATCTAATAAGGCTATCACAAGCATGCACGCAAATGCGTCACAACTTATATACATGCTACTATGATGCGATGTATTAATGTGAATACTATATGATTGAAAGATCAAACGCGAAATCTTCATATATGTCTGGTATAAGAAAAATATGTGCTCTTATCCTTGGAAAACTTTGATATCATAAACCTGGGTAACATAAAATGAAATCGACAGAAACCCATGCCAATATCGACACCATATATATATCATATTTCGGTAGCCGTCTCTCAGAGCAGCCCTCAAATCTGTCAAATCACACGACTCTGGTCGGTATCCTCTGGATGACCGCCGGGTCAAAATCACCGGTAGATAGTGCTCTCCTTCCAGGCTCAACTTCTCGCTATAAGACCTTCTTGCCCCGGGATACCTTACTGGGTTCACCATGTACCCGTAGACGGCGTTTCTCCCTTCGAATCGGGTATATGTACATACGTGACTCAAGAACCGAGAAATCTTATGGTGGACGCCACACACATCATATCACGAGAAAACCGCACTTTATATTTGAAATCATTATAAATTTATGAAATTCCTTAGCAGTTTTCCCCAAATCCAGAAATCTCAGAAATACAGAAATATCCAAGAAAATCACAATATATAAGCATGTGGATAACTATGAATGTCCGTGATGTCAATCATGATGCAATGATGATGCAAATGTACAAGTACCGACTTTCAAGTAATTTCTAAGTGTATCGTAACATGGCAATTACTAATGGCGTGTGTGTCTGCATAAAATAGTGCACGTGCGGCATGAACCATTGATAATAGTGTAAGTGTCCTAGATAACAATATCGATATACATGGAGATGCAGTGCTACGTGAATATGACATACGTATGTGAACACAAGAATAATAGCTAATTCCTAACTGCCGGCGCTATACGCCATCCATGTGATTCCCCCATAGATGTGTGCATCTACTCACATGAACGCATCGGCTAGTCGAATCCAATCACCGCCTTTCCTTTCCCTGCCGCATCCGATGTCCCCACAACCGATCATAGAATCGAACAATAATAACACATGAGGTAAGAATTTCCGATATAACGCAAAGACAAGGGTTATATGAAAGAACTAGCGCATTACAAGTTAAACACGTGAAACTAGACACGCTAAACACGAACGACACCGTCTGAGACCACTCCTAGGTGATGTTATCCACAGTAAACGCCAAAATTAACATCGAAACGCCCGAATCGTATGTTAACAAAACACCACAATTAAGGTAAAACGGCTCCAGATTTTGATAGGGGTGCAAACAGACAAAGTTACACACACAAGGGACCTTAAATATATAGAAGACACCTATCCTAAAAACCCCGACACCCAGGCCTCATATCTGGCCGCAATTTGTGGCCAGAACCCAATTATTTGCGGCCTCAAGTAGGAATTGGGGTCTTGGGCTTCGACAGTGTAATCCTAGTCCTGTAAGTATTTTCCAGTAATTGCAACTTTCTTCTGTGACCACGGACTTAAGAGAAGATCACAAAAGAACACTAATTTAAACTAAAAATGGTAATTAAAACATTAATTTAAACATTATGGTATTTTAGTGCAAAGAGGTGGATTAACAAGACTATACAACCCTAAACTATTCTAATGTGAGCCAAGATTACCCTAATAGCTATTTAAAACCCTAATTTTATTCTAACCCTTTTCTAAAATCTAAACTTGCATTAAAACCCCACTTAAACACTAATTAATACAAATTAAAGCAAGGATTAGGGAGACATGAAGTGATTTTTTTTTCATATCTCAAATATTAGTGGAAGAAAACCCTAACTTGAGAAGATAGCCACCAAAAAGGGAACTTGCTTAAAGGAAACACTTAAAGAAGCTTGGATTTGGATTTTGGAAGTTATTAGTGGTGGATTTGTATTGATTTTGTTAGGTTTTTAAAGAGGTAGAGAGATTTAGCAAATGAGGAGAAGGAGAAGGGAAGGAGAAGGGAATGAGGTGAAGAATGATCTAGAGAAAGAGAGAGAGAGAGAGAGAGAGAGAGAGTCATGCCATGGCACCCACATGCCATGCATTAAATGCAACAAGACTAATTTCACATTTTCTTTCCTTTTTTCATTTTTAAGTTAAAAGAGAATTCTAGATCCATGGCAATGAACTAGGAACTTGTTACCAATTATTGTTAAGTTGTCATGGTGCACTTAACTAGTCTCAATATATAGTTAACCTAGGATTAACACAAGATTAGTGTGTGTGCATGTTTAAAATGATTATTTAATAATTAATTAATAAATAAGTAAATAAGTAGTTAAATAAATACTAATTAAATACCAATAAAATAAGCATTTACATAATTAAAATAGTTATATTCATGTTTATGTGGAAAATAATTATTAACTAGGTTTTACGAAAACCACGTATTATCACTAATTAACACATAATTAACCTAAACGAATTTCTAAAGCGTTACAATTTTAGTATCCGCATATCTTTTAATAATACAAAATAAAAACCAAATAATATATTTTTAATATCCAGCCTTGCATGACATCGTACCTCATATCATATGGTTGCACTCATATATCATGTTCATGTCCTAATTGTTAAAAACAGACCCGTCTTGATTGCTATGTATATTTACGTAGATCCGTGCTTGGGGTATACATTTTGATTTTCAGGATATCGTATTATGGATTAAACTTTTACGTATATTCTCCATATTTAAAAACTAGACTTTTAGAAGGGATCCGGGTAATATTCGGAGCAATCTGGTGTTAGCTGTATAATCCTATAATATATATATTATAATATTTTATATAACTAATATTATAAACTGTTAAACATATATAAATAATATATTAATTTAAATAATGTCTCCCTCTATGCCTTTCTCTCTCTCTTTCTCACGTCTCTCTCTCTCTAAATCGTGTCCCCAAATCCTCTCTCTATCTCTTATATATATATAATATAATAACTTAATATATATAACCCCTCACCTTTCTCTCTCTCCCTCATTATTTTCTTCTCCCCCATAAGAAAAAACCTAGAATCCTACCATGCCCTCGTCGTTGCCGTTCACCCTTGTCGCCGCCCCTCATCATCATCATCTCCCCCGTCCTCACCTCCTCTCCCTCATCACCTCCGAGAACTCCTCATCTCCTTTTCTTCTCTCCGAGCACCACCCTGCAGCAACCTCGACGCCAAGAAAACCCACACCCCTGCCGACAACCCTCGCCATCGCTCACCTAGCCCATTACCGTCACCTCCATCTTTTCCTCCTCACCTCCTTTTCCTGGCAACCCCAAAACAAAAACCCCAACGACCCCGATACACCTTATTCCCCGATCACCAACCCTAGAAACCTACAGCCATCGCTGACGGCAGCACCTTGTTGTCGTCAACCCCGTCACCTCGCCACCATTCCTCTGTCCTTGCCACACCAGCAAACCTCTCTTCTTCTTCTTTTTTCTTCTTTTATTTCATTCTTTCTTTTCTTTTCTTGATTTTTCATCCGTCTCGTCGAAGCTGCGCGTGTCGCCGACAATAAGGACGACCCAATCACCGTCGTTGTCTAGCCCAGTCACCACGTCACGTCACTGCTCATTCAGGTCCAGTCCTGCGCACGTAAGTTTGCAACGCGACATTATTTTGACGTCGGACGTGACATCCGCATCTTGACGTGAGATTCGATCAGGTAATTTTTAAACTTGCAACATGCTATATTATTATATCGATAATTATATAAATAGGAATAGTGCATGTGTTTTATTATTCAGCAAATATTACAGATTTACAGTTTTACAGTATCTGTTTGTATCCGTACTAATAATAGCATATATAGTTGCATGCCGGAACATCATGATATCATTATACTTTTATATCAGTACACTATGTTACATAGTAATGGACGTATAATGGTCATTACATATAGATACATATGCATCCTGGTATCAGTTGTGTTTACCACGTTCCGATATTGATTACAGTTTCACATTGGCATCTATTTTGGGTAATATACATTACATGACATGTTCACGACACATTACCAGACTTGTTACTTGGATATTAATACTAATGCCGATAATCCTAACTTGTTGTCCGGATGGATGAGACTTGTTGTCTGTATAGACAACACCTGTACCTGCTTGATCCTGTGTTGGCATTAGATTTACATCATCAATACCTGACTTGAACACAAAACCTGGAGAGTAAGGGGAAATCAATAATGAAACCTGACTTGTAATTCAACAGTTTGATGCTTATACTGATCAGTCTTTATGGGCTCGGCCAACCCCGGAATGATACTGCTGACATCATTCGTCTGTACATGTTATCTGTTTACTGCTTAGTAGCATGTCTCGGATTCAACAGGAGAGCCTTGACCGTGGTTCGGGCACGCACGGGATACAATTGAGTTACATTGACGATTCCATTAAATTGATTTCAAAGTCTTCTAGAATAGATAACCTAGAGGTACGGACTTTAGGATACACATCAAATACATGCAGCTCACTGTCTTATACCAGTGTTTATTATTCGTACACATGTTTAATAATAGCATCATATCCTTGTTACTACTATTAATTTAATATTATGATGCATTGACGTCTGGGTTTTATATGACCCAGTTCCTCGACCTTTATCGCAGGCAGATCAAAAGTACTTTAGCAATCAAGCCGAGCAATGTGAAGTTGAACGTGTATCGTTAGAGATGTCTAGTTTATTTATTTCCGCAGTTTTAGTTTTATTGATGTGAGCCCATATGGGACGTGATTCAGATACTATTGTTATTGGATCTTGATTCGTTTCCGCTTTATGCATTTCTTGATTTTATTTATTGTGGCAAATGGACATGCGCTAGCTAGATTATATATATTACTGTTCTTGATATCCGATAGACAGCCGTAATGCGACCGTGGAGAGATGATTCCTAACCACAGGTAGCATGGTTGGCTCTGTCACGTGCCGTAGTTACGTATCTTGGGAAGCAGAGCGTGACACAGTAAGGGCATGCTTTGTGACCATGTTTTGACCAACCTGATAGCATTCCATATGCAGGAAAATCATTAATAGTCCACATTAAAGACGCACGCATCGTGAAGATTGTATCTATGTTTGCATCATAAGTGTCTACTCCATCAATGAATAAAAAATTTAACTCATCGATCAGAGGTCGGAGATAGACGTCGATATTGTTTTCCAGTGAGTTTGGTCCATCAGTAAGAATAGGCATCATAAAATAGAATTGATCTATATCCAACCAAGGCGACAAATTATAAATTATTACAATGGGCCATGTGCTGTGGCTTCCAGCCATATAGTTGAATGGGCAGAAACTATAACTACCCAGTTTGAGCTTGACATTGCGAGGATCACTACTGCATATTTGGTGTCTCCTATCGAAATCTTTCTATGCCGGTGTTCACCCAAAATTCAAACAATATAAAGAGAGCTAAGCTCTATTAAATTTTGTTGAGGTAGCGTCTCACGCGCCCCTTACGAGGGCGCCAACGCCAGCGTCAATCCCTTAGGATTAAATCTTATGGTGACGCCGCACGTGCTCCTCACGCCGGCGGCAATGTGCAAAGAACAGAAGCACTTTCTGAGTAAGAATTAAATTCTTATATGGCGCCGCAGTGCTCATCACGTAGGTGCCAATGTGCAAAGCACAGGAGTACCCATCATAATAATTAAATTCTTAAGCGGTGTCCACGTGCACAACACGTGAGCGCCAGCGTCTAAATCAAAATCAATAGAATTAAATTCTACATAAGAATTTGGGACACTCTCTGTTAAATAGAGCCATTAGATCAAAGATCTGATGGAGATGATAAATCATCAAAATATAGAATTAAATTTTATTAGGAGAAAATATCTCCCAAATCTTTCTAAATAAGAAAGATACTTTCGGTTGGATCAATGATCCAATAATAGAATAAAATTCTATTTTAGGGAATATATTCCCTCAATCTTTCTGAACAAAAAGAGATCACTCTCTGTAAAATAGAGAACCCTTGGATTAAAAATCCAATGGTGATTAAAAATCACTATTTTACAGAATAAATTCTGTATATGGGAAAATATTTCCCCAATCTTGTTAAAAACAAGAAAACAAATTCTGTAAAATAGAAGTCCTTGGATCAAAGATCCAACGGCGGGTAAAATCCCCCAAATCAATTTTGAGTCCAATTAAATCAATTGGAATCTCTCAATGAGAGATTTTCTCAAAACTAATTAACAATTTGCGTCGACTATATAAAGACCCTGAGACTTCAAGTCTCACAGGGAGAGACACGGAAAGACTACAGAAGGAACCCCTTATAAACTTCTGCAAAAATACAGTGAGTTCTAAAAAAAAGAACAGAGAATTCAATTCTCAAAGAAGAAATCTTCCTTCTCAAAACTCTAGGTAAAGAAAAGAGATCAAAATATCTCTGTTACATATCATATCATATCTAAGGGTTTAACCATTTTAAAAGAACTTAATTTTTTCTTTGGATATGAGATCCACAATACAAGTTTTCCATAAGTTGAGAATTTAATTCTCATCGGAAAGATCTTGTTCTTGAGAATAAAATATTCAGGGAATAAAAAATTTAAAAATAAAGAAGATGGAGTTCATAATACTCGAGGAACTCAGTTCCTTCAAATCAAGAACTTAGTTCTTTAAAAACTCAACCCGAAATCCTTAAAAATAGTGATATTGGTAAGCATTAATGGTCAAAATACTGTTGACAGAGGTTTAACATCTCTGAAAATATCAACTAAGACTAAATCTCCATAAAAAGACTAGTGCCTCATATGCTTCCCACGTGGGTGCCCTTTTAACAGCACCTAAGGTCTCACAAGAAAAACACGCGGGCGCCCAAAACAGAAGGCCGGCGCCTCACGTGAAATACACGCAGGCGCTGAATAAAAGTGCTCAGCACTCCATATATAGACGAAGACTGCAAAGTGCTTAGCACTGATTGGGCAGTGCCCTGCACCGCACGTGCTCCTCATGTGGGCGCCATATAAAAAGTGGTTAACACTCCATATACAGCCAAAACGGTTAAGTGCTTAGCGCTAATTGGGCAGCGCCCAGCGCCGCACATGCACCTCACGTGGATGCTATATGAAGTGCTTAGTACTTCACATTTAGTAAAAAGGACTAAAGTGTTCAACATTTATTGGGCAGCGCCCATGACTGAATTCTTCACATGACATATATGTGAGCATCAGAGCTCAAATGAGTGCTTATCACTTTTACATGAAAAGAAAAGTGCTGAACAAACAGAGCCCAAATAAGTGCTTAGCACTTTTGAATGAAAAAGAATAAGCAGACTAAGCCTAAATTGGCTAAGTCTCTGAAGTTTTCTTATAGCTGAGCCCAAATGCTCTTTTGCTGGATTTTAAGTAAAAATGATTCTAAAACGTTGTTAAGTTGATCTTAGTCTCAAATAAGACTAATGTATCCTTCGCAAAAACAAACTAAGCCCAAATGCTCACTTATAGATTTAAGTTGACCTTAATCTCAAACTAGATTAATGGTCCTTAAAGAAAACAAAAATATTTCTGAACCGAAGGAATATATAATCTACGTTCAAAACCCCGTCAAACAAATCCTTGACCCAAGCCCAAATCTAAAATATACGGATTTAAACTGAACCGCGGCCTACGGGCGACAACATAAACCAGTCTCCGTATACAATCCACGGGCAACCAAAACAAACAAACACACACACGACACGAAGTGAGCCACTGGAGAAGGAGAAAGTGGTTATCGCAATGTGGTAACGTAATTAATTGCAAGGGCATGCACCTACTGGGAAGAGCGTCCTTACAATAAAAAAAAACCCTCATAAAATGAAGGGGAGTCTGATATAGTCTGCTACAACGATCGCATCTTTCCAAACCTCCAATATATGGTGCCATAAATCAACTTGGTATCTTTTGAGAGGTGGACGGATAAATCTAAATAGTATATACCCCCAGATTTAGGCAAGATGATCCATCCCATTTCGTCTCTGTTTCCAGCGTTGAACAGATTCTGGCCGGTGGGACCTTTTCCTCTTTCCACTGCACACTTCATATGTTGTGTTTCGCGAACAAAATCATGGTTCGTAATGATTGCCCTTGGATTCAAGATACTGAAATTTGGTGTCTTGCTCCTGTGCAGAAAAAATCGATGGTTTCCAACTGCACCTCTTGCAATAGCAACTCTTACTCCACCCCAACTGGAGACCTACGGGCCCAACGCGGCTTCTATATTTTCAATGCCGATGGGGAAAGTAACGCAAGCCACTACTGGACTATTCTTCGGGACCATGTTCCCACCGGTGAGTGTCGGTGCCTCAGCGCCGAAATAGAAAGCCCCCAAGAGGTCGGACTTTGATCAACTGGAGACCACAACGGCCCCTCTTAATGGGCTATCTAAATCTGGTTTCTCAGTCTTCAATAGACTGAGAAAAAGCTCAAACGAGCCTGCAAAGAGGCTCGTGATACCTGAAGGGGATACCCCAAAACGGATAGCCCTCTCAACTCCTGCTGCAGGCGAAGTCGTTAAAAGTGCTTCCTCTAATAGAAAGCCGGTCTTCGAAAGATTGGTCTGCCCTCTCCAAACTTCAATCAGGACGTCGGTCTTCAATAGGCTGACACCAACAACAACCCCTCAGCAAAACCGGGGGCACGAGGAAGCCGCTTCCAAAACTGAGGCAGTCTCTTCTACAAGACACGTTCGACGTCGCCACTGGTGCCGAGTGAGAAAAGCTGGGAGCAACTTCCCCTCTGGACATACCCCGTCAGCTCCAATGATGGAAGTTGACGCTGCTATTCCAACCGGGAACAACTTTGATCTGCTCAGGAGGGTGCGCAAGAACTCTCCAACGGCGGTACTAAATAAATCACCCCCACCTGCAGAAGTTACTGTGCAAGGAAAAGCCGAAGCAGCCCCATCAGCGGCTCTCCTTGCAAATTCATAGGGTCTGGCGAAAAGTCCATGACTCTGTGATCAACAAAGATTACTCTTCTCGGCCGAAGAAATTGAAAGCTCGGCAAGAAAAAGACCACCCCTCCGTCATACAGAGAGGGACTTATTTTACATGGACGCCTGTTGCAATGGCTCCTTTAACTTCAACCTCCCACAAAAGGACGAGGCTGGAGAAAATCCCACCGCCTGTGGCAAATCCCAAAGGTGATGGACCCAAACGTCCCAAGTCTGGGGGCATGATCGTACATACGGTCCATATGGCTTCTGGGAAAGAAGAAAGCAATGCTTCGGTGAGTCACCGACCGCAGACTCGGTCACTGACAAAAGCTCAAGAGCAACAACAAAAGCACCAGGAAATGCTGACCAAAATGGCAGCGCTTACCGGACAGAAAGAAAGTCCGAACAAAGAGGCCGAACAGCGCCAGGAGTAGGAGACCGACACAGAGTTCCTGTGAAGGGTGCTTGAGAGAAAAGACAAAGAAGCCGCTAAACAAGCTATTAACATGAAGCAGATGGCGCTCTTGTTTCAGGACATGGTTGGAATGATGATCCAGCCAGAACCCCTAACCAAGGATCCGCCGATAATCATCAAGGATGACAGAGAGGAAACATCGAACACTCTTCCGGCCTTATCAACGGCCAAGGAGGAAATGATCTCTAAAGCTGCTCTTGATGATTATATTGCTCAACAAATAAGAGCTCATCAAGCTAATGAAGCGTCTGGCCAAATTGTCAGAACCGAGCGACCGTATCCAGGCTGGTATGATCAAAACAAGTACTCGCCGGGATATATGATTCCCAAGTTCCATGTATACAAAAGGAAAAGCAACCCCCATCAGCACGTCGCACGGTTCAAATCTCTATGCAGAAACACTGGAAGCAACGACAAACTGTTACTTCGCCAGTTCGTTAGCAGCCTGTCAGAAACAACCTTTGAATGGTACTTGGAGCTCCCAAATGACTTCGCAAATACATTCACAGAGATGGAGCTGCTGTTCACACAACGGTTCGCCAGTGCGAGCGAACAGACTCCAATTACAACGTTAATCAATGCCAGGGTAAAGCCGAGAGAAACCTGGGTCTAATATGCGATCTAGTGGTGGAACCTATGAACTGTGTCACGCCTCGCTTCCCGGTGTATGGAGGCGGAGACGTGGCAGGCACGTGAAATATTTACTAAGAAATAAATACGTTAAGCGTAATTAAGCAATATATAAAATGTACAAGAAATGACAAGGGTTTAAAATGAACAACAACTTTTATTAACATTCATCTTTACAATACAACTGATTTAAAAAGGAAAAGTACAAAGATAAAAGCAATGCCTAAACAGTGGCATTCAAACTGGAATGTAAGTACAAGTAAAGCTAGTAGTCTGGTTGTGCCTCAATCTGATCCGAGTACTCCTGACTGGGCTCGGTCTCCTGAGAGTCCTGTCCTCCTGACGAACATTCTAAGAAAGAAATATACAGTAATGTCGTCAGCGAACTAGCACTCGGTAAGTCCCAAAAAAGAGAATGGAATAGAACAAGTAATGTGAAGTGAAACTGGTAAATTATACAGGTATAAGATTATTATCTTAACGTAGTTGTTTGTAGCTTAGTACAGAAACTATCAGTGTATACGAGAGGAGTCCAATTTACCCCGTAGACTATGTTAACATGTAGTATAAGGCCCCATCAAAACCCACGGGACAATGGCAGGAGAGTTCATGTAGGTGTATTTTAGTGACCATCTCATGCCACTTATAATACATTCTGTACCAATCTACCCCGTTAACCCTGTGTAATATTTTATATAGATTATAATTATCAGACTTGCCGAGACCATGGATACAAGTTGTTCAAGATGTCAGGTTCAGGATGTAAACAAGTAGTCATGTAGTCAAGTCAAGTTATAGACATGGTTCGGTCAAGTCAAGTCATGTTTGATATTGTTGTTTGATTCAAGTATTCAGGTTCAAGTGTTCAGGTTTGGTATATTGGATTCATGTTTGATTAGACTCTGATTGGATTTAGATTTGAGTTAGACCCAGGTTGTGTCAGACACTTGAAATTGATTTGGGATCTTGAATTATATTCAGGAGTCATCGGTAACTGCTGCACATGGACAACAGGATTTGTGTCTTTTTCTAAGATAATTACCGTTGAATAGGCAAGCACACACTTTCTCCGGCCCTCTGGGGCTCAAGAGAATTGATCCCGCTTAAACCTATATTTACTAAAGTCCTTAAATTGTTTTATATAACTCGAGGGGTTTTTATGAAAAGTAGTTTAATATAATTTCAAAATAAATCTTGAGAATTTATTTATCATATTTAGGGTTTCATAGCTGTGAATTTTAAGAGTTTGAAGTATTTTAGTGATAATTACATATCTTGGAAAGGTCATGGTATTTAAACGAAAAACTCAATTTAAGGTTATTTTACATTAGAATTTAGATGGAATTTGACTCTAAATAACTATGATTTAAAATTACAAGTGATGTGTACAAATTAGATTTAAAAAAGTATTAATGATGAGTAGTTTTCTAGGTTTTAGTAAAAGTTGTCGGTAGTAACTTCACTTTCGACATATATTTTGAGAAAATGTATTCAAAGAAGAAGGAAAGGAATTGAGAGGGACTTGCAGGTGAATTAGGTTAAGGAAAAGTAGAAGAAAATAGATTGGTAGTCGTGGCATCGCGGTATCGCCGGAATAGCCTCGATTCCTCGCCGGAAGTTGGTCGTTGGCTAACTCCTCTTCTACTCCATTTGTACTTGAGAAAATTTGGGAGTTTTGGCTAGAATTTTTCGAATGAGGAAGGGCTAGGATATGGGATAGTATTTATAGTTTGGAATTAGGATTTTGGGATTAAAAGAGTTAATTAAAATGCATTAAAAAGGAGATAAATAGGGAATTGAGGGGTCTCTGTTTGAGTACAGGGGAGTTAGGGGTAGGGAAAAAGACTTGTGTGTAAAGCACGGGCACCATTGGAGATGGGGGGACCGTCGGCACCGTCTTAATAGCGATTTCCGCCGGCCGATTTGTAGGTAGGGGCCGGTGGATTTGAGCCATGTGTTCCTCTCTGTATTAATATTCTTTTGTACATGTTTATTTCTCCAGACTTTTCATTTTTATGTGTATTGCATGTGTAAACTTTTGGGCTTCCAAAAAGTTTTTAAAAAAATCAGAAAAATATAATGTGTCTGATGGAATTTGAACACATAGGCTACGTCACAACAGTGCAAGGGCTTTACCAGTGAGCTACAAGTGGTTTCTTGTTGTTCTCAAACAAAATTTATTTATAACTTTTACTCAGGCTTGTAAACTCCGTTCTGTACATTAAATTGAAAATTTTTCTACAGTAAATACAGAGTCGTTATATTCTACCCTCATTATAAAAATTTCGTCCTCGAAATTTACATTTTTGTAGGGACTAATTTACAAATAAGTGAGGATATCTTGCACGCATGTCATCTTCTCGTTCCCACGTTGATTCTCCTGGTGAATCTTTTCTCCACATCACTCGAACCAAGATTACTTCCTTCTTCCGTAATGTCTTCACCTTTCGATCCAAGATTTCAACGGGTTGTTGCTCGCAAGTGAGGTCCGACTAGACTGTGAGCTCGGAGTGATCAAGGATGTGGTTGGGGTCGCTCACATATCTTCGAACCTGGGATATGTGGAACACGTTAGGCACTTCTTCCAATGATGGTGGAAATACAAATTGGTAGGCCACTTCTCCAACTCGTTCGAGAGTGTCGAACGGTCCTATATATCTAGGACTGAGCTTACCTCTCTTTCTAAAATGGATCACTCCTAGGTTTGGATAGATCTTCAGAAAAACATGATCTCCAGGCTGGAACTCCAGGTATCGGCGCTTTGCATTAGCCCAATACTTTTATCGATCTTGAGCTATGCACATTCTTTCCCTGGTCATGCGATCTATGTCCACAGTTGCCACGATTATCTCTGGTCCTAGGAGTTCACGATCTCCAATGCCGTCCCAACTTAGTGGTGAACGACACTTCTTTCTGTAGAGTGCTGCAAATGGTGCCATTCCAATGCTCGCCTGATAGCTGTTGTTGTATGAAAACTCCACATGGTGTAGGTGATCTTCCTACGAACCTCCGAAGTCTAACATATAAGCTCTTAGCATGTCTTCCAAAATTTGAATTGTTCGCTTGGATCGTCTGTCCATTTGTGGATGGTAAGCCGTGCTGAAATTCAGACTCGTTTCCAAGCTAGCTTGCAGACTCTGCCAAAATTACGATCGGAATCTGGTGTTACGATCGGAGACGATGCAAACTGGTACTCCATGTAATCTCACAATCTCCTCCATGTACTTCTTGGCTAACGTCTCGATAGATTGGCCAACTCGAAAGGGAATAAAGTGAGCCGACTTGGTGAGTCGATCCACAATAACCCATACTGCGTCGTTACCTTTCGTGCTGTGAGGAAGAGCAGTCACGAAATCCATAGTAATGTGCTGGCATTTTCCATTCTATAATTGGTAATGGTTGAAGTAGACCGGCAGTTCTGTGATATTCAGCCTTTACTTACTGACACACCAAACACTTGGCTATACTTCTGGCTACTTCGCGCTTCATTTTATGCCACCAGTAGTGTTGCCGTAGATCTTTATACATTTTGGTACCACCGGGGTGTACTGAGTACAGAGAGCTGTGAGCTTCTTTCATCAACTCTTCTCGAATAGCACCTTGTGGTACACACAATCTACTTCCATATCTCAAGGATCCGTCTTCGTGGATGATGAAGTCAGTTCGAAGTCCACTTTCTACTTGTTCTCAGATCTTTTGTAGCTTGGTATCATTTGCTTGAGCTGCTTTGATATTGATTGACAAGAGTAGACTGGACTTGTAAATTCATCACATACGAAGCGTTACTTGGCATAACTGCTTTGATCTCCATCTCGTGCAATTCTTGTTGAAGTTTCCACTGAGCGGTGAGATTCATTGCTAATGGCTGGCGGCTAAGTGCATCAAGAACTACATTCACCTTCCCAGAATGATATTGTAGGTTGATGTCGAAGTCCTCTATGAGTTCTAGCCATCTTCTCTGCCGCATATTTAGTTCCTTTTGAGTAAATACATACTTCAGACTCTTGTGGTCAGTGTATATATCCACTCGTTCACCAAGAAGATAATGACACCAAATCTTAAGTGCAAAATTAACGGCTGCCAACTCCAGATCATTTGTTAGATAGTTGCGCTCATGAACCTTTAGCTGTCTTGATGTAAAAGCTACAACTTTTCCATGCTGGTGTAGAACACATCCTAATCCCTTACCGGACACATCTTAATGTACGATGAAACCTCTAGATTGATCTGGTATTACGAGAATAGGAGCTAAAGTTAATCTCGACTTGAGTTCTACAAAAACTTGTTCAAATGCTTCTGACCACACGAATGCTTAATCTTTACGTGTGAGCTTTGTCAGGGGTGCTGCAATCTTCGAGAAACCTTCAATGAATCTTCGGTAGTATCCTGCTAATCCCAAAAAACTTCGAATATCCTTCACCGTATTTGGTGTCGGCCATTCGCTGACATCTGACACTTTAGCTGGATCTATTGAGATTCTTTTGCCCGAAACAATGTGTCCGAGAAATACGACTTGATCTAGCCAAAATTCACACTTGCTGTATTTGGCGTAGAGTTGATACTGTCGTAATGTCTCCAGGACAATCCGTAAATGTTCGGCGTGTTCTTTCTGATTCATTAAATACACCAGGATGTCGTTGATAAAAATAACAACGAACCTGTCTAAGTAATCTCGGAAAACTTGGTTCATCAGATTCATGAATATAGCAGGTGCATTGGTTACTCCAAATAGCATCACGAGATATTCGTAATGACCTTAGCGAGTCCTGAGCGCCATTTTCGAAATAGCAGACTCTTTGACCTTCACCTGATGATGACCTGAACGAAGTCAGACTCTTTGACCTTCACCTGATGATGACCCGAACGAAGATCTAGCTTTGAGAATACACAAGACCCACTTAGTTGTTCGAAAAGATCATTGATTCAAGGTAGTGGATACTTGTTCTTAATTATCACTTCGTTCAAAGCTCGGTAATCTACACACATCCTGTATGAACCTTCTTTCTTCTTCACAAGAAAAATGAGAGATCCCCAACTTGAAGTACTGGGATGAATCCAACCTTTCTTTAGGACTTCGTCCAACTGAATGCGGATCTCCTTCAATCCCTCAGGACTTATCCCGTACGGGGCTTTGATTACCGGTTGCGCATCAGGTACTAAGTCAATGTTGAATTCAAGAGCTCGATCGTGAGGCAAACCTATTATATCTTCAGGGAACACTATTCACTGCCGAAAGACAGGGACTGAGACGTTGGGAAGTCTGGCCTGAATTTAGGGGCAAATGCTATTTGGACTTATCCATCCACCTCTCCGAAGATACCAAGTTGATTTATGGCACCATATATCAGAGGTTTGGATAGATGTGACCGACGTAGCGGACTTATCAGATTCCCCCTCGTTTGTGAGGGGTTATTGATTGTGGGGACGCTCTTCCCTGTAGGCGGAAGCCCCTGCAGTTAATTACGTTATCGCGTTGCGATAACCACTTTCTCCTTCTCCGGTGGTTCACTTCGTGTCGTGTCGTGTTTGTTTTTATGGGGTTTCCCGTGAATTATATACGAAAACTATTTTATGTCGTCGCCCGTAGGGTGCGGATTAGTCCAAATCCATATATTTGAGATTTTGGTTTGGGTCAAGGAATTGCTTGACGGGGTCCACATTGGAAGTTTGGTTTGCCGACGAGAATGAACTTAGGACGCATTTCTCACATTTATGAGGTCCATTCGTTCATAGGATATTTGAGTTTGATCTAAGGATCGCTAGTCATATTTGAGACTAAAATCAACTTAGAAATAAGTGAGCATATGAGCTCAATTATACTAGTTTAAGGACATCACGGTCCAATATCTCCATATTTGGAGCGAATATTAGTTTAAGGACGTTTCGGTCCATTATCGCCATGTTTGGGGAGAATATTAGTTTAAGGACATTTTGGTCCCATATTCCCTATTTGGGACAAATATTAGTTTAAAGACATTTCGGTCCAACATTCCCATTTTGGGGAAGAATGTTAGTTTAAGGACATTTTGGTCTAACATTCCCCTTTTGGGGATGAATGTTAGTTTAAGGACATTTTGGTCCATTATCCATCTTGCGCGCATGCGTATTTGTTATGTGGTGGAGTGAACGATGGGGACATGGAATGCGCCCAATTTGGGGTGCGATCCGATTTGAGCTGTGCACGTCAATTTGGAAATGCATCAATGTAGGATGAAAGGAGTTGTTGGTTGTCGGGACCCGCCACCTCTCTGAAGACACTAAGGAATTACAATGACATATATCAGAGGTGTGGAAAGATGTACCCTTAAACCAAATTTCGTATTTGACGGAAAAGATCATGGTGGATCATCTAAGAATCATTAGCCTTATTTAAGACTAACATTACCTTAGGAGATATGGGATGAAGATCATTTTGGATATCATCAATGAGAGATCATTAGTCATGTTTGAGACTAAGATCAGTTTGGAAATCACGAGCATATGGACTCCATTGATTTAAAATTAAAGAGGTTTAATTTCAGAAAATTTAGCCAATTTGGGCTAAGACTGGGTTTCTGTACTACCCAGTAGTGCTAAACGCTTAGTTATACAGCACTATTTCAGCGTTTCACGTGAAGCGCTGAAATAGTGCTAAGAACTAGTTTTTTTGTGGTGCCCACGCGTGTTTCACGTGAGGCGTTGAGCTTTTATCCTTGGACGCTCACGTGCTTTTCACGTGAGACGCTCCAATAGTGCTAAGCACTAAATTTTTTCCGACGCTCACATGTATTTCACGTGAGCCGCTATGTTCTTTGGAGATTTAATCTCTGTCGATATTTTTAGAGAACTTAAACCTCTGTTAATAGTATTTTGACCATTAACGATCACCAAGATCACTATTTTGAGAATCTGGGATCATGTTCTTTAAGAACTAAGTTCTTGACTTGAAGGAACTAAGTTCCTGGAGTATTTTGAACTCCATGTTTTCCATGTTCATGTTTTTAGAGAGGTTAAACCTCTTTTAATGGTATTTTGACCATTAAGGATCACCACGATCACTATTTTGAGGATCTTGGATCGGGTTATTTAAAGAACTAAGTTCTTGTTTCTGAAGTATTATGAACTCCATCTTCTTTTTTTTCAATTTTGTTCTTTCCTGAATTTTTGATTCTCAAGAATAAGATCTTCCCAATTAGAATTAAATTCTCAACTTGTGGGAAATTTTTCTTGCGGATCTCAGATCTATAGAAAGAACTAAGTTCTTTGAGAAGGGTTAAACCCTTAGATATGTTAGGTAAAAGAGATCTTTTGATATCGATATTTTCTTTACCTAGTGTTTGAGAATGGAGATGGTTTTCTTTTATGAGAATTAAATTCTCTGTTGTTTTGTGGGACCTTTTGAGAGCGTTCTGTATTTTTACAGAAGCTTACGGGGGGTTTCTCCTGCTTATTTGGGAAGATGGATCATTGGTTGTTGGAACCCACCACTTCCCGACGACGCTGAGGAATTACAGCGCCATGTATCAAAAGTGTGGAGGGATGTACCCTTTGAATCTTGTCCCATTCATCAGGGGGAAGAACAGGTTGGAGCTTAAACTTCTAACTACTTGAAAAATGTTTCTTTGCGTTCGTGCACGTGCATCGCACGTGTTGGGAGCAGATGCATCGCACGTGTTGGGCGCACGTGCGTCACATGTGTTGGGCACGGTGTGGGCGCACATGCGTCGCACGTGTTGCGTAATTGGATGACGCACGTGCGTCGCACGTGTTGTGCAATTGGCTGGTGCACGTGCGTCGCACTTGGTTGGCGCACGTGGCGGGCGCACGTGGCGGGCGCACGTGCGTTGCACGTAGCGCTTGCGCATATGTGCATTATGGGAGGTAGCTAAGGCCCTAGCTTGGAGAACTAAACTCCTTTGAGGATTGAATCTTCGCACGGCGGGCGCACGTGTGTTGCACGCGGCGGGCACACGTGCGTTGCACATGGCGCACATGGCGCTTGCGCATATGTGCATTATGGGGGCCGGCTAAGGCCCTAACTTGGAGAACTAAGCTCCTATGGAAAACTAAGCTCCTTTGAGGATTGAATCCTCGCACGGCGGGTGCACGTGCGGTGTACGTGGTGCGCACGTGGCGAGCGCACGTGTTGCGCATGTGGTGCACACTTGGCGTACATGGCGTCTTTGCATATGCGAATTATGGGGGGCAGCTAAGGCCCTAACTTGGAGAACTAAGCTCCTTTGAGGATTGAATCCTATTTTTTCTAAGAGGTGCCCCCTTTTATTTATATGAGAGTAGTAAAGGAGAGATCTCTCTTTTTCCCGATGTGGGACTAAAAATGTGTCCCTTATAAGGTAGAGCATTACTTAGACTATACGTGTATAGCATATTTGCTCATAACTTTTGATTCCGGAAGAATTATGAGCCCGTAATATATCAAATCGAAGGATTTTTCGAGACGCTTTCGATGCCGTCAGAATTTACCTGATTCTCATTCGGGATTTTGGCAAAATACAGCCCGGAAAATACTAGTTTGGATTTTCTTAAGTATATTGCTGCTATTTAATTTCTTGGGCTCTTTTGCGCAGAAATTTTTGGCGGGAATAAATGCCCCCTACTATTTTGCCCACGTAGGTATGTCCGTGGGTTAAATAGTTCAAAGTTATGCATCTCTATAGAATTGATGGCTCAAGAGATAGGTTTAGGTCCCTGTCGCCTATGACTTTTTTTTTATCTTCATGAGCCGTAAGGGTCTCAAGAAGGTTTTTTCTCCATATGAGTCGTGAGGATCTCATAGGTGCGTATTCTCCATAGAAATCGTAAGGATTTCTAAATGTTTTTCTCTTTCGTGAGTCGTAAGGATCTCACGCAAGTATTTTCTCCTTTCGAGTCGAGAGGACCCGCAAGCGGTTTCTTCACTTTATTATCAAATGTGGCCCATGGATAGTGTATAAGAGCCAGTTTGGACCTTCTGGAGGGCAGCAATGGTTTAGGAAACAGGTTTAGATCTGTCGCCGAAGACTTTTCAACTTTATGAGCCGTGAGGGTCTCATAAAGACTTTTCTGCCTACGAGTCGAGAGGATCTCGTTAGTGTATTTTCTCCTTAGAAGTTGTGAGGACCCCTAAATGTGTTTTCTCTTGAGAGTCATAAGGATCTCACAAGAGAATTTTCCCCTTACGAGTCGAGAGTACTTCTTAAGTGGTTTCTCCTTCTCGTCGGTATGCGACTTTGGAGAATGTGGCCCATGGATAGTATACAAGTGTCAATTTGGACCTACTTGTAGGGTCACAGTGGTTAGGAAACGGGTTAATATCCCCATCGCCTAAGAGTTTTCACCTTCATAAGCCGTGAGGGTTTCATAAAGATGTTTTTCCTTACAAGTCAAGATGAGTCGAGAGGATCTCGCAGGTGTATCCTAACGTGAAATATAGATAAGCCCCATTTTTTACGATAGAGATCCGTTAGGTTTATGGTACTAAGGTTTTAGTCCGTGGTACCTTCGCGTTGGCTGATATATTCCTCGATATGCAGTCTTTAAGCCGCTGTTCGAGTAGCCCTACGACGGTCGTGTCTCTGATCCATACTGAGGCTGGACAAGACGTCTTCAAGTAATCTTCTTAGGTCATATTACCGTTGGAAGAACAAGCGTTAAGAATTTGCCATGACGCTTTTCACTTGAGGTTAGGCTCAATTTGGAGCCTCGATGAGTCATAACTGCACCCTTCTGGTGTGGGATGATCTCCAATGATCTTTTAGGCTTTATATAAGTTGCCGTCAAGACCCGAAGCTAGGAATTTGCCGTCACTTCGTTTTTTTTCTTTGACGATGTTGCGACGATTCTTTGCTGAAGTCGGGAAAATATCTATGTAATCTCTATGCTGTATGTATTGCAACCGAGATCTGGAGCTAGGGATATACCATTACTCTAATTTCATTTGATAGTTGCGTCCGCATTCTGCTGAAATGAGGGGGAACGCCGAGATAGTCTCTAGGTTGTATATGAACCGTCAAGGCTTGGAGCTAGGATTTTGCCATGGCTCTATTTTTTCTTTGACCCTTGGGTCTTTTGTTGACGTTGCGTCTGCATCCTGCTGGAATGAGGAGAACGTCGGGGTGATCTCTAAGTTTTAGATGTTGCCATTAAGATCTGAAGTTAGGATTTTACCGTCACTTCACATTTATTTGATTGGTGTGTCTTCCCCTGCTGGAATGAAGGGGGACACAGGGATAGTCTCGAGGTTGTATATGTACTGTCAAGACTTAGAGTTAGGATTTTGCCATGGTTCTATTTTTTCTTTGACCCTTGGGTCTTTTGTTGACGTTGCGTCTGCATCCTGTTAGAATGGGGAGAATGTCGAGGTGATCTCTAGGCTTTAAATGTTTCCGTCGAGATCTGGAGCTAGGAATATGCTATTGCTCCACTTATATTTGGCATTTAGGTCCTTGTTGACGTTGAATCTGCATCGAGAAGGAACGTCAAGCTGGAGCTGGTATTTTTCCATTACTCTTTTTTGATTTGGCTCCTTGGAGCTTTGTTGACGTCACGTCTGCATCCTGTTGGAATGAGAAGAACTTCGAGTTGGTCTTTAGGTTTTATATGAACCGTCGAGATCTGGCTCTCCCTTTGACGGACCCTGGTGGGAAAATATGGTTCTCTTTCTTTCATTTGTGCCCATGGATCGTATACAGGGGTCGGTGTGGACCTACCTGCAAGGGCAGAAAAGTTTCATTTCCATTTTTTTAATTTCTTTCTGCGATGCTCTATCTTTTCAGCTTTTATGTCGTGAAAGTCGCTATTGCCATTTCGGTTGTTTATCGCGGTGCCCAATCATTTCAGCTGTATCGTTTTTTTACTCGCTATTTTTTATTGCAAGTTGCCCAAACATTTCGGCTGTTTCATATGCATATATTTTTTTCTCGCGGATTTTTATTGCGAGTTGCCCCATCATTTCGGCTGTTTCATATGCACTATTAGTTTAAAGACATTTCGGTCCAACATTCCCATTTTGGGGACAAATGTTAGTTTACGGATATTTCGGTTCAATATTCCCATTTTGGGGATGAATGTTAGTTTAAGGACATTTTGATCCATTATCCATCTTGCGTGCACGTGTATTTGTTACGTGGCAGAGTGAACGATGGTGACATGGAATGCGCCCAATTTGGGGTGCGATCCGATTTGAGGTGTGCACGTCAGTTTAGAAGTGCATCAATGTAGGATGAAATGAGTTGTTGGTTGTCGGGACCCGCCACATTTCTGAAAACGCTGAGGAATTACAACGACATATATCAGAGGTGTGGAAAGATGTACCCTTAAACGAAATCACGTATTTGAAGGAAAAGATCATGGTGGATCATCTGAGAATCATTAGCCTTATTTGAGACTAAGATAAACTTAGAAGATATGGGATGAAGATCGTTTTGGATATCATCGAGATCATTAATCATGTTTGAGACTAAGATAAGTTTGGAAATCACAAGCATATGGACTCGGTTGATTTAAAATCAAAGAGATTTAACCTCAGGAAACTTAGCCAATTTGGGCTAAGACTGGGTTTCTGTACTACCCAGCAGTGCTAAGCACTCAGTTATACAGTACTCACGTGTGTTTCATGTGAGGCGTTGAAATAGTGCTAAGCACTAGTTTTTTGTGGCGCCCACGTGTGTTTCACGTGAGGCGTTGAGATTTTATCCTTGAGCGCTCATGTGCTTTTCACGTGAGGCGCTCCAATTAGCGCTAAGCACTAACTTTTTTCCGACGCCCACATATGTTTCACGTAAGGCGCTATATTCTTTAGAGATTTAATCTCTGTTGATATTTTTAGAGAGCTTAAACCTCTGTTAATGGTATTTTGACCATTAACGATCACCAAGATCACTATTTTGAGGATCTGGGATCAGATTATTTAAGAACTAAGTTCTTGATTTGAAGAAACTAAGTTTCTGGAGTATTTTGAATTCTATGTTTTCCATGTTCATGTTTTCAGAGAGGTTAAACCTCTTTTAATGGTGTTTTGAATATTAAGGATCACCAAGATCACTATTTTGAGGATTTTGGATCGGGTATTTTTAAAGAACTATGTTCTTGATTTGAAGGACTAAGTTTCTGGAGTATTATGACTCCATCTTCTTCTTTTTCAATTTTGTTCTTCCCTGAATCTTTGATTCTCAAGAACAAGATCTTCCCGATTAGAATTAAATTCTCAACTTGTGGGAGATTTGGCTTGCGGATCTCAGATCTATAGAAAGAACTAAGTTCTTTAAGAAGGGTTAAACCCTTAGATATATTGGATAAAGGAGATGTTTCGATCTCGATATTTTCTTTACCTAGTTTTTTGAGAATGGAGACGATCTTCTTTATTGAGAATTAAATTCTCTGTTATTTTGTGGCACCTTTTGAGAGCGTTCTGTATTTTTACAGAAGCTTACGGGGGTCTCTCCTCCTAAATTAGGAAGATGGATCATTGGTTGTTGGGACCTACCATCTTTCTGAGGACACTGAGAGATTACAGCGCCATGTATCGAAGGTGTGAAAGGATGTACCCTTTGAACTATGTTCCATTCATCAGGGGGAAGAACAGGTTGGAGCCTAAACTTTTAACTGCTTGAAAAAGGTTTGTTTGCGTTCGCACACGTGCGTCGCACGTGTTGGGCGCACGTGTGTCGCATGTGTTGGGCGCACGTGTGTCGCAAGTGTTAGGCATAGCGTGGGCACACGTGCTCCGCACGGCGTAGGCGCACGTGCGCCGCATGTGTTGCTCACTTGACGGGCGTACGTGCATCTCACGTGTTACGCACTTGGCGGGCGCACATGCGTCGCACGTGGCGTTTGCGCGTATGTGCATCATGGGGGGCAGCTAAGGCCCTATCTTGGAGAACTAAGCTCCTTTAAGGATTGAACCCTCGCACGACGGGCGCACACGGTGGGCGCATGTGCGTTGCATGCAGCGGGCGCACGTGCGTTGCATGTGGCGCACATGGCGCTTGCGCATATGTGCATTATGGAAGGCAGCTAAGATTCTTACTTGGAGAACTAAGCTCCTTTGAGGATTGAATCCTCGCACGACGGGCACACGTGCGTTGCATGTGACGCACATGGCGTCTGCGTATATGCGCATTATGGGGGGGGGGGCAGCTAAGGCATTAACTTGGAGAACTAAGCTCCTATGGGGAACTAAGCTTCTTTGAGAATTGAATTCTATTTTTTCTAAGAGATGTCCCCTCTTATTTGTATGGGATTAGTAGAGAAGAGATCTCTTTTTTTCCCGATGTGGGACTAAAAATGTATCTCCCATATGGTAGAGCCTTAGACTATACGTGTATGACACATTTGCTTATAACTTTTGATTCCGGAAGAATTATGAGGCTCGTAATATATCAAATCGAAGGATTTTTCGAGACTCTTTCGATATCATCAGAATTTACTTGATTCTCATTCGGGAGTTTAGCAAAATACAACTCGGAAAATACTGATTTGCATTTTCTTAAGCGTATTGCTGCCATTTTATACCTTGGGCTCTTTTGCGCAGAAATTTTTGGTGGGAACAAACCCATTCTCGAACTCTCGAAATATCTCTGGCTTTTCTTCTTCCGCCGGTAGAGTAAACACTTCAACATCCTTCGATTTAGCACGGTATCTCCCTGGCTCCAAAGTTCTATCTCCACTCTTGAAGTAAAAGACTGGGTGATATGGTATCTCAAATACTATTCTCTTTTGATGGCAGTCAATCGTAGCATAGAAAATTCCTTGCCAGTCCATTTCCAACACCACATCAATATTTAGGATGTCTAGTACTTTGAAATTCGCGTAGAATTCTCGTCCGCAAACTACAACTGGACACTAATCAAATCCTATAGTTGCCTTCAATATTCCATTCCCGGTACTGACATTCCAGCTTGAAATGAGTGGATTCACAGGAATCGCATACATTCTCACGAATCGTTGTGACATGAAGCAGTGAGACGCTCCAGTGTCGAACAGTGCTAGTGCAAGAATGGTGGCTACTAGTATAGTACCTAAATTGTGTGGGTTGGTTTTAGATACAGGGAAAATACATAGGTATATAAGGATTGAAAAGATCGGGAATTACCAGTAATAACTTGGCCAGTAGCCTCGACTTTTTCAACCGTCATGGTGAAAGCCTGACGTCGGGGTACATTCCTCCTTACTGGAGGCACATTCCTTTGTCCTTAGGGCACGTTTCTCTGCCTTTGAAACACGTTTCTGTGCCTTTGAGGCATGTTTCTCTGTGCCTGATGGAATTGACGAGGAGGCTGTGCAGAAGATCTCCGTGGAGGTGGTACAGGTAGAGCTAAACGAGGTGCATGAGCCTGAATAGCTGGCCGTTGCGGAATTGTGATAGCTGGTTGGGTTGCTAGAGCTGGGTTGAGATGAAATGGACAAGCTCCGATAGCGTGAGTGGATGCGCCACAAACTAAATGCATGCCATTTGCATGCTTGCAGTCCTTCGCCAGGGGTCTATTCCTCTTGCAATAGAAGCAAAAGTCTGGACTGGGCCGGTTAAATGTTCCTCCCAGTCTCCTGTCATGACCCATAATTTATCACATGACCGGCACTTAAATTACGCAACGTCTAAAGGCGTAACGTAAATCAAGTAAACCGAAGCCAAAAAATCTAAACCTTTTTGCGAAAAATGGTGAGGGTGCAGTTTTGAAATAAAGGTATAATGAAATCAAGTTTTTCTTTAAATACAAAGATAATGAAACATGAAATGCAAGTGGATTATACTAGTTGAAAATATGTTTCGTCTTTTAAAAATTTGGGCAGCACCTCCCTTGTATATTTTTATCCAAAGCCATATACACAACAATATATAGGCATCCCCAAGCGAGAGCTAGCTATTCGCCAACTGGCGGAATCATAACCACGCAATAACATATATACGACGCCCAGCAGCGAAGATCAACCCAGAAAGAACAATAAATAAGCAAGATATCAAAACTCAAGAAGCGAACATAAACCCATCGCTCTAAATCTCGCACAATACCCAAGTCTGACTAGGTCTACCAATATACAATTTCTAGTTTCTGATTTGATGGAGTTTATCTAGATACAACGGAATATAAATTACAAGAGTGGACACGATCTAACATATGTCCCACCTACCGAAGCAAAACACCCTGGAAGAAACTGTGTTCCAGCGATACCGCAACCGATCCCAAGCGGTCAACCTGCAAGAACTGTGGCACAACGGGGTGAGTTGACAACTCGTGAGTAGAAAACATCAGCAGGTAGAAATCGAATAAAACAACGATTTTCTAGGTCACTATATCCTAAGGTAATACTATGATATCTAGGGTGACCATAAATGCATATATGTCAACATTCGAGTCAATGCAATGACATATAGAGATAAACATTTGACATGATATGCCTATATGCATGTGGATATCATCCACGTGTCCATCAATGACACAATCAATATCATGGAATCTGAGTGTCCAATATCGACACTCGAATCATCATGAAAACATATGCCTGTATGTATGAGGATATCAACCACGTGTGTCCATCAACAACACATCAAAACCATGGAACCTGAGTGTCCAACATCGACACTCGAAATATCATGAAAACCCATGTCCATCATCGACACATAAATCCCCATATCTCAGGCGCCGCATACTCAGATCGGCCCTCATATCTATCTCATCTCAGGCGTTGCATACTCAGATCGGCCCCCGTATCCATCTTACGACTCCGTTCGGTATCCTACGGATAACCGCCGAGCCCAAAAATATCACCGGTAGGTAGTGTTCCCCTGCCAGGCTCACCGCCTAAAAATACGAGTCTTCTTGCCCCGGGGTAACTCACAGGTCCACCATGTACCCGCAGACGGTTCCTACTGCTCCTTGAATCGGGTATAATCATAGCTCAGTACCGAGAAAAAACTCATGGTGGACGCCTCGAAATATCATATCAAGAGAAACCGCGTTTTTTTAAAGCAATACACAATTCTCTTTGAAATATAACCGCGGTTCTCAAATCCAGAGATCTCATGAAAACAACATCTCAAGCATATAACCATAAAGAACGATGTATGCAACATAGAGTAGTAATATGAGCATATCGAGTATATCATGCAAGCATGTCAAGTGATAGTACTGAACAATGAATGTACTTTTACGTTTAAGATTAATCTCATGATCTGGCATTTCTACTGTGTAAGTGGCATGGCAATTACCGATAATGAATGTGTGTGAGCCGGCAAATCTGTGTAAGTGTAACATGCGCATCAACGGTAATTATGCAGGTGTACTAGCAAATGATATCATATAGCATTAATTACCGGAACGTGGTATGTACATCACGAGGGGTAATATCCTACACAACATGGACAATCAATGGGTATAACTATCTATACACATGAACCATATAGTCACATCTAAAAGATACAAGTCGTCGTTTTGAAAATAGGTATGGTTCAGGTGGCAAACTTTACGTCGGCGATCCCGCCTCATTGTAACACCTGAGGTCAGGATTAGTAGTGATTAAGTGTTAATGTGGGATTTTTGGCAAAAGTTTACCAAAAATAGGTTTCTTAAAAACTATCTGGTTTTGTGGTTATTTTGTGGAATTTTATCTCAACCACCCACACTTGTGCACGATAGCCAGGGATAAGATTAGGGTATGCCATATCTTGAGCTTGTGAGTCGTTGTGCTAAGTTAACCATGGTGGTCTAAACTTCCTGGTTTTGTTTGGTGTTGATTGAGGGGTTGTAGTTTTAATTTGGTTTAAGATTGGGGTTGTCTTAAGAGGGGGTTATAATGGGCCTTGATTGTTTCACACTTCCTTCTTTTCAAAATCACGTTTGCCTCTCAAAACTCATCTTGTATACACACACACCAGCAATTTTCAGCTGATTTCAGCAGCCAAAATCAGCACTAGCAGCTCCCATCATTATCACAACACAATCCCCTGCTTAAATTCAGCAATCAGATCTCGTAGCATCAGCCCCCACCCTATACAGCTACTAAACCATCACATCAGCCAAATTTCATCCAATCAGCCACCCAATTTTCAAACTCAGCAGCACCAAATCAGCCATTAGCATCAGAAGTCCACTTAGGCTGCTCCAAAAACAGCACACCAGCTGTTACTTCAGCCCATGGTTCAACACATAACACCACACTCCACCACAAATACTTCAACATCTTCTCCACCTGCTGCTACTACTTCAAAACAGCAACACCATACAAAGTTTTGCATCAGCATCAGCTCTCTGAAAATTTCATCAGCCTTTGCAACAGCAGTTGCAAATCAGCCCCTATACCATAACACACACCACACCACCTCATACCACACTCACACCATCTCATACCACATCACACACCACCTTATACCACTCCATACCAACAACAAAAACAGCAACAATAACAACAAAATTCAGCAACACCATCAAACAGCAACAGCATTAGCAAAACTCAGTTTTTGCATCAGCATCAGTGCACCAGCTTGGATTCCAGCAGCCCCAGTTCACCACAGCAGCACCTACCCTCTTCTTCTTCTCCTTCTCTCTTGTTGCAAGGTTCCTAGAGGGTATAACTCTTGAACTTTTCGTATATTACGTAGATTAGATGCTTGTTTAGCTAGTTGTTGCAATAAATAGAATATTCATGCTAGAATTGTGTAGTAATGCTAAATTTAGTCATTTTGGAGTGCTCGTGGTTTCATGAGCCATCTTTGGTGTTAACTAACCTGTTAAAGCCTAGTAGTATCATTAAAATTGGATGGTTAGCCTAATTTGCTAAAATTTCGAATATCTAGCTTAATCGGTGTCCATATCATGCTTAAAAGTGATATTGGGTGTTTTATGGAAATTTTGAGCAAAGTAAGAATTGCGTTAGCTAGAATAACCTTCTTAGGTCCTAGTGAGGCCATCCAACCAGAGAAATCCCCCAGATTTCTCGTAGAAACCCGATTTACCCGACTTGGCGTATTTTGGCAGTTTTAGTGATTTTTAGCCTTTCTGAAATCTGCTGTTGACCCGATCACTACAGAATAATTTTGAGAAGACTGCAGCATGGTGAGATGAGTAGGAACACACACCCAAAGCACGAGGACCCACCTCCCCAACTTGGCCGCCTTTTTTCTCATTCTGGCCGCAAATTGCGGCCAGAGTAGGGAGTGGGGTGTGGGTATTTTGGGTGTAGGGTTATTCTGGGTAGGATAGTGTGTTGGTATCTCTAACTTTTCAAGTTTGGCCCTGAGGCAAAATCTGGAACTAGTTACGTGTTTTCGATGTTTTAAGATTTGTGCGACATGCGCGTGATACGCGTGGTTCTGTGGCGCGCTGCGCGACACAGCGTGTCAGTTCTGATTCAGGTAGGTTTGTGCGCGTCGCGTCGCGTCGCATCGCGTCGTGTGCACACGCGTTTAGTTTCACGCACGCGTATCCCTTTTGTCGATATATCACGTGTTGCAGAATTTCTTCTTATATGGTGACTCGTGTGAATTCTAGGTTCGCCGGCAGGAACTTCAAGCGCAGCTGAAAAGGGAAAATAGGTGGTCAGACACACTTAGCACAGGACCACTGGTGAGTAGATTTAACATCTACGGGGGACAATCGTTTGGATGGCGCGAGTCGCCCGATAGATTTAGTAGACTTGGTATTACTGGTAACATTGGAGTAAAAATGATAAAACTTGCATGATAATTGCTGTAGTCAGTATCTATATGATGTTCCATATACGCAGATTCATTATAGGACACATGCACCATTACCAGGTTTTATATGTTGCACGAGCACTATTCATGTGGACACACACACCCTGGTAATTGCCATGTCACGACACTAAATAACTTTAAATCTGATACATGTTAACTGCTTAGAAATGTGACATTGAAATAAGTATTTAAATTGATACCATAAGCATTCATAATCATCGGCATATGCATTTATGATAATTTTGTGAGATTTATGATATTTCTGGATTTTGGGGGAAAGCCGCAAGATTTCAACTGATATTTGTTAAATATAAAAGCTGCGGTTTTCTAGTGATGTAAAGTGTCGTCCACCATGAGTTTGCTGTGGTTTTGAGACCCGTTTCGAGGAGGTGGATGAACCGTCTCGGGTACATGGTGGGCCCGGTATGGTACCTCGGGGCAAGAAGATCGCAGATGATGGCGTTGAGCCTGGCAGGGGACGGATTACCTACCGGTGATTTCATTAGGCACGGCGGATATCCAGAGGATACCGACCGTGGCTGCTGGATTGAGATATGGATTTTGATATGGATCAGCCGGATAGCCGAGGCCAGAGATACTGGACATGGATATATGAGATTCGGACGGTTTTGAGGTGTCGTTGCTAGACACGGATTTTACTGTTTTCCTGGATATTATTATTGATGTTTAAAAAGGGGAGTTTCAAAACAAGGGAAGAATAATTCTCATACACACTTGATGGTATTTTCATGTGGCATACATACCTGTTATCACCTCCATGTGACATATATACTTGCTAGTATACGGTTGATGCATACACACCTGCTAGTACATGTAGCTATACCTGTTTTAGGGATGCCGGGACACTTGTGTGCATGCATACGATAGCCTTAGTAAATGTTATCTATTACTCACGAGCTGGCAACTCACCCCCGTTGTGCCACAGCTTCTCTGCAGGTCCATTCCGTCAGCACTGTAGCGGCGGATACCTTTGCTTCACTTGTACTTCTTGCCTGGACTAGAGGCTTTTGCTCATAGGTGGGTTATTATCAGTTTATACCACCTTATTTATGCTCATTGTATCTAGAGTACTCCATCTACGACTACTGTTGTTGCTACTACTGTTTCCATTACTGCTACTATCATTTCAGTTGTACCTGTTTTATTCGGATGACTGTATATTGACTTAGATGTGAGATTGTGAGACTTGAGGATTTATTTATGATGTATCTGGGTCGAGCTCACTTGAGTCGACATGTTATTCCTCATGCACTGATTTCTTTTATATTCTGCTGGAATTTTGGGATAAGGGCAAATTGATTAGGTAATGAGGTAAAAGCTTAAATTAATTGGTTTTTCCTTCACTCTAAATTCTTAATTGGGTTTTGTATTTTGGGCTTCGGCTTACTTATTTTACGGACGGCTTGAGACGTTTCGTAACTTAAGTGCCGGTCGCGTTCCGTACTTTTCGGGTCGTGACACTCATAACATCCGATATGACAATAATCCTCGATCATCATCATCAAGTCACTAGCGCGGATCAATCATCTGGTACATCTCATCACGTACGGTAATCTATTGTACGGTGACATCAAACAGAATTGTGATTCTATCGTCCTATTCATCAATAAGGGTACGGATCTAAAATCTCGTACGGCATATCACTCTTTATCCTCATAAATAAATATATATACACATATATCTCAAATTACATGTGTATCAATCTCATATCAAGTCACATTTATATATATGTAATATCTTATTAATCTCAAGTCGTATCGATCTCGATCTCATATCATACCATTATCAACTCGTACTTTTCCTCTTTCAATTCATATTTATCATGATTCACTTTCTCATTTCATATTCTCAAGCCAATATATCCATTAGTGTCAACTTTTATCCCATCATCTCTTACTAAAACCTTTAATCATTTCCGTAATTTCGTAGCATATCTTTTATCAAAATTATAATTTATATAACAATCTTTCCATATCAATGGTTGCGGGGGTGCTGTACGCCATCCACCCGACTTTCCCCGTAGATATAAATCTACTCACCTGCTAAACTCCTCACTTAGCCGAAGTTGATATGCTTCGCCGTCTTGGAAGTCCACGCGAAGGTACCTACAATCAATACACAATCGCAATTCTATTAAAACCAATATCCGAAAACCGATACGGCACACGAATTGCTTATATGTTAGAACCGATAGCTTACGCAAGCAAGATCAACCAAATAACCCTCGTTGTTGACGTACAAACATCCAACAACTAAATCAAATCTCAAATATAAAAACCAAGAATTCAAATATCAGAAAACTTTTCCAAAGCACTCACAAACAGCTCACGGATTTTAGCTCAAGTCAATTGGGACTAAACAACCAAGTACATGGGATAGGTTATAGGGTAAGTGAGCTACAGGCAAAACCACAACTCCAATGCAAATAGGGAACCCGATGAGATTACCATAAAATTCGGCGTCACCGACCATGTTGATGAGTTTTGGGTTCGTATTTTGTAGGTGGTCTTTTAGTGGTTAATCTATGTTAATGGGCTTATTTGATTTTCTTAAAAATACCCCAGATAGCTCCAGATTCCATGTAGGCCAACAAAACTTCACAAAACCGACACATGGTAAATCCTAAGTTCGTGTATCGGGTTCTATTCTCTGTTCATGGTCCGGAAAAGCAGTCTCTAAGGTCTTGTAAACACTCGCTACTCTGTATTGCATCATAACAAGTGCACAATTCACCAAACATCATCTTGGAAATTTCCAAGATCACAATACTCACTAAATAAATTTCTAAACTAGACTAGGACATACAAAACACCAATACTTAACTAAAAGCGTAGGTATTACCTCATTTGGCAAGTCAAGAAAATTCTTGTGTTGCCCAAAGTCTTCAAAATCCAAACTTGAATGGTTCAAAGGGTTTAGGATGAGGTGGAGATCATTTATTGTGAAGGTGGCATGAAGTTTTGGTAATGAATTGGGGATGATTCATGGAGGTAGAGAAGGATGAAGGAGATGAAGGAATTGGTGAAGAAATGAAGAAGGAAGAAGAATGATGTAGAAGTCAAATGTCTCTCTCTCTTAACCTCACACTCTCTCAAATATCTCTTACTCTCACTCTCTCAAAATATCTCCTTTGTTTTCCATGCCATTTCACAAACAAATAATCCTTTCCTTTTTCTTTTCCTTTTTCACTCTCACTCATAAAACCAACATAAAGAAAACAACATGTAAGTAAAATGTAACATGACATGGTGCACTAGCCATGGAAAATGTAAAAATACGGATTTGGCTTAATCGTGATTAGTAGTGCACTAATCAATTTTATCTTAAAATTGCATATAATTAATTGTAATTTTTCTAAAATCCGATAAATATCATTATAATAAATAAATCATTTCATTCTCCACATATATTCCAAATATTGGTATATAATTATACCATTTTACGAAAAACCCCTATTCGTAAATTGAATAGTTTTTCGCGAAATATATTATTTTAATATTTAATTTTCAAAATAATATTTTATATTTCTGAAATGTTACATCTCCTGGGTGCAAAATTTGGCCTGGAAGAGGCTCCTCCAGTCAACTATGTGGCAGGGCATTTCACACCGGCAGTTTGTAGACTGCCCTTCTTCTTCACAACTGCCTCATAGCGTCGGGCAGCCTTTAGAGCAAGATCATGGGTTGGGAAATTCACTGTAGCAAGTCCAGTTTGGATTTCCGGGTCCAACCCTTGCTGAAATCGTCGTGCCCTAATCTCAGCAGTAGGAATCAGGTGTGCCACGAACCTATGAAGACCTTGTGTTAGCAGTGTAAGGAGTGAAATCAGGAAATTGAATATTGAGACAATATCTTACTTGCTAAGCATGATAAACTCAGCATCGTATTCATCCACAGATTTGCTTCACATCGAGCCTTGCTGTAAGTGGATGAACTGTTGTTCCAAGTCGAAACGGGCAGTCTAAGGGAAGTACTTTGCATCGAACATATCGCGAAATGTCTTCCATTCAATAGGTTGGGTGAGTCGGCTTTCTTCAGCCTTCCACCATACTCTGGCATTGTCGGTCAGTTGCAACTTCGCAACTCTCACCCAAACAATCTCTAGCACTTATGCTGCTGCCAGATCGTCTTCGATGGACTGAGCCCATTCTTCTGCCTCCAGTAGGCTCTCTTTTCTACAGAAATGTTTCGGGTGCAGTGCCCAAAATTGTTTGACTCCAGGTGCCTCAACTTCTGGGCGGTGCATGAAGATAGCAGTCTGCTGCTGCTGACCATCCAAGGGGCTCTTGATTGCCTCAAGCAGTACCGTTTGCTTGTTGATGGGAGCCGCAACGGTAAGTAGGTGTTCAGTCGAAAATATCATACTTTTGATATGACATTTTCCTTACTTTTCTTAAATATTTAAGGGTGTTTATTATAAATATGACACATATGAAGGTTTATCTGTAAAAATACTATTTTCATATGTTTATATATTATAATTAACAATATGAAGGAAAATGTATGCATATAATATTTTGATATTTTAAATATGCATATCATATCAAGTATCCTAACCAATATTCTTAAAAGATAATATCATATAAAATGGTTAGGATAATATCTCAATAAAAACAAATTCTACTAACATTATTTGTTGAGATATTGTGCAGAAATTACATCAGGACTGGAATCAAGGAAATCCGAGTTATCGAGATCAAGTCTGCTGAAATATTAAAGTAAATCGAAGAAATCAATTCTGGCAGAGACTTAGAGAAGATTTCCAAAATCTAGATATTCAAAATATCACTACATGTCAACCAGATGAAGCTCCAGAATTTTGAACCAAAGATCATACCAAGACGCGGCCCAACCGCGGCCAAAACACAAAAAATGCGGCGGATTCACGGCTTAAAGGGGGGTTGGGGTTTGAGATTTTCAGGTTGGATTTGCTACAACTAACCCTAATTCTGGGGATTTAGGGATTTCAACTTCTGTGACTATAAATAGAACTGAGAGCCTCACTTGAAAACTTATCAAACAGACGAGATAGTGAAGTCTAAGACGACTCAAGAATCCAGGTTGATCATCATCTGTTCATCTACCTCCTTAAGAAGAGATCGAGAAGCAAACTAGGGTTTTGTAATCACTTTCTAAAGGAACAAAGTGTAATTGATCATGTTGATTAATAAAGGTAGTTGTTTTATTCTTATTGCATTTTCTTTATTCACGTCATGATCTCTATCCGTTCTTTTATCTCCATCACGCGCGAGTAATTCTCCGCTTGATAGGGTTCGTAGGATTAGGGTAGATCAATGGATGAAAAAAATTCTTTAACTCCTTTTACGTCCTATAAAGTTTATAAACTTTAGCAAAAGAATAGTTAATATCCTAATCGGGTGCGCTATCAATTCATTGATAGTCACGACCATGATTTGAGATTAGATTAACAATTGTTTTGGTAAAGGATAGACATGAACGGAGATCCATGTAAAGATAAGGGTTAAGAGTGGGAACCCTATTCTCTCCAAAAACCTTAATCTACATGCATCTCTGTCAATCTAGTTTTAAATCTATTAAAGGATAAAAGGAGTAATTTTTAAATTAATCATCCATGACTACTAAATCTTAACGAACCCTGCAAGCCCTTTTCTTATATAAAATCTATATTCGTATTTAAACTAGATCTATATTCTACATCTGTGTTTAACGTAGATCTAGATCTATAACTATTCTTCACTACTCTTCTATTCTTCCTCTTTTTTCAACACGTCTACAGTAAGATTGAAAGATTCAACGTTTTCCTGATAACGACCCGTACTCATCTCGGTCTAGCTACACACGACACCGTTATTGATTGCGGTCACTACACACACTTCTTTAAATACAGAATCAATCAGTAGGGGTGGTAGAGTAGGAGGTGGGTGTTCCCCTCCGAAAGACGGCGTACAAGACTGCGAAGTCCTGGCGCTGAGATTCGGGGCAGATGCTATTTGGTTTTATCCGTCCACCTCTCCGAAGATGCCAAGTTGATTATGGCACCATGTATTAGAGGTTTAGACGGATGCGGCCGATGTAGCAGACTTCGTCAGATTCCCCTTTGCTTGAGGGGTTTTTGATTGTGGGGACGCTCTTCCCTGCAGGCGCAAGCCCCAGCAGTTAATTACGCTACCGCATCGCGGTAACAACTTTCTCCTTCTCTAGAATTTAACTTCGTGTCGTGGGTGTTTGTTTTGTTTGTGGTTGCCCGTGGATTGTATACGGAGACTAATTTATGTCGTCGGCCGTAGGACGTGGATTAGTCCAAATCCGTATTTACTTAGATTTGGGTTTGGGGTTTTCGTTTAAGAATACGTTAGCCATATTTGAGGCTAAGATCAACTTAAACGTTTGTTAAGGATACGTTAGTCCAGTTTGAGACTAAGATCGACTTAACGGGATCGTTTAGATCCGACAAGAGAGCGTTTGGGCTCTATTGTTCCAGTTTAGAGACGTAGTGGTCCATTGAATGTATGGCCGTCGGGACCCGTCACCTCTCTGACGACGTTGAAGGATTACAATGACAGATGTCAGAGGAGTTCTGAGATGTACCCTTGAACCAAAGTTGGTTGGGAGACCTGTAGTCCAATTTGGGACTAAAGTCTGTTTGAAGGTTTAAGGATACGTTAGCCGTATTTGAGGCTAAGATTAACTTAAACAGGATCGTTTAGATCCGACAAAAGAGCATTTGGGAGCTCTATTGTTCCAGTTTAGGGACATAGTGGTCCATTGCCAGTTTAGGGACATGGTGATCTATTGCCAGTTTAGGGACATAGTGGTCCATAATTAGTTTAAGGACATTACGGCCCATTGTTAGTTTAAGGACATCTCGGTCCATTGTTAGTTTAAGGACATCTCGGTCCACGAGTTTAAGGATCCCGCAGTCCGTATGGATGTGTGGTTGTCGGGACCCGTCACCTCTCTGACGTCGTTGAAGGATTACAACGATAGGCGTCAGAGGAGTTCAGAGATGTACCCTTGAACGGGATGTAAATTGATTTAAGAGAGCAGTCTTGCTCAGTCAATTTAATTTGAGGACTTACGACCATGATTGGGCTAAATCCAGTTGAGAATATTCAACGTTTTTATCTTGGGCCTATTAGGCCTGTGCTAGGGCTTTGCCCCTGTTTAATAATGCACTGCATTTTCTTTTGGCCTGCTAGGCCTTTTTGATTTGGGCTCTGTCCCTTTAAAATGATGCACAGCATCTGTTTTTGTTTGGGCTCTGCCCTTTTTAAAATAATGCATTGCATTTTATTAGGCCTGTTAGGCCTTTTTTAATTGGGCTTGGCCCTTCTGTAAATAATGCAGTGCATTAATCAAAACTGACAGTGGCCATGTGGCCTGTCAGGCGCTTTGCGCCAATTATTGAGTGCAAGCGCAAGTGGAGGTGACACGTGTCACGCTCGGGTGAGCGCAAGCGCAGTGCGCTACGCTGTTGCGCTGTTGACACGTGGCGCGCTCTGGTGAGGTGCGCCAATTTCAGAGAGCAATGCTCGATCTTAAAAGCGCATAGCGCAATTTGTTATGGTGCTGACACGTGGCGCTCTCTGGTGGCTTGCGCCAATTCAAAGAGCACAACAGTGCAGATTTGCAAGTGCAAGGTATTGTTTTAATTATCTTGATCCAATTTTGGATTCAAGAAAAAAATCTTTAAGATTCCAGAACCAATGGTTCATAAAAAAAGCAAAGCCTTTGATATTATTTATTATTTTTATATTGAAGATCCTTGATCTTGTTCTTAGATCAATGATCTTTTCAGAAGAAATTCTTCTTTTTTTTTTATCCAAAGGTTTTATCTTTCTCTCTTTTTGAGTTCTTCTTATAGTTCTTTTGAGGAGTTCTCTCTTTGTTTCTGTGTTTTTCTTTCTCTGTGTTGTGTTTTGAAATTGGGGTCTAGGGGCCTTTATATAGTGCCCATTAATTTGTTAAATTTGTTAAAAAGATCATTCTCTGAGTGATTTGGGGAATTTTCCCCACCGTTGGATCTTTGATCCAAGGGCTTCTGTTTTACAGAAGACAATCTTCTTGTTTTAACAAGAACAGAAAGATCTTACTGGAATTTAATTCTGTTTGGCGCAAACGCATCTGCGCTTGACACGTGTCGCGCAGCGCAGAGCGCAGCGCAACTGCGCTGACACGTGTCGTGCAGCGCAACTGCGCTGACACGTGTCGCGCAGAGCAAGGCGCAGCGCAACTGCGCTGACACGTGTCGCGCAGCATAGAGCGCAGCGCAACTGCGCTGACACGTGTAGCGCAGCGCAACTGCGCTAGCGCAACTCCACTGACACGTGTAGCGCAGCGCAAAGCGCAAGTCAGCTGAAGCGTTGCTTCTTTTATAGAGCCTTGCTCTGATTGAGTGCGCTGCCTTGGGTGCTGCGCTCCCTGCGCTGGCGTGTCTGATTTTGACACGTGGCGCTCTGCGTGCAGCGCAGGGGATTTGAAGCGTTGCTTCATTTATTTTAATTTTAATTTTCACTTTAATTTTCAAAACAGAGATTTGCTTTGATTGGGGGAAACAGAAGCGTTGCTTCATTTTCCGCCTTGGAATTTGAATAGAGCTTTACTCTGATTAGGGTAAACAAATGCCCCCCCACCGTTGCGCTTACGTGGCCCCAAATGTGAGCGCAGCGGTGGCAGAATTCCAACCGCTGCGGCAACTTTTGGAAGTTGAAAGGGTTCTCAATGCCTATAAATAGGACCTTTGGTCTTCAACAGATGATTATCATCTCCAAAAATTGTACTTTCAGAATCTCAGAGCCATGCTCTTTTGTTTAAGCACTTTTAAATGTTCAAACTTTAGAGAATTTTAGGTAAAAAATTAATTTGGATTAAATTAAATCAATTTTAAAAGCCTTGCTCTCAATAGATCCCTGATCTAAAGAAGACCCATTTAAGGTTTCACTTAGCAGAGTTTTGCTCTAAAGGAGTCTAAAGAGGACTAAGGAGAACCCTATTAGGGTTCCATTAATAGAGCTCTGCTCTCTAAAAGATTTTCCTTATATTTTCTCATCTCATTATTGGAGCAATGCTCCTTCCAAATCATATAAAGGAACTTTCAAGATGCTATTTCATGGATCTTGGGGGTTTTAAGATGGAATTTTATTTTTGATGAATTATATCATCTTTTTAGAGCAGAGCTTTTCATGTCCTTGGGGGATTTTCCTCAAATTCTCCTCATAACTGATTTTGACAGGTGTCATTCCTGTCTGCAGAGCATTGCTCTCGAGGAGTTTTAACTCCCTGTCTCTTTTTTTATTGCTAATTTTCCAATGATATTTCCTTCAGGCATTATGGCGGTGCATCTATACAGTCTGCACGAATTCATCACCTACGAGGATATCCGCGTACAGGGCCGTCAACAGAACCAGGAGTTTACAGATGCCCACTGTGCGGAGGTTACGGGTCGTCTGAATGCACGCGTTGGTTGGCTGCTTCCTCGCCGTTCTGCTCTCTTGAAGGTCGTGCTGGGAGCCATTTGGAGAGCACTCCCGGGGTTTCATGAGGCCATGCCGCTTAACACGCTGGATGATGCCGAAGACAAGGTGCATTCAGTGTACCTATCGGGGCTAATCTCAAAGAAACGGCGGGATAGCCTCATCGACATTCTGCATCAAGTTTTTCAGCAGACGACGAAAATCGCTGCTTATCGAAGGATAGGGGGCCTTGCCGAAGATCTTGACACACGTGAGCGCATGAGGCTGCGCACAAGAATAATCAGGAAGGCCAGCAGAACTCTAGATGGCCTTACTTTCGAATTCCTTAATCCGTGTCCTAGATCTGAGGTCATACCGTTGTAATCATTTGATGATATTCTTTGTTTACTGCTTTCATGATTGTAAGAATTTTTGGCAATATGAATGGAAAATTTTTATTTCAGCTTGTCTTATTTCTCGTACTAAGTCTCTTGCACATGCATGAATGAGTGTGTCTCAAACGCTTGATCAAATGCACATCGGATGTTCTTTCTTCTTTCTTTGATTATCAGCATGTTGTTTTTAGTAAACATGGTCGGTAGATGACAGAGCGAGCATCTTGTCTTGGCTTCTTAAAGAGGTAGCGATGGCTTAGACCGCAGGTTCAAATCTGTTGTCTAAGATTTTTCAACTTTATGAGCCGTGAGGGTCTCATAAAGACTTTTCTCCCTACGGATCGAGAGGATCTCGTAGGTGTATTTTCTCCTTAGGAATCGTGAGGATTCCTATGTGCGTTTTCTCTTATAAGTCGTAAGGATCCTATAAGAGAATTTTTCCCTCTTATGAGTCGAGAGGACCCGTAAGCGGCTGTTTCCCTCCTTGTCGAGATTCGACTTTGGAGAGTGTGACCCGTGAATAGTGTGCAAGAGTCCGTTTTGGGACGACTTGCAGGGCCCCAATGCTTAGGAAACAGGTTTTTTAATCCCCGCTGCCTAAGGCTTTTCCTCACGAGTCAAGACGGATCGAGCATTTCTCGCAAAGACACTAATTTCCTCATGAGTCGAGACGAATTGAGCATTTCTCGCAAGAATATCCTAACGTCACAGTTAACCTCTGCTCTTTACGACAGAAGTTCGTTAGGGTCTGTGGTACTTAGGGTTTTGGCTGATATATTCCTCGATAGGCAATCATGCTGTTCGAGTAGCCCTGCGACTGCCGTGTCTCTGATCCCTTCGAGGGCTGGACAAGTCGTCTTCAAGCAATCCTCCTTGGCAGTTTGACCGTTGGAAGAGCAAGCGTTAGGAATTTTGCCATACCGCTTTTTACTTGAGGTTAGGCTCATTTTGGAGAGCCCCGATGAGTCATAACCACTCCGCGCTGGTGTGGGATGATCTCCGATAGTCATTCAGGCTTTATATGACTTGCCGTCAAGACCCCGAAGCTAGGAATTTGGCCTTTGCTTCGCTTGCTGGCATTGCGTCCTCTATATCGAGACGAATGTCGCGGTTGTCTCTAGGTTTTTGGTGAACCGTCGAGGTTTGGAACTAGGGACTTTGCCGTGGCTCCGCTGTTTGATGATGTTGTGTCTGCTGTGTCGAGACGAACGTCGAGGTGGTGACCATTCCGCACTGGTGTGGGATGATCTCCGGTTGTCTTTCAGGCTTTATATGACTTGCCGTTAAGACCTTGAAGCTAGGAATTTGGCCTCCGCTTAGTTTGCTGGCATTGCGTCCTCTATATCGAGACGAATGTCGCGGTTGACTCTAGGTTGTTGGTGAACCGTCGAGGTTTTGGAACTAGGGACTTTGCCGTGGCTCCGCTGTTTGATTATGTTGCGTCTGATGTGTCGAGACGAACGTCGAGGTGGTGACCATTCCGCACTGGTGTGAGACGATCTCCGGTTGTCTTTCAGGCTTTATATGACTTGCTATTAAGACCTTGAAGCTAGGAATTTGGCCTTTGCTTCGTTTGCTGGCATTGCGTCCTCTATATCGAGATGAATGTCGCGGTTGTCTCTAGGTTGTTGGTGAACCGTCGAGATTTGGAACTAGAGACTTTGCCGTGGCTCCGCTGTTTGATGGTGTTGCATCTATGTCCTGCTGGAATGAGGAGGCACACCGTTGTTGGTCTCCAGGCTGTAGATGCGGCCATTGAGATTTGGAACTAGGGACTATGCCGTGGCTCCGTTTGATGGTGTAGCATCTATGTCCTGCTGGAATGAGGAGGCACACCGTTGTTGGTCTCCAGGCTGTAGATGTTGACATTGAGATTTGGAACTAGGGACTATGTCGTGGCTCCGTTTGATGGTGTAGCATCTATGTCCTGCTGCAATGAGGAGGCACACCGTTGGTGATCTCTAAGTTGTCGATATTGACGTCGAGACCCTGAAGCTAGGGATCTTGTTTTGCTCCGTTTGTTGACATTGTGTCTGCAAGATTGCGACAAATGTTGAGGTTGTCTCTAGGTTGTCTATGAACCGTCGATATTTGGCTTCACTTTCTGGTGGAGCCTGTTGGGAAGGTATGGTTCCCTCTTTGTTTGTGCCCCTGGATTGTATACAGGGATCGATGTGATCTCACCTGTAGGGCAGCAGTTTCATTCATTTTTTTTTTATTTTCTTTCCGCGATGCTCTATCATTTCAGCTTTATATCGCGAAAGTTGCGATTGCCCCATCATTTCGGCTATTTTTCGCGGTGCCCAATCGTTTCGGCTATTTATTTTATTTTTACTCGCTGCTTTTTATTGCGAGTCGCCTAATCATTTCGGCTATTTTGCATGCATACATTTTTACTTGCTGCTTTTTATTGCGAGTCGCCCAATCATTTCGGCTATTTTACATGCATACATTTTTACTTGCTGCTTTTTATTGTAAGTTGCCCCATCATTTCGGCTATTTCGTATGCATGTATGGCTCGCTGTTTTTTTTTATCGCGAGTGTGGACCTTGGAATCTAGTGCCAATCTCAACATCAGTATCGCTACAACTGGAATATTGCCAGGAGCGAATCATCATTTGCCATGAAAGGACTTGGAATTTGATACCGGTTTAGGCATCAGTATCGCTACAACTGGGATATTGCCAGGAGCGAATCATCATTTGCCTTTGTCGATATCGAACAAAGGTGGCTTAGTAAACAGGGTTAAGATTCTGCTGACTAAGGCTTTTGACTTCATGAGCCATAAGGGTCTTACAAAGGTATTTCTCCCTACAAGTCGTGAGGATCTTGTAGGTGTATTTTCTTCTTAGGAATCGTGAGGATTCCTAAGTGCATGTTCTCCTATTCGTAAGGATCTTACAGGAGTGTTTTCTCCTTATAAGTCGAGAGGACTTATAAGGGTCGTTCACCGTGCGAACATATCCCTAGTCACGGGTGGGAGTTTGCTGGGGAAATGCTTATTCGCGCCCGTGGATTGTATACAAGGGTCAGTATTGAGCCACTTGTAGGGCAGTAGTGGATGTTGTGGGGGTTGCTTAAGAACAGGTTAAGGTTTCTGTAACTTAAGACTTTCAAATCTTATAAGCCGTGAGGGTCCCATAGGAGAATTCTCCTTACGAGTCGTGAGGATCTCGCTAGTGTAATTCTCCTTAGGAATCGTGAGGATCCTTAAGTGTGTTGCTCCCTTGTGAGTCGTAAGGATCTCACGTGGGTGGTTTCTCCTTACAAGGTCGAGAGGACCCTGTAAGTGTCCTTTAACGAGATTGCGCCCTTTCGGGTTTTCACAAGACTCCCCGGTAGCCCTGCTGTTTTTACTCACGGAGCCCTTTCGGGTTTTTATCCGTGGCCATTTTGCTTAAGGACTTACCGTCTTTTTTTATATATTTTTTTCTAACGAGGTCGCGCCCTTTCAGGTTTTCACGAACACTCACCAGTAGCCCTGCCGTTTTTACTCACGGAGCCCTTTCGGGTTTTCATCCGTGCCCATTTTGCTTATGGACATACCGTTTTTATTTTTATTTTTATTTTTTTTAAGTCAGCCTGAGAGTGCTGCTGTAGTAGTTTAAAGACGTTTCGGTCATCAGCTAGTTTTAGGACGTAGTGGTCCGTCATTAGTTTAAGGACGTTTCGGTCCGCTGTCATAGTATTCGAGGCGAATCTCTAGTTTACTGACTTTTCGGTCTATGGGGCTTTCTCTATGACTGAGCATGATGCCCCCGGCGTATCCATCTTTCTCGGAGCGTGCGGTTGTGGCGGGTTCACCTTCCAGTTTTCGAAGATGACGAACTTGCCCTGTTGGTATTGGTCTTCAACTCAGTTTTTGAAGATGTAGCAATCCTCGATCAGGTGACTTACCGTTTGGTGGTAAGGGAAATAATTGAGATCGTTAACATCACCTGGCCGCAACGGACGTTTTGGACTTGGCAGATTGATGAGTCTGTCGCGCACTGCCAGCTCAAACAGTCTCCTTGTTTTATCTTGAGGAAACGAGTAAGGGCGTTTCAACTTTTCATGGAGGGGTTGCCGCTTGTTGTTTCGGAAAACAACCGGTCTAGGGCCACTCGATTGCTGTTGAGTGTTGGCTACGAGGGCTGTTTTTCCCTTCCTTTTATCCCTTTTGCTCGATCCTTTGTTTGCGGGGCCGAGATTTTTTTCGAGTAGCATGCGATTTCACGGTTTAACGTTCTCGCAACTCCTCAATTCTTTCATTTTTGAAATGGATTCCTTGAGGAGAGGGTTGAGGGCAGCTTCTTCATCAGAGTCGCTTCCAAAGGTGATAATTTACGATCCCTTGGAGTCGGCTATGTGACAGTCGTCGTCGGCTCTTCTGCGCTCATCTATCGCATTTATCTGATGTCTACGAGCTTCACGCTTTGTCCTGTTGAAGTGTTGCTTTTGAGCGACATACCCTTGCCAACAACACTTAAAGGAGTCGCAGTCTTCGGTAGGATGTATGATCTTCTGATGATATAAGCAGAAGTTAGGATGCATCTCTACTCCAACGAGAGTATTTTCTTCAGAGGGTGGTAGCTTCATTCCTACTAACAGGGCTTTAGCAAACCTTTTCCTCATCTTGAATTTGTTTTTATCCGCAGCGGATGACTTTTGATTTGACGGGAGTGCCTCGACTCTTTGGTTTAGTCGGTGGTGTTTGGCTTCTTCCAGTATGACCATTTCACGTTCTTGATTGGCTTTAACTTTCAGACGAATCTCATTCAGGAAGGCATCAATCATCTCGTCTGACGGCCGCAGAATTTCTGGTTTAGGGTCCGCCCTCGATTTCTCGGCGTAAGGAGCCTCTTCATCATCCACTAATTAGTGAGAGATTACATGAAAACTCTCTACATAGTCTTCGGATTCATCTGATGAGTCTTCTCCGTCGTTTTCGTTCTCAACAAAAGAACAAGCTTCCCCCGGCGTGTCCGTCTTCTTTGGAGTGTGCGGCTGTGGTGGGTTTACTTTCCACTTTTCAGACAGCGCGAACTTTCCTTGTAGGTACTGATCCTCGATCCATCCCTTAAAGATGAAGCAATCCTCGATCGGGTGACTTAACGTTTGGTGGTAAGGGCAATAATTGAGATCGTTAACATCGCCTGGCCGCAACGGACGTTTTGGACTCGGCAGATTGACGAGTCTGTTGCGCACTGCCAGCTCAAACAGTCTTCTCGTTTTATTCTGAGGAAAAGAGTAAGGACGTCCCAGTCTCTCCTCGAGGGATGGGCGTAGACGCATGTTGTTTTGGCGAACAACCGGCTTTGAGTTGCTTGGTTGTTGTTGAGCATTGGCGACAACGATCGCTTTTCCTTTCCCCTTCTCATTTCGAGAGTCCGGTTTTGGAGGAGACGGTCCATGGCCCATCTGGTCCATTTGGGCTAATTTTTCGATCAAGTCCTGGAAGGTGGTCGGCCTGAAGAACATCATGAATTGCGAGATGGTCGCTGGCGGATCAAGAGTACCCACGAACATGCCTACCGCAGGTGCTTCTTCGATGTGTTGTTCGCATTTCGACCATAGGTTCCGCCATCGTGTTGCATATTGGACCCACGTTTCGCCTGGCCTTATCCTGGCATTGATCAGTGCTGTTATCGGGGTGCGTCCACTAGCACTCACGAATCTTTGTGTAAACAGTAGCTCCATCTCCGCAAATGTTTTGACAGAGTCGTTAGATAGCTCCGAATACCATTCAAAGGCTATTTCTGCTAAGCTGCCGATGAATTGGCGAAGCAACAATTTGTCATCACCTCCAGTATTGCCGCATAAGGCCCTGAATTGAGCGACATGCTGATGTGGATTCCCTGTCCCCTTGTACACATGGAATTTAGGGATCGTATATCCCGGCGGGTAACTGATTTGGTCATACCAGCTTGGATAGGGTCGTCCGCTTCTAACAATTTGCGCAGCCGCCTCATTCGCCTGATCAGCTCGTATTTGCTGAGCTATATAGTCATCCAATGCGGCCTTGGAAATGGTTTCCTCCTTGGTTGCTGAAAAGGCCGGAGGAGGATCGGATGTTTCCTTTCTATCGTCTTCAATAATGATCGGAGGGTCTTCAGCCGGAGGGTCCGGCTGTAACATCATTCCTACCATGTCTTAGAAGAGAAGCGCCATTTATTTTATGTTGGCAGCTTGTTCTGCTGCTTCTCTATCCTTCTTTTCGAGAACTCTGCGTAGGTAGTCAACGTCAGTTTCTTGTTCATGACGCTGCTCTAATGATGCCTCCGAGCTTTCTTTTGGCCCGGTAAGTGTGGCCATTGCAGTCATCATCTCCTGAAGCTTCTGTTGCTGCTCCTGGGTTTTCGTCACGGATCGGGTGAGCGGTCGGTGACCCGTCAAAGCACGGCTTTCCTCCTTTCCAGAAGCCATATAAACAGTATGCACCACTATGCCTCCAGACTTGGGGCGTTTTTGCTCAGCGCTTTTACGGTTTGCCATGTCCACAGGGGCTTTTTGCGGCCTCCTTTTCTTTTGAGTGGTTGAAATTGAGGGGGCTGTTGTAGTGGGCACCCAAGTAACCGTTGCTTTTTGTGGCTTGACGGAGTAATCCTCCCCCTGCCGAACCTTCATCGTTTTCTGTCGGCGGAGATAGTCTTGATCAATCACCGACTCCTGGATCTGTCGCCAGACTTTGTAAATTTTAGAGGGTAGCCGTTGAGGGGGCTGCTCCAGCTTCTTCTCTGGAGTATCCTTTACAGGTGAAGGAGTTCTCTTCAGCACCGCAGTAGAAGAGTTTCTGCGCACCGTGTTCAGCAATTCAAACCTGTTCCCAGTTGGAACGGCAGCATCGATCCCCACCGTTGGAGCTGGCGGAGTTATCCCAGAGGGGGAGTTGCCCCCAGCCTTCCTCACTCGGCGCCAGTGGCGACGTCGAGCATGTCGCGCGGATGAGATCATCTTCGTTGTTGGATAAGCTTCTTCATGCCCCCTGCTTTGAGGAGAGACTGTTATTGGTGCTAGCCTATCGAAGACTGACACCCGTTGAGAAGCAATGTCAAATCTGTTAAAAACAGACCTCTGGGCAGCTTTGAGGACCTCGCCTGGAGCAGCAACTGGAATGTCCAGTCTTGTAAAAAATGACTTTTTGGAAGGAGGAGCCTTTACAATGATTTCGTCCGCTTGAGCCGGGATGGCTATCCGCTTTGGGATGGCAGCTTCGGGTATCGCGGGCTTGTAGACGTTCTGGCCCAGTCTGTTGAAAACTGAGGTATTGAAGTTGGGCGACCCGTTGAGAGGGGTCGCGGCAGTGGTAAGTCGATCAAAGACCGGCTTTTTTAGAGCTTCTTGCGACATCATTGGGGTATTGAAGCTCATCGGTAGGAGCATGGTCCCGAAGAATAGTCCAGTGGTGGCTTGAGTTACCTGCTCCACTGGCATCTTGAAAAGGGAGGCCGCTTGGGGCCCATAAGTCACTCCTCCAGCAAGGACGAAGCGAGAGTTGCAGTTGCAGGTAGTGCAGTTTGAAGCCATTGATCTTCTGTTTTCTGCACGGAGCAAGACACCAAATCTAAGTACCTTGAATCCAAAGGCAACCACAGCAAACCGTGATTTGTTCACGAACACGACACACGAAGTGTGGAGTGGAAAGAAGAAAAGGTCCCACCGGGCATGCCAGAATCTGTTCCCCTCCGAAAGACGGCGTACAAGACTGCGAAGTCTTGGCGCTGAGATTCGGGGAAGATGCTATTTGGTTTTATCCGTCCACCTCTCCGAAGATGCCAAGTTGATTTATGGCACCGTGTATCGAAGGTTTAGACGGATGCGGCCGATGTAGCTGACTTCGTCAGATTCCCCCTCGCTTGAGGGGTTTTTGATTGTGGGGACGCTCTTCCCTGCAGGCGCAAGCCCCTGCAGTTAATTACGCTACCGCATCGCGGTAACAACTTTCTTCTTCTCCGGAATTTCACTTCGTGTCGTGGGTGTTTGTTTTGTTTGTGGTTGCCAGTGGATTGTATACGGAGACTAATTTATGTCGTCGCCCGTAGGATGTGGATTAGTCCAAATCTGTATTTACTTAGATTTGGGTTTGGGGATTTCGTTTAAGGATACATTAGCCATATTTGAGGCTAAGATCAACTTAAACGTTTGTTAAGGATACGTTAGTCCAGTTTGAGACTAAGATCGACTTAAAGGGATCGTTTAGATCCGACAAGAGAGCGTTTGGGCTCTATTATTACAGTTTAGAGACGTAGTGGTCCATTGAATGTATGGCCGTCGGGACCCGTCACCTCTCTGACGACGTTGAAGGATTACAACGACAGATGTCAGAGGAGTTCTGAGATGTACCCTTGAACCAAAGTTGGTTGGGAGACCTGTAGTCCAATTTGGGACTAAAGTCTGTTTGAAGGTTTAAGGATACGTTAGCCGTATTTGAGGCTAAGATCAACTTAAACGGGATCGTTTAGATCCGACAAAAGAGCATTTGGGAGCTCTATTGTTCCAGTTTAGGGACATAGTGGTCCATTGCCAGTTTAGGGACATGGTGGTCCATTGCCAGTTTAGGGACATAGTGGTCCATAATTAGTTTAAGGACATCTCGGTCCATTGTTAGTTTTAGGACATCTCGGTCCATTGTTAGTTTAAGCACATCTCGGTCCACGAGTTTAAGGATCCCGCAGTCCGTATGGATGTGTGGTTGTCGGGACCCGTCACCTCTCTGACGTCGTTGAAGGATTACAACGATAGGTGTCAGAGGAGTTCAGAGATGTACCCTTGAACCGGATGTAAATTGATTTAAGAGAGCAGTCTTTCTCAGTCAATTTAATTTGAGGACTTACGGCCATGATTGGGCTAAGTCCAGTTGAGAATATTCAACGTTTTTATCTTGGGCCTATTAGGCCTGTGCTAGGGCTTTGCCACTGTTTAATAATTCACTGCATTTTCTTTTGGCCTGCTAAGCCTTTTTAATTTGGGCTCTGTCCCTTTAAAATGATGCACAGCATCTGTTTTTGTTTGGGCTCTTCCCTTTTTAAAATAATGCATTGCATTTTATTAGGCCTGTTAGGCATTTTTTAATTGGGCTTGGCCTTTCTGTAAATAATGCAGTGCATTAATCAAAACTGACAGTGGCCATGTGGCCTGTCAGGCGCTTTGCGCCAATTATTGAGCGCAAGCGCATGTGGAGGTGACACGTGTCACGCTCGGGTGAGCGCAAGCGCACTGCGCTGCGCTGTTGCGCTGCTGACACGTGGCGCGCTCTGGTGAGTTGCGCCAATTTCAGAGAGCAATGCTCTATCTTAAGAGCGCATAGTGCAAGTTGTTATGGTGCTGACACGTGGCGCTCTCTGGTGGCTAGCGCCAATTCAGAGAGTACAACAGTGCAGATTTGCAAGTGCAAGGCACTGTTTTAATTATCTTGATCCAATTTTGGATTCAAGAAAAGAATCTTTAAGATTCCAGAACCAATGGTTCATAAAAAAGGCATTGCCTTTGATATTATTTATTATTTTTATATTGAAGATTCTTGATCTTGTTCTTAGATCAATGATCTTTTCAGAAGAAATTCTTCTTCTTTTTTATCCAAAGGTTTTACCTTTCTCTCTTTTTGAGTTCTTCTTAGAGTTCTTTTGAGGAGTTCTCTCTTTGTTTCTGTGTTTTTCTTTCTCTGTGTTGTGTTTTGAAATTGGGGTCTAGGGGCCTTTATATAGTGCCCATTAATTTGTTAAATTTGTTAAAGAGATCATTCTCTGAGTGATTTGGGGAATTTTCCCCACCGTTGGATCTTTGATCCAAGGGCTTCTGTTTTACAGAAGACAATCTTCTTATTTTAAAAAGAATAGAAAGATCTTACTGGAATTTAATTCTGTTTGGCGCAAACGCATCTGCGCTTGACACGTGTCACGCAGCGAAGGGCGCAGCGCAACTGCGCTGACACGTGTCGCTCAGTGCGGAGCGCAGCGCAACTACGCTAGCGCAACTGCGCTGACACGTGTAGCGCAGCGCAGAGCGCAAGTCAGCTGAAGCGTTGCTTCTTTTATAGAGCCTTGCTCTTATTGAGTGTGCTGCCTTGGGTGTTGTGCTCCCTGCGCCGGCGTGTCTGATTTTGACACGTGGCGCTCTGCGCGCAGCGCAGGAGATTTGAAGCGTTGCTTCATTTATTTTAATTTTAATTTTCACTTTAATTTTCAAAACAGAGCTTTGCAATGATTGGGGGAAATAGAAGCTTTGCTTCGTTACCCGCCTTGGAATTTGAACAGAGCTTTGCTCTGATTGGGGTAAACAGTGGGGTGTTTCCATTGATATCGGTACTCGTGTTGTTGGGAGAATCCATAACCTTGATAGAAAAAGAAATGTTAAGATAGATTCAAGGAATTTGAAATGTAAAGAATGTATAGTTGCTAATTCTTATAATTCATGTGATATATTGCTTAGGATTCCATGCAGAACTGACCTGCATAGGCCGTCAACAAAACCTATCACGCCCTATTTTCCGGTGTACGGAGGCGGAGACGTGGCAGGCACGCGACTTATTTATTAAGAAATATATACGTTAAACGTAATTAAGCAATATATATAATGCACAAGAAATGATAAGAGTTTAAACTGAACAACAACTTTTATTAACATTCATCTTTACAATACAACTGATTTAAAAAGGAAAGGTACAAAGATAAAAGCAATGCCTAAACAGTCGCATACAAAATGGAAAGTAAGTACAATTAAAACTAGTAGTCTGGTTGTGCCTTAATCTGATCTAAGTACTCCTGACTGGGCTCGGTCTCCTGAGGCTCCTGTCCTCCTGACGAACACTCCAAGAAAAAAATAGACAGGAATGTCGTCAGCGAACTAGCGCTCAGTAAGTCCCAATAGAGAGAAAGGAATAGAACAAATAATGTGAAGTGAAACTGGTAAATTATACATGTATAAGATTATTATCCTAATGTAGTTGTTTGTAGCTTGGTATAGAAGGTATCAGTGTATACGAGAGGAGTCCAACTTACCCCGTGGACTATAGTAACATATAGTACAAAGCCCCGTCAACACCCACGGGACAACGGCACGAGAGTTCATGTATGTGTCTTTTAGTGACCATCTCGTGCCACTTCTAATACATTCCGTACCAATCTACCCCGTTACCCAATAAAATGTTTTATATAGATTATAATTATCAGACTTACCGAGACTATGGATACAAGTTGTTCAAGATGTGAGGTTCAGGATGTAAACAAACAGTCATTTAGTCAAGTCAAGTTATAGCCATGGTTCAGTCAAGTCAAATCATGTTTGCATATTTGATATTGTGTTTGATTCAAGTATTCAGGTTCAAGTATTCAGGTTTGGTATATTGGATTCATGTTTGATTAGACTCTGATTGGATTCAGATTTGAGTTAGACTCAGACTGAGTCAGACACTTGAAACAGATTTGGGATCTTGAATTATATTCGGGAGTCATCGGTAACTGATGCACATGGACAGAAGGATTTGTGCCTTTTTCCAAGATAATTACCATTAATAACTCCGTTATATTGTCTACCTTAAATAGGCAAGCACTCACTTTCTTCGGCTCCCTGGGGCTCAAGAGAATTGATCCCGCTTAAACCTATATTTACTAAAGTCCTTAAATTGTTTTATATAACTCGAGAGGTTTTTATGAAAATTAGTTTAATATAATTTCAAAATAAACATCGAGAATTTATTTATCATATTTAGGGTTTCATAGCTTTGAATTTTAAGAGTTTGAAGTATTTTAGTGATAATTACATATCTTGGAAAGTTCATGGTATTTAGACGAAAAACTCAATTTAAGGTTATTTTACATGAGAATTTAGATGTAATTTGATTCTAAATAACTATAATTTAAAGTTACAAGTGATGTGTACAAATTTGATTTAACGAAGTATTAAATATGAGTAGTTTTCTAGATTTAACGCCGGGGATACGTGCGTAATATTTTTTCTTACTATTCGTATTGAATTCTAATTCAATCCACATCATAAATAAACAAAATTGCAAATTGTGTATTTAACGATTATTGTGTGAATTTTTCAAGGGGATCTGGAATCACATATTTGAGAAAACAGAGATTCAAAGACATTCATCAAGATCTAGAGGAGCAAGGGAGGCCACACAGCAAAAAATCTTCACAAGATCTCCTAATTCGGAGGCGGAACGGTGGCAAAAAGAGCTATTCGGCAGCGGAACCGGGGTGGAATTGGGGGATCTTGCTTCCCAACTTCTCTGGTAATTTTCTTATTTCCTTCTCTCTCCTCTGAAAAATCGAATAATATATTTTTCTGCAGGATTCTTTGCAAAATATCGCCACTCAAAAAAAAATCTTTTTGCGTATTTTGTAATTGGTTTGTGCATATTTTAATACGGACATTAAGGGGCAAAGACCAAATTCAGATTAGGTGGGGATTTCATCACCTTTCCTAGGCCCCACAAATCACAAAACGAACATCCGCATCACCCTACATTAATTAAAAAAAATCTAGACCAAAACTCTAAGGACTGTCGCGCTCAATAAGGACAGAGGAAGGTCGTGGGTACTCTATCGCTTATCCCCATTTTTTTTATGGTGTCTAGACAAGTGTGTCTAAGGCAAGTGGTTACTTAATTAGGCCCGCTATTTTCGGTGATTCGTATAGCGGATACCTCCCACTTACTTGGCCACGAGAGCGATAAAGAAGTGGTAGAAAATTGATCCTGCGGCTTGTCCTTTGGAAGTCTAGGAGCGGTCTAGAGACTTGACCTAGGTAACCTTAGTTCTAGGGTTGATTGTGCATTTTTGTGTGATTTGTCTCATGTCCAACACTTTTCAAAACAAACCAATTTTAAATCACACACACGCTGCTACTTGCGCTAAACCCGCTTAGTGCATGATTAGCTGGACACGGGATTCTAGTGCCCGTTTTGTCCGCGTTCCTGCTATCGACTCCGAAGTCGGCACTTCTTCATTTTCTTTTTCTCCTCCACCCACCACATCAACCGAGATGGACGATCTCCATCAGATTTTACCAACAAACCTCTGCCACCACCCGTCGGTGCGCAGAATCTACCGCACATCCCTCTCCAAGAAAAATTATATCCTATACGCGGTCCCCTTCCTACCTGTTTATCTATTCCACCAGCCAATGAGGATTATTTTGAAATTAAACCCCACATCATCAACCTGTTGCCCAAATTTCACAGACTTGAGTCTGAAGACGCATACGTTTTTATCACCCAATTTGAAAACGTATGCGCAAGGATGGGCACGTCACAACTTTGAGTGGATGCTATGCGCTTGCATTTTCTTCCTTTCACTTTGTGCGATTTAGCAGAAAAATGGCTTTATAACACTGCCGCACACTCTATTACCAATTGCGATGAATTCGTGACTGCATTCCTTAAGAAATTTTACCCTAATCATAAGACCGTCCGTGTTCGGAGCGAAATCAACCAGTTTACCCAGCTTCCCAATGAACCATTTTGGAAGTGCTTTGAACGATTTAAGGATATTGTCACGCTCCGCTTCCCAGTGTACGGTGAAGGGGACGGGACGAGGCCGCTACGTATTTACTCTGAAGCAAATACGCTAAGCGTATCTAAGTAATATAAAAGAAATATACATAAGAGATAAATGTAATGAAACAACAACTTTATTTATTAACATTCTTTTGTACAATGCATGGAAAAGTAAATACATCTGAATGAAGGCAATGCCTAAACAGAGGCATAACAGAAATGGAAAATACATAATGTAAAGGAAATGTACAAGTGTAACTGCAGCTCGGGATCTTCAATAAACTGGTCCAAGTCTTTAGTGCTTGGCTCGATTTCTGTAAGGTCCGAATCACCAGACGACATTCAAAGAAGAAGAAAGAGAATGCCGTCCACGAACAAATCACTCGGTAAATCCCAAAGATAAGGGAGAAATAGAATAGACAGAGAGAGTGTAACTTTTAAAGTTGTATTATATGGTTAACGCTGTTGTTTGTAGCTTGGTACAGAAGAGGCCAGTGTATACGATAGGAGTCTCTATATGCCAGAGACTAAAGTCAAATGGAATACAAGGCTCCGTTGATAATACCATGGAACAACGGCATGAATGTAATTACGTCTTAAGTGACCACATTGTGCCACCTTTAATATATTCTGTACCAGTCTACCCCTTTATAAACCCCACGATGTGTTGTTTGTATTGTTGTATTGTTTGAATTATATATTGTATATAGATGGATGACTTGTGTTGTAAATGGAAGACTTGCCGAAACCATGATATCGTATAAATGGAAATGGATGTACTGGATAATCATGTAGATGGATGCATATCCATGATTCGGTTCAGTCAAGTTGTATATATTGATAGATTGAACAGATTGAATATGTGGATTCATATTGAATTGTAGTTTGTACTTGAATCATATTCAAGTCAGTTTATTTATAATGAGACTCGGTCTGAGTCAGAACAATTAAAAAATAAATTGAATTCCTGAATTAGGTTTTGATGTTATCGGTAACCGCTGCACATGGGCGGCAGGATTTGTGTCTTTTTCAAAGACGATTACCGTGTTGATAACACCGTTTGTTAAGTTGTATACCTTAAATAGGCAAGCACCCACATCTCCAGCTCCCTGAGGCTCAAGAGACTGGTCCCGCTTAAATCTATATTTACTAGGGTCCTTAGGGTAATTTATAGAACTTGAGGGGGGTTTATGTAAAAATAATTTTGTATAGTTTTCAAAATACACCCCAAGTTTTTAATTATCGTCTTTAGAGTTTTCATAGATGTAGATTTTATATATGTGACATTTCTAGTGAATAAAACCTAATTTTCATAATATATGGTATTTATTTGCAATATTGAACTTGTATGGAATTTCATGGTATTATCATGTAAACTGATTCTTTTGATTTAGGAAGGTTGGAATATTTATATTATATCAAAATTAGATATTTTGATGATACATATACATATATACGTATATATATATATATATATATATTTATATAAATAATTTAATTTATTATTTTTCTAGAAATCTCATTTTCTTAAAATATTTTTATTTTTAAATCTTTCGAGACCGAATGCTCCTTGCGGAGGCCTAGATTTCGCACTACTAAGCCCGAGGATGTGCGATAATCCTCACCATCCCGAACGAGTTCACCAAAATGGGTTGTAGCGGCGCTTTGCAAAGATTTGTTTAAATACATAATCTTATAGAAAAAGGTTTTAATAGTAAAAGGTATTTATGTGTAAAGTTGCGTTTTCCCGTATTCTATGTTCCCGAAAGGTATCGTGGTATGTTGCATATGAGTGTTGTGAAGAGGTAGGTCATTATCTCGTGATCTATTTAAAGGTATAGCAATGAAATATGATGTTTAATGTCAAAACTAAACAACATGGTATTTTACTGAAAAGGTACGATAAAAATTGCAATATGAAATATTTTGTTGTGAAACTTGTTCATGATGTTTTGTTAATGATTAATAGTCAAGATGTGAAGGTTTGGAATGATTGTGTTTAATGAAAATTGTACTTTTTAAAGATAACCGAATCGGAAGTCGGATTAACTCCGCTTCCGTCTAGTTTTAGGAATACTAGTTTTAAGAATAGAATAGAGAAGGGAAAGGTGGGACTTACTAGCTTTTGGTTTAGAGCGGAGGAAGTGGGAGTGGAAGTAGGTTCCGGTGCGTCGTTTCATTGCCGGGAACTCCTAGGGTCGTCGTCGGAAGTTCGCTGGTGCTTCGCCCTTCACAAACTCCACTTGTACACAAAATTTCTAGAGAGTTTGCTTGAGAATTTGGGCAGACTTTATGAGTGAGGGGTGTGTGTTTAGGTGTGGTATTTATAGGAAAAGATTAGGGTTAGGGTAGATGAAAAGGTTTATTGAAAATTGTATTAAAAAATACGGTTTAATGGAGTTTTTAAGGGCTCTGTTACTGATTAGAGAATTTAAACCATACAGGAGTTTAAAGAACACCAAAAGTCACAGAAGTCCAGAAGGCCAAATCCGATTTGGTGGTGACTCGACCGGCGGCAGCGGCTGATTCGGCTGATCTGCCGGCTGAGTTAGCCCGAGTCGGCCCCCCTTGTCGCCACGTGTCCCTTGTCTCCTGGTTAGTACAGTGGGATCGTTTGTTTTTAGTGTGAACTTTGGTTTTACGGGTTATGCACGTGTGGACCTTTGGGATTCTAAAAGTTTAAAAGAAATTTAATCAAAAATAATATGTGGGTGATGGGATTTGAACTATGGTGCTTTGGTTCAGCAGTGCAAGGTCTTACCAATGAGCTACAAGCTCCTTCTTGATATTAAAAAGCAAAACAAACTTATAACTTATGCTCTGGCAAAAGTACCCCTTTCTGTATTTTTGAAAAAATTATACGGAAAGTTGTACAAAAAGTTTAGGGTTGTTACATTCTTTCCTTAAAAAAATTCGTCCTTGAAATTTATAAAAGAAAAGTATAACAGATTTAAGGAAAGTTTAGTGATTAAAGTACTGATAGTGTATGAAAAATAACAAGGTGGTGCAAGGGTTTTTAAAATGTGAAAGAGACTTACCAGTGTTACCTTGACCTACAGCCTCAGCTTCTACAGTTGCTAATGTGAATGTCTGACGCCGCGGTACATTCCTCCTAGCTGGAGGCACATTCTGTCCTTGGGGCATGTTTCTCTGCCCTCGAGGCATGTCCCTCATTGCCTGTTGGAATTGGTGAGTAGGCTGTGCATGTGGTAAAGCTGAGAGTGCTAGACGAGGTGCAGGAGCCTGGATAGCTGGCCGCTGCGGGTAGTTGGTAGGTTTGTGAGCCGGATTGCTTCTATAAGGATAGTTTCCAATTTCGTGATTGGATGCGCCACAAACTAAGCATAGGCCTTTTGCGCGCCTACAGTCCTTCCACATGTGTCCTTCCCTCTTGTAATAAAAGCAAAAGTCGGGACTTGGCTGGTTATCTGTCACTTCCAGTCTCCTTGGTTCAACAGTTGGCCTTGAAGAGGCTCCTCCTGCCATCTGATTGGAAGGGCACTTCACTCCGGCAGATTGAGGTCTGCCCTTTCTCTTTACTACTGCCTCGTATCTTCGGGCAGCCTTCAAAGCCAAATCATGGGTTGGGAAATCCCCTGTAGCTAGAGCAGCTTGGATTTCCGGGTCCAACCCTTACTGAAATCTTCTAGCTCTTATCTCAGCAGTCGGTATGAGATAAGCCGCAAACCTGTTACGGTCTTGTGTTAGCTGTGTATTATGTGATATATTGAAGAGTCGAATTATTGAGACATATCTTACCGACTGAGCATGGTGAACTCAACGTCATATTCATCTACAGATTTGGTACATATGGAACCTTATTGAAGATGGATGAACTGTTGTTCCATATCAAAGCAGACAGTCTCTGGGAAATACTTTGCGTCGAACATGTCACGGAAAGTCTTCCATTCGATGGGTTGATCAAGACGGCTTTCATCCGCCTTCCACCAAACCCGTGCATTGTCCGTGAGCTATAATTTCGCAACACGAACCCAAGCTATCTCTGGAACTTGTGCCGCTGCCAGATCATCTTCAATGCTCTGAGCTCATTCCTCAGCTTCCAGTGGGCTCTCTTTTCCTGTAAACTGTTTGGGGTGCAAAGCCCTGAATTGTTTCACCCAAGGTACTTCTGCCTCGAGACGGTTCATTAAAAGAGCAGTCTGCTGCTGCTGTCCTTCTAGGAGGCTACGGATTGCCTCAAGTAGAACCGTCTGCTCGTTGATCGGAGCAGGGACGGCAGGTGTAATCGGTAGTGGAGGTGGAGGTGTGTTGTTGACATTGGTGCTGGTGTTGTTTGAAAAATCCATAACCTTGAATGAAAAATTTAGGTTAGGACAGATTCAAAGTATATGAAATGATAAGATTCAAGAAGTATGAATTGTAAAGAATGTTTTCAGTTGCTGGTTCTTGTGTTATATTGCTTAGGTTGTTCACACAGAACAAAACTGCATGGTAGGGTTCCATACAGCTCAGACATGCATGGCCACCAACAAAACCTGTCATGCCCCGCTTCCCAGTATACGGCGAAGGGGACGGGACGAGGCCGCTATGTATTTACTCAGAAGCAAATACGCTAAGCGTATCTAAGCAATATAAAAGAAATATATACAAGAGACAAATGTAATTAAACAACAACATTATTTATTAACATTCTTTTGTACAATGCATGGAAAAGTAAATACGTCTGAAAGAAAGGAATGCCTAAACAGTGGCATAACAGAAATGGAAAATACATAATTTAAAGGAAATGTACAAGTGTAACTACAGCTCGGGATTTTCAATAAACTGGTCCAAGTCTTCAGTGCTAGGCTCAATCTCTGGAAAGTCCGAATCACCTGACGACATTCAAAGAAGAAGAAAGAGAATGTCGTCCACGAACAAATCGCTCGGTAAGTCCCAAAGATAAGGGAGAATAGAATAGGCAGAGAGAGTGTGTAACTTTTAAAGTTGTATTATATGGTTAACGCTGTTGTTTGTAGCTTGGTACAGAAGAGGCCAGTGTATACGAGAGGAGTCTCTATATGCCAGAGACTAAAGGCAAATAGAATACAAGGCTCCGTCGATAATACCACGGAACAACGGCATGGATGTAATTACGTCTTAAGTGACCACCTCGTGCCACCTTTAACATATTCTGTACCAGTCTACCCCTTTATAAACCCCGCGATGTCTTATTTGTATTGTTGTATTGTTTGAATTATATATTGTATATAGATGGATGACTTGTGTTGTAAATGGAAGACTTGCCGAAACCATGATATCGTATAAATAGAAATGGATGTACTGGATAATCATGTAGATGGATGCATATCCATGGTTCGGTTCAGTCAAGTTGTATAGATTGAACAGATTGAATATGTGGATTCATATTGAATTGTAGTTTGTACTTGAATCATATTCAAGTCAGTTTATTTATAATGAGACTCAGTCCGAGTCAGAACGATTAGAAAAGAAATTGAATTCCTAAATTAGGTTTTGATGTTATCGGTAACCGCTGCACATGGGCGGCAGGATTTGTGTCTTTTTCAAAGACGATTACCGTATTGATAACACCATTTGTTAAGTTGTCTACCTTAAATAGGCAAGCACCCACATTTCCGGCTCCCTAAGGCTCAAGAGACCGGTCCCGCTTAAACCTATATTTACTAGGGTCCTTAGGGTAATTTATAGAACTTGAGGGGGTCTTATGTAAAAATAATTTTGTATAGCTTTCAAAATACACCCCAAGTATTTAATTATCGTTTTTAGAGTTTTCATAGATGTAGATTTTATATATATGACATTTCTAGTGAATATAATCTAATTTTCATAATATATGGTATTTATTTGCAATATTGAACTTGTATGGAATTTCATGGTATTATCATATAAACTGATTCTTTTGATTTAGAAAGGTTGGAATATTTATATTATATCAAAATTAGATATTTTGATGATATGTGTGTGTGTGTGTGTATTCATAAAAATAATTTAATTTATTATTTTTCTAGAAATCTAATTTTCTTAAAATATTTGTATTTTTAAATCTTTCGAGACCGAATGCTCCTTGCGGAGGTCTGCATCTCGCACGCCCGAGGATGTGCGATAATCTGCACCATCCCGAACGGGTTCCCCAAAATGGGTTGTAGCGGCGCTTTGCAAAGATTTGTTTAAATACATAATCTTATAGAAAAAGGTTTTAATAGTAAAATGTATTTATGTATAAAGTTGCGTTTTCCCGTATTCTATGTTCCTGAAAGGTATCGTACTGTGTTGCATATGAGTGTTGTGAAGAGGTAGGTCATTACCTCATGATCTATTTAAAGGTATAGCAATGAAATATGATGTTTAATATCAAAACTAAACTACATGGTATTTTACTGAAAAAGTACGATAAAAATTGCAATATGAAATATTTTGCTGTGAAAATTGTTCATGATGTTTTGTTAATGATTAATAATCAAGATGTGAGAGTTTGGAATGGTTTTGTTTAATGAAAATTTTACTTTTTAAAGAAAACCGAATCGGAAGTCGGATGAACTCCGCTTCCGTCGGGTTTTAGTAATACTAGTTTTCAGAATAGAATAAAGAAGGGAAAGTTGGGACTTACTGGCTTTTGGTTTAAAGGAAAGGAAAAGGGAGTGGAAGTAGGTTCCGGTGCGTTGTTTCGTCGCCGGAAACTCCTAGGGTCGTCGTTGGAAGTTCGCCGGAGCTTCGCCCTTCGCTAGCTCCACTTGTACACAAGAGTTTGTGAGTGGGGGGGGGGGTGTTTAGGTGTGGTATTTATTGGAAAATATTAAAGTTAGGTTAGATGAGAAGGTTAATTGAAAATTGTATTAAAAAATATGGTTTAATGGAGTTTTTAAGGGCTCTGTTACTGATTAGAGAATTTAAACCATACAGGAGTTTAAAGAACACCAAAAGTCACAGAAGTACAGAAGGCCAAATCTGATTTGGTGGTGACTCGGCCGGCGGCGGCGGTCGATTCAGTCGATCCGCCGGCCGAGTTAGCTCGAGTTGGGCCTCCCTTGTCGCCACGTGTCCCTTGTCTCCTAGTTAGTCCAGTGGGATCGTTTGTTTTTAGTGTGACCTTTGGTTTTACGGGTTATGCACGTGTGGACCTTTGGGATTATAAAAGTTTAAAATAAATTTAATCAAAAATAATATGTGGGTGATGGGATTTGAATTCTGGTACTTTGGTTCAGCAGTGCAAGGTTTTACCAATGAGCTACAAGTTCTTTCTTTCTATTAAAAAGCAAAACAAACTTATAACTTGTGCTCATGCAAAAGTACCCCTTTCTGTATTTTTTAAAAAATTGTACAGAAAGTTGAACAGAAAGTTTAGGGTTGTTACAGATATACTTGTCCACTGTCCTCATCATGGAATACATAGATGGGATCTGTGCCGAATTATAAATGAGGGGATTACTCCAGCGACAAAGCAGATGCTTGAAACCATGTGTCAATGCAATTTCATGTCTAAAGACGATGGTGAAGATTGGAAATTTCTGGAAGATCTCGCTGAACACACTTTGCAGTGGGAAAGCGTTAGACCATCATCTAGGGGAGGTATCCATCAGCTCGATGTTTCCATCGCAGTAAAAGCCAAAATGGCAGCAATGCAAAAGAAACTCGACGCTATGGAGAAAAAATTCTCATCAATCTCCCTAAACCAGGTTATGCTTCCCAAGACTGTGTGTGGTTGCTATTCCGATCCTTTTGACAGAAGAATGTCCTTTGAATGCACCGTTTCAAGGTCAAGAACACACTAATGCTACTTTTCAGCAGCGACCTAGAAACGATCCTTATTCTTCCACGTACAATCAGGGATGGAGGAATCATCCTAATTTTTCTTGGAACCAAAACTAAACCCAAAATCAAAACCAGTTCCAAAGCAATTATCAAAGATCTCCTCCATAACAGCAGTAACCACACCCACAGAGTTAGCACCCCTTTCAATCGCAACCTTTTCAAAATCCGGCCAACAATGCTACACCTTATAATAATTCTTTCCATACGGCCGGTAATGAAAACTCATCTGCACTCGAACGAAGCGTGGATATGTTTATTAAACGTTCCATGCAATCGACAGATGAAATAAAGTCTTCTATCTGATCATTAACACAGACCACTACCTCTCATAGTGAAAGTATAAAATCGATAGAAGCACAACTTGCATAAATAAATGTCGCGATGAGTGCGAGGGAAAAAGGGAAAATTCCATCTCAAACCCTACCAAATCCTGGCCACTCACAAAGTCATAATGTGAGTGTCGTTACCACGTTGAGACCAGGAAGAGTGTTGAACAACCAAGTGGGTGAACAGATTGATGATGGGGAATCAATTGAAACCCCGGCTTCCACTTACCCTATTTCGTCTAGTCTCCCACCTTCTTTCGAGCCTATTCTCCGTTTTCCCCAAGGCTCGAACCCTTCGCCCACTTCCTCGAGTAAACTTAAAACGATTCCTACTCCAATTCTAGGATCGATTGCATTCCCACAAACTTCTCCACAAATGTTAGACCCAAAACTTATTGATAAAGCTCTGTTTCCAAACAGATTGAGGGCCAACAAAACTAACGCGCAAATGGAGAAGATTGTGGAAATGTTTAAGCAAGTTAACATAAATATCCCTCTCCTAGATGCTATTCAACAAGTTCCGTCTTATGCAAAAATACTTAAGGACTTGTGCACTAGGAAGAGAAAAAATCAAGTGCCGAAAAAGGTATTCATGACAAGTAACGTGAGTACAGCTTTTACCCAACAATTGCCTAAGAAACGTAAGGACCCCGTTGTCCTACAATATCTATAACTATTGGGGGTAAAAGCATCAATCATTCTCTACTTGACCTCGGCACTAGTGTTAACTTGCTTCCATATTCTGTCTATGAGCAGCTAGGTATAGGAGAGTTGAAACCTGCCCACTGCACTCTCCAGATGGCAGACCGATCTGTCGCCCAACCTAGAGATGTGCTTGAGGATGTGTTAATCAAAGTCGGGGAATTCATATTTCCTGTGGACTTTATTGTTTTAGATATACAGCCTGTGGCGAACCCACGCAACCAAACCCCGGTGATACTCGGTCGACCTTTCCTAGCAACTTCCAACGCAGTCATTAGTTGTCGTAACGGTTCTATGAACTTATCCTTTGGGAAGACGACAATTTAGCTTAATATTTACATGCTAGGAAGTTAACCAACTGAACCTTCTGCTCATTTAATCGATTTCTGTCCATCAACGAGATAGCTTCCGACAGCTGCGAAGCTGAAGTACTTTGCTATGATGATCTTGACAACACTAGTGCGACATTGTTTGATCTGGTAAATTATTATAGTGAAAATATCTTCGATGAGTCCATCCCCGAGTTTGAATCCATTGACTCGTCGCAAAAGTCAGTAGCACTTTTCGAGTCAATATCCTACGCAAGTTATGGACCTCTTAGGGAGTCCGAGTATCATTCCCTTACCCCACCTTCTATCGTCTCTCCGCCGACACTGGATCTCAAACCGCTACGTTCTTATCTTAAATATGCATATTTATGAGAGAATGAGTCTTTGCCCATGATCATATCCTCTTCTCTAGCTTTAGAGCAAGAGAACAGTTTTGGCGGCGTTGAGATCAAATCGGCAAGCATTTGGTTGGACAATGGCTGACACAAAGGGATTAGTCCCTTAATTGTTGAACATTATCTACATCCGATGGATGAAACCAAACCAACCCAAGACCCACAAAGACGGTTAAATCCCATTATGAAGGAGGCAATAAAGAAAGAAATCGTCAAGTGTCTAGATAGTGGTATAATTTACCCAATATCTGATAGCCAATGGGTAAGTCCTATTCATGTGGTCCCTAAAAAGTCTGGCATCACTGTCATAACTAATGAGGCTAATGAGTTGATCCAAACATGCAACCAAACTGGATGGCGTGCATGTATTGATTACAGAAAACTCAATGCCGCGACGAGAAAATATCACTTTTCTCTACCTTTCATAGACCAGATGTTAGAACGATTAGCTGGATATGAATACTATTGTTTCTTGGATGGATACTCTGGCTATAACCAGGTCCCCATCGTCGAAAAGGATCAAGATAAAACAAAATTTACTTGTCCTTTCGGTACTTTTGCTTATAGACGCATGACCTTTGGGTTATGCAACGCTCCCTCTACATTTCAGCGGTGTATGATGAGGATATTCTCAGACATGGTTGAGAATTTTCTGGAGATATTTATGGACGATTTCTCCATATTTGGGGACTCCTTTGAGGAATGCCCACGTCATCTTGACATGGTTCTTACCCGCTGTCAGGATAAGAACTTATCTTTGAATTGGGAAAAATACCATTTCATGGTCCAAGAAGGTATTGTTCTTGGACATATTATTTCACGAAAAGGCATTGAGGTAGATAGAGCTAAAATTGATGTCATCCATAACCTTCCTCATCCCTAATACGTCAAAAATATACGATCGTTTCTTGGTCATGCAGGATTTTATAGGAGATTCATTAAGGACTTTAGCAAAATTGCTAGACCCTTAACTCTTCTCTTGGCCAAGAATACAACATTTCACATTGATTCGGATTGCGAGGATGCTTTTGAATCGCTTAAAAGATCTCTCACTACATCCCCCGTTCTATCATCTCCGTATTAGAACCATCCGTTCGAGATTATGTGTGATGCATCAGATTTTGCTATTGGTGCGGTCTTAGGACATCACATTGATAAGATACCGCATGTAATTTACTATGCAAGTAGGACCCTGAACGATGCACAAATTAATTACACAACTACCGAGAAAGAACTCTTGGCAGTTGTATTTGCATTAGAAAAATTCAGGCCCTACTTGATTGGCTCGCCAATAGTGGTTTACACCGATCACTCCGCCCTACGAAACTTTTTATCGAAGAAGGATGCTAAGGCCAGGCTAATAATTTGGATCCCGTTGTTACAAGAATTTGATCTTGTCATATGAGACAAGAGTGGATGTGAAAACGTTGTAGACGACCATCTTTCACGCATCAATTCTTCACCAACGTTGACCGTGCCAATAAACGACTCCTTCCCTGACGAACAACTCTTGATTTTATCCTGCGAACCATGGTTCATAGATATCGTGAATTATCTAGCAACGAGACTTATTCCTAGCGATTGGTCGAAACAAGACAATCTTCGATTTCTATCCCAAGTAAAATACTTTTACTGGGATGAACCTTATTTGCTTAAGTATTGTTCCGATCAAATCATTCGCAGATGTGTCCCTAACGATGAATTCAAGAGCGTATTGTCTTTTTGTCATGATCAGGCATGTGGCAATCACTTTGGTCCACGTAAAACGACGGAGAAAGTTTTGCAATGTGTCTTTTATTGGACAACATTATTTAAAGACGCTTATGATCATTGCAAAACTTGTCCACGGTGTCAACACATGGGTCGGATTTCACGAAGAAATGAGATGCCACTCCAACCTATCTTGGTTGTAGAGATATTCGATGTTTAGGGTATTGATTTTATGGGCCCTTTTCCCAACTCTTTTGGGAATTTATATATCTTGTTAGTGGTTGATTATGTCTCAAAATGGGTGGAAGCAATATCGTGTCGCACTAATGAGAACAAGGTTGTTATTATGTTCCTTAAAGAAAATATCTTTTGACGATTCGGGTACCCTCACGCTATAATTAGCAACAACGGGACGCATTCTTGTAATCGGTCTTTCAAGACTTTAATGCGGAAATATTCAATCAACCACAAACTTTTTACGCCCTATCATCCCCAAACGAGCGGGCAAGCTGAGATTTCCAAAAGGCAGATAAAACAAATTTAGGAGAAGAAGGTTTCTAAAAACCGTAAAGATTGATCAACCAAATTGACGGATACTCTTTGGACATTTCGTACCGCTTATAAGACTGGTCTTGCTATGTCTCCATACCGCCTAGTGTTTGGAAATGCTTTCCACCTTCCTGTCGAGATCGAACATAAAGCAATGTGGGTTATTAAAAAGCTTAACTTCGATTTTGATCAAGCCTGCAGCTATCGGAAACTGCAATTAAATGAGCTAAGCGAACTCCACGATGAAGCTTATGATAATGCAGTTATAGTGAAGAACCGGACTAAAGTGTTCCGCGATAAAAACCTTTTTAGAAAAACCTTCACACCGGGACAACAAGTCCTTCTTTACGATTCCCGTCTTCATCTTCATCCGGGTAAGCAAAAATCTCGTTGGAAGGGACCATTTGTGGTGCGGTATGTATATTCGCACGGGGCAGTAGAAGTTGAAAATATTAAAAACGGTTCAATTTTTAAAGTAAATGGGCATATATTGAAACCATATTTTTCCGCGGACCCAGCGGAGGAGCTCCTGTTTTTACTGGAGCCGCTTTATCATAACTAAAATTCCTCCGCCTCACTTCCATGTCTCGGTAACATTGTCACATCTTAAGAATGGAGGTGGGTGAAAAATGATTTAATTGAATATCCGTGCCTGCCAAAGTATAATTTTGGGGGTAGTTTTCATTTAACTATTATTTTACCCCTATCATTTTCTCTCCCCAAGTCTACAGGTCTATGCATTCAAAGAACAACATCAGTGAGGACACTGCTGAAAATAGGTTTTTTTGGGGGGGGGGGGTTGTATTAACTGTACTATCTTTTGGCACTATGCACTATTTAGGCACTATACAAAAGAAATTTGATAATAAAAGATTAGAAAGTGAAGAATTATATATGAAAGATAGGAATGGTTTGAGAAAAGCAAGAAACTTATATGTTTTCTTAAACAAAACTAGTAATAAGTAGTTATGAGCCGTTGTCCCAAGGGTTAGTAAGATGAGGAAATTACTAATCTGAGGATAAAAATAAGTCTGAAAAATAGTCCATATTCTTAAGTCCAAACATTTGAACATTGATACCCTACTATACGCACTTGCACACATCTTGAAACTTGGGATAGTAGAGAATACCTTGAAATGGTCTTATCTAAAAGTCTTGGTATGAAGGAAAATAAAATAAAATAAAATATAAGTGGTGAAGAAAAAAATGAACAGGTTTTGTAATTGCTTAAGGCAACATAAAAAAAAAAATATAGCGAGGGTGCTCTATCACCTAGTGCCTTAGACCAAGTGGTTTGGGAGTCACTGCTAAGCCTTAGGTGTTGCAAGATGAGGAATTACGCCTTATTACGTGAGCACATTTTGTAATCGGTTGGTTAGTAACTCAAGAAGTATTAACATTCGCATGAAGAATGTGTGAGCAATTCCATCTAAAATATTCACCAACTAAAAAGTACTAAGGAAGATGGACAAGAGTATGATAGCTTGAATTGAATTCTCTATGTGTAGGGATGTCTTTTACACACACGTAGGGGTATATGATCAATGTTTGGAGGAAAGATAGGGTGGAAAACTAAAGACGGTGTTTTATTGAGAGATGATGTGATTTTTAACAACTTTTCACGACCATTAAGATAGGGCTCATGACAACCGAAAAACTGGTATAGTTGGAAACTCTTATTTTCAAGTTTTTTCTTTTATAGTTCTTATCTTTATATGTAGTTTTCACTATCTTTCTTTTATTATAGGAATTTTTGGGTGTAATCCGCTGAAAACTCTCAGGAGACAACACTCCTCCTACTAGGGACACCTAGAGGTTTAACAGCTTGTTGCACGTGCTCGGTGCAATCGTGTTGCCTACGAAAGTATGCTACTTAGGTTTTTATTTTTCTTTTTATCCTTCTCTTGAATAAATAGTTTGCTCGGGACGATCAAAGATAGGTTTGGGAGTATTTGTTCAGTCGAAAAAATCGTACTTTTGATATGACATCTTCCTTACTTTTCTTAAATATTTAAGGGTGTTTATTATAAATATGACACATATGAAGGTTTATCTGTAAAAATACTATTTTCATATGTTTATATATTATAATTAACAATATAAAGGAAAATGTAAGCATATAATATTTTGATATTTTAAATATGCATATCATATCAAGTATCTTAACCAATATTCTTAAAAGAAAATATCATATAAAATGGTTAGGATAATATCTCATTAGAAACAAATTCTACTAACATTATTTGTTGAGATATTGTGCAGAAATTAAATCAGGACTGCAATCAAGGAAATCCGAGTTATCGAGATCAAATTTGCCGAAATATTAAAGTAAATCGAAGAAATCAATTTTGACAGAGACTTAGAGAAGAATTCCAAAATCCAGATATTCAAAAGATCACCACATGTCAACTAGATGAAGCTCCAGAATTTTGAACCAAAGATCACACCAAGACGCGGCCCAACCGCGGCCAAAACACCAAAAATGCGGCGGATCCGCGGCTTAAAGTGGGAGTTGGGGTTTGAGATTTTCAGGTTGGATTTGCTACAACTAACCCTAATTCTGGGGAACTAGGGATTTCAACTTCTGTGACTATAAATAGAATTGAGAGCCTCACTTAAAAACTTATCAAACCGACGAGATCACGAAGTCTAAAACGACTCAAGAATCAAGGTTGATCATCAGTTGTTCATCTACCTCCTTAAGAAGAGATCGAGAAGCGAAGTAGGGTTTTGTAATCACTTTCTAAAGGAACAAAGTGTAATTGATCAAGTTGATTAATAAAGGTAGTTGTTTTATTCTTATTGCATTTTCTTTATTTACATCATGATCTCTATCTGTTCTTTTATCTCCATCATGCGCGAGTAATTCTCCACTTGATAAGGTTCGTAGGATTAGGGTAGATCAATGGATGAAAAAAATCCTTTAACTCCTTTTATGTCCTATAAAGTTTATAAACTTTATCAAAAGAATAGTTAACATCCTAATCGGGTGCGCTATCAATTCATTGATAATCACGACCACGATTTGAGATTAGATTAACAATTGTTTTGGTAAAAGGCTGGACATGAACGGAGATCCATGTAAAGATAGGGGTTAAGAGTGAAAACCCTATTCCCTCCAAAAACCCTAATCTACATACATCTCTATCAATCTAGTTTTAAATCTATTAAAGGATAAAAGGAGTAATCTTTAAATTAATCATCCATGACTACTAAATCTTAACGAACCCTACAAGCCCTCTTCTGATATAAAATCTACATCCGTATTTAACCTAGATCTATATTCTACATCCGTGTTTAACGTAGATCTAGATTTATAACTATTCTTCACTACTCTTCTACTCTTCCTCTTTTTTCAACATGTCTAAAGTAAGATTGAAAGATTCAACGTTTCCCTGAGGACGACCCGTACTCATCTCGGTCTAGATACACGTGACACCGTTATTGATTGTGGTTACTACACACACTTCTTTAAATACAGAATCAATCAGTAGGGGTGGTAGAGTAGGAGGTGGGGTGTTTCCATTTACGTTGGTACTCGTGTTGTTAGGAGAATCCATGACCTTGATAGAAAAAGAAAAGGTTAAGATAGATTCAAGGAATTTGAAATGTAAATAATGTATAGTTGCTGATTCTTATAATTCATGTGATATATTTCTTAGGATTCTATGCAGAACTGACCTGCATGGGCCGCTAACAAAACCTATCACGCCCCACTTTCCGGTGTACGGAGGCGGAGATGTGGCAGGCACGCGACGTATTTACTAAGAAATAAATACGTTAAGCGTAATTAAGCAATATATAAAATGCACAAGAATTGACAAGAGTTTAAACTGAATATCAACTTTTATTAACATTCATCTTTACAATACAACTGATTTGAAAAGGAAAGGTACAATGATAAAAGCAATGCCTAAACAGTCGCTTACAAAATGGAATGTAAGTACAAGTAAAGCTGGTAGTCTGGCTGTGCTTTAATTTGATCCAAGTACTCCTGACTGGGCTCGGTCTTCTGAGGGTCCTGTCCTCCTGACGAACACTCCAAGAAAGAAATATACAGGAATGTCATCAGCGAACTAGCGCTCGGTAAGTCCCAAAAGAGAGAAAGGAATATAACAAGTAATGTGAAGTGAAACTGGTAAATTATACATGTATAAGATTATTATCCTAATGTAGTTGTTTGTAGTTGGTATAAAAGGTATCAGTGTATATGAGAGGAGTCCAACTTTCCCCGTGGACTATAGTAACATATAGTACAAGGCCCCGTTAAAACCCACGGGATAACGGCACGAGAGTTCATGTATGTGTCTTTTAGTGACCATCTCGTGCCACTTCTAATACATTCCGTACCAATCTACCCCGTTAACCCCGTGTAATGTTTTATATAGATTATAATTATCAGAGTTGCCGAGACCATGGATACAAGTTGTTCAAGATGTGAGGTTCAGGATGTAAACAAGTAGTCATGTAGTAAAGTCAAGTTATAGCCATGGTTCGGTCAAGTCAAGTCTTGTTTGCATGTTTGATATTGTTGTTTGATTCAAGTATTCAGGTTTGGTATATTGGATTCATGTTTGATTAGACTCTGATTGGATTCAGATTTGAGTTAGACTCAGACTGAGTCAGACACTTGAAACTGATTTGGGATCTTGAATTATATTCGGGGGTCATCGGTAACTGATGCATATGGATGGCAGGATTTGTGTCTTTTTCCAAGACAATTACCATTGATAACTCTGTTATGTTGTCTACCTTAAATAAGCAAACACTCGCTTTCTCCGGCTCCCTGGGGCTCAAGAGAATTGATCCCGTTTAAATCTATATTTACTAAAGTCCTTAAATTGTTTTATATAACTCGAGGTGGTTTTATGAAAATTAGTTTAATATAATTTCAAAATAAACCTCGAGAATTTATTTATCGTATTTAGGGTTTCATAGCTGTGAATTTTAAGAGTTTGAAGTATTTTAGTGATAATTACATATCTTGGAAAGTTCATGGTATTTAAACGAAAAACTCAATTTAAGGTTATTTTACCTGAGAATTTAGATGGGATTTGATTCTAAATAACTATGATTTAAAGTTACAAGTGATGTGTACAAATTCGGTTTAACGAAGTATTAAATATGAGTAGTTTTCTAGGTTTTAGTAAAAGTTGTCGGTAGTAACTTCACTTTCGACATATATTTTGAGAAGAGGTATTCAAAGAAGAAGGAGAGGAATTGAGAGGGACTTACAAATGAATTAGGTTAAGGGAAAGTAGAAGAAAAGAGATTGGTAGTCGTGGCGTCCCGGGGTCGCTGAAATAGGCTCGATTCCTCGCCGGAAGTTCGTCGTTGGCTAACTCCTCTTCTACTCCACTTGTACTTGAGAAAATTTGAGAGTTTTGGCTAGAATTTTAAGAATGAGGAATGGCTAGGGTATGGGATAGTATTTATAGTGTGGAATTAGGGTTTTGGGATTAAAAGAGTGAATTAAAATGCATTAAAAAGATGATAAATGTTGAATTAAGGGGTCTCTGTTTGATTGCAGAGCAATCAAATAGTAAGGGGAGTTAGGGGTAGGGGAAAAAACTTGTGTGCAAAGAACGGGCACCATTGGCGACGGGGGGACCGTCGGCACCGGCCTTATGGCGATTTCCGCCAGTCGATTTGTGGGTAGGGGCCGGTGGATTTGAGCCACGTGTTCCTCTGTGTATTGATACTCTTTTGCACATGTTTATTTCTTTAGACTTTTCATTTTTATGTGCATTGCACATGTAAACTTTCGGGCTTCAAAAAACTTTAAAAGAAAAATCAGAAAAATATATTGTGTTTGATGGGATTCGAACACAGGGGCTACGTCACAGCAGTGCAAGGGCTTTGCCAGTAAGCTACAAGTGGCTTCTTTCCGTTCTCAAATAAAATTTATTTATAACTTGTACTCAGGCTTGTAAACTCCGTTCTGTACATTAAATTGAAAGATTTTTTACAGTAAATTCAGAGTCGTTAAAGTCTAAGTGCGAACAGCTCATTGAAGAATCTCCCACCGTGGGCATGTTCATCGGGACTCTTGATCCTCAAACGACCTTGTTCCAGTTCATGAAAATTTTCAAACCAACCACCTTCCAGGCTCTGATCAATAGACTGGCCCAAATAGACCAGATAGGCCACGGGCCTTCCTTCTCAAATAAGGACTCTCGAAATAACAAGGGTAAAAGGAAAGCGGCCTTCGTTGCCAACATGCAACAACAACCGAGTGGCCCAAAACTGGCTGCTCTCCAAAACAACGCGCGTCTGCATCCATCCCTGGAGGAAAGACTAGGACACGCTTACTCGTTTACTCATGACAAGACAAGGAGGCTGTTCAAATTGGCAATGCATAATAAACTTATCACATTGCCAGACCCGTGGCGTCCACCGCAGTCCGACGACGTCAACGACCCTAACTACTGCTCCTATCACAAAATGGTGAGCCACCCAATTGAGGATTGCTACGTCTTGAAGAACTGGGTCGAGGACCAGTATCAACAGGGAAAATTTGCGCTTTCTGATAACTAGAGGGTAAACCCAATGTAAGTCTACGTTACCCTTCCCGGTTCTTTCGGGGATGCGAAAACGGTAAAAAACGATTTTTACGGTGAAGGTAACATGGACTCTAGAACAGGATCTTTGCTAAACTAACATCTAGCAACCTAACTACAATTTTAACTACTATGTTAGGGGTTATACCTAGGTCTTGAACTCCTTCTCTTCTTGCTCCTTGGAGTGGTTGGATCGGCCTCACCTCGTCGTCTTCTTGTTGTCGAAGATGGATCCACCCGAAAGCTTCTACCTTGGGCTCCTACCTCAACCGAGAGGAAACTAAAGTCCTTGGCTTGCTAGACCTTGAACTTTAGAATGAGTAGAGAAGTGTTTTTAGGGTTTTATCTCAATGGCTCATGTTTCTCAACTCATGAGACATGAGAGCCATGAGCAATAGGAAGAGGGAGAGCTTGGATGAGAGAGAGTGAGAATGATAGAATGAGAAAGACTTTTTACAACCATACTCTCAAAAACAAAATAATCATGATAATAATAATAATTAAGTATTTGTGATGGTTCATGTCAATGGCATTATCATTTCATGCATTTAATGCATTTTGTAAACAACAAGCATGCAAAAGTCATAGCCATGAAATGATAGCCATGAAATGATTATGGTCAACAAGTCCAAAATAGTCAACCGGTCAACAAAGTCAACAAGTCAACAAAAGTCAAACTTTCAACTCAACCATGGTATAATAATACTTAATTAATATTATTATTAATCATATTTCTTATTCTCATTAGGGTTTAGAAAAAGTCAACAGTCAACAACCCTAATGAGAATCCTCTGTCTCTGTCTCTGTGAACCGTGCATACACACCCGCTTCCGTGTTCCCAGGAACACGAATACAATAGAAGTAAAACCAATCCCAAAATGCATACTAGGATCTGGCTTAAACCAAAGCCCGCTAGTAATAACTGCCCGGACACCAAACGTGCACAAGTGCGCGGATGTGAACGAACCCTGTCGCAAAACCATGCGAACTCTAATTTGTTTTGCCCAAAGGCGAATAGCTCTCTGTGTGGGACTCTAAAGCCTCGACGCTACGCTGGCAGTGGGTTTAACCACAGGCCACAAGCGGTACTATCTGTACATAACGGTCCCCAGGTAGATGCCGATAAGAAGACTGATGAGGTGAACCCATCCGAACTCCTACTGAGCCTGAAAGTGACAATCTCCGTACAGTCCGGTCTGTTCATCTGAGAATATCGCATGGAGGGCCTACGGGGCGGTAAACGTCAGTCCCTTAATAGCGGTACAAGTCGTGTCGGAGTGTAGCCCAGAACACCCTGAGATAACACTGGAAAACCTACCAGTATATCTCGCTTGCCCTGGCCAGGGACGGCTATGTGTAATGACTCTCCTTGACACAGCGCGATATCAACCCCCAATACCGAGAGAGACGAATCCTGTCTAACCGTCACTGCCTCCAAGTGCTTCGGGACTGCACCCAACTGCTACCTGTTTGCACGACTCATTTGAGCCGTGGTAGGGTAGCAATCTAAGAACAGTGGGAACACACTCGAGGCGAAGGGACAGTGTCAAGTCAGCGGACTAAGCTGTACTCATGTCACCTGGGAACTGATAACTGACGATAGGTATAGTACCAACCAACAGTTCCCGACGAGTCCTGTCCAGTGTACTTGTAACCTAACGAGCACCCGCATACTATCTCAAGTACGACGTACTGACGGCTGTGGGACAGACCGTCTCCCATGTTGGGATGAGAAGCACATACGCTAGTCTACTCCGGAGTATCGATGCCCTGTCTCGATAATCCTACGACTAGGGACCTGTATAAGGATGTGCTTGTAGATTACCCAGCCCCCACTAGTGTGACTGCCATCACAATGCTGGTAATCAAGCAAAGATCCTAAGGGCTCCACTAATGTGTATAGGTGATATGCTAAAAGAAACACATGCACACATTAAAGTAGAAACAAACCAAGTAGCATACTACCATTTCGATCAAGATTGTCTATACAACTGTGAATATCCCAAGCTTCCATCAAGTAATATACAAACTAGTATGATACAGTAATGGCCTCTAGGGCATATACACTAACAATCTCCCACTTGCACTAAGGCCATGTACTGGCGTATCGAAGACCTATCATCTCGATCAGCCGCTCGAACTGAGTCTGGGGTAAGGCCTTCGTGAATGGATCTGCAGTGTTTTCTTCTGTAGCAACCCTCCGAACCTCGATCTCCCGGCGATTCACGATCTCCCTGATCAAGTGATACCGCCTCAAGATGTGTTTAGACTTCTGATGGGACCTGGGTTCCTTCTTTAAAGCTATAGCCCCGTTGTTGTCGCAATACAGAGGTATTAGATCAACAATGGACGGAACCACCTGAAGTTCTGCCAAGAACTTCTTCATCCAGACGGCTTCTTTTGCGGCATCAGTTGCAGCGATATATTCCGCTTCCATCATGGAGTCAGCAACGGTTTCCTGTTTGGAACTCTTCCAACACACCGCCCCTCAATTGAGGGTAAAGACATAACCCGACATGGACTTGGAGTCATCCTTGTCACTCTGGAAGCTGGAGTCAGCAAAGGCCTCCATCTGGAGGTCTTTTCCCCCGTAAACGAAAAACATGTCCTTAGTCCTTCTCAGGTACTTCAGAATGTTCTTTACTGCTATCCAGTGCTTCTTACCAGGGTTTGACTGATACCGGCTTACCATACTCAGTGCATAAGCTACATCTGGTCTGGTACACAACATCGCATACATTATAGAGCCTACCGCAGAAGCGTAGGGTATAATAGACATGCGATCCCTTTCAAAATCAGTCTTGGGAGACATCTTTTTGGAGAGGGTGATCCCGTGACAAGCCGGTAGATTACCGCGCTTGGAATCTTCCATACTGAATCTTTTCAGTATGGTGTCGATGTACCTGGACTGTGAAAGTCCTAATATCCTCTTGGACCTATCACGATGGATCCGGATCCCCAGAATGTAAGAGGCATCACCCAGGTCTTTCATGGAGAACCTGTGTGACAAGAACCCTTTGACATATTGTAGCATAAGAATGTCATTTTCTATCAAGAGAATGTCATCCACGTATAAAATGAGGAATACGACAGTTCGTGCTACAATTTTACTATAGATGCATGGCTATAGATGCATGGTTCATCTGGATTTTTGATAAAGCCAAAATCTTTGACCGTATCATCAAAACAGATGTTCCAACTCCGCGATGCCTGCTTTAGTCCATAAATGGACTTAAGAAACTTGCACGCCTTTCCGCTGCTCCCACTCTGAATGAAACCCTCTGGCTGGTCCATATAGACACACTCCTCTAAATTTCCATTTAGAAAAGCGGTCTTTATGTCCATCTGCCAAATCTCATAATCGTGGAAGACAGCAATGGAAAGAAGGATCTGAATGGATTTGAGCATAGCCACTGGAGAAAAGGTTTCGTCATAGTCCAAACCAGGTCTCTGACGAAAACCCTTTGCAATAAGTCTAGCCTTATAGGTTTCAACCTGCCCATCTACACCAATCGTCCTCTTGAAAATCCATTTGCATCCTACGGGTTTTACCCCTTCTGGAGAAACGTCCAAAGTCTATACTTTGTTGGTGTACATGGACTCCATTTCGGTCCGCATTACATCCAGCCATTTTACCGAGTCAACGCTCTGAATGGCCTACTGGAAGCTAGTCGGCTCATCACTATCAATGATGCAATCTTCTCTATCCCCGTCTATGAGAAAACCGTAGTATCTCTCGGGCGGATGAGACTGCCTACTACTCCTGCGGAGCGGCGCAGGAATGTCCTGTTCTTTTGAACCCTCTAGTTCTTCTAAGATTTCAGTAATAGCTCGTGGTTCTGGAATTTCTTCCAGTTCTATTGTTCTCCCACTTATCTGATTTTCCAAAAATTCAGTTTCCAAGAAGCAGGCATGACGAGAAACAAAAACCTTTTGTTCCTCTTCGCAATAGAAGAAATATCCCTTGGAGTTCTTTGGATATCCCACAAACTTGTGTTAGTGTATATGCCCTAGAGGCCATTACTGTATCATACTAGTTTGTATATTACTTGATGGAAGCTTGGGATATTCACCTTGTATAGACAATCTTGCTCAATATAGTAGTATGCTACTTGGTTTGTTTCTGCTTTAATGTGTGCATGTGTTTCTTTTAGCATATCGCCTTTACACATTAGTGGAGCCCTTAGGATCTTTGCTTGATTACCAGCGTTGTGATGGCAGTCATACTCGTGGGGGCTGGGTAATCCATAAGCATATCCTTATGCAGGTCCCTAGTCGTAGGACTATCGAGACAGGGCATCGATACTCCAGAGTAGACTAGCGTATGCGCTTCTCATCCCAGCTTGGGAGACGGTCTGTCCCACAGCCGTCAGTACGTCGTACTTGAGATAGTATGCGGGTGCTCGTTAGGTTACGAGTATACTGGACAGGACTCGTCGGAAACTGTTGGTTGGTACTATACCTATCGTCAGTTATCAGTTCCCAGGTGACATGAGTACAGCTTAGTCCGTTGACTTGACACTGTCACTTCGCCTCGAGTGTGTTCCCACTGTACTTTGATTACTACCCTACCACGGCTCAAAGGAGTCGTGCAAACAGGTAGTTTTTGGGTGCAGTCCCGAAGCACTTGGAGGCAGTGACGGTTAGACAGGATTCGTCTCTCCCGGTATTGGGGGTTGATATCGCGCTGTGTCTAGGAGAGCCATTACACAAAGTCCCTTTCCAGGGCAAGCGAGATAGACTGGTAGGTTTCCAGTGTTATCTCAGGTGTTCTGGGCTACACTCCGACACGACTTGTACCGCTTGTAGGGGATTGACGTTTACCGCCCCCTAGGCCAGCCATGCGATGTTCTCAGACGAACAGACCGGACTGTACAGAGATTGTCACATTCAGGCTCAGTAGGAGTTCAGATGGGTTTACCTCGTCAGTCTTCTTATCGGCATCTACCTGGGGAACGTTACGTACAGCTAGTGCCGCTTGCGGTCTGTGATTAAACCCACTGCCAGCGTAGTGTCGAGTCTTTAGAGTCCCACACAGAGGGTTATTCGCCTTTGGGCAAAACAGAGTAGAGGTCGCATGGTTTTGCGCCAGGGTTCGTTCACATCCGCGCACTTGTGCACGTTTGGCGTTCGGACAGACATTACTAGCGGGCTCTGGTTTGAGCCAGATCCTAGTATATGCTTTGGGGTTAGTTTTACCTCATAGTATTCATGTTCCTTGGAACACGAATGCGGGTGTGTATGCACAGTTGATTGAGGCGGAGGAATAGGTTTTTCATTAGGGTTTTGGAACGGGTGCGTATGCACAGTTGACAGTCGTCTTTTTCCAAACCCTAATGAATTTGTGTAATATCAATTGATAATGTTATTTAAATGAAATTGTGTCATGGTTGCGTTTGTTGACTTGTTGACCAAGGTTGACCATGGTTGAAACTTTGACCATCATCATTTCTTTTCTAGATGCTCTTTGATCTTTGCAAAATCATTTAATGTGAAATGATAATGGTCTTATCAAACCAACCATCACCTTTTTCATTTTGGATTAATATTATTAATTTGATAATTCACATATATTGTTATGGTTGTAAAAACTATTCTCATTCTATCATAACCATTCTCTCTCCTCTCTTCATCTTCCTCTTCCTCTAGTTCAAGGAGAATCATTCTCATGAGTTGAGAAACCTCTCCTTGGAGATAAAACACCCTAAGCCACTCTCTACTCTTCCTAAGGTTGAAGGTCTAGCAAGCCAGAGACTTTAGTTTTCTCAAAGTTCGAGAAAGGAGCTCAAGGAAGAAACCCTCAGGTGGATCCATCTTCGACAAGAGACGGTAACGAGGAAAGCACCATCAGACCACTATCAAGAGTCAAAGAGAAGGAGTTCAAGTTGAGGTATAACCCCTAACCGAGTAGATAACTCTCTTGTTTGTTGCTAGTGTGTAGTTTAGCCAAGATCCGTTTTCGTAGTCCATGTTACCTAAACCCTAAAAATCGTTTTTTACCATTTTCGCAAACCCGAAAGAACCGGGAGAGGTAACGTGGACTTACAGTGGTATCAGAGCCTAACTAAACACACCCTAGCATGTTAGCAAAGTATCTAGAATTTCGACCGGACAAAAAACCGCGAAACACCCCGGAAAATCCTAGTTTCTGCCGATTTTTATTTCTGCTCCAAAAATAATAAATCATGTCTTAAAAATCGGCTCAGGCTTTTTGATGAACAGGCAAGAAAAACGATCCAGCGAACCGACCAACTCACCGCGGTTCCACCGCAGAAGCTTGCTTCTGCCGCGGATCCGCGGCCGAGTTGACTTGGACGTGGATCGTTTCTCCTGCAGTTTGTTTCTGGTGGTATTTTATGATTTTTGAGATGGTTTGTTTCTGCCCAGAATTTCCAGAGAACAAATTTGTTTTTGGGGTGGTTACAAATCCGTATTTTGGTCGATTTTCTGTAGACTTTGGCAAATTGGTTATATCTGTTTTGTTATATATGTATTGAACGTCTGCTAATCGCTATACGTCGATTAGTAGGGGTTATACATATCTGTGATCTGTAATGTTGATGGATTGTGTATATGAATTCGTTGGATTGTCGCGGATGAATAGCCTGGGGGAATTATGAGATGTGAGTTTTTTTATCTTTCAATTCTTGTAATATGTAAATTGATGTAATATTATTTGTATGGCCGCACAACCGGGTCGGGGTTGTAGCTTTCATTGTATAATTTCTTTTTACTGTTTTTGCTCCTAGGATAGACCCAAGGTAGGGTGCACAAACTACCGGGTACCTCGAAGTGCCGAGTGGCCTACTCACGTCGTTGAGGGAGGTTGCTTCACTTCGGATACTTGGCGGGTAGTTTGCCGCACCCGTAGGGGTCTAGGGTGAGGTTTGGCTATTCATCGCGACCGTGTAATCCGCTCTTCGTTACAGGCTCGAACGGAATGCAGATTTCTAATATATCCAATGTATTCATCTTTGATCTGGAATGGCTATCATTGCATCTGACGAATGTATATATCTATATGATATCTATTTAGGCGTTGCTTATGTTTTGCATCCGCGCTAGTCCAGCCCCCGCTCTGTCGTTAGTTAAGTAACCTGACGGGTGATGACGGGACCCCGTGGCGAATGCGGATGGCATAAGCGTACGTCATATTTTCGTTGTTTTCTGCAATGGTAGGAATAATTGATGGGACGCATTAAAATTAATGCAAGAAAGATAAACCAAAGTAAAAGTCGTTGGAACACTTTCAAAAACCACTCGGTTTCTTTTCAAAATAACTTTTAAACGCGGAGCTTAAACCACTCCTTTTAAAAGCTATCTCGTTCCATCGATTATATCAAGTTCACTACGTTCACGGTTTCGCCAAAACCATTCGTAGCCCTCCGTCATTTCACATGGATGGTCAATAGTATACAAGCTAAGTTTGTTGGCCAAAGTCAAGGCATAGTGATTGGTAGCTATTGGGTATTCATGTGCAGCATAGATAGATGTGTTGGTTTAGGACAGTCGTACTGCTTTGTTGGCCAAAGTCAAGGGTAGGTGCGGGTGGGTTCAAATTAACCTGGAGAATGACGGGTAGAACTTGACATGTGGCTTATGATTTGTTGGCCAAAGTCAAGGTCATAAGAGCATGGGGCAAAAATCCACATCGGGAGTTTCAAAAGAACTGAAACTTGCTAGCGCTGCATACCTTTTGGAGTGTGATGATTCTGGTAGGATTCCTTCAGTTTTGTCACGCAATGATATTTGGATTCCGATCTTACTGTGAGTATATGCTACTCCTCGGGAAAATTCTCGCTTAACGATCAATGCTATAAACCTAGTAGGTGTCTAGAAAGGTGTTAGTGGGGCTGCGCCCCCAGGGAAAAGAGGTTATTTAATTAAGGAACTTCGCGAAAGCGTTGGAAAACCTCCCTCGAAGTACTGACACTAGCCTGGCTGAACGGTTAAGCAAGTATTGTACGGTGAGATTGATCCTGACTAATTCTTCCTTTTTGGTTTGAGGAGGGATTCAAGAGACAGTGGGAGCCATCCTGTTTAGACAAATTAAAAACCACTCTAAACTTGTAAGAGCATCATGCTAAAGTGTTTCTTCTCTCTCTCCTAATTGCAGCGACCAAACAACATGACTGGACTTAAGTTACTACTAGATAAAAACATACTGACAGGGCCAAACTACAAAGATTGGCTCAGGAATGTCAAAATGGCAATCACTTACGACAAGTTGGGGTATCTCCTTACCACCAAAGCTCCCCCTAGCCCAGGTCCCACCTCCAGCGTCGCAGATAAGGAAATCCGTAAGACTTGGGAGATTGATTGCGCGAAGGCCAAGTACCTCGTGCTTGCCTCTATGGACAATGAACACCAGAGGAGGCACGAGAATATGGACCTTGAATCCATATTTCTTCATACAAAAGAACTGTATGGAGAGCAATCCCGTATCGCCATATACGAAGTCTCGAAAAAGCTGTTTTCGGCGAGATTGGCCATCGGATCACCGGTAGCGGAACACGTGCTTAAGATGATTGGCTTCATTGAGGAGCTCGCGGACCTTGGGACCACGTTGGAGAATGAGCTCTATACGGACTTGATTCTCCAGTCCCTTCCTTCCACTTACGCCCAGTTCATCCTGAACTTCAACTTACAGGAAAAGGAAGTTGAACTTTCAGAACTCCTCAACATGCTGAGGAGTGCAGAGGGCACCCTACAGAAAGGTAGGGAAACATCCACTTTGTTTGTAGAAGGATCTTCCTCTTCTAGGTCCAAGGCGAAAGCCAAGGGAAAGAAGAAGAAAACCCCCGCCAAACCAAGGGGCGGTGTTAGTAAGGTGGATACGAAGGGAAAGGCAAAAGCAACAAAGGAAGCGGGAAAACTTGTGGGAAAGGAATAATGCTTTTACTGTCACAAGAGTGGATACTGGAAGAAAGATTGCAGGGCTTGGAAGGCCAAAACACAGGATCTGAAGCATATTGCGGCTTCAGCTTCTGGTGTGTTTGTTATTGAAAACTGTCTATCAATAAACTCTACTTCCTGGGTATTGGATACCGGATCAGGATCTCATATCTGTAATTCTTTGCAGGCGTTGAGAAACCGTAGGGTTTTGAAGGCAGGTGATATGACCCTCAGAGTTGCAAACGGAGCTGGCTTAGATGCTGAGTCCGTGGGGGACTATCACCTGGGGTTGTCAGATGGACACGTTTTGGTTTTGCGTAATTGTTATTTTGTACCCAATGCAACTTGTAATATCATTTCTGTATCTTTAGTTTCTAAAGAAGGTTATGAATTTTCATTTGTAAGTAATGTTGTAAACATTCACCTTAATCAAGTTCTGATTGGGTCAGGTACATTAAACAATAGAATATACGTATTAAACCAACCACAGATTTTCAATGTCCAGAATACACACAAAAGAAAGTCTCCGGAAATAAATCAGGCTTTCTTATAGCATTGTAGACTGGGTCACATCAATGAGAGAAGGTTGACGAAGTTACATACAGAAGGATATTTGGATCCGTTCGAATATCAATCATATGCAACTTGTCAATCCTGTCTCAAAGGAAAGATGACAAAGACTCCGTTCACTGGACACGGAGTAAGAGCGAGCGAGCTCTTGGGACTTGTACACAGCGACGTGTGCGGTCCAATGTCTACACATGCGCGAAGCGGTTATTCTTACTTCATTACTTTTACGGATGACTTTTCAAGGTACGGTTATGTCTTCTTAATGAAACATAAATCCGAAGCCTTTGGAAAATTCCAGGAATATAAGAATGAAGTGGAAAAACAAACAGGCAAAAGTATCAAGACACTAAGATCTGATCGAGGTGGTGAATACTTAAGTGCCGAGTTCCTGGATTACTTAAAAGAGAATGGAATTCTCTCTCAGCTTACTCCTCCATACACTCCGCAACATAACGGTGTATCGGAAAGACGGAACCGGAGCCTATTAGATATGGTACGTTCCATGATGAGTAACGCTGAGTTACCGCGATCATTCTGGGGATATGCACTAGAATCTGCTGCATACCTTTTGAACCGAGTTCCAACTAAGACTGTGCCTACTACACCATATCATATGTGGTGTGGGAAGAAACCCTATCTTAAGCACATTAAGACATGGGGATGTCCAGCTTTTGTTAAAAAGCAGCATGCGGACAAACTCGAGGCACGCTCAGTACAGTGCAAGTTTGTGGGATATCCAAAGAACTCCAAGGGATATTTCTTCTATTGCGAAGAGGAACAAAAGGTTTTTGTTTCTCGTCATGCCCACTTCTTGGAAACTGAGTTTTTGGAAAACCAGATAAGTGGGAGCGCAATAGAACTGGAAGAAATTCCAGAGCCATGAGCTATTATTGAAAGTTTAGTAGAACCAGAGGGTTCGAAAGATCAGGACATTCATACGCCGCTCCGCAGGAGTAGTAGGCATTCTCATCCGACCGAGAGATATTACAGTTTTCTCATAGACGGGGATAGATAGGATTGCATCATTGATAGTGATGAGCCGACTAGCTTCCAGCAGGCCATTCAGAGCGTTGACTCGGTAAAATAGCTGGATGCAATGCGGACCGAAATGGAGTCCATGTACACCAACAAAGTATGGACGTTGGACGTTGCTCCAGATGGGGTAAAACCCGTAGGATGCAAGTGGATCTTCAAAAGGAAGATTGGTGTAGATGGACAGGTTGAGACCTATAAAGCTAGACTTGTTGCAAAGGGTTTTCGTCAAAGACCTGGTTTGGACTATGACGAAACCTTTTCTCCAGTGGCTATGCTGAAATCCATTCGGATCCTTCTTACCATTGCTGCCTTCCACGATTATGAGATTTGGCAGATGGACGTAAAGACCGCTTTTCTAAATGGAAATTTAGAGGAGTGTGTCTATATGGACCAGCCAGAGGGTTTCATTCAGAGCGGGAGCAGCGGAAAGGTGTGCAAGTTTCTTAAGTCCATCTATGGACTAAAGCAGGCATCGCGGAGTTGGAACATCTGTTTTGATGAGACGGTCAAAGATTTTGGCTTTATCAAAAATCTAGATGAACCATGCATCTATAGTAGATTTGTAGCACGAACTGTCGTATTCCTCGTTTTATACGTGGATGACATTCTCTTGATAGGAAATGACATTCCTATGCTACAATCTGTCAAAGGGTTCTTATCACACAGGTTCTCCATGAAATACCTGGGTGATGCCTCTTACATTCTGGGGATCCGGATCTATCGTGACAGATCCAAGAGGATATTAGGACTTTCACAGTCCAGGTACATCGACACTATACTGAAAAGATTCAGTATGGAAGATTCCAAGCGCGGTAATCTACCGGCTTGTCACGGGATCACCCTCTCCAAAGAGATGTCTCCCAAGACTGATTTGGAAAGGGATCGCATGTCTATTATACCCTACGCTTCTGCGGTAGGCTCTATAATGTATGCGATGTTGTGTACCAGACCAGATGTAGCTTATGCACTGAGTGTGGTAAGCAGGTATCAGTCAAACCCTGAGGAGAAACACTGGATAGCGGTAAAGAACATTCTCAAGTACCTGAGAAGGACTAAGGAGATGTTCTTGGTGTATGGCGGAAAAGACCTCCAGATCGAGGCCTTTGCTGACTCCAGCTTCCAGAGTGACAAGGATGATTCCAAGTCCATGCCGGGTTATGTCTTTACCCTCAATGGAGGGGCGGTGTGTTGGAAGAGTTCCAAACAGGAAACCGTTGCTGACACGACGATGGAAGCAGAATATATCGCTGCATCTAATTCCGCAAAAGAAGCCGTCTGGAAGAGGAAGTTCTTGATAGAACTTCAGGTGGTTCCATCCATTGTTGATCCAATACCTCTGTATTGCGACAACAATGGGGCTATAGCTTTAGCGAAGGAACCCAGGTCCCATCAGAAGTCCAGGCACATCTTGAGGCGGTATCACCTGATCAGGGAGATCGAGGTTCGGAGAGTTGCTATGGAAGATAACACTGCTAATCCATTCACAAAGGCCTTACCCCAGACTCTGTTCGAGCGGCTGATCGAGATGATAGGTCTTCGATACGCCAGTACACGGCCTTAGTGCAAGTGGGAGATTGTAAGTGTATATACCCTAGAGGCCATTACTGTATCATACTAGTTTGTATATTACTTGATGGAAGCTTGGGATATTCACCTTGTAAAGACAATCTTGCTCAATATAGTAGTATGCTACTTGGTTTGTTTCTGCTTTAATGTGTGCATGTGTTTCTTTTAGCATATCGCCTTTACACATTAGTGGAGCCCTTAGGATCTTTACTTGATTACCAGCGTTGTGATAGAAGTCACACTCGTGGGGGCTGGGTAATCCATAAGCACATCCTTATGCAGATCCCTAGTCATAGGACTATCGAGACAGGGCATCGATACTCCAGAGTAGACTAGCGTATGCGCTTCTCATCCCAGCTTGGGAGACGGTCTGTCCCACAGTCGTCAGTACGCCGTACTTGAGATAGTATGCGGGTGCTCGTTAGGTTACGAGTATACTGGACAGGACTCGTCGGAAACTGTTGGTTGGTACTATACCTATCGTCAGTTATCAGTTCCCAAGTGACATGAGTACAGCTTAGTCCGTTGACTTGACACTGTCACTTCGCCTCGAGTGTGTTCTCATTGTACTTTGATTACTACCCTACCACGGCTCAAAGGAGTCGTGCAAACAGGTAGTTTTTGGGTGCAGTCCCGAAGCACTTGGAGGCAGTGACGGTTAGACAGGATTCGTCTCTCCCGGTATTGGGGGTTGATATCGCGCTGTGTCTAGGAGAGCCATTACACAAAGTCCCTGGCCAGGGCAAGCGAGATAGACTGGTAGGTTTCCAGTGTTATCTCAGGTGTTCTGGGCTACACTCTGACACGACTTGTACCGCTAGAAGGGGACTGACGTTTACCGCCCCCTAGGCCCGCCATGCGATGTTCTCAGACGAACAGACCGGACTGTACGGAGATTGTCACATTCAGGCTCAGTAGGAGTTCAGATGGGTTTACCTCATCAGTCTTCTTATCGGCATCTACCTGGGGACCGTTACGTACAGCTAGTGCCGCTTGCGGTCTGTGGTTAAACCCACTGCCAGCGTAGTGTCGAGTCTTTAGAGTCCCACACAGAGGGTTATTCGCCTTTGGGCAAAACAGAGTAGAGGTCGCATGGTTTTGCGATAGGGTTCGTTCACATCCGCGCACTTGTGCACGTTTGGCGTCCGGACAGACATTACTAGCGGGCTCTGGTTTGAGCCAGATCCTAGTATATGCTTTGGGGTTAGTTTTATCTCATAGTATTCATGTTCCTCGGAACACGAATGCGGGTGTGTATGCACAGTTGATTGAGGCGGAGGAAGAGGTTTTTCATTACGGTTTTGGAACGGGTGCGTATGCACAGTTGACAGTCGTCTTTTTCCAAACCCTAATGAATTTGTGTAATATCAATTGATAATGTTATTTAAATGAAATTGTGTCATGGTTGCGTTTGTTGACTTGTTGACCAAGGTTGACTAGTTGACCATGGTTGAAACTTTGACCATCATCATTTCTTTTCTAGATGCTCTTTGATCTTTGCAAAATCATTTAATATGAAATGATAATGGTCTTATCAAACCAACCATCACCTTTTTCATTTTGGATTAATATTATTAATTTGATAATTCACATATATTGTTATGGTTGTAAAAACAATTCTCATTCTATCATAACCATTCTCTCTCCTCTCTTCATCTTCCTCCTCCTCTAGTTCAAGGAGAATCATTCTCATGAGTTGAGAAACCTCTCCTTGGAGATAAAACACCCTAAGCCACTCTCTACTCTTCCTAAGGTTGAAGGTCTAGCAAGCCGGAGACTTTAGTTTTCTCAAAGTTCGAGAAAGGAGCTCAAGGAAGAAACCCTCAGGTGGATCCATCTTCGACAAGAGAAGGCAACGAGGAAAGCACCATCCGACCACTATCAAGAGTCAAAGAGAAGGAGTTCAAGTTGAGGTATAACCCCTAACCGAGTAGATAACTCTCTTGTTTGTTGCTAGTGTGTAGTTTAGCCAAGATCCGTTTTCGTAGTCCATGTTACCTAAACCCTAAAAATCATTTTTTACCATTTCCGCAAGCCCAAAAAAACCGGGAGAGGTAACGTGGACTTACAACTTGCACTGTACTGAGCGTGCCTCGAGTTTGTCCGCATGCTGCTTTTTGACAAAAGCTGGACATCCCCATGTCTTAATGAGCTTAAGATAGGGTTTCTTCCCACTCCACATCTGATATGGTGTGGTAGGCACTGTCTTAGTTGGAACTCGGTTCAAAAGGTATGCAGCTGATTCTAGTGCATATCCCCAGAATGATCGCGGCAACTCAGTGTTACTCATCATGGAACGTACCATATCCAATAGGGTTCGGTTCCGTCTCTCCGATACACCGTTATGTTGTGGAGTGTATGGAGGAGTAAGCTGAGAGAGAATTCCATTCTCTTTTTGGTAATCCAGGAACTCGGCACTCAAGTATTCACCACCTCGATCAGATCTCAGTGTTTTGATACTTTTGCCTGTTTGTTTTACTACTTCATTCTTGTATTCCTGGAATTTTCCAAAGGCTTCAGATTTATGTTTCATTAAGAAGACATATTCGTACCTTGAAAAATCATCCGTAAAAGTAATGAAGTAAGAATATCCGCTTCGCGCATGTGTAGACATTGGACCGCACACATCGTTGTGTACGAGCCCCAAGAGCTCGCTCGCTTTTACTCCGTGTCTAGTGAACGGAGTCTTTGTCATCTTTCCTTTGAGACATGATTGACAAGTTGCATATGATTGATATTCGAACGGATCCAAATATCCTTCTGTATGTAACTTCGTCAACCTTCTCTCATTGATGTGACCCAGTCTACAATGCCATAAGAAAGCATGATTTATTTCTGGAGACTTTCTTTTGTGTGTATTCTGGACATTGAAAATCTGTTGTTGGTTTAATACGTATATACCATTGCTTAATGTACCCGACCCAATCAGAACTTGATTAAGGTGAATGTTTACAACATTGCTTACAGATGCAAATTCATAACCTTCTTTAGACATTAAAGATACAGATATGATATTACAAGTTGCATTGGGTACAAAATAACAATCCCGTAAAACCAAAACATGTCCATCTGACAATCCCAAGTGATAGTCCCCCACGGACTCAGCATCCATGCCAGATCCGTTTGCAACTCTGAGGGTCATATCACCTGCCTTCAAAACCCTACGCTTTCTCAATGCCTGCAAAGAATTACAGATATGAGATCTTGATTCGGTATCCAATACTCAGGAAGTAGAGTTTATTGATAGACCGTTTTCAATAACATACACACCTGAAGCCGAAGCCACAACTTACTTCGGGTCCTGGTTTCTGGCCTTCCAAGCCCTGCAATCTTTCTTCCAGTGTCCACTCTTGTGACAGTAAAAGCACTCTTCCTTTCCCACAAGCTTTCCCGCTACCTTTGTTGCCTTTGCCTTTCCCTTCGCTTCCACTTTACTAACACCGCCCCTTGGTTTGGTGGGAGCTTTCTTCTTCTTTCCCTTGGCTTTCGCCTTGAACCTAGAAGAGGAAGATCCTCTAACAAACAAAGTCGATGTTTCTCTTACTTTCTGTAAGGTGCCCTGCACTCCTCAACATGTTGAGGAGTTCCGAAAGTTCAACTTCCTTTTCTTGCAAGTTGAAGTTTAGGATAAACAGGGCGTAAGTGGAAGGGAGGGACTGGAGAATCAAGTCAGTGTAGAGCTCATTCTCAGTCCGAAGGTCTGCGAGCTCTTCAATAAAGCCAATCATCTTAAGCACGTGTTCCGCTACCGAAGATCCGACGGCCAATCTCGCCGAAAATTTTTTTTTCGAGACTTCGTATCTGGTGATACGGGATTGCTCTCCATATAGTTCCTTAGTATGGAGAAATATGGATTCTAGGTCCATATTCTCGTGCCTCCTCTGATGTTCATTGTCCATAGAGGCAAGCATGAGGCACTTGGCCTTCGCGCAGTCGATCTCCCAGGTCTTACGGATTTCCTTATCCGCGACGCTGGTTTTGGGACCTGGGACAGGGGGAGCTTTGGTGGGAAGGAGATACCCCAACTTGTCATAAGTGATTGCCATTTTGACATTCCTGAACCAATCTTTGTAGTTTGGCCCTGTCAATATGTTTTTATCTAGTAGTAACTTAAGTCCGATCATGATGTTTAGTCGCTGCAATTAGAAGAGAGAGAAGAAACACTTTAGCATGATGCTCTTGCAAGTTTAAAGTGGTTTTTAGTTTGTCTAAACAGGATGGCTCCCACTGTTTCTCGAATCCATCCTCAAACCAAAAAGGAAGAATCGGTCGGGATCAATCTCACCGTACAATACTTGCTTAACCATTCAGCCAAGCCAGTGTTGGTACTTCGAGGGAGGTTTTCCAACGCTTTCACGAAGTTCCTTAATTAAATAACCTCTTTTCCCTGTGGGCGTAGCCCCGCTAACACCTTTCTAGACACCTACTTGGTTTATAGTATTGATCGTTAAGTGAGAAAGTTCCCGAGGAGCAGCATATACTCACAGTAGGATCGGCATCCAAATATCATCTTGTGACAAAACTGAAGGAATCCTACCAGAATCATCACACTCCAAATGGTATGCAGCGCTAGCAAGTTTCAGTTTCTTTAGAAACTCCCGATGTGGATTTTTGCCCCATGCTCTTATGACCTTGACTTTGGCCTACAAATCATAAGTCACATGTCAAGTTCTACCTGTCATTCTCCAGGTTAATTTGAACCCACCCGTACCTACCCTTTGTTGGATATAGTGCTCTCTAAGTCAATTATTGGATCGCAGGTACGTGATTGCAATGATTGAGGGAGGACCAATACCGATGAACAGTCTTACTTGAAATGATAGTATGCTATCTTGTTTGTCTTTATCATCATGTATATGTTGATAAATCCCATAGGATTCTTGCTTGACTACCAGCAGTATGATGGCGATCATATATGTGGGAGCTGGGGTCTATAAGCACATCCTTAAAGTGTCCCTAGTCGTAGGATTTTCGAGACAGGGCATCGATACTCTGGAGTAGACTAGTGTATACAGTCGAGACCCCGACGAGGGGCGGTGGCCGGTCTCACAAGCCACTGGTGTCAGTTAGATCACCTAAGATGTATACAGGTGCTCATTGGGATATGAGTACACCGGACAGGACTCGCCGGGAACATGCTAGTTGGTATTATACATATCGTCAGATAGCAGTTCCCTGGTGACATGTGTACAGGTTAGTTCATCGACCTGAAGTCGTCATTTGTCTCGTGTGAGTTCCCACTGTGCTTAGATTACTACCCTACCACGCTCAAAGGAGTTGTGCAAACAGGTTTTAGTTGGGTACAGTCCCGAGCCACATTGGAGGCAAGTGAGCGGATCTTCGGGGATTCGTCTCTCTCGGTATTGGGAGTGAGATCGCGCTGTGTTTAGGAGAGCCATTACACGAAATCCCTAGCCAGGGTAATCGAGATATACTGGTAGGTATACCAGTAGTATCTCAGGGTGTTATGGGCTGCTCTCTGACACGACTTATACAGCTGTTGGGGGTCTGACGTTTACCGGCCCCCTAGGCCTAATATGCGATACTCATAGACGAACGTTCCGGACTGTACGGATATTGTCACTGTCAGGCTCAGTAGGGTTTATAGATGAGTTCGCTCGTCAGCTTCCTTTCCAATCGATACATAGGCAAACCGTTACGTACAGCTTGTACCTCTGACGTGCTAGTGGTTATACCCAGTGCCATTGTATTGATGAGTCATTAGAGTCCCCCACATACACTTTCCCAAGTTCGGGCGAAACGTTGTAGATGCCGTATAGGTTTATGGCAGGGTTCGGAAAAAGCACGTGCGTTTTCGCACGTGTTATTTTTCGGGCAGATAATACTGGTAGGCTTTGGTTTAAGCCGGATCCCAGTATTATACTGTGTAGATATAATATCTTTGTCTCAGTTGCATTTATATTCGGTCGTAATATAAATGCGGGTATGTTTATACTATTACGGGGTTATCCTGAAATTCGTTTCAGGATCACTTTTGGAAAGTGCTAGTTTCCAGTTTTCTATCAGCCGTATTTTGACATTCGGTTAAATACGGATTTATCTTTTCTTGAGAGGGTGAGTCATGCTTCTAGGAGGTTCTAGAAATGGTGACTAGCTTCATGAGTCACTTGTTCATTAATGGTGCATTTATTGTGTTCACACTTTGTGTTCACACTTTGTGTTCACACACTAGATATTTCCTTAAGCTCACCCTCCCCTCTCCTACACTCACCCTCTCCTCTCCTACACTCACCCTCCCTCTTCTATATAGTGGCCGGCCCCTCTTGTGAGGAGATGATGGTTGTTCAATTTGATTTGTGAGAAAAGATTATGATAACTAGTGTATGGAAATTTCCTAGTTCAATTTCCATTCACCCGATTTCAATTAGCAACTTCTATTAACCGTTCGTCCATAGCCTTGGACGTACCGAGACAAAGTATTCTACTCATTCTCTACTTCATCTTGGTCGTCTCTTTTGGCAAACTTGACGACCGAGTTGCCTCGGTTCAGAGGCGGGAGCCCGTTTAAAGATCTGTCGACGTGGTGCCACCTGACGACGAGACCGGAGATCGATCAAGTTTGGATCAGTTGCAACATAGCGTGGGATGATGGTTGAAGACCGAAGGACTCGGATCATTCGGTATAACAATTCTACCCTCTTTACAATTTGTTAGTTTAGCTTTAATGGACGATCCGGGATAAAGTACGCGATAGCGGCAGTCGTAAAAGTTTTGTTCCGCATATTGGCGTCTGTTAGACGGCCGGGGCGCTGCCGCGGACTTAAAGTGGTATCAGAGCCTCACCATTAAGTTATACTAACTTGTGCTAACGCGTTTAAAAGATTGATCGAACGGAATTTCCGAAACTACATTTTTCTTTACTTTCAGTTTCTGTTGATTTTCAAACTATTCTAAAATTATTTTTGCATATCACAGAAAAACAAGCAGGTGTTTCTAAGCATCCCGTAAAAATTTGGGCACGTGATCCCATTAAATCACCGCGGAACCGCGGTCAAACCTAGGGTTTGACCGCGCTTCCTCGGCGGTTTAGTGGGAATGGTGCCCCAAATTTTTACAGGGGCTTCTTCACAGGGAAATGTGGTTTCTGGTACTGTTTGTTTTGGCCCAGATTTTGTTACTGTACAGCAGTTGTACGTGGGCCCACTTCGGGAAATTTTGTCGATCGAATTTTTAAACTTGTTAGTTTACAGTACTTTCATTATATCTCCGACCGGGAATGTCATTTGATCGGTAAACCGCGTCTGATTGCTATAGTTCTTTTAGACGGGTTTGAGAACGTGACATTCGCGTTGATGTTCTGTGTTGTGCTGTGATGTTGCGGATTTGTCGTGGTGGATAGCTGTGTGCAATGGTAGTGTTGTTCAGATTTGTTTGTACATTTGATTTTGCGGGGTGAGTGTCCTACTTGTGGACTGTCGTTACTGCATGTTTGTATATTATTCTTTTGGGGCACGACCAAGTTGCGGTCGATGTACCTGTTGTACTATTTTTCATTTTCTGTACTAGGTTTATCCCGCGGTGGAGTGCACGGATAGCCGGTTTCTGGAGGGTAACGGGTCCGTATCTCATGGCTTTGAGAGGCAAAGGGGCCTCACTCAAGAATTGGCAGACTATTCGCCGCACTCGCAGGGGGTACAGGTTGACCCAAGGAGGGGTGCTCAATTTACCGGATTCCGTGAAGTGCCGGGTGTTCCATTCACTATATTGTGGGGACCACCTCGCTTCAGGTTTTGGCGGGTAACTTGCAGCACCCGTAGGGGTCTAGGTTTCATTGCACAGGCTATCCACACGACCTGGGGAACGTCGGGTTTCAGTAGCGGCTTTGTGAAACCCGGGGATCCCAGATTATCTGTATTGTTCTGTGATGCTTATTATTTTTCTGTAATGTTGCATTTATCACACCTGGAGCGATTATTGTATATTAGTATATATACTATTAGATGTTGTATATGTTTTACACCCGCGCTAGTCCAGTCCCCGCTCTGTCGTTAGTTAAGTAACCTAACGCGTGATGACGGGACCCAGTGACGAATGCGGATGGCATATACGTACATTTTATTTTCGTTCTTTTCTGGTGTGATTGATTGATGGGACTGCATTGATTCTTTTCAATGCAAGGATAAAACAAACCTATATTTGATGTTGTTGGAACAAATTTTAAAATTATTACAAAGACGTTTCCTTTTGTTATGCATAGCAGTATTCAGTTGGAATATCCTGCACCTCATTCCACGAGGAAAGAGCCGAGATCCCTTCACCGGGAGTGGCTTCTTTAACAAAAGGTTTTCACTACTATATATTTTTATAAAGCTATCAGGTTCCTTCAACGAGATCAGGTTCATTACGTTAAAGGTTTTTTGCCAAAAACCAGCCGTAATCCTCCGTCGTTTCTTATGGATGGTCAGTAGTATTCAAGCTATGTTTGTTGGCCTACGTCAAGACATAGTGTTTGGTAGCTGCTGGGTATTCATTTGTTGCATAGATAGATGCATTAGTTTAAGTCAGACGTACACCTTGTTGGCCTACGTCAAGGGCATGTACGATGACTTAAGTTGATCAGGACAACGACGGGTAGAACTTGACATGTTGCTTATGATTTGTTGGCCTACGTCAAGGTCATAAGAGTATGGGATAAAAATTACATCGGGAGTTTCAAACATACAAGAAACTTGCCAGACTTGAGCATACCTTCTGGAGTGTGATGACTTGAGTGGCTTCCATCAAGTTATCATGCGATGATAGTTGGAGCTCGATTCTCACTGATGAGTTGGTTTATTCTTCGGGTAACCCCGACTAATTCTTCTTTCAGGTTTGGAGGAGAATTTGAGATAACAGTGGGAGGTTTCCTAATTAGATAAAATGATAACATTTCTGATTTAGGCTAGAGTGCACGCAGAGTGTTTCTTTTCTCTCTCTCTTTGGCAGTGACCTTTGACCGACCCTAGACTATAACTCAGTGACCAAGTTGACCGAACCTTCTTAAAATACTGGCTTTTGGATTGTCCTAGTTGCATAAGTCATTGCCGCTACTTCTTTTACCCTTTGTATTTCTCAGAACAACCCGTATTACTACGGACATCCACTTCCATTGGATAGATCCATCGTATGGTTATATACGAACTCGGAGGGATTTCTTCGAGGATGGATCCAGGTTCAGGAGAAATAGAATTGGTTTATTCATTTGTCTTTTATTATCACCTTCTCTCAGGTTGCGAGGGCTCCTTGGTTTAGGAGAGTACACCTATTACGCTTATTGGATAGTCTTCTTCCAAACCATAGGCAGGTGCCGAAAGGTAGGGAATGAAGAAAACCAATTAGCCTAAGTAGGGTGTGCAGAAGGTAATATGTGAAGACAAATAAAGGAATTAGAAAGAGGGCAAAGTAAATTGTGACTACTAACATTCACGACCAAACCATGTATTTTATCGCCACTCCTACTTCACCTTTAATTTCTCCAGAACAACCCGTATCACTACGAACATCCAATTCCATTGGATAAATCCATTGTATGGTTATATACGAACTCGAAGGATAATTTTTCGAGGATGGATTCTGGTTCAGGAGAAATAGGAATAAGGTTTATTCAGTTGTCTTTTATCATCACCTTCTCTCAAGTTGCAAGTACTCCTTAGTTTAGGAGGGTACACCTATTATGCTTACTGGATAGTCTTCTTCCAAACCATAGGCTGGTGCCGAACGGTAGGGAAGGAAGAAAACCATTTTAGCCTAATGATGGTGTACAGAAGGTAACGACTAAAGACAAATAAAGGGAATTGGAAAGATGGCAGCGAAATATACGGTTAAAGTCATGATTATGGAAGAGGCATTACTAAGAATACCAGGATACCCCTACGAAACATATTAATGTTTCATATTCACTGTGCATTGTTAATAGAAAAACTGATTTCCCGATTAGATACTTACTCCAGGGTATGTATTTACCAGTTTTCATTCTCACATCTGTATAGTTTTACAGATAATGAGTAGGAGTAAGTTATTGGGAATTGGGTAATCATCCTCATTATATCGGAATTCGTTGTAATTGGTGATATTTGAGGAAATCGTCTGGGGACAGTTTTCAACCTACGATGCACAAGTTTTTGAGTTATTAAACTCAGCGGACTTATACAGAGTATTGTATGTTGTCCAGTGTTCATCAGGACAAAGGGGTTGGTCCTCGTACTATATTCTATTTACTTGTGACTTCTCTAGTTTATAGACAAGTGTTTCGTAGAAATACAATGTCTAAGTATTGAGAAGTTGTGGGTATAGGAATAAAGTAGAGAACCATGTATCGCAAGTATCGGGATTCTTCAAAGAAATCGAAGATGTAGATTCTTGTGATTGGTATTCAGTTGATAGTAATGGTTTTGAGAAACTTGTTTCTCAATCAGGTTACTCGTAATTGGAAGGATTCCTAAGTTGAGTAATGCTGATTAGCCTCTCTCCATTAAGTTGATATGCACTGGAGACAGCTGCATGATTTGAATCTGGTTCCAATTAAATATGTGCCAAAGTTTCTATATTGGATATAGAATGGATCATATCTTAACGATGTTAAGGTAAAGGGAGTTGTCCAGCTTATGCTTAAAACCAGAAACTGGATAACTCAAGGCACATTTCTGTAATGGTAGTTTGTGGGTTGACCCTAGCTTCGACGAGGGTTGATTTTCTACCATCTGGAAGATCAATAGTGATCTTGTTCTTGACTCGCCACAGTTTTATTAAAATGGATTTTTTCAGAAAACAGTAGTGGGAGCATGGTAGAACTGGAAGTGATTCCAGAACCACAGACGATTACGGAAAGTTTAATAGGACCTATATATTCAATCAGGTTTGACATTCCAATAGCCACTCCGCAGATATGGTGGATAACCTCAGACACCCGAGAGGTACTCCGGTAGCCTCAAGGACGGTGACAGGGAGGTTCTTGTTTACCCAGACTTGACACTACTGTTGTTCCAGACTATGAGACCCGGCAGGAGCAAATGTATAGCGTCGTTCTAAACTAGTTTTAGAAGTACACGTATATATTATTCTGCCAGTAGGTTGTCGTAGTCAGTTGGAGCAGCGGAAGCATAGTGGGAAAGAAGCTAGTGTCTATTTATAGACTTGAGCAGAAATAGCGGAGATAGATCATCTAATTTTTGGTGTGACAGTCATGGGTTTGACTTCATCAGAATAGGGGATGGATCTGTTAAGAAGGTAGTAGGGTGTGATGTCCTGGTATTTGGATGACATACACACAGAAGGAAGTAAAATTCCTATACTACGATCGGTTGTACTGTGGTCGTCACACAGTTGTTTCTCCACAAAGGATATGGATATAATATCTGACATTCTGGTTACTGGATCTAATGGTTTTAGATCTAGATTTGGGTAGTTTCCCAATGTGGGTATTTTGACAGTATTCTAATAGTATTTTAGAATAAATGACTCCTGGTATGGTGGTGTACCTGCAGGTGATGGAGTCACCCTCTCTAAAGGTGTCTTACAGACTAAAGGGGAGAGGGATGTACATGATTGGCAGATCACTTGCTTAGGCAATTGAGTCAATCGTGAGATGACAAGTACCACACCAGATGTTGTTATTGCACTAGATACGATAAGTTTATATTAATCCAATCCTGGAGAAACATTAGGAAGCAGTTATAGAACATAAGTACATGTTCTACGGATTTGATGACGGCAGCCTCCTTCGGGAGACAGTTATTATTCCAGGCTTCACAAGTGACATGGATGACAGAGTGATTGTCAAAGTTATAGTTTTCCCTCTGACGAGGGACAGTATTATGGACAGGTGGTCCAAGAGGATACTGTGGGAGGCATAGTGCTAGACACTGATTAGTTTCAGTGATCGATACAGTCTAAGAAGTTTGGATTTGGAGTTCATTTATGAACTAGGTCCCATCAGATATCCAGACATATTCTAAGACAGATATTACTCAATTCGGGAGATGGTTTTCTCCGCGAAGTTGAGATATAGAGAGATACAGAAAGAAACACCGGAGCGGATCCACTCACTTAGGCTATTTCTCGAACACATTAGTTTCACAAACAGGCTTTGTGAGACTGATTAGTAGAGAAGTTGGGTGATCGGTATCACACGGGCTGTGAGCACACGACATCGCAATAATTAGCCTTAAGTGCAAGTGGGAGATTGTTGGATATAGTGCCCCCTAAGTCAATTATTGGATCGCAGGTACGTGATTGCAATGATTGAGGGAGGACCAATACCGATGAACAGTCTTACTTGAAATGATAGTATGCTATCTTGTTTGTCTTTATCATCATGTATATGTTGATAAAGCCCATAGAATTATTGCTTGACTACCAGCAGCATGATGGCGATCATATATGTGGGAGCTGGGGTCTATAAGCACATCTTTAAAGTGTCCCTAGTCGTGGGAGTTTCGAGACAGGGCATCGATACTCCGGAGTAGACTAGTGTATACAGTCGAGACCCCGACGAGGGGCGGTGGCCGGTCTCACAAGCCACTGGTGTCAGTTAGATCACCTAAGATGTATACATGTGCTCATTGGGATATGAGCACACCGGACAGGACTCGCCGGGAACATGCTAGTTGGTATTATACATATCGTCAGATAGTAGTTCCCTGGTGACATGTGTACAGGTTAGTTCATCTACCTGAAGTCGTCATTTGTCTCGTGTGAGTTCCCACTCTGCTTAGATTACTACCCTACCACGCTCAAAGGAGTTGTGCAAACAGGTTTTAGTTGGGTACAGTCCCGAGCCACATTGGAGGCAAGTGAGCGGATCTTCGGGGATTCGTCTCTCCCGGTATTGGGAGTGAGATCGCGCTGTGTTTAGGAGAGACATTACACGAAATCCCTGGCCAGGGTAATTGAGATATACTGGTAGGTATACCAGTAGTATCTCAGGGAGTTCTGGGCTGCTCTCTGACACGACTTATACAGCTGTTGGGGGTCTGACGTTTACCGGCCCCCTAGGCCTAATATGCGATACTCATAGACGAACGTTCCGGACTGTACGGATATTGTCACTATCAGGCCCAGTAGGGTTTATAGATGAGTTCGCTCGTCAGCTTCCCTTCCAATCGATACATAGGCAAACCGTTACATACAGCTTGTACCTCTGACGTGCTAGTGGTTATACCCAGTGCCATTGTATTGATGAGTCATTAGAGTCCCCCACAGACACTTTCCCAAGTTCGGGTGAAACGTTGTAGATGCCGTATAGGTTTATGGCAGGGTTCGGAAAAAGCACGTGCGTTTTCGCACGTGTTATTTTTCGGGCAGATAATACTGGTAGGCTTTGGTTTAAGCCGGATCCCAATATTATACTGTGTAGATATAATATCTTTGTCTCAGTTGCATTTATATTCGGTCGTAATATAAATGCGGGTATATTTATACTGTTACGGGGTTATCCTGAAATTCGTTTCAGGATCACTTTTGGAAGTTGCCAGTTTCCAGTTTTCTATCAGCCGTATTTTGACATTCGGTTAAATACGGATTTATCTTTTCTTGAGAGGGTGAGTCATGCTTCTAGGAGGTTCTAGAAATGGTGACTAGCTTCATGAGTCACTTGTTCATTAATGGTGCATTTATTGTGTTCACACTTTGTGTTCACACTATGTGTTCACACACTAGATATTTCCTTAAGCTCACCCTCTCCTCTCCTACACTCACCCTCTCCTCTCCTACACTCACCCTCCCTCTTCTATATAGTGGCCGGCTCCTCTTGTGAGGAGATGATGGTTGTTCAATTTGATTTGTGAGAAAAGATTATGATAACTAGTGTATGGAAATTTCCTAGTTCAATTTCCATTCACCCGATTCCAATTGGCAACTTCTATCAACCGTTCTTCCATAGCCTTGGACGTAACGAGACAAAGTATTCTACTCATTCTCTACTTCATCTTGGTCGTCTCTTTTGGCAAACTTGACGACCGAGTTGCCTCGGTTCAGAGGCGGGAGCCCGTTTAAAGATCCGTCAACATGGTGCCACCTGGACGACGAGACCGGAGATCGAGCAAGTTTTGATCAGTTTCAACATAGCGTGGGATGATGGTTGAAGACCGAAGGACTCGGATCATTCGGTATAACAATTCTACCCTCTTTACAATTTGTTAGTTTAGCTTTAATGGACGATCCGGGATAAAGTACGCGATAGCGCCAGTCGTAAAAGTTTTGTTCCGCATATTGGCGTCAGTTAGACGGCCGGGGCGCTGCCGCGGACTTACACCCTTGACTTTGGCTAACAAGGCAGTACGACTGTCCCAAACCAACGCATCTATCTATGCTGCATATGAATATCCAATAGCTACCAATCACTATGCCTTGACTTTGGCCAACAAACACAGCTTGAATACTTTTGACTATCCATATGAAATGATGGAGGGCTACGAATGGTTTTGGTGAAATCGTGAACGTAGTGAACTTGATATAATCGATGGAACGTGATAGCTTTTAAAAGGAGTGGCTTAAGCTCCGCGTTTAAAAGTTGTTTTTGAAAAGAAACCGAGTGGTTTTGAAATTATTCCAACGACTTTAACTTTGGTTTATTTTCTTGCATTAATTTAATGCGTCCCATCATTTAGTCCTACCATTGCAGAAAACAACGAAAATATGACGTACGCTTATGCCATCCGCATTCGCCACGGGGCCCCGTCATTACCCGTTATGTTACTTAACTAACGACAGAGCGGGGACTGGACTAGCGCGGATGCAAAACATAAGCAATGCCTAAATAGATATCATATATAGATATTTACATTCGTCAGATGCAATGATAGACATTCCAGATCACAGATGAACACATTGAATATACTAAGAATCCGCGTTTCGTTCGAGCCTGCAACGAAAAGTGGATTACACGGTCGCGATGAATAGCCAAGACCCCACCCTAGACCCCTACGGGTGCGGAAAACTACCCGCCAAGTACCCGAAGTGAAGCAACCTGTTAGTTATATGTATGCCCTAGAGGCAATTACTGTACATAGGATGTATATTGTAGTGGATGCTGGGACATATATAGGGAGGACTTTCTTGCTCGACATGATAGTATGCTATCTGGTTCTCTTTACCTTAACGTGTACACTGATTGTCTCTCTGTTACATGTTGGTAAAGCCCTTAGGATGTGTACTTGACTACCTGGACTATGATGCGGATCATACTAGTGGGGACAAGGTAGTCCTTAAGTACATCCTTCAAGGTCCCTAGTCGTGGGTGTATCGAGACGGGGCATCGATATACCAGAGTAGACTAGCGTATACCTTCTCGACCCATACAGATGGGCGATGGATGATCCCATATCCATTGGTGTTTGACATCAGAGATGATATACGGGTGCTCAGTAGAGACTGGGTACACTGGACGGACTCGCCGAGAACTCCCAGATGGTATTATACCTTACGTCAGATGGCAGTTCTCTGGTGACACTGGTACAGAGTAGTCTGTTGACCCGAGATCATCATAGAGTCTTGTGTGGTTCCCACTGTGCTTTGATTTCCACCTTACCACGTCCAAGAGGGCGTGCAAAACGGTGGCTTTTGGGTACAGTCCCGAATCACATGGAGGCAATGAGCGATAGGAGGGGATTCGTCTCTCCCGGTATAGGGAGTTGATGTTGCGCTGTGTTCGATTGGCTATAACCGGAAATCCCTGGCCAGGGTTGCTGAGATATACTGGTAAGTGTTACCAGTAGTTTCTCGAATTGTTATAGACCTCATATCGACACGACTTATCGAGCTATTGGGGTCTGACGTTTACCACCCCTAGGCGAGATATGCGACATATCAGATGATCAGACCGGACTGTACGGTAGTGTTACTGGTTGGATTCACTGGAGTGTGAGCGGGCTTGCTCGTCGATCTTCTGATCGCTCAATACCCGGGTGGCCGTTACGTTTAGCAGACCGCTTGCGGCTTGTGGGTGTTTGATATGATCATCACCTGCTGCCGGCGTATTGACGAGTCTTTAGAGTCCTACACAGAGGTTTCCTGGCTCAAGCGAAACGAAATAGGAGCGCATATGAGATATGTGCGGGACCGAGAATGATACCAGTATGTGATACCGTATTCCATTCTCGCGATTTGTATCATTGGTCAGTTATATGTGATATAGCCGGGTTACCGAATCAAGTGTTGATTTGATACATTGATACACTTAATATTAGTCGGTTATATGCGATATGACCGGATCATTAAATCAAGTGTTGATTTAATGATTTAATGCATAATTATATATTTGATATATTAGTTTGCATTAACTAGTATCGGTTTACTTAAGATGGATTTTCTCACTCGCATGTGCACATCGTATATGTGATATATTTTTGTGCACTTGATTGTATCATGTTTGATGATGCAAGATTGCTAGGGTATGTGTAAAGAGTTAAACCTATGGTTAAGTAAATGGTTAGGGTTTTCTTTTATTCATTCATTTGTCTTTTTATTTTTATTAAAAGAAAAGAGAAAAGAAAAACAAAAGGGTTTCTTTCTTTCTTTCATGAAGCTTGTTGAAGCTTCATGAAGCTTTGACCAAAGTAACCCTTTTGTCTTCATCTCATTGACCCCAACCATTCATTTAACCTTAGTCAATTCTCTACACATAACCATGGTTAATATTATGATAAGGATGATTTTATTATTCTTTTTATAATATACTCATCATAATATCTTCATCTTCTTCTTCTTCTTCAAAGATGAAGAAAGCTTACTTCATCAATGGCAACTCTTGCAAATGAGTGAGAAATCCAATTCTAAAGTGAACCCATCTCCTATTTCTTCATCCACTACCTCTTGACAAGTAGTAGAGTTTGTTTTCTTCACAAGTTTCATGACTTGGTGAAGTGGGAGCTTGATCTTGTGATGTCTCGACGTAGATCATCTTCGGCACGAAGCCGACGATCTTGCCCGCCCATTTCTCCGATGAAGCCGACGCTAGAGCCCGAGATTTTATATGGACAGCGAGGAAACTTCATTGCGGAGCTATGGAGGTGGAGGACCGGATCTACAAAGGTTGTATTTCCGTTTTCTCTTTAGTTATGTTGTAAACTAGTTTCTTTTTCGCCTAAAAATCTAGTTAACGATCTAGTCTAGGGTTTCTCGGCACCGTTAAATTTTCAAATTGGCATGATTGATGCCTTGTGAGACCTCCTTGGCGTGCCTAGGAACCTTTCATTGGTATCAGAGCCTAGCTAGGGCCTTAGGCGATGCGTAGACGACGTTTGAAACCCGAACGAACCCGAAACCCTAAAACCCAAGTGCTCTCTGGAATTTTTCTAAAATCTGGGATTTTTCCATATTAAAAATGCTTAAAAAATTCAGCAGGGAATTCTAAGAATTACGATGCAAAATTTATCCCATGAACAGTAAAGAGTGGGCTTCTGCGGCGGAACCGCGGCAGCCAGGCTTCTGCGGCGGTTCCGCGGCAGTATGATGACGTCATCATCCCCTTTTTGCACAGTAACTCTTATTTAATTATGCTGAGTTTTCTGGGAATTTTTAATTTGACTCAAGAGTCGAGTGTTCTGGGGTTGCATTGGGAATCGGTATTTCGATCGGATTATCAAACTTTGTCTTGTGGCTTTCCGGATAATTTTTGAATATGTTAAAAAAATTCGACCGGATATAAATACCCAACTTTTCCCCTGCCGGGAAATTTCCAAGTGTTGGATTTTTCCGTAGTTTAAAGACGTTCTAAGTAGTGCAAGTAACGCGATGGTCCCTCTAGAAGACAACAAACCTTAACTCGATTATGTGACCGTCTTGAACTGCCCTTTGAACCTTAGGGTTTGGGGCAGTACGGCGTGCCACATGTGAGGCGTTGGATTGACCCTTCTACGGCTGGACCGTTGGTACTGAGGCACGAACTGAATGTTGTTAGACTTATTTCATGTGTTGATCTGTTTCGGGAAAACTTGGGTGTTCGATCGGAAAGTTTAACATTTTCTAATTATCTGGAATGGGATACAATAATTGGAATTCACAAGTAGTTATGAGATAACTGGATGAATGTTATAAACACAGCACTTTAGTCTCACTTGATCGGTTGCCACGGAATTTTGATGTGATCAAAAGTCCGTCGCAATCACGTAGCGTAAGCGAATACTCGCCGGATAAACTTAATAGATAGCTACACCCCATAGCCCCGACCAAGTGACTGTAGGAGAACCCCGTCGCCGAAAGCATCCGTTCGGGTGCTCGCGGTGGCGATGTTCCGCCTTGGTGCACTTCGTCGACGGCGTCGGGGGTGCGGCCGTCTACTAAAGTTTGCGACGAGCATTCGATCAGGATTTCGGGAATCTTGTTGGATTGCCCAACTTGATATTGAAAAGTGTTTTCGATAATGAGACTAAAATGCGGGGTTTATAATTGTTAGGCATGCGATGTCTAAGGAATTCATTTGATTAGGCATGCGATGTCTAAAGAGGTTGCGGATTCCAACTGTTGTAGTTTTACACTTTCTTTTCTGTGACCGTAAGTGTAATATGTGATATCGCCGGTTTCGTTGCTATATGTCAACGACAATTGGGATACGCATGTTTACTTACGTTGATGACATGTGATGTTATGTGCTGCTGGATATGTTATATTGGATCGTCGTGTTCGAATAGCCGGGGGTTTTTATGTGAGATGAGTGTTTTTTTTTCATTTTCATTCATGTAAAAACTTGTATGTAATATTCTTTTATTGGGGCACTTCCAGGTAGCGGAAGTAGTCACCTTTTGTATATTATTTACTTTTCCGCACTAGGATAGACCCAAGGAGGAGGGCACAAGTAACCGGGTTCTGGAGTCCAGTGGGAGACCAACTCGAGGAGTCGAGGCCGGGTCTCCTAACTCTAGAATTGGTAGGGTTGCTTGCCGCTCTCGTAGGGGTCTACGGGTGTGGGTTTGGCTATTCAGCGCGACCGTGGAATCCGTGTTTTGTACTGGCTCGTATTGAAAACACGGACGTCCTAGTATATCCAATATTTCATATGTTTCTTCTGCTGCGATATCTGTGATGTGATCATGTGATGTTCTGTGATAGATACAGTATATAGTATATATGATATATTATATAGGCGTTACTTATGTTTTACACCCGCGCTAGCCCTGCCCCGCTCTGCCGTTAGTTACCTAACCTAACGGTGCACGAGGAGACATCGAGGCGAATGCGGATGGCATAAGTGTACGTCGTATTTATCTGTGATGTTTAGATACCTAATTGATGGGACTTCATTAATGTGATTAATGAAATAAAAGAAACCTAAGTTGTTGTAGAATCGAATTTCAAAATAAAACAGGTAGCTACAGTTCTTGCTTTGCACAGTGATATATGTGATATATCCCGCACCTCATTCGACGAGGAAAGGACCGAGATCCCTTCACCGGGAGTGACTCCTTTAGCAAAACTAGAAAAGCCTCAAAAACACTCCATTTCTAAATTCATTCGATCCTACAACGATATCAAGTTCATTACGCAATAGGTTTTCAGAAAAACCTGTCGTAGCCCTCCGTCATTTCAGATAAGTACTAGTTAGTATTCGTGCTGCGGTAGTTTGGCATTCGTCAAGGCGTAGTGTACGGTAGCTAACTAGTATTTATCTGCTTATGCATATGATGCAGATTGGATTAGGGTATTCGTACGGCGTTGTTTGGCATTCGTCAAGGGTCGTGCGGGTGGATTTAATTCGATCAAGAAATGTACGGGTTGAACTTGACTAGTGGACTATGGGTTGTTTGACATTCGTCAAGGTCATAGAACACTAGGGGCAAATTATTATCAGGAATTTCAAGTGTTGAAATTTGCAATGAGATTACATACCTTCTATGAGATAGTTGGATCCCGATACCCGCTGTGAGTAAGAGTTACTCCTGGGAGAGTTTTACACATTGCAATTAGCCGATCAAGTAGGTGTCTAGAAAGGTGTCAACGGGGTTACGCCTCTGGGAAAACGAGGTTTACATTAATTAGGTTCGTGCGAAAGCACGGGGGACCTCCCTCAAAGTACCGACACTGGCCTGACTAAAAGATCGGCGAACTTGTAGTGTGTAATTAATCCCGGCTAGTCTTTCCTTTTAGGGTTTGAAGGAAGATTTGATAAAAAGCAGTGGGAGCCATCCTGATTAGATAAAATAATAACTAATCTATTCTTGCAAGAGCGCACGCTGAGTGTTTTCTTCTCTCTCTCTCCTGGTAGCGACCATATCACGCCTTAATCAAGATAATAATACAGATAAATTGACCGAACCCGCTTGTTATACTGAGCTGGGGAACGTTGGTCCCGCTCCAACTTATAAATGTTATAAGACAGAGCAGGAAATTGGGGAATACCAGATTTCCCGTGCCGCCCAAACGAAGAGAGTGCATGATGATGCATCATCTTCGGGTGTGTTCATTATAAAGAACTGTTTCTCAGTATCCTCTGCATCCTGGGTATTTGATACCGGATCAGGATCCCAGATATGTAATATGTTACATAGGGCTACAAAAAGGTAGAAAACTGAGAACGGGTGATAAGTTTCATGAGGCAGAAAACGGGGCAAGTGTTGTAGCCAGGTCTGTTGGTCACTGTCACCCTGTATTGTAATATATTGATTCTGAACGAATGTTATTAGATACCGAACCTGATATACAAAATCATATCAATCTCTTTATTAGTAAAGAAATGGTAAAATTTTGTATAGTTGGATAATGTTTTGAACATTTCCTATATCAAAAGTTGATCGGTTCAGGCAAGTTATCTAAAAGCATTAATGTTCTAAATCAAACTACAGTTCTTAGTATATGGAACACACACAAGAGGAAGAGTTAAGAAATGAACGAATTCTTCTTGAGGTATTGTAGACTAGGTCAGATCAATATGACCCGACTAGCTAGAGTTTCATAAAGATGCATATTTAAATTAGTTTGAATTTACATCTTGTGAAACTTGCCAGTCATGTCACAGAGATAAGATGACCATAGCTCCGTTTACTGGAAACAGAGAAAGAGTTAATGAACTCTTGGGACTGATATATGATGATGTATGTAAGGTCTCCTGTCTACACATGCCAGGACTGATTCTTTATACTTCATTATATTCTCTGATAATCTCTCAAGATTCAGTCATATGTTCCTGTTGAAACATGAGTCCGAACCTTTTGAGAT